>OX352720.1:4887500-6107500 GCA_947095575.1 Electrophaes corylata
TCACAAAAACTATATTATTATTTATAAAACTTTCAGACTAGATAATCGCGCGATTCTAAGAAAAGCACGGGCTACAAAATACTACCTAAATGTTTATAAAATGTAGTACTTATCTTCACAAAAATTCTAGGAAAAAAACTGGCTACAAATTTTACATAAATGTTATTGAAAAACTAATTACCTACATAGGTACATAAAATATAGGTATAATTCTTTTATTATTTTGATAAAATTTATAAAGGAAATGAAATGCTCATGATTATTAGTAGGAATACTCTTCCTTTTTAAAGTACGTATTATAATTCATTTTCACTTCGACAGATGGATGGTCTTCAATAGTCTTTTTCAGTTGCTGCTTTTTCTGAGTGGTCTCATCATCGCAGTGGTAATTTGGGAAAACTTTCAACGCCGCTAGGTAAGCCTGAACAAAATTAACATCATCGAGCATGTTTTCAAAAATTATAAACTGGTTTCCTATAGAAAACTCTCCTAATATCATCTCCAGCGCTTTCGAGAAAAGCACGTAAATGCACGAGAAATACAACTCCACGTCTTGCTTCAAATACTCTAAGCAAAATGTTCCGTATTCTGGGGCAATGTCAGTACTAATTTTTTCCCAACCTTCCTCTTTTGATTCCCCGATCAGTTGTGACAATGTCAAAGTCAAATTCCACATTGTTATCATCAAGTAATTTTCACTAATGGTTAAGTTTTGAATCTCACTCTGAATTTGAGTAAACATTTTAGTGGGGACGACCATTTTGTTCTTGACCACATAGTTGTTTAGATCGGTCAACAGACATTTTAGAATCTGTTGAATGTGACGTCGCATGTAGTAACTCCCTTCACAATTTTCATTCCACTTATTATCAAATGAACGCTTAAAAATAGGAGACAGTAACTCTTCGTAACGTTGCATCTGAACGGCTTCATCCTTTGTACACAGCAAGTAGGCAGATAGGACTGGTACCATGCCGCAGTCCGAACGAACATCATTCGAATATTTATCGAATGAGAAAAGTTTTTTGTTAACAAACTCTGTTATAATGTCAGTAACGAATTCCGGAGGCATAAACTCCATTATATCTCTTGTAGATTCTGCCAATCTGTCAACATGGTACTGGTATGAGTTATTTTCCTTTTTCGTATTTTGAACCAGGGCTTTCATAAACTTGTAGCTTTTCACCAAGAACATTGCTCTGACACACAAGGGAACATCGCTGACACGAGGTAGTAGTTTGTATATTTTCTCATCTTCTTGGAAGTTCAAGTTATCTATGAACATTTGCAATAGCTCCCACAATTCTCGCGCTTTATCATCGTTTTTCTCCTTTTGCAACCGCTCAAACATAAGTTGAAACACTACGGCCCGTATGCTACTATTTTTGCAAGTGTTCCAGACGTTGGACATGTGTAACTTGAGTTCGTTGTGGCTCAGTTTGACGAACGCAAGACGAAGGCCGTGTTTCTGCAGCGAAACGGGTGCATCGAGCAACTTTGGTACTTGCTCCTTACTATCGACGCGGCTCAAGTTGTAATAAATGGCGAGAAGAGACGGAAGTGCGTGTTGCAAGTAATCTCCTTTCGCATACAGTAGAACATCTTCCGGTGCAGGCTGAGGACGTGCAAAGTGCATATTTTTAGCAATTGCCCTCTGCAAACTGAGCGATAGTTCATCAATTTGACTCCAATCTATTTTAGCTTGCTGCGGAACATATTTCATTATAATATTATCACGTTCATTTTGAGGGAGGATAGCGCATATCCCACGTATAAGAGCTTTGTGATTGCCGAGTTTGTCGAGTCGGGCTAAGTATGATTTCGACCAATCGTCGGCTAGAGAGTTTGGCCAGTAAATCCTTAGTTTACTCAGGAGACTTTCTAAAGAGAGTGCGTCGTTGCAGCACATAGCTTCTACTTCGTCCTTGTAACGATTCAGCAACCCAGGATCGTGTTTTATTGCGTTAACGCAAACATCCTGAGTTGGATACAGAATCACCGATTCTTCGAACATAAGTTTCCTCCAAGATTTGTTTTTGTTGTAAAACGCGGCGAGATCTGATTTCCAATTGTTTTCCTTTTTGATTTTCATAAATAATTTTATTTTGTCAAGTATGTATGAGTAGTTTGTCAGGTCCTTACGCCAATCCATCAATAAATTAATTAAATAGTTCAGCCATGTGACGGTATCATTCAATGCGTCTTGGCTATTTATTTCTTTACCGTCTATTATTTTCTTCGCATGATTGAATAAGTAGTCAAATACTTTATTGCCATCTTCTTTACTCAGTTTCTTTTCATAACCTCTAAGAGTATGAAATGAAAATTTTTCTTCTACCACCTCGGGCACTGGCTTGTTTTTAAGAAGATTATGAATAATTACAGCTTCCAAGCAATACTGAGTGCATGCAGCTTCAGTGTAAACCCCCATGGTAATGAAAATTTGGTTGAGTAAATTCCAAGTAGGATCATCATATTTATGAATGTCGGTGCAACCGATTACATTGCTAATAAAATCATTCTTGTTAGTTATTGCGTCTTTCAGATGTTGAGTAAAGTAATAAGAAAACACCATTTGTAGATGTTTCATATCGTTAGCTGTGCATATTAGAAGAACCTTCAACATTGAAGACTTTTCACTGGAGCTCGTTTCAGAGTAAATCAGCTTTTTAATTTCAGTAAACGCGATTTCAAAAGGCGCGAATTCATACCAAAAGTAGCTTGGAGTAATTGAACATACCGCTTTGCATAAATGGCTCGAAGCCAAAGTTTCAGAGTCTCTTTGTAAAGCGTCGTCGTCAATAAGTAACATACCTTTATCAATGAAATGGCTTTTAACAAAATCAAATTGTTCTTCTTTAGGCATCCTTGCAACGAATTGTTTCATTGTTGCATATTTATAAAATCGTGGAGGTCGATGAGAATTGATATCCTCTCCAGTAACTTGTTTGTACAAGAAATCTTTTATTTCTTCGCCTTTTAAATGTTTCACAAAAGTTGGTATATGAATCAGTGCTGAGTATATTTCGAATTTGTTCTTGACTCTTTCAGAAACCTGCGACATTATTCTGTCTGTAGCTTTAGCGTTTAAACTTGATCGTTCATGTTTGGTCACCCTCTCTAATGCATCTAAATATTTATCCACGTGCGTGCTTACTAAGAAAGATGCTGACTTTAATATTAGACGACAGTTGTAGTTATTGTTCACCGTAGCAGCATCAAATATTGTCACAGATTTTTCACAAAGCCTTTTCAACTCGAGGCTTCCCAAATGAGCCATGTAAGTTTGTATGTTTTTCTCAATGAACGGTATTGAGCACCGAGACAACCACTTTGCTGCGATTTTAGGATTTGTTTCATTTTTAAGAAAATTTTCAACTCTCGATTCGTTTTTCAGATGTTGCCTGATTAACTTGGTCAGTTTAATGCCAGCTTTAGTTGTCATTTGAGGTAAGAGGTGGTCCCGTAGGTGTTGAGGATTTATTATGTGCTCATACTGATCTTCTACCAGCCACTTGCTTCTATTAATCGCTCGGGAAACATACAGTGTATCTTTACATTTTAGCACGCTTAGTATGTAGTCTACGTCTTTGACATTGCATGCTAAATCTATTTTCATCAGATTATCCAGGTCTAATTTCCCCGAAATGAATTCTTTTTCGTCCAATGTCTTTTTTTCATCAATAGCATTATTTACTAGTTTGTTATAATTTTTGTGTTTCTCACCTAGTGTCTCGACTCTCAACTCATGTAGCGCCATTTTCTGAAAATAAAAATATAATTTTATTTTCTACCAGCAATGCCGCGGCGCACATGAGTAGAGATAGGTACTTAGGTACCTTAGATCATTTACTCTCTAGATACTGCTTCAAACGCACCAACGCATCGAAAAAAATGTCAGAGTACTGTACTCCGACAAGTCGCTCCCCGCCCATCAGTGTCAATTGAATTTTCATGGCGGACGGTCACATCTCTGTGTAACATTTTGTGTCTGCAATGGCGAGTTGTACAATAAAAGTGTGCAGAAACTACAGAGGACGATTAAAAATGACAAGTGAAGTGTCCTTCCATCAGTAAGTATCTAAATTTTAAGTTTAATTCCAAGTAATTTGATAAATATAATTCAAAAATTAGCGTATATAGCGTAGCGTTTTGTATACACAATTCCCCATGTGAGTGCGCGATTGTCGTTTACTTATGTTAGTAACAGACTATGAAAAAGAATATACATAAATCATCATCATCATCCTCATTAGGTACTCAATAAAGTTTACTGCAGGATACACTCGTAGGTCTCGTGTGCACTCTACTTATATAATTATGGAAAAAGCGCACGGCGCTGGTGAGTTTTATTTCAGACTCAGAAATCGGTCAAGTGCGAGTAGCCCTGAATATTGTTTGAAGGTTTTACTTCTGCATTTTACTGTTCATCCGATTAGGCAGTTAGTACAAAATTTTTGTTATGTGGTTGTGTATGTACCCAAGAGGATTTTGACAAAAATGGTCAAGTGCGAGTAGGGCTTGAATATTTATCGTTGATTTTCTTATTTTTAGACATTTTTTAAGCTTTTTTAATATGGGTATCGTTTTCGACCAATTTCAAAGATGACATTAATTTTGTAATTCAAGGTGGTGAAAACTTTTTTGTTTTTTTTTTTACCAATACCAATTTTTTCCACTAAGTATCGTTTTCGACTAATAAAGGGCCTAAGTATATATATTAGCACTGACCTTGACCATAATTATAGTAACTATGTTACATTTTTTTTTCAGAATTCCAAGTGATCCTATCCAAAAAAGTAAATGGGTGAAAATTATACAGAAAAGCCGCATTTTAAATTTTTTTTAAAACCAGGTGAGATGAATGCAAAGCGTTTTGTCGTACAATAAAAAAATACTTATATATTTTTGCTTTTTATTTGCTTTACATTTTATTTTACAAACAGTCATAAGATTGTTAGTAACAAAAACAGACCTAAGAAAATCAAATTCATAACCCGACTTCCCCTTGACCATTTTTTGGCAAAATAATTTCCGGGCACACATTTAATAATTGACAAAGCGTAGTTGAAAGAACCATATTTGCATTTTATAAATGAAAAAAATAGTCAATTATTCATGCCCGACTCGCACTTGACCAATTTTATATGTCCGAAACTGTCTCGTGCTAAAAAACGCAGTCACATCTTACTTAAAAACCGGAACCTAAATTTGATCTGTTTACCCCATAAACTGGGAAACACATTGTCAGCTGGTAATGTTACGCACGCACACAGTGACAAATATAATGACGTGCCATGAGTGTAAGACAATGTGAGCGCGTGTTGATGTATGGGTGACACGCAAACAAGTTTGCCTAACTTGGCCTATTTTTTAGGTACGCGTTGCAGGAGTAGAGTCTATCTAGAGGTAAATGATCTAAGTTAGGTACCTACTTAGCTCAGACCAGACTAAATTTAGACTAGCCTAGGTTTGTGTATACTTTCTAAAACTAAATATAAAACATCTGCTATAAACACAAAAAATCCTATGAATAGTGATGGATGACCTCAGTCCTCTCCTCCCCGTACGCATTAGATCATGAATATGTGTTTTATCATTCTAAATAGGTACCTAATGAAATGGCTTTTAATTGCTTTTGGCATTTGTATATCTACTAGGTATCGATACATTATCTTCTGCCTAAATATTAAATAAGTTATTGTATAAAATAACTTACCGTACCGAGCAGCTTTCCACACCCAATAACAAAAATCAATAAAGCAAACGAATGAACAGTGTTGCCAGCGCGTGTTCCCAAAAAAGGCCGAAACCTAATTTGCCAGGGGCCGATTTCTAACTGCAAAGGCCAAAATTTTAAATAAATAGTAAAAAAACTTGACACAGGTTACAAATCACTATCTTACGTGTTATTAGTGTGGAATACTTATCACTTATAATGTATATCGGTCATTTACGGCCAACCCAAAGTTTACTGCCCCACAAACTTATTGGTCTTTAGGTACAGAAAAAGGTAGGAATCGGCGAGAGCAGCAAGTCGCTTTTTTTTGTAGTTTTTAGTCCCTTGGCCCCCTTATTACGTCACTGGTTCATTACCAAAGATGTCAAAGTACAAACCCAACTAAACTAAGCCTGAAACCTCAGAGAGAGAGAAAAAGTACCTACTATCCTACTTAATATTATAAACGCGAAAGTTTGTAGGTATGCATGGATGGTTGTTTGTTACTTTTTCACGCAAAAACCAATGAATTATTGAAACTACAATAATATAGCTTATAGTATTGCCATAGTATTCCATGTACCACTGAAAAAGCCGATTAGGGGCCGATCCTACTGAAAGGCCGAAAATCGGCCCCGCAGGTGCCGTACTGGCAGCGCTGTGAATGAGTGTAAAAACAGATTATAAAATGAATGGAATGAAATACACTAGCAAGAATGAACGAAATCGGTTTAGTATAGTTTTAGGAGTAGAAGCGTAACAGACAGACAGACAGGCAGAGTTACTCTCGCACTTAAAATATTAGTAGGGATTATTTGCTTCACAAATACTTATATGAAAAGGGTAGGGCCTTATACAGGGTTATTCAATATTATGATAATATATTAAATATTTCATATTATGTATCAATATTACCTAATATAAGTAATATTAATATTATTTGACGACCGATGTGGCACGGGAGGTTGCGGGTTCGATTCCTGCCTTGGGATAAATGATTGTACGATTATTATTTTTATTATTATCATCAGTATTATTTTTATTAACTAGGTACACAAAGTACCTAAACTATTACAATAACCTAATTTATAGGTCGTAAATATTAGTTTTTGTAACTATCTAGATACTTACCTACATACACAAGTATTTTAAAAACTTATATAGGTACCTACTTATTGCATACCTACATGGCTCTCAGAATCAGCAAGTTGAAGTGGCATTGGTCACACCATATAATACACTATATTATTATCATTGCTTTATTTTGATAGGTACAAGCGTTAAGTGTTTAGGTATAAAATACAGTGATTAAGTTTATATCTTAGTAAATCAAGGTCATGCCATTTTTTCATGTTTCTTCTAATTCAGCCTTCTCATGGAACATTTGATAATAGTACATTTTCAGTTCTTCCGTAGAGTGCGAGGACAGTATTTTGCGTATTTCTGCTAACTTTTTCTTTTCGCTATCGGAATAAATTTGTTCAACGTATCTCTCCAAAACGTGATAAACAACATAACCCGCTTCTTTGTCATTGCTATATTGTAAAATACATTTTAAACATTCCAAAGTCTGAGTAGTTGATACACTCGAGTATGAGAAAAAATATGTAAAAAAATTCTCTAGGGCCTTTGAGAACAGAATGTAAATCGATGGATAGAAATGGTCCAAGTCCTCTTTCAACAGCCGTATGCAATGTTTTGCAAAATTAGGGGCTATAGCTAAGTGAAATTCAAAGCGTAATTTCTCACGCTTTTCAGAATATTGCGTATCATTGACATCTACGCTTTTCGAAAGTTTAACTTTGTGTTCATCTACTAATTTGATATACTCTACTGCCAGTTTCCAATTTGTAAGGAACTGGTAGTCTTTTTGAGGCGACAAAGCAGTTTTTAGTTTAGATTGTATCTTCAAAAAAGTTTGTACGGGAATGTTCAAGTTCTCCAAGCTGTAATCTCCGATAAAGTACATAAGTTTTGCCAGTATATTTTTCAAGTTGATCTTGACGTGGTATTTTCCATCGTGGGCCACGTCCCATAGGACCAAGTTTCGGTCTAACAGAGGCGCTAGAAACAGTTCATACCGCCGAGCCGCTACCTCCTCATTTTTGCAACTTAAGATATATGAAGCACACAATCTTTCATGGTCATACAGGTTGTCATGGCTCTTCGTGAATTCTTTATCGATACCTTTAAGCATGACGTTTGCGACGAAGTCATCGTCTAAAGATTCCATCAAATCGGGAGCCCTTAGTTCCATATGCTTTATAATAGATTCACACTCTGCCTTTGCTGGTAATGATTTTAGGAATGTGTAACTTTTCATAAAATAATGGTTTCGAATACAGGGTGGTGCATCTGCTGCTTCGCCTAGTTTTTGGTAAAGTAGTCGGTTTTCTTCGGGAGAAAGGTTGTCAATGAACATACTCAAAAGTTCCCATATCTCGTTAACTTGTACCGTATGGTGTTCTGAACTTAAAATAGCATGTGTTTGTGTGAAAAGTACTGTTCGAATGGTAGAGTTCTTTGAAGAATTCCAAATATCAGTTATAACCGGTATTAGCTCCTGTGAGCTTAATTTTCCAAATACGTAGCGAACGCCAAACTTTTGTAAAGAAACGGGTTCATTTAACAGCTTAGGCATGTACTCGCGAAGTTTGTTTGTACTTACTTGACTTAGAACGGAGCTTAGTGAAGGTACTGCGAACTGTAAATAGTCCCCTTTAGCATACCATAGAACAGTATTAAGAGGAATTAAAGGTCTGGCTTTTGACATGTTCTTTGCTAGTTGCTTTTGAATGCTGAGAACAAGCTCATCGATTTCATTCCAATCGATCTTACTTTTGGATGGTGCGTACTTTTTGGCGACATCGTTCAATTGCCTTTGATTGAGAAGAATACAGAGCCCGATTATAAGAGCTTTATTTCCTCCTGATACCTCTATACTATTCAAATACAGTTTTTTATATTCCTCGGCTAATGAGTATGACCAGTAAGTTCTTACTTTACGTAACAAACATGTTAATTCAAGAGCATCATTTTTCAATATAGCTTCAAACTCTACTTTGTGTCGTAATAATAGTCCGGGATCATGCTTCAAACTGTTAACGCATACCTCTTCAGTTGGACACAATAAAATGGATTCTTCAAACATATCTTTCCTCCAGTGTTTATCAACATTGTAAAGCGAATTCGTCGGTGTTTTCCATGTATTTAATTGCTTAATTCGAACTAGGTCTCTAACGATTTTCATTACGTAAGGGAAATTATGTAGGTCTTTTTTCCAGTCTCTCAAGAGATTCAGAAGGGATTCACAAAGTTTAATGGCATTTTTAAGGTCTGATTCAGTAGTTATCTTTTGGAATTCTTTTTTCGCGACCACGTGGTTGTATAAATAGTTGAATATCGCATCCTTTTCTTCCTTCTTCTTAATTTTTTGTTGATATTGTTTCATAGAGTCGAATATGAATTTTTTGCTAATTATATCTGGTAGTTTATCACCACGGAGGACATGGCGTGTAATAATAGCCATAATGCATGATTGTACGCTATTTTCTGAATCAATATATACTTCCATGCTCTGAAACAGTTGATTCAATAAGCTCCAAGTTTCATTATCAAACTCATGCGTGTTGAATTGGGATATAAACTTATTGACAAACTGAATTTTGAATTTAAAAGGTTCGTTGATATGTTTCTGATGGTAGAACTTTAGCAATGTTTGTATATGTGTTGTATTCCGCCCGGCACAAGATATAAGCACTTGAAGCATCGAATTTCGGACGAGAGCTGACGATTCTGCCCGAATAAGTTTCTTCAAATCCGTGAATGCATCGTCAAATGGAGCAAATTTATACCATTGGTATGTGTTTTCACACGACATTCCCCAATTAGATGCACTAACATATTTTTCTTGGTTCTTTAAATGTTCTTTTTGGATGAATACCTTTTTAACAAATTCAAATTTGGTGTCCTTGTGCATGTGTTTTATGAAGTGTTCCATGTTATTACAGTTGTAAATCCATTTAAGTTTCTTATTCTGGGCATGTTTCAACAGGAATGTTTGTATATCTTGTTTTTTCTTTAGATGCTTTACAAAAGTGGGTAAATGGAGATTTTCTGAATAAAACTCAAATTTATTTAAAATACGATCAGGGCATCTTGTCATTAAAATTGTGGTTATTCTTGGACTGTACTTGATATATTTTGCATTGTCGCCGCAGTTAATTTCAACTGCATCTAAATACTTTTCAATTTCAATGTCAGCACGAAATAGGGTATCGCTTACCAGCTGAAATTTACTGTAAAATGTGGATTCCAGCATAACTACTAAAATAGTCATAGATTTCTCAACGAGCCGTCGTAGTATGTGGATAGGTACAACATCGCCATGTTTTTTGATTTCTTTTTCTATAAACGTCACAGAGCAGTTCTGTAACCATTTGAATGAAGATTTGCGGCTTCTTTCTGCAATGCACTTGTAGAAGCCTTCTGCACGATCAGCATCTTTCAAATTGAGTCTTATGCTTAGCATTAGTTTATTAAATGCTGCAGTGGTCATCGCAGGTAATAACTGTGTGTGTAAATATTCAGGGTTCACGATATGGGAGTATTGCTTGTCCACGATCAGCCATTTGCAATTTTTGATAGCTCTTGATACATAAAACGAGTCTTCGCTTTTCAACACCTTTAACAGAAATTCAACATTTCTCGTTTTACAGGCAATGTCGATTTTCAGTAGGTTTTCAATGTCGTCATCGCCAGACAGAGTTGGTTCTATTGCTAGTTTGTTAGAGAGTGCTTCTTTGACCAGCTTGTTGTAGTATTGATGTTTTTGGCCAAGAGTTTCTCCCACTAGCGCAAAAGGCTCCATTTTAACCCTGAAAAAAAAAATATTAAATTGGTACCTAGATAATTACTCATTATTTTGATAAATCTGAGTAGGTAGTTGTATAACTAGCAATTTTGAGGATCACTGTTTGTGCATATTTTCGTAAGTATGTGGTATGGTACCTATATTTCTCTATTCAGACATTTACTTTGTCTAGGCAGGATACCTTACCTACATATTAAGTACAACTCTAGTACTCTAACTGTTATTATGATTCATAATCAAGACATGCGCCCAGTCACCTAGCTGCTCAGTAGGTAGGTAATTAGTGAGTAGGGTACCCTCCCAGATAAGTAGATATCTACCAACAGTTTAAGTGTACAAAAGAAGGGAAGAAAGCCATATAACGAGAAGAGTGTTAGATATGGATGTGAAAGGTTATAAAAGCAGAGGAAGACCAAAGAAAAGATGGATGGATTGCGTGAAAGATGATATGAGTAAGAAAGGAGTGAACACTGAGATGACGGCTGATAGAAGAGAGTGGAAGGAAAAAACCTGTTGTGCCGACCCCACTTAGTGTGGGATAAGGGCAGGAAGATGATGATGAGTTTAAGTGTACAAAAGATAAAAGTGCTATGTGGTACCTATCTGCCTACGTTACCTATACTGATTTGTCCCTATTGATTAGTCCTTAGGTACCTAAGTACTTATATTTATTTGAACACCTAAAAAATAATAGCTGTACCTAGTGTAGCTAGTGTGACATCATACTCGCCACCACCATGGAATTCCCATGACCTTGCCAACATTATAAGGTAGGTTCGTGTACCTACGACTGAGTCATAATACAAATTATACTTAGAATGTACTTTAATTATAGCTAGGTAGCTAGCTAGGTACTTCAAGACACACTATTTTATTATTTAGTAGTAAGTAGTTAGTTAGGCTAGTTTTAGTTTAGTTGTTATAAAGTAGTAGGCAATGATTAGTAGGTAGGTACCATAATTAGTAGGTACCTACCTACTACTATTTATTATTTATTGATTACTTACTATTATTATTTATTATTTATACGTACTTACTGTAGGTACCTAGGGAGTGCGTTGGCAAATCCAAAGAGTTTTCACTTTATCACTTCCGTAAATAAAATGTTGGTAGGTAGGTACCTAGCGAGATACTTATGCAGGTAAGGTAGTAAGTGTAGTAACTTTTTGACCTAGGTAGGTACCTACCTACTTTTTAATTATTTCTGAACGAAAATCTTCTGCTGCTGGTCACAGACCACAGAGCAGTAGTTTTTTATGAACACACTACGCCGGTTAGGTTGAATACGAATGAGATCATACTTAGTTTATTTACAGAGTCAGTGTTCCCAACTTTGAAAAAGAACCGTGTTTTGAGCTTGCAAAATATTGTTAGTAGATAGGTATTAGGTTAGGGAGGTACTTGTAACAAAAATATATATTGGTATAAATGGTTATAGGTTAAGTATTTTTATTTATTGATTTGCCAGCAGTTTGTTGCGTTTCTTGGTTTTTAAAAAACCTAACAAACTGCTTCCCACTCCACTCCACCCACTCATTCATAGAGCTAATTTCTATTCACAGCGAACACCAGGCAAACGTTCAACACGCTATGACAAACAATATGCACAAATTTATAGTCTATGATGTTTTTGTTTATATAAACAAATGTTTCGATGATAGAGAATAATACCTTGCACAGAATATAAAATGCACTAAATGTGTTTATTCTATTGTGTATATTTTTAAGATCAATTACACTGCAACTCCAATAATGACTGTTGGAATTACAGTGTAATTTCGATGTTTTTACAGTACCTAATCAAAATACAGTGCTTACGCGTACTATTGCAGAGTAGTTGGGAACATTGTACAGAACAGAAGTTACATACAATATTGAACGTGATTTGGCAAGCACTGATTGGACGAAGACGATGGTGTACTTGATTGGACAAGGAATAACCAATCGTAAACAAAAGAACGATGGCGATATTAATGCTTATTCGTATTTCGTATAAGAATAAGGTTCAAATTCAAATGGATGTGTGAACGTCAAATGAATGGATTGAATGAAAGAACGATAAGACTAAAAAGCCGGCAAAGTCAAATACCACCTAGGATGGATAAGTGTTCTGTGACCGCCTAAATTACTCTGTCTTTTGTGCTGTATGTTGTTGGTTCGATTCCTACCGAGGACAAATGTTTGTGTGATGAACACATATGTTTGTTCTCTGTCGGAGTGTTATATTGTGTTCTAGGTATATACTATTTAGACAGGTACAAAAAAACGTATATAAGCATTCTCTCAGTCATCTGGTTCCCATAAAACAAGTACTTACCTAAATTTTTGAAATTCTTAAATGCAGTACTTATAACTTACTTAAAAAAAAAGTTTTGACATCCTAAATTCAATATTGAAAGTACCTACCTACTGTTCGCAATAAAAGTTGATTACTAGTTTGATATTTTTAAAACAATTATTCTTTTCGTTTTGTAGATAAAATGGTAGGTAATTGTAATAGAAGTAACACATAAAAATAACACGAAACATGCATATTGAAATGTTATTGCACAAATATTACAAAATGTAGGCATTCATTTTATTACAAAATGTAGTCTACTACATATTAAACCTACATAGTAAGATTTTATAGGGATAGTAAAACTAATTGATTTGGGTGTGGTTTTTAGTTAGGGTAGATGTGCCAGTAAATGGACGCTCATCAAAATCAAAACAGTCTTCATTTATTACAAAATCTACTTTTTAAACTTACCAGCTTTTTTTCACGAATAAAGATTTTTTATAGGATTTTCGCAGACATGAGATTGTGAGTTTGTGACGTTGTACGGCAAAAAAATCACGTTTGTTGTATGAGGGCCCCCTTAAATATTTATTTTATTCTGTTTTTTAGTATTTGTTGTTATAGCGGCAACAGAGATACATCATCTGTGAAAATTTCAACTCTAATGAGATACAGCCTGGTGACAGACGGACAGAAAGGCAGACAGACAGCGGAGTCATAGTAATAGGGTCCCGTTTTGCTCTTGGGGTACGGAACCCTAAAAAATTACCTCTTTTTTTATTTTAGCCTTGTTACTATTTTGCACCCATTGGTATTTTTAAAAATATTGCTTTAAGATAAAATTGTTAGTAGTAGTAGAGCTCTTTTCGAAGGGCTTGTCTGGGGAAGTTCTACCACCGTACCTATAGTCCGGTCAAATTAGACCAAAAAATAAGAGTAAAGTTACATTAATTCCCACCAAGCTGAAAATCAGTATGATTGTTTAAAATATGATTAAAAATAAAATTTGAAAGTTCCCCATCTTTCCCCTGTATGGAAATTTTTTTATTCAAGGTCAGGTAAAAAAAATGAGTTTTTCGCGATTTTTACGAAAATGGTAAGTTTTATCATAAAAATACCAAGACAAAAATTGTAGATCATTAAATTATCTACAAAAAATGTTTCAGTACTTTTTTTTTACGAGCCACCGTTTTTGAGATATAACGATTACGAACTTTCAAATTTTATTTTTAATCATATTTTAAACCATCATACTGATTTTCAGCTTGGTGGGAATTAATGTAACTTCGAATGTCTAAATTGACCGGGCTACTATGTCTACAAGCAGTGATGCACGCTTAGCTATGCGATTTGAAGGGTGTGGGTATCGGTGAAATTACAGGCACATGAGGCTTTACGCCAGTATGCCACAGGTTGGTGGACAGGGTAGTGCACCTTAGGGTACGTACCTAACATGCGTGACCTACAAGGTAATGCTTTGTTATAAGTGAGGTACCTCTTATCATCAGGTAGGCCATATGTTTGTTCCACCAGAAGTAGCAAAACAAATTATTTTTATCAAACGTTGCGCTTACATTTTGACTAGTAGTAATCAGCACTGTTTAATCTACCCTACTACGAGTAGGTAAGTAAGTAGGTACCACTCTATTATTAAGTGTAAAAGGTCAAAATGTAGGTCAATCACTAGTTAGTATCTGCAATAAAGGTGAAATACCTACCTACCAGGGGTTATGGTTCGAATTCCGATCAATTTATGGTTCATTGCGGATCTACGAATCAAAGTAGGTATATACCTACTGGCTATGTTTGTGCTATAGGCAGTTATTATTAGTAAGTAGAAGTATATTTTTCAATGCTGAGAACAATTGGGGTTTTGAATTTTTTTTTTGCGGTAAATGGAAAGATCATTTATAAGTTTTATAACAAAACTATTTTTTTTATTTATTTTTCGCAATAATTCATGTTATTTCAAAAAAAAAAAAAATTTTTGAATCCAGTACTGAAAACACGCCGACAGCTCACTTCACTCATTAAAATAATGTTTTAAAATACATAAAAAAATCAATATTTATTTTTTTCAAAACCCCAATTGCGAAATTCAGAATGAAAGAAATGATTACCTATTTAATCCTACTTTGACGACCTGTGTGGCGCGGCGGGTGAATGTCCGCCTGCGACGCAGGAGGCTGCGGGTTCGACTCCCGCCTTGAGATAAATGTTTGTACGATCTGCAAATATTTATTCCGGGTGATTCGGGTATTTTCTATGTATAATAAAAAAATTCTATGTATGGTACTTACCCATAATACAAGCTCCGCTTAGCTTGGGGCTAGACGATGCTGTGTGGAGTGTCCAGCATTATAAGCAGCCTGCCCTTTGCCACCTCAACTTGCTGTTTCTGAGACCTGGTTATTCTTTAGATATTGATACCATAGACTGTAGGTGGCTAGGTTAGTACAACCTATTTGAAGAACATTGTGCCAATATAAGGCTAAGAGGTAATTCTCGAGAAAAAACGACTAATAGGTACAAGTTTGAGTCGCAGTCAGACTTAATCATTGTTTTAGAATAGGGCCTGTACTCGAGCTATGCCAAAATAGGTAGGTAGGTAAGGTACAGTCTTTCGAGTACAACACGCCCTACACCGTAAATTTATTAGGTACCTACCTATACAGGTAAATTAAATAGGTATCTTTACCAATCTACCAATAGTTCGCATAGCGTGGACTGTGAAACTAGGCTCGCCTAGGGGCTATTTTGTAACATAGGCTACAGCAGGTATCTATATTAAAAAGCGTCGACGACGATGGTAAGATCGTAGTCTGTTTTTAGGGTTCCGTACCTAAACAGAGGAAATAGAATATATAAGGACTGCTTGGTCGTGCGCCCGTCTGTCAAGACTCTTTCATCAACTTCATGATCAATTTGAACAGTAGGTACCCAGTTCTCACTACGAAATATCATCAGATTCAAGTTTCGAAATGACTGACATTTCATTTGACCATCTAATTCTTGTTTCAACACAAAAGAAATTGCGAGAATTGGCCCCCTGATCTGTGAGCTTCTAGTTCAATGGAAATAAGTTTTTTTCCAAGCCTTTATCATCATGAAAATGTCCATGAAAACTTGGTACTTATGCAAAACCTCATCGTAAATAGAAAGATTATTTTCGAAATGGTGGTGACAACCGATGTGGCGCGGCGGGCGTATGCCCGCCTGCGACGCAGGAGGTTGCGGATTCGATTCCTGCCTTGGGATTCATGTTTGTACGATCTGCAAATATTTATTCCGGTTGTTTTGGGTATTTTCTATCTATAAAAAATATGTATCTAATGTGTTGTATTAAGTATATCAGTCATCTAGTACTCATAACACAAGTTTTGCTTAGCAGGGGGCTAGATGATGCTGTGTGGATTGTTCAGCCATATTATTATTTTTCTACTTACTATACTTACCTCCGACTCCCTCTTAAGATATCCTCGAAGAATCACGAGTGAGTATGTTGTACCTACTAAGAGATCTGAAGAGATTCTACCAAGCCTGGGGATTAAAGTCGTGGAAAAGAAATACTTTTTCTTTTCTTTCTTTAAAAGATCTATATGTATATACCTACTTGTTTTCAAATGAAAGTACACATCTATACAAGTGTACAAATGTTACGCAACTTTCACTGTCTCTTACCCGACAGACCTTAGTAATGCAATACAATATCAAACGTTTGATAACGTTTCTGTACTGTTACACACACAAGTGTCAAATATTTTTGTAAGCATTTATGCTTTTATTCATAATAGTCTACTAATAATAGAGGGTTCTACTATTTAAAATGGCTGTTAAATCTTGCCATCTCATGTCGTCGGCATGAAAGTGCTACAGCCGCTTTAAAGTGCCAAAATAATTAGACTCTGAAAAATGACAAGTTTCTGCGACCAGTAATTTAGGCTGTGCGTTGTCTATATATCAGTCAGTCAGGACATAGATTTTTTTAGGTATAGATTATAAGTTTGTATACAAGCAGGTAGTTCTAAGCTTTTCCTTCCGATAATAAGCACTGCTTAGCTTGGGATAAGATAGTGCTGTGGTAAGATGTTCACCAACATTTAATAATTGCTCGCTAGTTTGGTAAATTGGTTGACACGTCAATTTGCCAAGCTTCTACTCCCAAACGCCCACATTTCGCTTGGCAATTTCCGTCTTACACTTCACATCATTACTGTACCCAGCGGAGCCGAACTAGGCGCGGCTGTATTACCTAAGTATAGTTTTAATTTATTGATAAACTCACCTATTTATTCATATTTACGGTTTTCAGCTTAAAATGTACCCGAGCTTAAACACAACTCTTCTGACGCTTTAACAAAACTCCTGTACGCTCTACAAACTAATCAGAATTTGGGTAACTAATCTTGTTGTAGAGATTTGTAGAGATGACAACACTAGTTGCACTTTATTTCATCACTGTACTTACCTGTGTACCTGAACTGGGTATGGGCGCGGTCGCATTACCCATAGTTGGTACATATCGGAGATCTCAGACACACACACAAAATACCTATGTGTGAATGACTCGGATTGACAAAATACGATCACTAAAAACCTACATAATAGATAATACATTTCGGACTTACCTTTGACGCGAAGATTGGCGTAAAAATATCTGCCTAAACTCTGAATTATTTGTAAACTTCACTTACCTACCTGATTTCCTGATTTTCCTGATTTTCTAGCCGCCAAGCAGTGACGCAGGGTAGTGCTTCGTAGGGCACGTAACTAAGGAACGTGACCTACGAGGCAATGTTTTGTTATGTAATGGTTACCACTCAACATGAGGTGGGCCATTTGCTTGTTCGAAGTAAAATAAAAGAGAAAAAACGAAGTCTATAAAAATAAAACTTAATTTGACTTATTTTGGTACTTTGGTAACTACCTGTACCAAACCAACTTACCTACATACTTTGTAGTACATTATTAACCTCACCTACTAAGCCTCACTATCATGCAGCTATCTATGAAGTTGCTTAATAGTTTCATACCTAATTGATCAAGAGAGCGAAGCGATCGAGGGTCACTGGGCAACTTGAGTGATCATGCTTTGTATGTTTGTGTTTGTGTATGTTCAAGCATAATTTTTTAACCGTTAATCCGATCTGCATGAAATTTGGTCATTATTTTAAATGTATTGACCAAAACAATGATGGAACTGAGAAGTGATCGATAACTATTGGTCTCAACACAAGTTGCACAACGGGCTATGTAGAGAGCGATGCTGAGAGTTTCACTGCGAGATAGAATCAGAAATGAAGAAATTCGAAGAAGAACCAAGGTTACCGACATAGCTCTCAGAATCAGCAAGTTGAAGTGGCAATGGTCAGGCCATATAGCTCGTAGAACTGATAACCGCTTGGGGATAAAAGTTCTCGAAAGGTGACCACGAACCGGAAGACGAAGCGTAAGACGTCCTCCTACCCGTTGGACTGACGACATTGTTAGTTGACCGCGGGAAGTCCATGGATGAAACGGGCTCAGAATCGTTTTTCCTGGAGACATATGGGTAAGGCTTATGTCCAGCAGTAGACTTCTACAGGCTTTGATGATGGTGACGTTTACTTGCGCATGGCCGACCACTACCACCGCAAAGTTTCGTTACCTATCTGTCTGAACAACGAGCCATCTCATACTCTACTAATCTATTCTCCACTGTCAGTAGCGGCGTTAGGGTATGGCGCGGTTGGGCGACCGCCTAGGGCGCCGGATATGAAGGGGCGCCGGGCGCCCCTTCATATCCTCTTACTCTTTGAGCGAGGCCTACTTACCCTAATACCACAGTTTGCTAAAAGTTTACTTTACAAAAGTTTCATGAATTTTTCGTCAAATGTCCTTCAACATCGGGTTTTTTCCGTTTTTGACGACAATTTGGTATACGACTTGCTATACAATCGAAATTAAGGCTACACTAGTCGGTACGTTGTCCATACAAACGCTGTAAGTGTTTAATGTCTACTATTTATTAACGTACGTCCGAAGTTAAGTTTGATACTGAATTATCTTGCCGTTATCTAGGTACGTTACCCTATATGCTACGGTAAAATCAGATTACCTTGAAAGTTACAAGCGTCGAAAGATTTAGTACTAAATCCTGTAACGCTTGTAACTTTCAAGGTAATCCGATTTTACTGTAGAATATAAGGTAACGTACCTAGATAACGGCAAGATAATTCAGTATCAAACTTAACTTCGGACGCACGTTAATAAATAGTAGACATTAAACACTTACAGCGTTTGTATGGACAACGTACCGACTAGTGTAGCCTTAAATACCTTAATTAGAATGCAAATTCACTTCCAAAATTGACTAAAAAAAAGTTGTAAATTTTCAGGCAAATTTTTATGTCAATTTATTGTTAACAAGCCCGCAACTAAACGGAAATATAAGCGGATGGGAGGCGCCCGACGTGGCGGCGCAGTGGTGGCATGCGCGTGGACCTAAGTTACATCAGCTATCTGCCAGTGAAAGTCCCGTCAAAATCGGTCCAGCCGTTCCAGAGATTAGCCGGAACAAACAGACAGACAGACAGACAGATAGACAGACAGACAGCCGAGCATTTAAGAGATTTCAGCTTCATAGTTTCATTGGTTGTTTGGTATGACGTAGGTACTTTTTCAAATTAATGTCGTTAGTAAATCTCTACAATCAACAGACATGGATCTCAGTAAATGCACGGAAATGTTGAAACAATGCTGCACTTTCTTAGAAGAATATAGAAATACAGGCTTTAAAAGCGCTATTTTAACAGCAAAAGAATTAGCTGAAGAACTAAAAATTTAACCTGTGTTTAAAGCTACAACAAGAATTCGATTTATTTAACGTCAAGCTAGTAAAACTGCCCGTGATGAGCCTATAACTTCTCCAGAAAAAAAATTTGAGGTTGAATTTTTCAACTGTCTTTTAGACACTACATTAATTTCAGTCAATAAAAGATTTTAACAGTTAAATGAGTACTCAGAATCTTGGTCTTTCTTGTACAATATAAAGTAAATTCCGAAAAAACCTGATCTGTGGTGATCTCCAATTAAAATTAACTGTAGACTCTAAATCAGATATAGATGGATGCATGTTATGTGATGAACTCGTAAGTCTGAAATATTTTTTGTCTGATCAGAATGTGGCTTCTCCTGTAGGTATTTGTTTTAAATTTTATCAAAGATCGCAACTTACAAGAACTGTATCCAAATGTATGGATAGCATTGCAAATATTATTAACTATACCTGTAACGGTTGCTAGTGGGGAGAGGAGTTTTTCTAAGATGCGATCGACAATATCCCAATTTATATTGACAAACTTAGTAACTTTGTCAATCAAAAATTAAATTGCTGAAAACATCGACTTTGATAACCTAATAAAAGAGTTTGCTGATAGAAAAGCTAGAAAAGGACTCGTTTTCTTTGGAAGCAACATTGTATTTTCATTTTAATTGTTTTTCTAGTGTTATTTTAAGTTCTGATGGGTAATTTTGGTGGTATTTTAACCATCATTACTTGAGGTCTTAGCACAAGTGCGAACAATTTTTTTTTTTTTTTATACAACTTGTTGATGAAACAAGCAGATGGCCCACCTGATGTTAAGTGGTTACCATCGCCTATAACAAAGCATTGCCTCGTAGGTCACGCTCGTTAGGAACGTCACCTACGATGCACTACTCTGCGTCCAATTGAAATAAAAAAGTGTGTTATGAGGCATCCTAGGCTGATTTGAACGAAAAATGTTTCCCTTTGGTTTTGAAGAAAACCACGACTTGACTAAAAATAATTTATTTAATCCACTTGACATTGGCAAAATTGTCCGCAAGACGGACAGATGCCACAAAAAAAAAAAGGCTAGAAAAGTATTTTTTTTTAGTTTTTTTTAATAAATGGTTATTTTATTTAATGAATGGTTAGGGGTTAGGGGGCGCCGTAGAAATCTCGCCCAGGGCGCTGGTAGTGCTAAAACCGGCCCTGTCCACTGTAAAGATACAAGATCATGAAAACATCATAATTAACTAAATAGCAACATTGACTAACAGATTAGACTTAACTACTAAATAAAAAATAATTTGCACCCCTGTTCACAAACAGGTTTAATGCATTTGTACATTTTATTCTTCTATAAAAAATATTTTCTCGTCAGCTTTTTTATACATTTTACTGATGGAACAAGCAGACGGCCTACCTGATGTTGAGCGGTTACCATCGCCGATAAAGTAGGTATTGCACCGTAGGTCACGCTCGTAATGAACGTGCCCGACGATGCACTGCTCATGAAATGGCGCTATAAAATGCTCTACTTACTTTTAAAAAACACTTATGCCTAAAAGTTACTAGGGTAGAAACACCTTCGGTATCTCAATAGGTAGTAGTGTCTATTAAGACTCATTCGCACAAACATCGTAGTTGGCAAACGTGCATATGTAGGTATATATTTTATTTTATAAATACACAGACCTTACATTACAGAGTACTCCAAATGATTAAATCTATGACCAACTAAGTCTTAAGTCTAAAGAAAAGAAAATAATATGAAAATATAAGTACATCCAGATACAAACACACTATTTCTAACTTACTTTACAAATTATACACAACATTCTCAATCGTCTTCCAGCTATCCGCAAACACTGAATCGCCGTGATTCAGTAGACTGGTAAGTTTTATAGGAAATTATTTACGAGTACATAGCTGAACTCTAACTCCTAACTAAGTAGAGTTGAGCTCCTAAATGTGAGTAATGTTTCTGAATACGGCCGCAAGTGTCGTGCTAGCGGGCAGCATTCCGGCGTCGCGTGCGTCGCACGCCACTGCGCGTGCGCCGTTATAGTTAATTGCTAATCAAAGTTATTGCAAATCGCCAAATAATTTCCTCCATTATATTCCTGACAAGGATGG
The DNA here is from genome assembly GCA_947095575.1 of Electrophaes corylata. Classification (NCBI taxonomy): domain Eukaryota; kingdom Metazoa; phylum Arthropoda; class Insecta; order Lepidoptera; family Geometridae; genus Electrophaes; species Electrophaes corylata. The sequence goes on from OX352720.1 coordinate 4,909,297, forward strand.
GTTACGTAGCAGTGGTTACAATACACTTTCGAGGCCTGTTATATATTCCCATTTATCCCATCCCATCTTATCCTATTCTTCTTCTATATACTACTAGCGGCCGCTCGCAGCTTCGCCTGCGTGGCAGTTTTTTCCCGTTCCCGTTATTTTTTCGGGATAAAATCATAGTAGCTTTATGCATGCAAAGTCTCAGCCCGATCGGTTTAAATTTGACAAAGGTTTATACAAAGTTTCATCCCCTATTTTATCCCCTTGGGGGTATAACTAATCAAAAACCTTTCTTAGCGGATGCCTACGTCATAACATCTACCTGCATGCCTAAATGCAGGCATCTAAATATCAGCCCGATCCGTCCAGTGGTTTGGGCTGTGCGTTGATAGATCACTATGTCATTCAGTCAGTCACCTTTGAATTATATATATTTAGATATAGATAGATAGATACTATATACTCGTAGTTAGTAATAATTAAATTGGTGGAAATTGCATTTGAAAACTTTGATGTCTCTATAAAAAAAATGTCTGTCGTGTAACACAAAGGATACTACTAGGAAACTTCAACTTAGGGCTCAGTAGCTTTATTTAAAAGGCTACGGAGGCTATCTAAATATTAATAAGCGCAACAACGCTTGCCAAACAGAGCGAGTTGATTACTGATGGTATCTAATGATAGAATCACTAATACCTATCGTTAGATAATCCTACACAATTGTTTTTAGACGACGTGAAGCAAAGATTATTATTATGCTTTTGCGAACATAGATTTCATAGAGAAGTCCCGACAACCGCGGTGGAACAAAGGTTCAAAGTCAAAAAAAGGTTCAAAAAATGCCAAAGTCAATAAGCCTATTAAGTCTACCGAAGGTATAGGAAAGCACCTAAATCTCTGTGTAGTGTAATAAATAATTATATATGTTAGTCTCTAAGGCATCTATTTAATATGGACCAGAAATGTTTTTGTTTGAAAAGTTGTCTGAAATAAATATTATAATTAAAAAGCTTGTCAATCGGACCTCTTGCGCATGAAGCAATATTGAGTCTAGCAATAACTACATCAATTGCTCAGATTACAAAATAATAGCCCATAAAAATATAATACACACTATTAGCCGTGAAAAATTATACGTTTGTGACCAATGGTCCAATAAAATACTTACAACTTAATTTGTTAGAACAAAGAGCCAATCACGATTTCGCTTTTTGATCCGTGGGCTGATCACGTAACTTCTGTTAGCATTAAAACCTTGTCGCATGTCAAATATGACAGATTTTCTATAGCAAATCTGTCATATTTGACACATGCGACTGCATTATGATGAACGGGGGGCCGGTCGTACATCAATACAGTGAACGAAGGAAAACATTATTATTATTATTCTGACAGCGATGGTCTTGCAACCTGTCACGTATACTAACAACCGCAAAATGTGGGTAGGTTGCAAGCCCATTGATACATTAAAACATAAACAAGACTTGTTTAATGTCAAAATAAAATTTTAAAATAAAGTGGGATAAAAAATTAAACTAAAGTTAAAAATACGGAATACGGAATACCGAATTTTACTACTACTACTATACTATTTTAAGAACGATGCGTATCAAGGATGTGAAAGTAAGTGCGCTGCAATTGTTACCAGAAGCCAATTTTAAACATGATAATCATTTCCTGAGGCCCAATCCTCGTATTTTTTGAAGCTGAGACGTAATATTGGAACTAGAATTTGATTGTTAAAATATCTGAAACATTTTAGACAGGCCCAATTTTGACAAAGTTTCAAATGTAACCATTTGGAGATAAACACGTTCGAAACTTGAATTTTTCCTATGAAAGAAATTCCCGAAATTAAGCCCATAAAGTACAGCGGGGGTTGAAGTTTGTATGAAAATATAGTTTCACTCCGGGCGAAGTTGCTTGTGTTCACCTCGTTATGAATAAAGGGTTATTTATTAAAAAAATATTCACATTTCAATTAAGTTTACCAACGATAAGCACAGATTAACATCAGTAAGCGTAAACTAATTCGTACCAGTAAACCAATTAGCGGAAATTAGTTTTAATATCTTGATTTTGTCAGTTAAACGAACAGCAAATTAATATAGTTACACCTATAGAATCCCGGCATCTCAAGATAGCGGTTCCATTCTTTTATCGGTAAGTATTTATTTTTAATATTAACAACATTAATGTTCTTAGTTACATTATTTTACACAAATATGGAACATACATACTTACAAAATAACTTTGATTTCTAACTGCAGGTTCTTACAGAAGGCAGAAAACATATTTTATTTACTTGATCACAAGTTTTCGGATAATCGCTTTTTCAGAGGGGGGTACCCACGATACGAGCCCTGAGCCCAGTGTGGGCACATACAATTGAAATTTTCAAGGTATATTCTTATTCATCTTGGTGCGTAGAGGTAATCCCGAAATTCAACCCCTAAACGGGTACAGCGGGAGTTGAAAATAACTTCACGCAGACGAATTCACAAACGTTTCACTAGTAAATATCTATACAACCAGGTATCTTACAAACCTTACCTGTATAAGCTATTTGATATTTTATAGGAAAACTGGACACAAACTAACACTTGATTGCTTAAATTAGGTTTATTTATTAGCAAATTGTATTCTGTATTTGTAATTCCTGCTAATGATGCTCGTTTATTAAATTCTACAGAGGCGGGAACGTTTTGTGGTACCAATATTGAACCGTAGACACGGATCTATTTATACCAACCTTTCGAGGATGTAGTTTCAAAATCCATTCATACGAAATTATACAGAAAGTTGTGTCTGTCTGGTACGTTTTCATAGCTAAAGTACCAATACAAAGTTACTTTAAATTCTGGTTCGAATATAGTATACCACCCAGCCAGACATAGAACTAACACCTGAGTTCGTCACACATATGTTTGTTCTTAATGGGGATCGAACCAACAACCTATAGCGTAAAGGCAAAGCTTTACACTTTAAATAGCATTCGTTACAAATATTTTGGTTCTTCTTTGGTATTTAATAATCGAGTTGTAGATCTTTATTTCCTGATTCTATATATATAAAAAATATCATATCTCAAAAAAATAACATAAAAGAGGTCGACATTAAAACTAATTGATTGTACTTGAATCTAAATCAAATTTAATTGTCCACGCCTAAGGCTATGATCATTAGCTATCAGAAGCTTTACAACCCAAGTGTCCAAATATAGCTCTACAGTAAAAAATCTGAACTAAGATTAGCGCACACTAAAATGGTTACACTTTATAATAAAAAAAAAAAAGTAATATATTTGTCAAGTGTTCAAAAAAAAATTGTTTGTATCACATTTCGTAGATCTGCTGGGTGTGAAAACAAACTCAATAGGTACCTACTTTGTTATAAAGCATACATTTGAAAATTTGTTGATGTTTAATAACATTAACAATCAGCAATATGTCATAGGCATTTATTGATAAAATCATATTACAGGTCAAGAACACATTACACACACATTATTCATTACTAAATTATATAAGGAATGTAAAAAAGCAATGCTTACACTCGTATAGTAATTCTTTTATGTACCCTGAAAAAATACGTGCGCTGTTATTATATGTTATTGTAGATAAGCCCACTTGGTGGATATGACATTCATGCACACACGCACATTATACCTATAGAAAATTATTCATAAAACTAGCACAGTGTTTTTAAAAATATACGTTCACCTTTTTCACTTTATATGTGCGGACTTAAAGCTTTAAACACCTATTTTATCTCCTGTATAAACATTTATTCGTCAGCTAGTAGAAGTCCACTGCTGGTTAAAGGCCTTCCAGGTTTCTAGAAATAATGGTGTTTAGCCTTTTCCTTCCACCGATTTCTTGCGATAAGTACAATGTCGTCAGCCTATCAAGTGGGAGGGCGTTCTTACGTCCGGCCTATTTCCCAACATTTTTTAGAACTGAGACGAGATTGAAACTAGAACTTGATGATTCAATTAGACCTGTCCGAAATGACAGTTTTGAAGAATACCATCTGGAGATTGACACGATCGAAACTTGAATTTGATGATAATTTGTTACAAGAATTGGATATAGCCTCATAATAGCTAGTTAGCTAAAATGTAAAGGTGTTTTAGGCATCTATGTTGTATAGCCATTTCCGATGACGACTAACCAGAATGACTTATTGCAAGTATTCATATTTAAAATTACGATTTTGCATTGCGCTACTTACGAGGGCCTACTGTACCTATGTCTTGAGTGATTTATTTTGCAAAATGTCTCAGTATTTTCCACAATTATTTAGGAATGTGAGAATTGAGTTTTGTGTAAATGATAATAAATAACGTAGGTTTTTGATAAACGAATGGCTCCCTACATTCAGAATCACCTATAAGTTCGAATCTTTTAAAGCAGTGCCTTCTTTCGTTTCTACGTTTCGTTTCTTTCATTGGCACGCCCCGTAATTTTTAGTGCCTGTTTTAATTTTTGTTAGGAAATTAAGTAAGTAAATAGGCCTTTGCATCTATTTTAGATTATTTATGCAGCGTCAGAGGCGGCTTTTTCAGTTGCCTCTATTTACGGGACGCTGTAGTGCCCGGGAAAGATTTTAAGATGAAGTAGGCTTGCCCAGCACCTATTCTGACCTAACAGGCTGGCAGACTAACTTCCGAATACTCAAACGCAACTTAGATTTAATCGTATATAAGTGACGAATTTTCGACAGACTTTTATTGCAAACTGTCAAAAAATCGCGACTTGAGACGTGATTAAATCTAAGTTGTGTTTGAGTATTGGCCATAAGTAACACAAGCAGGAGCAAACTTACAGTTTACCGTAAGTTTGCTCCTGCTTAATGCAATAATGCGGCAATAATGCGGCTAAATCAAGGGACCAACGTTACACAACGTAACAATTTTGGTTATGGTTTTATTTTGACATTTATGATTTAAATAGACGAGATCGGCCTTTGGGATATCGTGTAACCTTTTATTGAAATCGAGTGGCGACCACGTACCGTAGGATGCCTGATGACTTGTGATCGCGGAAAGTCGGTGGACGTAGAAGAATCAACATATTTCTATCTGGAAATCTATGGGTAAGGCCTGTATCCCGCAGCCTGTGACTTCTTCACTAATAAACTCGGCGTAACGTTGATATTAGTTACACCGTGTTTGTCTCTTTTGATCTTATTTGTAACCTGTCAATGCAATATAGGCTAACTGTAATTATAAAAATCTTTGTCCTGACTGACTGACATATAGACACGCACACCTTAAACAGCTGGTCGTAGAGACTTTTTCAGGGTATATTCGTCTTGGTGCATAGAGGTGTACTAAAGAAAGAATTCCGGAATTGAAAGCCCTAAACGGGCGATTGATTGTTGAGGCCACAACAGACGTTAAAGTTGGTATGAAAAGTATTAACGTAGACAAATTTACACAATTTCGCTGGTATTCTGTAAAAAATAGAAGTAGAACCTAAAAGAACAATAGAATAAGAAATAAAGGGTCGCTGGTCAACTCTCTAAGACTTCCCCTTCCAAATGGTTTTCCGGATTGTATTTGTCATTTCAACGAAAAGACAGCTGATATATTCTGTAGATAACTAATTGATTAATGTCCAGTTTTATAATGTCCATTAATATTGAACAAGTAACAAGTACATTGATCAATTACGAACATTGATTGATCATGATCCGTAAGTTCAGTTCAATTTAAAAGTAAATAACTTTTATATGTTTTTTGGGTTCCTTCTTAAAAAGCAAATACTTAATATTTGTGAGAATATTTTGCGGTCTAAGAAAGAACCACATGAATTCCTATTACTAAAAAGTCGAAAAACTATTTTTTCATAATTGTGTTCTAAAAATGGTTAAATAAATAAATAATGCTAGACGGTCCACACAGCATCATCTAGCCCCAAGCTAAGCAGAGCTTGTATTATGGGTAATAGATGACTGATATACATAATACAATACATACATAGATATTTTTTATTATACATAGAAAATACCCAGAACACCCGGAATAAATATTTGCAGATCGTACAAACATTTATCCCAAGGCGGGAATCGAACCCGCAACTGTCCTCTGTGGCCAAAGTGCCTGACCACCTACATCAAGGGCTTTATTTTTGGCTACATGCAATGGTGTAGAGCTTGCCACTTACTGGTTTACAATTTACTGTAAAATTTTTGATTCGTAAAGAAGAAGAAGCAACCAACTAGTAGTTGGCCGCTACTAGTTGGTCGCTCCCAACATGTTCCAGCACGAACGCAACATGAGTGTCGAAGTGAATGTTTATTTCGTATATGCTATGAGCTTGTTGCTGGATGACTTATGGAACTAAGATGTGGCCACGCAAAAACGCAGAAGCTTCCTAGCCCTTTACCGTGAGCTCTGCACAACTGCAAACTGTCAAAACGACGCCTATACTATGATTGTTTTAGATTTTATTGAAGTAATACTTCTAATGCGACTTCCAACAAGGTTGCGTTAAACGTTTAACACTACCATGGAGGGGGTATGAAAGCACTGTTCTTTCTCTCTTTTTCTCATAGCCTGTTACGTTTCGTATATTAAATAAGTTTTACTTCAGTCGTGTGGTCTAAAGCACACTCGTTTTTTTATATTAGAAGACAATTATTTCGTAAACGAACTTTCAGCAACGGCTTCCAGATTTGGACGAAAGTCTACTCGTATTCATTGTTCGGGTATGTTCGGGCCTGTTCGAGCGAAAAACCGAGTTGACAGTAGCCCCTCTGTGTGTTTTACTGATTTAGAGGAGTGACCTGGCGTTTCTTAAGATTTCTTTACGTTGAGTGGCCACTTTCTTCTGCAGCCTTGTTTTCTACAGCATACAATATTTTTTGTTCAACGGTAGAAATAAGATACGGTGGTAGTACTTCCTCGAACGGATAAACTTACTCATTTTATTATTAATGATTTATCAACCGCATCAGCATAAACGATTCAATTTGCTCACAGAAATATAGGAATTTAGCAAAGATCAAATTTTGACTGACACATACTTGCAGACATACAAGTGGACCAGTTTTATCGATATTACAAACCTTCCAAACAACTTAATCTTAATGCCCTTTGTAATACCGCATACCTTCGTGTTTAGTACTCAATACCATACTTGAATTACTAAGCTAATAGTAATACCCATTTATTCGTAATGGCGTGATAATTTTGCACTAGTTTTGCACAAGTAGAGATCTGGTGAACGAGCGTGTCAAACTGGCGTTTGGGTGTTTCACGAATCACGATAACCGGAACGAATACGTATAGATCAATCTATATCTATACTATACTAGTTATAAGTATCTTTGTCCTGGCTGAATGACACTATTGACATCGCGCACAGCCAGGGGATTCAAAATCAAAGTCAAAAAGCATTTATTCAGTAATATCCGCAGGGATCATCTGCTTGTTCTTGTTTTGCTTGCTATCTTTAATAAAAGCGGCAAAAAAATCATGTTTGTTGTACGAGAGCCCCCTTAAATATTTATTTTATTCTGTTTTTAAGTATTTGTTGTTATAGCGGCAACAAAAATACATCATCTGTGAAAATTTCAACTCTAACTATCACGGTTCATGAGATACAGTCTGGTGACAGACGGACAGACAGACAGACAAACAGCGGAGTCTTAGTATTAGGGTCCCGTATTACCCTTTGGGTACAGAACTCCAAAAACATCGTGAGGAAACTATTTAGTATTCTAGCAGGCTTAAATAAATGAACGCATTCTTGTAAAGTAAAAATATTTTGAAGTTTGTTCGAACATCCGCCTTGATCCATAATCATCTGCAAACCGAAGTTATGCATTAAATATTGAGTAATTGAAAATATTTTATTTTGCCGCTGACTATACCTAAACTTCAATCACCTAAAATAGGTTGCACCTGATATTCTGACCAACGCAACGTAACGTTTGGATTCAATTTCTTGACCACCTCTAACCACAAATAAGCTTAGCTTGAATTACAATGACCGGTATCAGTATTTTTGATCAGTTTGGTGGTTATTTTTGCAGTACACTGGTCACTTTTGTCTTTCGTTCGTTTATCAAAACCACGGCAGTGTTCGATAAGCTTAGAGGCCCGATTCTCGTCATGAAATATGATCAAATTCCAGTTTGAACGTCAATCTTCAATTGGTATTCTTCCCTCAGATATCTTAGTACCAAGAACCTACTCGAATGAGGATGTCTAAGGGCGTTAAGTCAGAGGTACGTCCAAATGTTAGGTACAGTCAGCTGCACTAGAATGTATAAAATTCGTTACTTTTACAACGGTATTACAGCATAACAATGAGCTCTTACACTACATAAACTAAAAAGTCTTGAAATTAGTTGATGACCTCACTTATTTTTTGAGTACTTATTATGTAAATATTTTGTAATATGCTTTGAAACCATTTTCAAAGTTACGAATTGTATACATTCTAGTGCAGCTGACTGTACATTTGGTACATACCCACTTTTGCAGTAGTTGGTATTCATTACGTGACAGGTTGCAAGCCCATCGCCGCTGCTAGAATACGATTAGATTTACAACAAAATACCTATAAGCGATTAAAATGCCCACGCGCGTTATACTTTTTTGTAGTACTCGAAACCTTGATCGATATATAGGTCAATTTAAATTTACATGAAGAGTTACTCTATACTTAAATGCCATCATTGAAGATTTATTACGGATTTAGCATTTTATTGAGCGCAATTATATGACACTCGGTCACCTTGAATATTCTAAAAAAATATATATTGGGACCATAAGCAGTCGAATCAACTCTGATTTTGTCAGCTTAAACAAATGGTATTTAAACCAAAAAATAGTTAAAAAAAGTTTTAGTACGTTATCTACGTACTTTGGACCTTGGACCTTTGGACTTTTTTTTAACCTTCTCTTTTAAATTTCAAATTTTTAAGATGATTTCGGTCAACGTCAATAATTGAGACAGGCCCTCTACTGTGAGCTCTTTTAGCATGAATGTAAACTGTCAAAACGACTTCTAACTTTCGTGCTCGACAGCTATGACTGCTTTAGATTTTTTTGTATTAGAAGACAATCATTTCGCAACACGAACTTTCAGCAACGGCTTCCAGATTTGTACGAAGATGCTCTCGTTTCCATTGTTCGGGTATGTTCGGGCCTGTTCGGGCCTGTTCGGGTCTCATAATACCTTAATTCTATTTCCAACGCATAGCTAAATGTTAAACATCCGTACCGTGACCTGCACAGCTTGCTTACTAGTAGTATTGTGTGAAAAATTCTCAAGACTCCTCTTAGTACCAAGTTGTACCGACTCAAGATTCTTTGGAGGAGTCTAAGGAAGATAGTTACGTCTAAATTACATTTGACACATTTTGGAGTTGCTTGTTTGCTCGCTTGCCGATCGCCCCTTGTATTGTGTAAAAGGTCCATTAATAATTATTTTAAATACAGTCAAATTTACTGCTAGGATCAAAGCACATAAAACCGTGGTAATCACTGAAAGAACTGCCCATAACTTTCGTAAGTTCCACTTCGAAAACGTTCATAATTACTTAGGAACGATAATTGTATCTACATTGCATACTTACCTACTTGCACTTCGGTAATGTGGCATTGCGTCCATCACACGACAGACACATGCTAATTTGATCCTTATAGGGACGAGATAGAGATGATCAAGCGCTATTTGTACCAAGTTCCGTTCATATAAAGTAAATCTACGATTTCTTGCTCTATTTACTGTGGCATTAATCACTTGTCGTGTTGTAGTTTTTTGTAATAAATTTACTTACATTGTGATAAGATTGTGATTGATCAATTGATTTGTGTGACAATTCGTGTGGGAAACTTTTTCCTGCTTCTTGTCACGCCTAACAGAGGCCTAATCCACGTTACGTTAAATTCTTGCTTCGATCGTGTCCAATCTCCAAATGGTATTGTTTAAAACTGATATTTCAGACTGGCCCAATTTTGACAAACAAATTCAAGAAAGCTCCAAGAAAAGACGAAGGTTAGGCCTTTGGTTGAAGAAATTTTATTTTGAAACTAGCTGACCCGTGCCCCCGTGCCCACTTCGTTGGGCGGTAAACATGTTTACTTACAAATCTTAACTGAAGTAGTACTCGATGTCACCAACAGATGGCGTTAATACGGCATAAAATAGCGGCCGTTCGCAGTTTCGCCCGCGTGGCAGTTTGCTCCCGTTATTTTTTCGGGACAAAAAGTAGCCTATGTCCTATTTTAGATTACAATCTATATTTGTTCCAAATTTCATCCAAATCGGTCCATTGGTTAGAGCGTGAAAGAGGAACAAACATCCATCCATCCATCCAAACATTCGCATTTATAATATTAGTAGGATATCCTGCATAGCGTGCTTGTGGTTGTCCCAGCATAGAATGAGAGCTCTCTATTTTATCTCAAAGATCTCGAGATAAGCACCAACATTTCATCAATACTGCGGTTACAAAGCCGACTGCCAAGCGTGTTGACTACTGTGTTATTAAAATTTTCAAGACAAGAGTGAACGAGTTGATTATAGCTAAGCGTGCCCACCTTAGACTGCATCTACACTTTCCATCAGGTGTAATAGACTTCAAACGTTTAGTTATCTCAAAAGCAATACGCCTGATGTTAAGCGGTAACTAATAAACCATTGCCTGACAGGTTACGTACCTTAAGAACGCTCTTCGTTGCACTGTTTTGCGTCTGCCAACCAAGGGCATAGAGCCTGTAATTTCAGGTAGTTCTTAGTCTAGTATGATTCGACCTATGGTGGTGGTATATATAAGGTGGGCTATGGCAGAGGCCCTTTTTCCAGCAAAAGCCTTATTTAGGTTGATGACGAACACAATAAAAACGAATAGTAGTCTAGTCTAGACACTCGAGGTTAACGTTTCGGTAGATAGTTGCATGCGTAATTTCTACGAGTTGGTTAGTTAACAATAAACTAAAACATTAATAAAATAGTGCGTAATTTACAAAATAATAGAAAAATGTAAATGGCTGCATGCTCTAGTTAGCAAAATTTGCCAACGAGATGTGTTTATTGAAATATGATTATTTTTTGGTAAAGAACCTTGAAACGTTACATACTAGATGTATAATTAGACGTACGTCTGACTACCTCCAGACTATATGGATTAGAAACGTTTTTGATGGTCATTGTCATTAGTCTAAATAAATCCTTCGGTAGGTATAGGCCTGCCTAATAAGTTCCCGTTCATACATTTTTCTTACATGATGACATTAGAGAGATATAGAAGATTTGACGACTGGTTCATACATAGAATTCAGCTTTTAGTCCATATTCTTAGGGTTCATATCTTTAGCGTTTATCTTCTTCTTTTCTTCGTAATGGCATCTGATTGAATTGTTAAGTGAATTGAGTGAATACTTTTTAGTCAAGAAGAGTCAGCAAAAAAAGTAAAGTCGGCTGTCATTGGTTTTGAAGAAAAAGGTGGCGGTTTTATTCAAAACCCAAGGGAAACATTTTCGTTCAAATTGGGATGCCACATACTTAGATCATTTACTCTCAATGATCTAAGGCCACATATAACACTATGCTAAGACTAAAACCTCAAGTAATATTAGATAAAATACTACCAATATTACACACCAGGAAAACAATTAAAATGAAAAAGTTATGTTGTTTCCGGAGATGACAGAAAATACCGATTATAAGAATCTTTGTCCTGACTGACTGACTGACTGGCTGACATATAGATAGTCTAATCTCCGAATACCCAAACGCATCTCAGATTTGATTTGATTTGATGACGACCGATGTGGCGCGGCGGGCGAATGTCCGCCTGCGACGCAGGAGGTTGCGGGTTCGATTCCCGCCTTGGGATAAATGTTTGTACGATCTGCAAATATTTATTCCGGGTGTTCTGGGTATTTTCTATGTATAATAAAAAAATATCTATGTATGTAATGTATTGTATTAATTATATCAGTCATCTAGTACCCATAACACAAGCTTTGCTTAGCTTGGGGCTAGATGATGCTGAGTAGATTGTCCAGCATTATTTATTATTATAATATTATTATTATTTAAGCTCGTCTTAAGTCGCGATATTTTGACAGTTTTCAATAAAGATCTTAAAAAAAATCCTCACTAGAGACGTGCTTAAATCTAAGATGCATTTGAGTATTCGGTAAACCACTCAGGGTATATTCTTCTCGGTGTTTATAGGGGTACTAAGAAAGGAATTTCCCAAATTCAAACCGTAAACGGGTATAGGGGCGGTTGAAGTTTGTATCAAAATAATTTCACGCGCACGAAATTTTTTACTAGTCTTCTATAAACTTGTTTACTCATTTCCTAGGTAATAATTTGTCGAGTGTAGGTACGTGCAAGTATTTGCTCTACATCTGGTTTACATAACGCCATATAACGTTCTTTTGGCACAACCTGGCGGCGACAGGAAATCCTATTATTGTGCTTGTAATAGTTATGTAACTGTACACATAATAGGAAACACTTTATAAGGTAAACAGGTTAAGGAATCAACGTTTTGACAGCGTCGGTAGGTAAGTAACCGACGCAAGAACGCTATAGTAGCAGGTGTAACCGTGAGCTCGATAGTTTCTTTGCCTATCTATACCGTAAGCTCAGTGTGAACAGGCCCGAACAGACCCGAATAATGGATATGAGGGCATCTCCGTACAAATCCGGAATCCGGTACTTAGAACAAAACAAATGGAAAACAATGCTATCTGTCAAGCACGATTAACGGTAATTTTGGCACCATTTGACAGTTTGTAACTGTGCTATAAGATTACACGGTACGGCTGCTTAGTTTCTCACATTAAACTAATATTAATTTGCAAATATTTGCTCCGGATTTGTATCTTACATACAGATAGCACACGTGATTCTAAGCGGTTAAAAACCAATAAAGCAAAATACATAACATTATTTTAGCATAAAGTAAGCTCCTTTGGTAACTATCATACCTGATAAATAAATGAATAAAATTTTATTGAGGACAAAAACTAGTTTTTGAAGAAGAAAAAAACATTGTACTGCAGCGTTAACATTGTACTGCAGTATTGTTATGCAGCAATAAGCGGTCTTATCGCTGGACGCAATATCTTATCTTCCGCGATGATGGTATGTTATGATGAAACCGACTATAGGCTTCCCCTATATATTAATTTTGAGCGCTGTTCATCAGCCGTCTTGCCGTGATCTTACACTGATATCGATCCATTGGGTGATGGAGCGTGGCATGGCGTTAGTAAGCCAACAATTATATAAGCTACTGTTGTGCATTTAGATAAGAATTTTAAATGGATCATCAAAATTCCAATGTAAGGTCAATCTACCTACCAGTAGGCACTGCTAAAGTAATTACACGCCTTCAACTGCCTTAAGGCTTATCTTGACCGAAACGAGACAATTGACTTCTTATCCACTTAAAAATGATTTATATTTTATAATAAATCAGTATTGTATTTCTCGACGACACTTTTAAACCTTATTGTGACCATACCGAAGAAATAAGGAAATATTTTATGGGTATGTAGCTATAAGTCAAATTAATTGCATTTTTAAGAGAAATCTTAATTTATGTTCAAACCTTGTTCACACACTTTGTTATCAGTCCATGCGTGTTTTTATACTACTTGCTGATCCAACAAGGCCTGATGTTAAGTGGTTACCATCAGCTATAACTAAGTATTATGTAGAAACGTACCTTAGGTATACAGAGGCCCAACTAAGGAACCCAATTTGAGAACTGAGACGAGATTGAAAATAGATCTCAAAATGGCCTGTCTGAAATTACAGTTTCAGAGATTTTGGAGATGGACACGATCTAAACTTGAATTTGATGATATTTTGTTACGAGAATTGGGTCTCAGGTGTTAAGTCTCATGTGCCTGTTTTTCGCTGCTTAGCGGTAGAAATAGGCAGGTAGTAGTACTTCCCCAATTAGAGTATCTCTATTCTGTAAATGTAATGCTTGTAGAATCGATAATCTTTTGTTCATAATAATAAATTAAATCCAGACAAAACAGAGATGACAGTGGTAAGAGGTTGCCTTTGATGCCTTATTTGTGATGCATCAATATAACGGATTATTGCAATTTTGTAAGGTGCAAACAGTGAAGGAAAACAATAATAATAAAAATAATATAATAATAATAATGCTGGACACTCCACACAGCATCATCTAGCCCCAAGCTAAGCAGAGCTTGTGTTATGGGTACTAGATGACTGATATACTTAATACAATACACTACATACATAGATATTTTTTATTATACATAGAAAATACCCAGAACACCCAATGTGAATAGAACATACAATGTGAGGAAACCAGTTAGTATTTTAAATGGGCTTGCAAACTGTCACGTATGGAGTACCAAATGCTGCAAAATATGGGTACATATGTACCAAATGTAATATTTGGATGTACCTCTGACTACCTCCATTAGACATCCTCAAAGAATCTGGAGTATTTTCTTGGAACTTAGAGATCTGGGGTATACCGTGCTTGAGGATTTAAGCCGAGAAGCTATTTCCTTCTTTTTGTAAAGTAATTTAAAAGTAAAAAATATTTTTCACTTATTTAACTCTTAATGGTTATTTTATAAATCTCTCATATTCAATTCAAGTAATTATCCAATCCAGTTCCTTCTACAAAGAGCAAATCTTTTATCTCCGATTGATAGATAACCTTAGGGTAGATCAAATATCAGTGTTTTTCCAGTGATTGTCTAATCTGATCAAGTAAACTAAGTAGAGCAGTCATACAAATAATACACACATTATCGAAGACAATGCCTATCGGATAAGACTCACTTGCATCTAATGGTCAAATATCCACTTAACTCTGAGATATATATAACCAGTTTCATTCTGACTTAATTTAGCTGGTCTCACAGCTCAGTTAGTAGTAGCTTTTCCTTCTATGTCGTAAGCTGTGGGTTCGATCTCCACCGAGGACAAATATTTGTGTGATGAACATAGATGTTTGTTCTCTGTCTGGGTGTTATATTGTGTTCTAAGTATGTATTTACAAAAAGCACTCTGGTTTTTATTTTGTCTTAACTCTAGTAGAGACAAGTGGGGCTGGCTCAACTTATCAACCAGACAATCGAGAAGTCACGATCTAAGTAGGTACTCTAATATCTGACATTTGAAGCTATTTACCAGTATGATCAAGATCTGCATTCTTATGGCCAGAGCATGGCCGATGGACTGCACTGTGAAGGGGCTTTAAATAGCTTTTATTTAAACTACTTAAGAATGTAAAAAGATGAGTGATTGACTGTGGTTGTTTCGCGACACCAGGCAATTACTAAATTATTAGGAAACATTTATTTCATAGATTGTTAATTAATGATAAATTCATATTTTGATTTGTCATCACTAACCATTAGGCTAGCATTATTTTTCTTGAGCGTAAACTAAATACAGTCATGAGCTTGAATCCGTTTTCTAGTTGAAACATTAAAACTTCAGAAGTTTTAATGTTTTAACTGAAAATAAAATAACTAAAAGTTAAACTAATTTTTTAAAATAATTTTTAAGAATTTACAATAGGAAATTAACCGCCGTAAAATTTGTTTAATCTACAGAAACTAAGGTAGCTCGTATGTGGGACTCCCCCGCGGTGCTACGGCAAGTAACGAGCTTTGGAATGTATACTTTATTTCAATTATCTAAGATAAAAAATATATTGTCCTCAGTCGTGATGTTCATCGGCATGCGTTCTTATAGAGGGTAGTCAACGGCGCGTCCATACATTTGTCATGCTCTCACCTTTTGCCAGTAACACTGTACCTACTCGAACCTAGGAACAATTTACAATCAAATAATAATAGAAGCGAAAATAAAATTATTTTTCTAACTAAACTAAAATAAGTAAGAATTAGCATAGAGTGTGTGTGTGAAAGTGCTTGGGTATGTTGTTTATGGATATATGTGTGCGTGTGTGTGTGGTGTGTGTGAGAAATAGGTATACTGATATGCAGTCAGTAACGCAAGTTTTAACATATTTGAATTATTCAATGAGTTTGAGCAGTCATTATTTTATATCCGGAGAATTATAAAATAATTATGCACGAGTAGGTAATCAAAATTAAATTTTCCGGTACAGTTTAGATTTATTCCTTATGCATTTTCCAGTCATTATCCGGAGCAGTAATAAATTTTAATTGTTTTTAATATGGGGTATTTGAATGAAGTTAAAGTGAACTTATATGGTACTGTGAAAATGCGAACCTACTCATTATATCGGTGATTTGAAGGTTTTTAGTAAGTGAATTGAAATAACAAGGTTCTGTGGCTAATTGATGGAAATTCACCCCTGTAATAGCATGTTCTTGTTGATAGACTTCAAAAAGAACATGGTATTAGAGTCAAGTGTTTTGAAATCATTCGTGGCCATTTAACTCTGTTGTACTTATCTATTTCAAGAATTTCTTGATTTTATAGGTACTTAATTAATTAATCAGCATTGCCATTCAGCGTGGCAATGCAGCCAGTGTTTAGGGAACGCTTCCGATTGGAACTGATCTGGATCAGTTGAGCTACCTTTAGATCGTTTGCAACGGTCTGTAGATAGCTCAACTGTTTCATATGTATACCTTATATATTGTATACCTGTATTAGCTGTAATTTTCTTTGTAAATAAATATCTCAATTAATTGAAATTAAATACTACTTTAAATTTCTGTCAATGTTTGTCATTACCCTTCGTAAAAATATGTAACTTTATCTAGTATAGCCTAAAATAAAATATATCTAGTATTATGTACTAGCGAAATGCGTACGTGGAGTAATGTTCATACAAACTTCAACCCTCACTGTATACGTTTAGGTATAAAATTTCAGGAATTACTTTAATTTCTGACAGGTGTCAAAATGTTCAAACGACTTGTCTCACGGCCGAATACTTTTTTTTTTGTTGTGGCTTATGTCCGTTTTGCGGATAATTTTGCCAATGTCAAGTGGGTTGAATAAATTCTTTTTAGTCAAGTCGAGTCTGTAAAAAAAGTAAAGTCAGCCGTCATCGGTTTTGAAGAAAAAGATGGCGTTTTTCTTCAAACCCAAAGGGAAACATTTTCGTTCAAATCAGGATGCCTCATAACACACTTTCATTTCAATTGTTCACACTTGTGCTAAGACCTCAAGTAATGATGGTTAGAATACCACCAAAATTACCCATCAGAACTTAAAATAACACTAGAAAAACAATTAAAATGAAAATACAATGTTGCTTCCAAAGATGACAGAAAACGAATCCCGGCCGAATACTTAATCGCAACTTAAAGTTAATCACGTCTCAAGTGATGAATTTTTGACAGACTTTCATTGCAAACTGTCAAAAAATCGCGAATTGAGTCGTGATTAAATTCAAGTTGCGTTTGAGTATTCGGGCGTGAGTTTTTTCGTTCGCGTTTATTTGTAAACAAAACACTGTCAGTAATTTACCTCACCTTCTAGTTACATTAAGATTGAACTGATACGCCTCCCACACAGACTTATCCAGGTAATGAGATGGACAGTTTGCGTTTATTTTTATTGTAACTTTGTAATGCATATTAATGAAAATTCAAATTTATCTAGAAATTTGAATTTTCATTAACATGCTTCAACATTTAGTAGTGGTAGAGTTCTAAGGCCCTTCTGAGTTTATGTTTATTTTATCGTATAGCCCATAAATTTATTAGTTTTAGATTTGTTTTCAATAAGTGAATTTTGTTAATTCTTATGGGAAATGAAGATTCTTTTTATTTTCTTTGAGTTATTATAAAATATGTGGATATAAGATTCTTAAATCGAATATATCATACATAGTAAATTTATAATCTAAAGTAAGTAAACAAAACCTGTAAAAAAATATAATACCGATATATTTTTTTACAGGATATACATAACATTTCATAAAAATCGGTTAAGTTTCGGACAAGTTTGTTTACAAACACTGTGACACGGAAATTTTATATATAAAGACAGAAGACAAACTACCTTTATTTTTCAAAAATAAAGATGGATGGTTCACGGTTGAATTCGAACCAACGACCTTAAAATACCGGGGTAGGTTCTAGTACAGTTTATCTATTTATGTATGCGCGTTTAATGAGTCAGGTATTAGGTCAATTCCACTCGCTATAGACAACTAATCGCAAGGGCTCGGTCGCTGCTATAATTACACTTACTCCCTTATTCATAATTTCGTTATAATAATAATAATGCTGGATAATCCACACAGCATCATGTAGCCCCGAGCTAAGCTAAGAGCTTGTGTTATAGGTACTAGATGACTGATATACTTAATACAATTCATTACCTATATAAATATTTTTTATTATACATAGAAAATACCCAGAACACCCGAAATAAATTTATTTATTTATTTATTTATTTATAGACGAGCAGCTTTCGCTGATATGTCTACGTCACACAGTGTTGAAATTTTTGGTCATTGTCTTTTATTTTAGTTGCACACTTTAAGCACTGTTCTACTTAATCGTAGCCAGTTATCGAGCTTGTTTTTGAAGGCATTGACAGATTCAGCGGAAACAACATCCTCAGGCAGCATGTTCCAATTGTGGACCACTCTATAAATATTTGCAGATCGTACGAACATTTATCCCAAGGCGTATAGAGTCGTCTAGGCTGTATTTGCCTGTGAGTACTATTTTAAATATTTATGACCATTTTTACCCAGTATCGTCTAGTCTTAAACCAAGCATAGCTTGTATTATAGGAACCAGATGGCTGAGAAAACACTTACATACGTTCTATAAATACATACTTAGATCCAATATACTACTGTATTTATGTTTATCTAGCGAGTGCTTCTTTTTTATCATTTTCAGTTTCATTCTCTGTCTCACATTAGAATGAAACAATGAATGCTACCATTACTTTACTTAGGTATACAGATGCCAATTCGATTGTTATGAATAAAGGGGTAAATATTTAGGGCCACCCACATAATGTCTAATAATAACGTGTGCAACCTGATCGAGGAAATACCACAATGGTATTGAAATGCAATTAAGTAAATAATTTATCGCAGGTAAAGCCTATGGTCACGACGTTTGTTTGGTTTTGATCTAATGCCTCCTACACGGAATGGAAAGAAAGAAATAACTTCACGACTTCAATTCTCAGCACGGTAGATCTTCCTCAGATCTCTAAAGATCTGACGGGATATCTACCGTGCCTGGGTGGTGGTGACTAACACTACTACTAGGTACTACTAGTAGGTCATGTAAGTAGTAGTAGAGCCCTTTGTGAAAGGGCTTGTCCGGGTTATTACTACCTCTGTACCCCATTGGATGCTCGCATTACCATGTTCCGGTTTGAAGGGTGTAGGTGCCGGTGAAATTACAGGCACATGAGGCTTGATACCAGTATGCCTCAGGTTGGTAGACGCAGGGTAGTGCATCGTGGGGCACGTACCTAACGTGCGTGATCTACAAGGAAATGCTTTGTTAGAGGTGATGGTTACTACTTAACTTTAGGTGGGATATTGCATGTTGCAACAGCAGTAGCATAAATCATCTACAATAGATGCAAAGGCCTGTTTACTTTTCTTACTTAGGCTAAGGTAATAACGAACAAAGTCAAAGTCAAAAAGTATTCATTCAGTAATATCCAGAGATCATAGGTGAATCTAGGTGCCAGTTCCTCGCGACCAAGCCTCGAAGAACGAGCAAGAAACGGTTTACAAAATGATAACAGAAATATTTAGTTCCCATGCCAGATATCTGGCGTCGATATGTCAATCAAATGTCTAATTAATACCTTAATTAATTAATTGACCTGTATGTAAAAACGACATGCGTCCTTACACGTCTTGTCATAATATTGCACTTGGACTATGAAGTAAAGATCATTGTTTGAATGTGGCAAAATAACGGACAGCGTGTTCCTCTATTCTGCGTAATGTCGCAGGATTTAATGTATATCCTTGCACCTAAAAATTATAGTATAATATCTATAATCTTTAGGCGCAAAGGTATTGCAATAGTATTTCAGAAAAACTTAGCGTAGCTAAAATACGGCCACAAGCAAGCTACTAGCGGTCATTTAGCGGAGAAGTACTACCACCATGCCTTTTTCTGCCGCCAAGCAGCTTGCTGTGTTCCGGTTTGAAGGGTGTGAGTGCCGGTGTAATTACAGGCACATGAGGCTTAACACCTGTATGCCTCAGGTTGATGGACGCAGAGCATTGTATTGTAGGGCACGTTCCTAACTAACTTGACCTACAAGGCAATGCCTTGTTATAGGCTATGGTAACCACTTAACATCAGGTGGGCCATATGCTTGTTCCATCAGCAAATTGTATAAAAAATAAAAGTTATCCATCTAATACTTTTTACAAAGAAAAACACCTGTATACCGTATCCACTGATGTTACTCCATGTCAGACCGCGCCTAAATACCCAGCGTGGACCAGTTTACTATAATGTAGATCCTGTAATTTTATTAGATGCCATTCAATGTTTCGCTTCTCTTGTTCCTTATTATAGTTCGAAGGTTGAGATGGAATTATCTAGATGACAAAATATCTTGTACTCGTAAAATAAGAGCGGGTTCTTTTAAATTTTCATAAAGGCTCGTTCATTTAAGTAGTATCACAATGCACGCTTATTTCTTCCGCCAAGCGCGTTACTATGTTTCAATTTGTTTGTGTTGTGTGTTTTCTGTTTGGTTTTGGAATTACAGGCATATGAGGTTTGATTCTTATATGTTAGACTAGCGAAACGCGAGCGACTTCGTCCGCATGCAGTAATTTTCATACAAACTTCAACCTAGCTGTTTACCCATAAGGAGTTAAATTTCAGAAATCCCTTTTTCAGCAGGACTGTGCATTGTGGGTCACACGCAAAGAAAGGTTTTGTTATTAAAAAAATACAGAATAAACCTAAGTAATCGTGGGGATCTCTTGATTGCTGGATCTAATATTTGTCAAGTTTTAAAGGGTTTTTTGATTTTCTTCAGTTGTTATTATTACTCAAATTATTAATAAAAACTTATATTCAATTTTATTAATACTCAATAGGCCCCCTGACTCCTGGATTATTACATAGATTGTAACTGTTGCAAATAATCTTGCTACGAATTTTTGACTTTTTGCTACAAAACGATTTTTCATGCAATAGACTTAAACGCGCTCGCGCAACTTGTTAGAGAAGTAAATTAAAAATGCTCCCTCATGCCATGACTATTAACCATATCTTAGGAGTTATTTTATAATACTATTGTTATTAGTGTCACTGCTGGTGAAACAAGCGTTTGGCCCACCTTGAACTTTTGGACCAAAAGTACCTTTCTTTTAGTAAATTATGTACTATTTTAAAACGAATTCCTTGAGCTTTCCTGCTGAGATACTGCGCCTATGCCAACTTCGATTTAAGTTAACAATATAGATATTTCAAAACACAAAACGAATCTTGTTGCAATATAAACACGGCTACCAAATGGAACTATAATAGGACTAATCTTTGGAGTAATAAAACAAGGTTGAGACCGAATGGCTTGTTATTTCCTTCAGTTTCTGACTACAGTCAGTGAATATAAGGCAACCAGGAGGCCAAAACTCCAGCCGGACGAAAATGTGCAGCATGTCGCGCTTGACACGAGATATTATTTCTATTGCATTCATTTTACTCCGATCTTTTTTCTGTCATATCCAATTTTCATTGCCATACATTAGTATCGGCCAGCTTTTAGTCCATATTCTTTGGTATCGGCACTAAAATGTTAGAATTTACAGATAAAAAATACTGACAGAAAAACCTTGACCGATTTTTGTGTTTTTTTTTGTGTATATGGTAGGTCTGAGAATAGGTCGTAAACTATTTTTTGCACCCCTAAGTGATGAGTGGCCTAGTCAAAAACTTTGCACTGGTAAAACAACTTGCCGTGTCAGCTACTGTTTTAAATAAATGTTAGTTTTACGGATATAAAAAAAAACAAAGTTATTGGGATATGAAATTCCAAACATCTGAAAGAAGCTGAAAGAATTACGTTATATAGGTAACATAATATGTTAGCTCACACGCCTACCTCATACGTATAAATATATAAACTGCTACCTAGTTAAAGTGAAATTAGAGAGAGAGAAAACCAGTGTATTTTTGACCAAGTAAAGATTTAACGACTTTATTCATTGTTCCGCTTTTACACTTGCTATGCTTAAATACGAGGTAAGAATATACAACTCCAAGAGTTAGACAGTAGCGGCTGGTTTAAAAAAACCTTAAAACATGTGTTTTTTTTACTTTAGGTATCGAAACCAAGTTTGAGCAAATCACACGCTGCATTATACTTTTCCCATACAAATTTTAAGGGGTGCCAATTACCCTTTTTAGGGGTTATTTTAAACACACAAATACACAGTCATACAAATGAAATTTCTTCAGATCTCGTAGTACCAAGTAACTAATACTCAAAACTCTTTGAGGATGTCTAAGAGAGGTAGGTACGTCCAAATATTACATTTATTGTCACTTACCCACATTTTGCAGTAGCTGTATTCTATACGTGACAGGATGCAAGCCCATCGCTACTCTTTCAAAAAACCTCTAAATACGTGTTTTATTATTTGTTTTTTTTATCACGGATGTTCATACCTAAGTTGTTCATGGTATGGTCCAGAGGTAGACCATAGTTTAATGTTACTCTCGTAAATGGTCCATTATCTTACTCAACGGGTACTTATGTCTTTTATCACTATTATATTGACAGCTATTTTAAACGTTGTAAATCAAGATGTAAATAATTTAGTAAAACAAATAATTAAATACCGACGGATATTTCATGCACCGCCATCTAGTTCATCTTATATGTACTATGGGAACAAAATAAATTACCTGAAAATTTATACCAATTATAGGTATCTCTGTCTGAACTTAGTTTTAATCTGTAAAGCTACTACCAAATGAGCTCAGAGCTTAGTCAATTTCTATTCAAAGTTAATAATCAATAAAGTTTACCCAAAACCACGAGTATTTCATTGCTGCGTGAAATAATAGTGTTAAAGTTCATGGCAAATAATGTTAATTAATGCTACAGTCAGCACAACGTGAAGCAACATGTATTTTAATCATTCCTGATGTTTTAGTTGTACTAAAGCTCTTAGTGAATGATTCGTCCGGGTAAGTAATACCACCATGCCTATTTCTGCCGCCAAGCAGCTTGTTGTGTTCCTGTTTTAAGGGTGTGAGTGCTGGTGAAATTACAAGCACATAAGGCTTACCATCTGAATGCCTCAGGTTGATGGACGCTGAGTAGTGCGTCGTAGAGCACGTTCCTAACAAGCGTGACCTACGAGGCATTTTTTATTATAGACGATGGTAACAATTTAGCTGACCCGCGCCTCTTCGTTGGGCGGTAAACATTTTTTCATTTCAGGTTATTATAGCCGTCAGTTATATATACTTACAAATAACGTGGTTTTTTATTGGTAAAAAAAAAATCAAAATCGGTTCAGTAGATCCAGAAATTACCCATTACAACCTCACAAACCCACAAACTTTACCTCTTTATAATGTTATTATAGTATAGATTATAATACTAGCATAGATCAGTATTGTAGGTATAGCAGCGAATTGCAATTATAGTCAAGCTAATATACCTTGGCTCATAAAAGCGTTTCAGACACAGACACAGGATGGGAAGAGAAAGTGTTTTAAAAACTTTTAATTAACTTTTTTGTCTGACTGTACCAACTACCTATGCGTGGTGCGTAAAATTAAATGTGTTGGTTCTGGTCCTAGTGAATGAAATATACTTTTCTTACTCAATTAAATGAAATAAACTTATAATTGCATTAAGTAAGTTCGTACTTTAGCTAGTGGCTTTGCAGTTTTTAGACCGCCTGCGAGACCTCATAACTTGGGGACTGCAAATATTACCAGAAGTAATAAGACTACTTCCGAAAATTGAAAATGCGCATTTTGGTCTAGACAAAAAAAGACATGAAAACTTTTGGCCTGGTTTTCCGTGTTTTCGGCATCAATATCGACGATACATCGTAAGTTATATTTATATATTTGTGCACGCAAGGTATATATATATTTATATATACGTGACAGGTTGCAAGACCATCGTCGCAGCTAGAACACTAACTAAATTGTTTCACAATGTTTTCCTTCACCATTTCAGAATACAAAATAAGCTTATAATTTTCGTATAGAGAAACCCATTGGTGCTCGACCGAATTCGAATACACGACCTTAAGATCAGAAGGCGAGTTCTTCAATTTCAATTTTACTAGACCACCGACCGGTTCTAAGAAGTGACCTGTTAGATAAAGACCATAGATTTCCCCTTGGAGATAGGAAATCCCCTAGGAGATGGCCTTTATCTAACAGTTTAAACAGGCGTAAGATTTTGTGCTTTCTTCCAGAAGCATTCTGCGACCTTTACAA
This sequence comes from Electrophaes corylata, assembly GCA_947095575.1. NCBI lineage: Eukaryota > Metazoa > Arthropoda > Insecta > Lepidoptera > Geometridae > Electrophaes > Electrophaes corylata. The sequence goes on from OX352720.1 coordinate 4,933,700, forward strand.
TGTCATCGACCCTTTGTGTCAAGGGCCATCCTACGCTTCGTCTGGGGCTCTGATAACTTATCTCGCGACAGATCTGCGACAAGCGATCTGCATTAAGCAATCGCTGATGTCAAACGTCAGTTTTTATACTGAACCTTTCATTTATTTAATTATTTAAAAAAACACAAATTGGTTTTATAGTATAAACCAAAGCGCCCAAAACCAATGGATTTTTCTGTTCGAAAAAACTATTTGCGCAATTTTAGTGTTCTCAAACGGTGGAGAAAAACATCGTAAGGAAACCAGTTCGTATTTTAGCAGCGGCGCTGGACTTGTAAACTGTCATATATGGAATACCAGCTACTGCAAAATGTGGGTAAGTACCAAATCTAATTGGACATACCTCTGACTACTCTCCTTAGACATCCTGAGAAGAATCCCGAGTAATTACTTATATGAGGGGATATCTGATGTTATTTCTTTCTCTTTTTAATAAAAAATGCATGCTTCTGTGCTTGAGATACGTAATCAGAATCCAAAATAAGTACAGGTTTTTAGACCTCGAATTGGTTGTAAGCGTGGTAGAGGGCGGGATATTTTTAGCTTTAATTTGACATAATGTGTGGGATGTGTTTGCTGTAGATAAGACTGACTAAGTTGTGAGGATGGTTGGTGCTGAGCAAGTCTAGATCATCTTAGTATCCGGTCCCAGGCACTACAACGTCCCGAAGAGCATAGTGAAAAATTATTTTTTTTTGTTTTTTATTAATGCTGGACAATCCACACAGCATCATCTAGCCCCAAGCTAAGCAGAGCTTGTGTTATGGGTACTAGATGACTGATATACATAATAAAATACATTACATACATAGATATTTTTTATTATACATAGAAAATACCCAGAACACCCGGAATAAATATTTGCAGATCGTACAAACATTTATCCCAAGGCGGGAATCGAACCCGCAACCTCCTGCGTCGCAGGCGGACATTCGCCCGCCGCGCCACATCGGTCGTCTAATAAATTGCTACACCACTTGTATCCCCAGGTACGGTAGATATCCCCTCAGATCTCATAGTACCAAATTCTTACTCGAAATTCTTAGGAGAGTAGGCAGAGGTATGTCCAAATATTACATTTGGTACATACCAACATTTTGCAGTAGTTAAAATTCCATGTGTCATTCCATTCAATGAAATATCATCAAGTTTCGACTGTGTCAATCTTTAAATGATATTTTTCGAAGCTGACATTTCAGACAAGCCCGATTTTGACAATCAAATTCTAGCTTCAATCTTTCTCAGCTCCAAAAAATACGAGATCTAGGCTTCTGTTATTTGCCGGTTGGAGTATCAACCGATGGCGCAGTAAGTACACATCCCCTTACAAAGACTCCCTAACCAATACAGACGTTGCAAACTAGTCCTTGAGAATTTATTGAATTTGACTTTGACTGCCATAGCTTTTTCGGCAAGATTCGAATCTTTTGAGATATAAAAATCTCTGTACATGCAACACTCGACCTTGCGCACTGATTCTTACGCACTTGCGAAAGAAATGTGTTTGAAACAACCTTGTCTACTGATTCTAACTTGATAATTATTTTTTCTGATTCTAATTTACAGGAAAGAAATGCTTGCAACCCAACCTTGCCCTTCTAACTGGGGCAAAGCCAACAATCCTTACGTATTACAAATGATAATGAGAAACTACTTACATAATACTAGAACACGAATGTTAGAACACTATCAAAACAGGAATCGAATTTCTAAAATTATTTAGTTTACATTTGTTTCAAACACACGACTTTTCACTGTCAATTTTATTTATGAACCTGTCAAAAAACTTGCCCTGGAAAAATATAGTAGGTTATTTTACTTATCTTATTAAAATTAACTTATATTTTATCTTTCTTTTTGATTTAACGATATCGAATCTCAACAGTGAAGGATAATTCCGTACAACTTACGAGTGTTTCAAGTTAGAATTTATAAAGCACTTTTTCTCTTAACTATCGTAAGTATTTTTTTTTAACTTTGCTAAGCTAATCTTTTTTCCACCTAACATCTAAGCTCGACAAACCCCAAGCCCGTTCTGAGCCGTTCCGGCGGAAACGCGTGAACATCTCGCAAATTAAAAAAAATTACAGCATTCCACTTGCTGGCCAGTTAATTGTTTCCAATTACGAATACTCGAGCGGGGTGCAACATATAAAAGGGGGCGTAGTGTTCTGTCTGCATTCAGTCACTGAAAGTGGTTGCGAACGCACGTAACTTAGTCGAAAATTCCTAGGCGAGTACTGGACTACCAGCAGCGCTTAGCTAGTTCGTTTGAGATCTCCTAGTTAATTAAAACACATAGTAATCATGCAGTCTCTGGTAAGTGTTTTTAGCATACTAGTTTTTAATTTTTCAAATCAGATTTGAGTTCAAAAAAAATTTTTTAAGCTATGATTTTAATTTCGTACGTTTCCCAAAGTTTTAAATCAAAAACCTTCAAAACGAGTCTTAGAAAACCAATCATATTCGAAAATAGTCTTCTTTCTATTATTATATAAAAGTATTTACAGTTCATTCAAAAACGACCTAAATCCAACTACAATTATCTGTAAACTAATACAGTAAAGTAATTTACTTCCGCAAACTATTTGAAATAGAGCCAGTTTTCTGACAAAATAGCCATTTCTGCTATAACTTTAGCCGTTATCTTGCAATTTGAATATCTAATTAATAAACATGCATTTCGCGCCATTTCTGCCCACAATTTGTCGATATAAATCATAGGGCTTAATTCAAAATCAATTGTTGTTCAAACTTAGATCATTACAAGGCTCAAGGCCCGAATATCAAATAGATATCTTTACAATGATTAATACTATCGCCTACGGTTCTTACATTTTGTAATTGTATATGTTAATGATATAATTTAAATATGATTACATCTTAAATTGGGCACGTGTGTCACGCTTGCAGTTTTATAAGTAGAAAGTACTTATCTAAGATAACCGTACTGGAATGTGCATTTGCATTAAGTACAGACATAATATGCAATAATCTAAAAAAATATGCAAAGCAGAGTTTGTTTAAAACATATACTCAAAATGTCTAAGTAAAGTAAAAATATAGTGTGTCTTAGAAAACCTCGGCATCAAGAAGCTTCGATAATATAATCAATGGGGGCAGACGATAGTTTTTATAACCACCTGCCAACGCAATATCGAGTATGGGAGCAGATGGTAATAATTATTTACTGCTTAAAATTGGTCATGTCACTGTTTGCCATTACTCATATGGCAATAGTTTAAGCATCGTTTATATTTTGACAGATTTTTATAAGTAAGGCCATAAGTATGCACCTCTATAATAGCTACTTTTGTAATCCTATAAGTAAGGCCATAAGTAAGCACCTCTATAGTAGCTACTTTTGTAATCTGTGTCTAATGACATGGCCAGCTACGCTGCTACGTCGTAGGGCGGGCGCGCATCTGCTACGAAATTGCCTATAAAATTTTTGTGTAGAGAAACGGCCACTATAATGTATTATATATACAAGTTTCTTTACAAGAACTCAGTAGCATCAAATTTTGTATAATGTTCTGTTTTGCGCAAAGTAACATTTGAATAATAAGATTTTAGTATTGTTTATTTAGTAGCCAGATACATAAGATACGCATATAATTTAATAATAATGAAAATAAACACACATAAATCACACACAAAAATATTTAATAGTTCTCATAATTGTGGTCTCTCGAACCTACAGGCTGTATTAATTTCATTTATTCACTAGTCATTCTATTGCAAATCTGAATCAATGCCGATATACATGGCACTACTAGAGTTATAACACAATTCAATAACATATATTGATAATTTAGAATTATTTGCAGGAAGAACATAAAAAAGAACATACTTATAGAATAATCACACCATAAAATAACTCATAGATTCAGAAATAAAATTTTGTTGTTGAATTCTTATGTGTTTAGATCATCCATGTATTCTAACATGGATGTGTGGGGTGCATCCTAAAACCCCACCCCAGCGAAACCTTTCTTAGTTATAAAATTAATGTTCTTTACCTAAAAACATCCTACTGCAATATATAGTTCGATAACCTTTGCTTTAAATAAACTAATTAAAATAAATACAGTAACATTATCAGTTTAATATCAAATGTTCGCAAATAACCTTTACCCAGTCAATAATGTTCTATTGTCCGATTGAAGGTATAAGGACATCAGACAAAGCGACGTAATTTGAGGGCGTGGGCCCTAGGCTCGCCTTTGCATTCCCTCAACTAGTGTTGTGGTTCATTCGATATAGCCGGACTTTACTCACAAATGTACTTCTAACCAAATGCAGTTTTAAGTCCAAGAAAATATATTTTATGCATAAAATTGTATTCATGACTATAGGTTATATAAATTAAAAAACGGTTACCTACAATTAATGATAAAAAATTTAAGTATTTTGTGCCTACCCTATGGTTAGGGGGGTTTGCCATAGTTTCAAAAATTCAAAAATTGCGTGCCTAGCACGCAAGCTAATCGACTTAAAACTTCCATTATTTTGTGAATATGTCACGATATTACAAAGACATAAGCGGCTAGCAAAGTGGCTGATTATGTTTTTGGTGCTTTAAAAAATATTCTAAATATGAAAGAAATGCTCAATTTTATCATTGTGCGCTGGAGTACAAATCGGTCAAACACAAAGAATCCTTGTGACTTACTGAAATATAGACAAAGCACAGCCTAAACCACAGGTCGTAGAGATGAAATTTTCAGGGCATATTCGTCTTAGATGTACTAAGGAATTCCCGAAATTCAACCCCTTAACAAATGCAACGAGGGTTTAAGTTTGCATAAAAATAAATTCATGCCGACAAAGTTGCGCGCGTTTTGCAAGTCCAACATTAAATTAGACAAAAAGTCGGGTATGTGCTGCCGGATAAGAACAGCCCTATAGCATTTTGCAACGGATTGGAATTATCATCGGCGAACTGGTGCACAACTGTGTGTTGCAACTTCTTGCACCAGGGGAAGTGGGAGTGAGGAACCATGGTGCCAGCCAGTGAAGGCCAGATTTCTCGTGTGGACATTGAAATGTGAAATTGTTACGGTTCAATTGAAAATTGCAACTTTACATAGATATTTTTTGTTATGCTACACACATTTTGATAATGTTTTTTGAATCAGTTATTGCGATACTGAGTAAGACAAATCATCAGAGCCCCAATTCTCATAGTGAAGTATCGTCAAATTCAAATTTCGACCATGTCAATCTCCAAATGATAGGTATTCTTTGAAACTGACATTTTGAATAAGCACAACTTTGACAATCAAATACTTGTTTTAATCTCGTCTCAGCTTAAAAAAATTACGAGGATTGGGCGTTCAACAGTTAGTTTAAAATTAGCTAAACAAAGTTTTCTTAATTTTCTATTTCTAGCGCAACATTTTGATAAATACGGAATTCTAGAACATATAAACTACATTCAAGTAAATCAAACTCCACCTGTACATTATTCAACCTCAACAGCCTTCATTGCGCAACGATAAGAATGGCAGAACTTATTTACAAATTGACAGACAAACCGACAGGTGCTGAGTTATAACCAGGAATTGTATGATGTATTAGACACGCCTTTTTCAATCTACTGCTGTGTTTTTGCTACGCGTTTGACCTTTTAAAAACAAATATCTTGCATAGTCATGTTTTAAAAAAGACATTCACGTTGGATAAAGATAACTATAATATATAATACCTACAAGTTAGATATGGAAACCAAACACACTCGATTTGTTTCAATCACTAACCCTTGTCGATGTTTAAACAGTATACAATGAATAAAGAATAAAAAAATCATTTACATGGTAAAGTCGGCTACAAAAGAGCATTAATTGTTTCTATTAAACAATGCCCATTTTATTTAGATTTGGAAAAAAAATTCACTTCATTTATCATAAGTTGAATCTTTAAAACTTTGGTCAAAAGTGGACTGGTTGAATAATTAATTGAACGTAACAATGAAGAAATATTAACCTCCTTTTGTCACTGCGCATATTTTTCTAAGTTCTTGTATTCGTAAGAATTCGTAGTATGAACGCAAACATAAACTGTGCAATAGTTAAAATTGATAGTACAGAAGAGTCTATAAACTCTATACTAGAGGCCGAAGACCTTTTGAGTCATAAAGCAGGTTCTAGTGACACTGTCAACTGAAGGCCACGGCTACACATACGATAAGGTTGAAGTCTAGACTGGTATAGCTATGTCACATATAGGTTCAAACAGCTTATAATATATGAATGAACCTGAGCTGTGGTAAAAACTCCAAAAAACAAAACTGAAAAAAGGAATTTAAAAAAGGAACTGAAACTAAACAAATAAACTTCTCTCTCTAATCTAACTATCTCTATTCTCTCTCTAATCTAACTATTTCTACTCTCTCTCTCTTCAGTAAAATTGCATGTAGTTGTATTGAACTCCTAGGTTTGAGTATTTTAATGAATTGTCTATAGATGAAGTCTAATTAAAAACACCTGTGGATTTACAACGTAGAGAAAGTAATTGTTGCCTGTACTTGCTAATAACTAAACTATTAAAGCAAGTCATATCAAGATGGTCGAACAATTACATACATTTCAAGGCCTTAAAATATAATTTTAACATAGTCTAATTACCACGAGTAATTTGATGTCAATTTTAAATTAAAATTTTGATGTGGTAACATAATTTCTATTGCAAGTCTTACACATAGTTAAAAAAACGAAAGTCACTTTCAATATAATGTAAATAGATATTTTGAAATTAAGTTCAACTAACCTAACTTCGTGAAATTTCGGAACACCCAACCGGAATTGCATTTCGGATTTTATTTCATCAACTTTGCGCATATAGCAATCAAGAGTTCTATCGAACCTGTGGTTTGATACAGTAATAAAGGCGATCATATCGAATTGGAAATGTCTGCGTGCTGCCATTATGTCTTTGGTAACGCACAGTAACTTTCTTAGCCTATATTTAGGTGACTTGCATAGTTTAGTTGCAATAGGTGCATACACCAGCCTAGATAAGTGGCTGTCGAAATAAATCGCTTTAAAGTACTTTTTATAAAGATGGTGGAGAAAATCTGCCTTCCTGACTTCACTCCTCTTTCTCCTTCCTGAACTCCTGACTTCAAAGAAGCTTATTGTGTCTGAGATAGATAGATAGATAACACTTTATTGTACACAAGGATAGCTTATAAATCTAGATTTAACAGAGTAAAAAGGGCGGCATTATCGCTGAAAGCGATTTCTTCCAGGCAACCTTAGGATGGAGAGTAACGAGCGAAGCGATGAAGGTGCTGAGATGATAGAGAAAAGTGAAAAAAAGAGTGAGAGACTAATTTTGTGTTAAAGAGCTTAAAATAAATTCGAATCATTTTAAATAAATCATAAAATCATCTTTAAAATCAAACCGTCAAACCGATGTAAGTTTTTGGTTACCTGTAGAAAAAACTACAATAAAAAAAAACTAATCAAACTTTGATTATTATTGCGATTATTTCGTTATTGCTAGAACAAATTAATAGATAGGCGTAAACAGGCATTCACATCCATAAAGGTCAATAGCAAATTTAACAATGCATGGAAACATTGTACAATTCTTTTGAATTAAACACGATTTGACATAGAACCTTTGTCGTGAAAACATGCTTTCTGTAGGTATAATCACCAATGAAGGACTATTACACCTTTAAGAAATTACAAACAAAAATACAAGTTGAGTTGAATGCGAATTATAATCAGCCGTTTTTTGGAGTTTTGTTTTTTTTTTCAAGAACAAACTCATTGCATAAAACTTATTCGTTTAAACAGAGGTAGTGATTCTAACTAGCCTGTTTCGATCTACTTCCTAGATTCTATTTTACATAGCTTTCAAACACTTTACCTAGGTATCCGATCTAAGATCTAATGCGTAACACTGCCACGCCCGTCTAGCCACCTTGCAATATTGCCCCATTTTCTAGATCTAACTTTACCTATCTATAACCTAGTAGGTACCTATACCTTCGCGGTTAATTTACAACACCTACGTTTGAAAGTGGCGTGTTTACCGGTAAGTAACGATTGTGAGCAAGGTCTAAATAAAGTTAGGTAAACTTGGGTTGAAATAAGTTGGGTTACCTATTGCTTTCAGACTGGTTATAGATGTCTAAATGTCTATGCAAGAAGAAATATTCACCAATCAAATCTATACGAATACTTTACTTACCAGCTGAACATAAGCGATCTAAAAACATCGTGTAAAGTCAGTGATATCTTTTAAAGATTACAGATAACTTACATAGTAAGCCGTAGAGACATCTCTATAAGATTTTAATCAGTAGATAATACCGCTTTTATGTCTGTTGTTCACACGGTTGACTGATGAAATATAGCAGAACATCGTATCATAATCGTGCGAACATCACAAAACACAATCATGATAGTGATCTTGAAAAGTCTATAAAACTATGAAGTGTGTAATAGAGCTTGCAAAAGACAGTAATAATTTGATCAAAGTCAAACCTGGCTAAAAATTATCATCAGAATTTTCTTATGACTGCTTAAAACTATGAAGTGTGTAATAGAGCTTGCAAAAGACAGTAATAATTTGATCAAAGTCAAACCTGGCTAAAAATTATCATCAAAATTTTCTTATGACTGCTTAAAACTAGGAAGTGTGTAATAGAGCTTGTAAAAGGTAGTAATAATTTGATCAAAGTCAGACCTGCCTAAAAGTTATTGTCGGAATTTTCTAATAACAGCTCAAATTTTAGATTTACTAGTACAGTGTCCAAATCGTAGGTCTAATTGTTCACGTATGAGTGATCACGGAACTACATAGGTACCTACACTGACTTACAAAATATTCCAATCGCGAGCGAACTCAGGGAAGTTTTTGTTTGGGGTTCTGAATATCTGCACAATCCCTTAAACACAACCATGTGTTTTACAACTAAGCTATTGGAAATTGATGTATCTCATTATGTATTATTCCCACAGCATCTTCGCTTTACTTACATCTTTCCACGGCTGGTCAATCGTTCTAATCTCGAACGGTGATGCCTTGACAAAACCAAAGTCATGAGACGGCTATGTGCTACATAGTACCTACTAACTATTTATTTTTTTATTTGTATCTACGCCTTAATTGCAGTGACGCCATTCTTTTACGAGGATTGGATGGAGTTTTCTTTTGTTTATAGAAACTAGCTAAGTAGGTTCAGTATCTTCTATAGTTTGAGAGACAAAATGGACATCCAATATTAGCTGCATGTAAAGTGCCCCATGGTCTAATCCTGAGTACCTTACAACTTAGACCCGTGAAATCGCCGCACGCTCCGGTAACCACGTACTAGTGGCCAATGTCAGCTATTTACTCGTTTACCTAACATAATTTACTAATGTGTTAATTGCATTAAAGTTGCGTTGATGTTGACTTGTCAGGCTAATTATGAAATATTTTATTCATAAGGACTCGTTTTTTCAGTTCAGACATTTAATGCTTTAAGGCATCGCGTGGTACAATAATAGTATTTTTCTATGAATGAATGGTATCAACACATATTGATAATGTACAAGGATCAAGTTTTATGCCGGTAGGAAGCCTAGACACTTGAATCGGAAGCTGAAATTGAAAGATATTTCTCAAGCCTACAAAATGTTTTACCTAAAACTCTTTACTCTGTCCAGCTTTGGTTCATATATGCTCTTATCTCTCAATAAAATGATGGTATGGAGTCAAATTTTGCATATTGCCTCTATAACAGAAAATATAGCAATTTTCTCCTTTGTTCCAGATTATCCTCGCAACCACCCTATGCCTGGCTCAGGCCTCATACTACGCCGGTGCGCCCGCGCCCATCCAACTAAGCCCAGATGGCAAATACGTGCTAGACACGCCTGAAGTAGCGCACGCTAAACAAGCACATCTGGCCGCGCACGCGCAGGCTTCCACAGGGCACGGTGCATGGGCGCCCGCTGGTTACCTCGGCGGTGGCTACGCCGCTGGCGAACATTACGGCGCTCCGGCTGCTGGTTAGTATCTCATTCACTTCATTTACCACACTGATTCTTTCATGTTGGGTAAAAATCGTCACCTGACTTCATTAAACAAACAAAGAGACGAATGGTATAGATACCTCAAAATGCGTCGCTGAACCAGAGCAGCTAGTTAGTTAGCTATAGCTTAGTTGTTGGTTGGTTCAACAAACATGACAGATAACTTTATCTCACGCTAGAATTTCTGTATGTGTATCTGCACCTCCCAATAATACCGCTACATCTAATTATCAAAGTCAATCTTGACCGTGTCAGTCTCCAAATGGTATTAATTGAAACTGCTATTTTAGACAGGATAACTTTGACACTTCAATTCTAGTTTCCAGGTGCAAAAAAATACGAGAACTGAGCTTCAGATCCAATTTCCATGTGCCTAATAAAAATATCGTCTACCAGGTCTCATCAAATACGGCCCCGCTCCTCTTGCCCACGACGGTCGCGTGATAGACACCCCTGAGGTAGCTCACCTGAAGGCCGCTCACATCGCCGCCCACGCCGGAGCGCACGCCGCAGCTCACCACGGCGGTGCTGGACTCGGCTACGGACTCGCTGGTCTCGGCCACGGAGCTGGACTCGGCTACGGAGCAGCCCTCGCTCACGGCGGTGGCTATGCTTCTGGATACGGAAAATGGACTGGCCCTCAGGTACGTGTAAATTAAAATGAGGTAAACTCTAGAGCTCTAGATAGAATTAGCAAGTTGAAATGACTATGGGCACACGATGTAGCTCGTAGGACCAATAACAGCTGGGGAATAAAGGTTTTCGAATGGCGATCACAAACCGGAAGACGTAGCCAATCGACTGGCGACATCGTTAAGATTGCGGGAAGTCTGTGAATGGAAAGGGCTCAAAATCGTTCCTCGTGGAGTATGGGGATGATGAAACTCTAGATTGCCATGCTAAATCTCCTCAAATATCAAATTTTTAAGCTATAAACTGACTAAATCTTGAATAAACTGACTGATGATGGGGTGAAACACCCCACTTGTTGGCCAAAATATAGATTCAACTACTCTTTATCCCGTTCGCAGTGGCCCGTTTCGTGTGTGTGTGTGTGTGTTTCTAAGAAAGCTAACTTTTAGTATTTTTTTCCCCAGGCTCACATCCAGCTGACCCACGACGGACAATACGTGGTCGACACCCCTGAGGTCCAACACGCAAGAGCCGCCCATCTCAGCCAGTACGCGCACGCCGCTCACGCCGCTGCCGCTTCTCCCGAGGAGCCTTGGGGCGCCCATGGAGCCCACGGCTGGCACTGAGCCCTTCTATCCTCTTCCCACAACACTGCCTGATACTTTTTATACAAAACGACTATAAAAACCAAAAAAATAAACTGTATAAAGTTGAATGTATGCAAACTTGCAACCTGCAGAGCGAACATGAAAATGTATAAATAAAAAAATCTAATAATGTTCTACTTCTTGGTTTTTTTTATGAGCCTAGCTGAACCTTTACCGTGAGCTCTTATAGCACGATTGCAAACTGGTAAATCGACGCCTAACTTTCGTGCTCGACAGCCATTATGGTTTTAGAGACTCCTAAGGCCAACTGCATTCAAAATATATAATTTTCTAAAGAGATATTTCTTGAAGATTCTAAATAGGTAACAAAATTTTGATTCAGGAAAATATGTTCAGCCATTTGAAGACCCCAGCTCTTTTATGTCGAGATATTTGGTTGATAGGTACTTACTTTTGTACACCTTGTAATCCATGCGCCTGCTCAACTTCTTATAGCATTTCTCAATGTTGTGTTGTTGGCTTTCAGGCAAAAGCAAAACGCCTAACATTTTAAAATAACTACTAGGTATACCTACATTTTTTATTCTACCTAATTAGAAAGCAATATAAATCGGTCCCAAGAACGAAAGAAATGGCGTGCATTGCAAGAGTCCTAGCATTGGGTGCATATAGGTTGAAGAAGAGAAGAGAAAGACATAAATCAGTCATGCGCCTATTACGTCGCGCTAGACTAAGTAGTAGTAGTAGTAGAATAACCGATCATGCCACATGCCCATCAACCAGATGGGCACACTGTATAACCTACTTTTGAAAACGATATACATAGATTTTACCTCGTGCTTCCATGCCTATTTCTATCGTCAGCACTGTCGTGTTTCGGCTTCACGTTGAAAGGTGTGGGTGCCGGTGGAACTACCTCAAGTTGAAGGATGAAGAGCAGTAGGTACATCGTCAGCTAAGGAACCGCATGCAAGGCAATAGATACTTTGTTTTGGTTACAACGTGAGCTATCTGCTTATGTGGTTTACCTAACGGTCTACATTTTTCATGCAAAATAAATTTTAAAAAAATTAGCTTCCTCACGGTATTTTCCTTTACTGCGCACTGCGACTGCGCACTTACATTAAATAGTAAAATACAAAGGTACACGACCGAATTCGAACTGGACGATCTTAGGATCGAAAGGCGTGCTTACTACTAGACCATCAGTGCTGTAGAAAAGTAGCATAGTAGGTAGCTAAACCCATAGTATACGATAAAACATGTATTAATTCCATGGGTAAACCACATGAGTTGTATGAAAATGAATATGCAGGGCACATCTATCAATTTCATTGCCATAGTGGTATGCAATTGGACTAGGTCACCCGTATCGCTATCTAGGTTTCAACATCTTTACCTACATAGGTAATGTTTTATTTTGTAGTAGGTAGTAGGGCTCTTTATGAAGAGCCCGTCTGGGGTACTAAAAAAAAAGGTAGTGGCGTGGTGGCCTATTTCCGTTGCCAAGCAACATACTGTTTCAATTGAAGGGCTTGAGTGAAATAAATTCGAAGTTTTTTCAAATACTGTGTGCTGAACATTTGTGTCATGAATAAAGTCATTTCTTTGACTCCGATTGTCTCTTGACTCTCCTAATCTAAAAACCCCAAACTTACTCTCTCTTACGTTCACAAAGTTAGCGACCATCACATTTTTCTAATCGCTTATAGGGCAAGGGGTCGCTAAGCTATAAAGCGTATAAAAGAAATGAAAGTAAACAGATAAAACTTGCCACTGTAATTAGCAATATTGTATGTGTCCGCTATATAGGTAGAGTAGAGTGCACAAAGATGATGGTATTTCAAGTCTTTCAAAATTATATGACAGCATTACAATAAACACAGCCAAAGCTTCAAAGTTATGGATTCAGTCGATGAGTTGTTTTTTGAGTATTTCCTTTTATATGTTTATCACCATCTAACGTCATGCTCCATGGTTCTATAGCATCATGCCATCTAGCCCTAATCCTACGCAAAGCTTGCATTACTGGAACCAGATCGCTGAAATTGATTGGTCGTTTTCAAAAGATAGAATTGATAAAGTACGAATGAGCGTTTATTGTTACTCTCGCCTAGTACGTTTTAACTACTAAATATTTAACTAAGAATTTGCTCTGAAAATACCGTAGGCAAGGCATTCAAATTTTTACACATACCCCTGGTATCGGTAATGGTAATTTTTACACATACATCGGTACGTTTCAAAAATATAATGCTCTGAGCTCATCAAAACATACTCATCATCTTTCTACCCTTATGCTATCGTAACGTGTTCTTTTCTTAAACTCCCTTCATCAGCAGTCATATCTGTACTTACTCTTTTCTTATCCATGTCATCTTTCACACAGTTAGGTAATCACTCTCCTGGTAACAAGACTTTCATCCCTCCTCATGACATGCCACCACGCTAGCATATCGCTCCTCAATCTTTCCGCCACTACTTTCTCCGGCGCTACTTTCTCATAAACACACTATTACGCGAAATTTACTAAATCTAGGTATAAGTTTTTATACAATAGGCAGTCTTACCGCTAAAAGCTGTAACGCGATTCTTTAGGGCAGCTACAGTCATCACAGCTCAGTTCGTTTCGTAGTAGCCCGCTGGAGGTGGTGGGTTCGATTCCCATTTACAACAAATATTTGTGTGACGAACACAGAAGTTTGTTCTGTGTCTGTATTATATATATTCTATATTATTTATTTACAAAGAAACTATATGTAGGTATTCTATCAGCTATCTGGTTCCCATAGTAGAAGCTATTAGTTTAGAACTAGAGGGCGTTGAGTGAATAATTGACAATATTTATTTATTGCAAAATACTCCGAAAATGTATTCTCATAATTTATTTTGAATGCATTTGCAATGTCTATAGACCTTTTGTGGTTGGGTTTCCCAAAGTTTGCGCTTGCTTGACACAAGGATATGTCAAGTCGAAATTCATCATTTTAATTCCCATAATGTTTAGAATAATAAGGTGTGAAGTACTTAGTGGTCGTACGTAGTGAGTCGTGAGGTACAATGTGGAGTTACCCTAAAATCAAATGCCAACATGACGTAGAAATGACTCATTGGTATTTAACTGATAAGTTGTTTTGTAAGCAGTAGAAGCTCTTTATGTAAATTCGTCCAACACTTATTACGTCAAACAGTATCGAATGTAGAGAAAGTGTGCATGTTTAGTAGTTGCAGTAGTAGTAGAGCTCTTAGTGAAGGGCTCGTCCGGGGCAGTACTACCACTATGCCTATTTCTGCCGCCAAGCAGCTTGCTGTGTTCCGGTTTGAAGGGTATGGGAGCCGGTGTAATTACAGGCAAATGAGACTTAACACCTGTATGCCTCAGGTTGATGGACGGAGAACAGTGTAGTAGTGCACGTTCCTAACTAACGTGACCTACAAGGCAATGCTTTGTTATAGGCTATGGTAACCACTTAGCATCAGGTGGGCCATATGCTTGATCCATTAACAAATTGTATAAAAAAATAAAAAATAAACTATATATCGGTCCGCTCTACTCTGTTGCAACACCCTTACTGGTTATATTATGTGTATTTGCATCAAAACCTTTGTCTTAGTCCTATGATTTGACAATGTTAAACCTACTAACATAAGATAAGATACTTTATTAGAATCAAAAAAGTACATAATCAATTATGTTTTGTGCTAATCGTACTTAGCTAAACTTAGATTTAGAGCTGTAGCTTAGTAAATACAATAATCATATTGAATGCTGAGATCAAATCTTTTCGAAACTAATCACATTGACTAGAGGCAAGTTAGTAATCTTCTTGTGCAATTAATAGAATAGAATGTAATTGCTTGAAATAGGTACATAAAAAATGTAATTTTCAAAACAAATGACCCATATTTCGAGTCGCACCTATATTATTTAGATAGGTACTGCGTTTGTGCAAAATCACCTCTAATGTTCAAAGAAAACTATTTATCTTGTTGTCACTAAATTGCCCTTCCTGTATATTTTTACTCTAATATATTTATTTGTGTATATAATAAGTGTAAAGTATTGCGTATAGTATGTATTGTCATGTTGTAATATATGTAGGTATTTAGTTTCGTTATTCCATTCTTACCGATTATTTTTGTGGAATATTATTATTTTTCCATACACCCCTTGAACATTTCATGAGTCTATTCCATCTAAAGGATGTCTGGTAGAGATAACTGTTTAGCGATAAGACCGCCTATTGTATGTAGCATTATTTTATTTTTCTTTTCCCTTATTTTGTGGTGTACAATAAAGTATTTTCTATCTACTTCA
Source organism: Electrophaes corylata (assembly GCA_947095575.1). Taxonomy (NCBI): domain Eukaryota; kingdom Metazoa; phylum Arthropoda; class Insecta; order Lepidoptera; family Geometridae; genus Electrophaes; species Electrophaes corylata. Next base: position 4,949,335 of record OX352720.1, read on the forward strand.
AAAAGCATGGTCAATAGCTCAATAGTACTCAGTATCAATGCTATAATATGGCCGGAACACAGATGTTAGTAATGGCTCTGATTGTGAATTCAATTTAAACGGATACTATGGTATTTGCCTATCAGCGATGATCCAAGGCCATAAGTTACTGCTCTTCTATGATGTTTGTACAGTATTAGATAGAAAACTTTAGTACACAAGAACATAGTACGCTGTGGCCTGTCAAATCTTTTTTCAATCGATTGTTCGATCCTCACCGCGAACAAACATTTGATGAACATGAATGTTTGTTCCGTGTCTGGGTGTTATTTGTATTCTAAGTATTTGTTCTATCAGATATCTGGTTCCCATACTACAAGTTATGCTTAGTTTAGGGTTAGAGGGCGTTGTGTGAATGCGTGTCAATGTTTATTTAAGTACTTACTTATTTATTACTAGCGGCCGCTCGCAGCTTCGCCCGCGTAGTAGTTTTTTCCCGTTACCGTTATTTTTTCAGGATAAAGTCTAAGGTCTATATAGGTCTGGATATTAATCCAGGTTATAATCTATATGATCCAAATTTCATCCAAATCGGTCTAATGGTTAGAGCGTGAAAGAGTAACAAACATACATACATTCTTAGTAGGATTAGTTATTAACTAATCAAAATCAAATAAGAAAACTTTTAAATTAAATTTCTCAAAACAGGCTCTACAAGTTTAAGCCAATACCTGTTTAATTTTGGGTTCATGAGGAGCTGTGCTTGTGTGATGAACGTATTGTATATGTTTTTTCGGTGAGCAGCGGCGGCGTCACAGGGCTTCCCGGGGCATTTTGCAGAAAAGCCAAAGTGTGTTGAGCCTTGCACAATTTGCACATACATGCACTATTTCAGAAAATAATTACCTTCATTTTGAAACTCGTGGAGAGAACGTAAATTTTCACAATTATTTTAATAATAAACTAGCGGCCGCTCGCAGCTTCGCCTGCGTGGCAGTTTTTTCCCGTTCCCGTTATTTTTTCGGGATATAATCATAGTAGCTTTATGCATGCAAAGTCTCAGCCCGATCGGTTTAAAATTAACAAAGTTTCATACAAACTTTCATCCCCTATTTTATCCCCTTGGGGGTAGAATTAATCAAAATCCTTTAGCGAATGCCTACGTCATGCACAACATCTACCTGCATGCCAAATTTCAGCCCGATCCGTCCAGTGGTTTGAGCTGTGCGTTGATAGATCACCATGTCAGTCAGTCAGTCAACCTTTGAGTTATATATATTTAGATAATATTACGACTAATCTCAAGAACAGTAGATATTCTCTCCGATCTCTTAGTACCAATGATACCTATCACCACTATACTCGTATAAGAACACACAATATCGTAAGGGTATTGTAAGTTAGATCATCTGTGACTGAGTATGTAAATCACGATAGTCGGAAATACATATACGACGAAATAATCATTGGAACTTAATCATAATAATTTCCATGCAATAATGACAAGCAGATTCCATGGATTCTACCATGGTAGAAGGAAAACCTATAGATAGGTAGGTACTTGATAAATTTTCCGAGACATGCAATTCTGACCAAATGATAATAGTATTAGTTTATTTGACGACCGATGTGGCGCGACGGGCGAGTGTCCGCTTGCGACGCAAGAGGTTGCGGGTTCGATTCCCGCCTTAGGATAAATGTTTGTACGATCTGCAAATATTTATTCCGGGTGTTCTGGGTGTTTTCTATGTATAATAAAAAAAATATCTATGTATGTAATGTATTGTATTAAGTATATCAGTCATCTAGTACCCATAACACAAGCTCTGCTTAGCTTGGGGCTAGATAATGCTGTGTGGACTGTCCAGCATTATTATTATTATTATTTTTAGATAACATGATGTTTTTTTTGTTAAAATATCACTGGGTACTAATTTTGCACTATCTCCAAGTCTGCAACTATTCTGTGAAAATGCGACTGCCAAAAGTACAGTCTGCACTGAGATTTTTTGGTTATAACACACTGTTATAAACTGATTATGCTACAAATTTGAAAGCAACAAGAAAATTGTATACATGCAACAAAATCAAAGAGTATTTGCCCTGTAAATTTTTAAAGTTCAAAGTGGTGTCACAGACAATTTATAAAGTAACAAATTGTACCTATACAATTAAAAACAATTCGTCGGCACATCGGACATCAAACGTTTGCAGGAAAAATACTCAAACCTCACACCTTTCAAACCGGGACGCAGCAAACTGCTTGCTGGCAGAAATAGGCAAGGTGGTAGTACTTCTCCGAACGAGCCCTTCACAAAGAGCTCTTATCATCATCAGCCTGTAGTAGTCCACTGCTGTTAGGCCTCCCCCATACTTTTCCAAGAAGATTCTGAGCATTTTCCATCCATCGACTTCCCGCAGTTCTAACAATGTCGTCAGTCCATCGTGTAGGAGGACGTTCTACGCTTCGTTTTCCGGTTCGTGGTCGCCATTCGAGAACCTTTACTCCCCAAACACAAAGAGCTCTATGACTAACAAAGCAAGGGTTGGAGTTTATATAAAAATAACTTCAAGCGGGTCCAGTTGCACGCGTTCCGTTAGTATGAAAAACGCACGTGAAAACCAGATTACAGTACTCATCTGTACATATAACGCTTCGCTTCGCGGACGCAGTCAGTGGTGACACTTGCGCGTCTTCTAACGTGTGACCCTGGACGGCCAGCCCCGTTTCCCGTATCGATGCTTGTGACAGTGTAAAAGTGTTTTAAAAGGTATTTCTTATTGCAAAGTTAATTTATTATTGAATAGCCTTTATTTAACAATCTTAAATTCTAATATATCGTTAATGTGATTGTTCTGATTTCGAGCAATAGGCATTATAAACATAAATATAAAAATACTTTTGAATTAAAAAGTAAGTAACATCAGAATCCGCTAGCTAGATGCCTGTATGTTAGATAATCGGCGCAGGCTATCATAAATATATTGCACATTTCAGAAAGCACCTGAAGATAACCGATACTTTTTTCTTGTAAAATACATACTTATAATAGAATACAATATAATACTCAAACACAGAACAAACATCTATATTCATCACACAAACGGTTATCCTCGGTGGTGATCGAACCCACGACCTAAAGAGCAGAAGGCAGGGCTACTACCAACTGAGTCGTGGGGCCTATCATCAATGGTAACAACTTTGAACGGGCACAATACCAAAAACTGTCAAAACTTTTATCAAATTCAAGTTTCGATCATTTCAATCTTCAAATGGTATTCTTTGAAACTGATATTACAGACAGGCCCAATTTTCTTCCAATTTCAATTCTTAGTTTCATCTCAGCTCCAAAAAAGACGTGGATTGAGCTTCTTATGTCAATTTTACTAAACGAAATTTACTATTAGTTATACAAACAATACAGTACATATTTATGAGGTACTCATAACTCATACCTGACCTTGCACACCACACACATATCACTACGATTTTATCTACTTATTACCGTACACTTCGCAAATAGATCGAAATAAGTAGGTAAGTTTTAAACCTATTGAAAAGTTTATCCATAGTTCTATAATTTTGATACCGTAGAAACCTATCGTGTTTTGGATTTTAGACAAATAAGATCGAAGGAGGTAGGTAGGGTAAGTTTTCTTTAGTGTATAATTAAGTGTAATGAAGTATATTAGATATAGGCACGTGCTGCGTGTTGTTTCAATGTTGTGTTGTGTGTTGAATACAAATTATATTCTATTCTAGAGATAAAACACTATTCCTACGTTACACCAAGATCAAAGCTTTACCTAAAACTGGTATTCTTGAACAAAGTTTGATGACCGATTAAACACAGTCAAATATAATAAAAAGAAACAGTTAGGAATCCACAATATAAAATTAATAAAATCCAGTTCACAAAAACGTGTTATAATAAGTATCATTTTGGCATCGACTATAAATAGGTCAGTGGATTTCGGATTTTTATTGACCAAGCGAGTAAAGCGAGCTAAGCGTTTCAGATTCGAGACTGACGAAAAAATGCTTTTAGACGAGAACAGAGACAGACAGACGACAGACGGACTGTCTGTCGTCTGTCTCTGTTCTCGTCTGGTCGCACTTTTCAACCAATTTTGATAAAAATTGGAACACAAGTTCCTTGAATTATTAGATTTTTTTAGACGAACGTGATTTTTGTTTGGGGGGAAATAGGGAAGATTTTTCTCCGGATAAATAGCGTTCTCGTCGATAAATAACGTTACAGCAAATATCCCCCTTTTTTCTGTAGCATTATTAGATCGTAGATCGTACAAACATTTATTACAAGGCAGGAATCGAACCCGCAACCTATTGCGTCGCAGGCGGTCATTTAGTACGTAAGTAATTGGAATAATTAGTCAATACGTAAGTAATTGAAGTTTTTTATTTCAGAAACGTTACCAGCATCATGATCCGGGCAGCAGAGGTAAATATTATTTAGCGATAAAAAGAGAAACTATTTCACCTGAAAACTTCGATTTGAAAAAGCATCACGACATTAATCCCCAAACTCGGTAAATATCACAGATCTCTTAGCACCGAGTACCAATTCGAGATTCTTCGAGGATGTCTGGGGAGGGTAGTCAGAGGTACGTCCTGATATTACGATTGGCGCATAACCACATTTTTCAGTAGTTAGTATTCCATACGAGACAGGATACAAGTCCATCGTCGCTACTAGATTACAAACTGGTTTCCTCAAGATGTTTACCTTTACCGTTTGAGGCCAAGACGTCAAATAATATCATAATCACCCTGAATGAGTCAATTGACAAAAAGTAAACAGTAAGTAAATCTACTCCATCTAAAGTCCTGTCCTAGACATTGTGCCCTGCATTTATACCATCCTCTGCTTAGTGAGTTTCAATAGGCAAAATTTATTGATACTTAGGTGTTTGATGATTATGTTGACCATAAAATTGGCATGATGTGGCCTTAATTAGCGGTTTAGTGTTTGAGTTTGGTCAAAAAAGATCTGTGAAGTACACTCACCCAAATACTTGGGTGAGTGTACTTGTACAGATGTTTGTTCTTTGACTAGGTTATATTGTAGTCTAAGTATATAAATAAATAACATAAATAAATAAAAAAATGCCCCAGGCTAAGCATCTAGATGGGAACGGGAACCATCTAGATGATGTTGTGTAAGAAAGTCTACAAATATTTAAAAAGATTACTGTCTAATTGTAATAATAGGTATGAGTACATGAATGAGAATTTTTCCTATACCTAATTAGACGTTCCGTAAACAACAATAAATTACGGTATCTATAGATATCACGAAGCAAATTACGAAATATTATTACTGATACACATCTTCACGATTGTATAATAATTCCCAGTTATATTATAATTTATTTAAATTTAAGTAGGTGTATATAGTAATTCAAGGCGGTCGCTTTATCTGTGATTGAATAAGCGTGTCTATCTCTAAATATAATTAAATGTGCCTCTAACTACCCTCAAGATTTAACGGGAGGTCTACTACGGAAGACCAGCGATACCTAGTTGCTATCTAAGTTTATACCGAAAAAAAAAAATCTAGGCTGCGGCGGCACAAGTTCCATGCGACCAAGCCTACCATAAGAGCAACTTTGTTTTATCTAAATGTACATTACTAAACTACTTAGGTAAAAAATCGTTTGATCATCGTGCTACTAACTTTTTTTAGGCCACAACGATGTACGAATGACATGAGGTAAGCGAAACTCACAGTAATATGCCTTATCATTGCCCGTAAACCTGTAACTACTAAATTATGCCAAAGCCTCGTAACTAGTTACGTAACTGGGTAGATAATCTTGAACTTGACTTGAGCTTTACAAATGATTATACAAATGGAAATGGATGAGCAATGACTGATGTTTTTGCTTCATCTTGGAAGTTGCCGCATTGCTAGATAATTACTGTTGCATGAAACAAGTACCAAGTTACTGGGTACAGTAATTTAATTATTAGTACAGTCAACGTTAGTAGTAGGTGTAGGTGGCTAATAAAGTGTACTAAATATTTATGGACTTACTTATAAAATTCTGTCAAAAGATAAAGTACTATCTCTTACTAATGGGTAATGACAAACAGTGATAGGAACAATTTTAAACAGTTTTTAAATCTAATTAACATTTATAAGTGTGGAGGTTAATTTACTTTAGTACACTTTTGATGCTACCCTGGTTTGAAGATCTATACTTACTTAGCCAGTATGCGTAAGTTTTTTACATAACTTGCTTTTTAGTAAAAAACAAGATCACACAATTTCATGTATACATATTTACCAATTTGTTAAACAATTTATGTCGATGACTGTACTGTTTCTTATCTAAGCCTATCAATGGCTCATCATCATGTCATTATTTGCGAATGAATGGGAAAATAATTAGTTCAATTACTGTATAGGAAGTGATATGTGAGGTGAAGACAGTTCATTTACTTGCCTAAGCTACCATGGTGTTTCACAAGACCACTTGATAAAATCTATTTACCACACCGTCGATGACCACACAATACATAATTGGTGTATGGTACATCATAATTTTGAGGGTGTTTACTAAGAACTTTACGGCATGAACGTGCGGCTGCTGATCCTGGACCACCTACGGGATTATTTATTTGTACAAAATGTGGCCGTGGCTGCCGCTCTCGAATAGGTCTTTTGAGTCACGGCTCAAAATGCTTACCTAACCCTACCTGACGCTTCTCTAAATCATCTTTCGTAGATGTAAGGGCCAATGATGACTATAGTACCGAATTCAAAAAAGCATTGTTAGGGTTCCGTAGCCATATGGTAAAAAACGGAACCCTTATGGATTCGTCATATCTGTCTGTCTGTCCGTCCGTATGTCACAGCCACTTTTTTCCGAAACTTTAAGAACTATAATGTTGAAACTTGGTAAGTAGATGTATTCTGTAAACCGCATTAAGATTTTCACACAAAAATAAATAAAAAACAATAAATTTTGGGGTTCCCCATGCTTAGAATAGAACTGAAACTCAAAAAACTTTTTTCATCAAACCCATACGTGTGGGGTATCTATGGATAGATCTTCAAAAATGATATTGAGGTTTCTAATATCATTTTTTTCTAAACTAAATAGCTTGCGCGAGAGACACTTCCAAAGTGGTAAAATGTGTCCCCCCCCCCCTGTAACTTCTAAAATAATAGAATGATAAAACTAAAAAAATATATGATGTACATTACCATGCAAACTTCCACCGAAATGGTTTGAACAAGATCTAGTAGTAGTTTTTTTTTAATACGTCATAAATCGTAAGCCGTAATTTACCCTTCATTCAATCAACTCAAATATAAAAATAAAAACAACAAGTACAACAACAACAAGTTACAACGAACTACAAGAACTTTTATATTATGTTACTTGCTGCTACAGAACCCTTCATGAGCGAGTCCGACTCGCACTTGGCCGCTTTTTTTGTATCCCTAAATCACGACTTTACACAAATATTCTTGTGAAAAAACCGCAGTAGCTAATTTTTTTTTTTTATAACGACATGTTCTTTTTTGTGACAGAACAGTTGAAAGCATGGCAATATTCGTTTGTCGTGACACTTTTTTTTGATGACCCTTCGGTCAATGACCAGGTTCAAGCTCGAATTGATTTGATGACCGCGAAAGTACTAGTGCGACGAATGCATTTAATACGCGTCGGAAAGCTTTTTAGGCTCTCCCGAATTGTATCTCAAATTGAAAGAAATAACTTCACGACACGAAAGTACCCACTCGTAATTCTTCGAGGATATCTAAGGGGGGTAGTCAGAGGTATGTCCAGATTACATTTAGTACGAACCCATATTTTGGTACCTGTTTGGTATTCCATTGTTGCAAGCCCATCGCCGCTGCTAGAATACTAACTGGTTTCCTCACGATATTTTCCTTCACCATTTGAGAACACTGGCTATGCGCACATAAATTTTTTGAACAGAAAAAGCCGTTGGTGCACTACCGGATTCGAACCCATGACCTAAGGATCAGAAGGATCACTTTAACTACACCATAGGTCCAAATTGACAAAGTAATATAAAATTACTTTTACGCAACTTAAATTTAATCACGTCTCAAGTCGCGATTTTTTGACAGTTTGCAATGAAACTCTGTCCAAAATGGATTTGACAAAGTTTGAAATTGATCAAAGATTTTACCTCATATCAACTTGATTTGTATTAGGGTCTCCCTTTTTACCGTACTCAGATCTTCGCCTTTTTGTTCTAAGATTAGTAAACACTTGACGTTGGCAAATTCGTGGCAACCCTCAGTCGCTGAAAAGCCATATAATAAAAGAAGAAGAAGAACTTTAAGTTTGAGTATTCAGCCGTTATTCTTTTACCATTCTGTCTAATCGATTCGCGTGTGGCGGTCTGCTTATGGATTTTTCTATTATGTGTGCAATTTCTCGAAATTGGTGGATTTTTTTTTCAGGCATGTGCGTGCCCCATCAAAGAGGTCGGGCCATCTATGGCTGGAGCTTGTCCCGGTCAGTTCCTTCTCTTCATGAGTTTACTGGAATCATTTATCAACGGGCGCTGCGATGTGGCGGACCCTTGCAATAGAGTGGTCAGCAGGGACCCGCTAGATGATAGCTATGACTTTGTGGTTGTGGGAGGTGGAACGGCCGGCTCCGTCGTCGCTGGGCGCCTCTCGGAGAATCCTCAGTGGAAGGTATAAACTTTTAATTTTACGAGACAATTTATTAGTTTGTAATCTGAAAATAAATGTAACTGCGAGCGAAACAAACTCATATAAGGACACTCAAAATTGCAGAAAAGTATTTTATTGACGTCAAAATAATGTAGGTACTGATACTTTTTTTATTCTGTGATTAAGCCAGTACTTGTCTACTGTCTATTATCTTTTTTTAGGGTTCCGTACCCAAAGGGTAAAACGGGAGCCTATTACTAAGACTCCGCTGTCTGTCTGTCTGTCTTTCCGTTTATCACCAATCTGTATCTCATGAACCGTCATTGTTAGAGAGTTAAAATTTTCACAGATGATGTATTTCTGTTGCCGCTGTAACAACAAATACTAAAAACATAGTTAAATAAAATTTCAAGCATTGTTTCATTTTTTTCAGTTAGTCCATTAGCGTAGTCACCAATCCACCTGCTCAGCGTGGTGACTGTGGCAATCCCCCAGATTTGAAGGAGGCATATTATGTCCAACAGTGGACTTTATTAGGCTGATGACGTGAAGTCCATTAGTGTAGACTTGCAAAAAATTCAACATCTTGTACTCTTTGGTCATTTTGAGTAACCAGAAATCGTGTGAGCGTATCGAATCTACCTGAAGACGTCAGAAAAAACCCACCAATAAAAACCAGTATTTACCGAAATAATACAAAGGCATACACATTTAGAAAAATAGACGTGTATATAGCGTTTTTGTAGGTTTACTATTAAACGTAATTTAAGCACTGGTGGCCACCAGGCCACCAGGTAGCAACCTGTCTTCCGGTCATAAGGTTGTGGGTCTGGTCGTGTACATTTTTTAGTCGAAAATTGAATGTAGGTACGCAATAGTAGTGTGCGGAAAAGAATAGTACAGAATAAATATTTGCAGATCGTACAAACATTTATCCCAAGGCGGGATCGGACCCGCAACCTCCTGCGTCGCAGGCGGACATTCGCCCACCGCGCCACATTGGTTTTCAAAATAAATAAATCAAATAAATATTTGTGGATATTTCACACAGCTGTAGGTAATAAGTACTTAGGTACTTACTACTTATTACAGTTAACTTTTTTTGTAAATACATACTTATTTAGTATACAATATCAACAATCTTATCGAAGATAGCACTGTCAAACGAGCATGAAAAAGCATCATTTATAACATTGATTGAGCTTGAATAACCCATTATCTTTCTGAAGGCGTGATCAGGCTGGGCCAAGTTACTTTACATTTATTCAAGATAGAACAACATTGAGACCGAAAATGGGTTTTCTGTTTGAAATAGGCTATTCATTGGAAGTGGTCAACCGAATCGAACTCGACCTGACAAAAAATAACACTCATCAATGAAATCACGTACTCAGTACCCGTAGTCGTAGTCATCAAACTTGGTGACCAGTGTTACAAAAAACGGTAGGAACCAAACCGTAAGTTTCTTGCCGGTTCTTCTAGGCTTGGTCGCGAGGTACTGGCGCTTAGATTCACTTAGATTTAAGACGTTTCAAGATGATTCCTGCGGATTTTACTGAATAAATGCTTTTTGACTTTGACTTTGACTTTGATCAGGGAATAAGTAGTAGCATCTGAGTGCATACCACAAACCAGCCTGCCAAACGTGATGACTACTACGGCAGTGGACTTTTTCAGGGCTCATAAACTCATTCAAGTTCATAGTAATGATTCTTTTTCTAGGTGTTACTCATCGAAGCAGGAGGCGATGAGCCCACCCAGTCTTCAGTACCGGCGTGGGTGACAGCTTACTGGGGCCGGAACGATACAGACTGGAACTACGTCACAGAACCACAGGAAGGAGCATGCTTAGCTGATGGGGGCAAGTGCACTTGGACTAGAGCAAAGATGCTTGGTAAGTAATACTTCAGGATTTATACCCAGCTTCTATTTTATAAGCTTTCGTTAATAGCACTTCAGAGGTCCAATTTTCGTTATTTTCTGAAAGAAATTTCAAAATACAATCAGTGACGGTTCGATCTTCGCTGAGAACAGTAGTGTCTCTCGCGTCGCGCGTACGCGTAGGTACCTACAGTACAAAGTGCAAGCGCATCACAACAAAGTCGCCGCGGACGTGCTGCCAGAGCGTGATTATGACCTAGTTCATTTTTGCGCAAAGGCATGTTTTACGAGGCGACGAATCATATTGTTAAGGCGACACTGTTACTTGCCTAAACATGGATACACCGACTAAAGAATGTACTGTAACGTTAACGACAGACCTGGAGCATACCTTGTATGACCGCTACAACGAAACACTGAAACGTTTCAAAGATGAAAGGCAAGAGCGACTGAAGCTACAGAACCTTGTTGAAAACATGAGAAACCAAATTGAGGTTCTCGAGCACCAGCTGAAATGCTTTGCGGAGTCTACCAACAACCCATCAACATCGAATATGGAAACTTCCTCAGTTCAGGCTGAATATGCCACGGATGAGGAAGAACTAGCAAAAGAGACAGAGTGGATAAGAGCGAAATCTAGAAAAAAGCGGAAGATGAACACCTCACCCGTACTCTCACCACAAGGAAATGTTAACATTTCAATTATAGAGAAAATAAAAAAAGTTCACCCCCCACCTCCGATTATAGTGGACGGGGTGACCAACTATCAAAGTTTTTACGACTCCTTGTCTCTGAAACAACCCGCTGAGACCTTTAAAATTAAGACACTGAACGGTGAAAGTGTAAAAATTAACGCCATTAACGATGTAGCGTACAGAGCTTTAACAAAAATGTTAAGTGAAAGTAACTGTCCCTGGCACTCCTATGAAAATAAACAGGAGAGGCCAATAAGAGTTATGGTCAAGAAATTGCCTTTCACTTGCAATTCTGAAAGGATCATCGAAGACCTAAAACAAAGAGGCTATAAGATCGAAGAAGCAGTGAATAAACTGAGCTGGAAAACTAAGGAACCACTCAATATGTTCATGGTCACCTTCAGCAACGAAGAAGACATCAAAAAGGTGTATGACATCAAACATATACTGGGGTGCGTGGTTGAAATTCAACCCATCAGGTCAACCAAATTGGTCCCTCAGTGCAAGAGATGCCAAGTATATGGTCATACACAAAAGTACTGCTCCAAAGAGCCAAGATGTGTTAAATGCACAGGTAAACACCTCACCAAGGACTGCAAAAAGCCTACAGAGGAGAAACCAAAGTGTGTGCATTGTGGAGAAGCACACCCAGCTAACTACAGAGGCTGTATGATAGCCAAGGAAATGCAGAAGATGCGGAACAAAAACATAAAAAAAACCCCAGCTACCCATCATAACACTAGTGGTAATCAGATGGTAACTTTCCCAAGCTCCGGTAAGAGTAATATAAGAACTTCCTCAACTAGCACAACCCACAAACCTGTGTCATATGCCCAGGCTACTGCTAAAAGTACGCCAACTGTGAAACACAACGAGTCAAGCAATAATAAGTTAGATGAAATTCTCAAGTTCATGACATCTTTCGATGAACGATTGAAGAAGATTGAAAATAGCACCAAACTAGCTTATCCTACGAACAAAAAATGATTAATACACTTAAAATCTTGGCTTGGAACTGTAATGGGCTACTAAATCATCAAAACGAGCTACAGGTAGTCCTTGACATAGAAAACGTTGATTTATGTCTCCTATCGGAAACGCATTTCACTAAACAATCTCACATCACATTTAACGGCTATAAAACCTATCATGCTCTACACCCTGCCAACAAAGGAAGAGGGGGTAGTGCTGTAATCGTAAAAAATAATATAAAACACTATGAAGTAAGTAGATGTGAAGAGCCAGACATCCAGTCTGTAGCCATTTGTATCAATACGAAGCGATATTCTCTTACGGTGGCAGCCATATATTGCCCACCACGTCATACGATACATGAAGATAAATACATAAGGTTTTTTCAAACACTGGGTGAAAGATTCATACTCGGAGGTGACTTTAATGCCAAGAACACGTATTGGGGTTCCAGACTGACAAATACAAAGGGCAATCACTTGATGAATGCTATGAAACAAATAAAAGGTGATGCTATATCTACTGGTTCACCGACATACTGGCCAACTGATCCAAACAAAATTCCAGACTTGATTGACTTTTTCATTTATAAAAACCTATCGAGAAACTACCTAAAAATAAAACAGAGTTATGATATGAGCTCTGACCATTCTCCAATATACCTAGAATTAAGTGAACAAATCTTGCAAATAGAGAAAACTTTGACCCTTGTAAATAAGTATACTGATTGGGAGAGTTTTAAAACAGAGCTTGATTGCCAAGTAGACCTCAAAGTTCCGCTAAAAACTCCAGAACAACTTAACGTAGAGGTAAACAATTTCACAAAACTAATACAACAGGTTGCCTGGCGTAATACACCATTAAATAAGAAAAGAGAAGCAAGAAACTACTATCCTTATGATATTTTACAACTAATAAGTGATAAAAGAAAACAGAGAAATCTTTGGCATCAAACAAGATTTCCTCAAGACAAAAAGAAATTAAATAATCTCACAAAACAGCTGAAAAGAAAAATTCAACTTTTTGCCGATGCTTCAACCAAAAATTACCTGCAAAACCTCACAGCGGACAGCAGTACAAACTACTCGCTCTGGAAGGCCACTAAAAATATGAAACAACCCATTACCCAAATTCCTCCTATTTATATAGGACCTGGACAATGGGCTGTTAGCAACGAACAAAAAGCTAACAGATTCGCAGAATACCTAGAAGATATATTTAAGCCTAATGTAAGCCAAACGAATCTATTACCTACAGTAAATGAAGTTTGCCGTGAAACACTTACCATAAAGCTAGTATCACCCAGAGAAGTTTGGAGTGAAATAAAACACCGCATAAACCCAAGAAAATCTCCTGGATTTGACCTCATCTCGGGAGAAATACTACATAATCTTCCGAAAAAAGCACTTGTCAAACTGACTACTATTATCAATGCAGCACTTAGACTGAAGTGTGTACCAGATTTGTGGAAAGTTGCTGAAGTCATCATGATAGCAAAACCAGGAAAACCGTCTCAAGAGACCTCATCTTACAGACCTATTTCTCTGCTGCCAATAATGTCGAAACTATTTGAAAAACTGCTACTAAAAAGACTTAAGCCTCTTATAGAGAGTAAAAACATTATACCAGAGCACCAGTTTGGATTCCGAGAACAACACTCAACAATTGACCAAGTGCATAGGATTACAAATGTTATTGAAAAAACCCTAGAAAATAAACAAGTCTGCTCTACTATCTTTCTGGATGTGGCACAGGCATTTGATAAGGTTTGGCATGAAGGCTTATTACTGAAACTGAGGAAGGTACTCCCTTCAGCATTTGCAGATGTAATAGAATCATACCTATCAGATAGAACTTTTAGAATAAGGCAAGAAGACGCCTACTCTGAACTTAAAAGAATAAGAGCTGGGGTGCCACAAGGGAGCGTATTGGGACCGGTACTATACCTTCTGTATACAAGTGACATCCCTACGTCAGCAAATAACACCATTGCAACTTTCGCTGATGACACTGCTATAATGGCGGTCGGACGCACTCATGCAGAAGCAGCTGAAAAGGTACAAGCTGCTGTAAATGAAATCCATGATTGGACTATAAAATGGCGAATAAAACTGAATGAATCCAAGTCAGTTCATATCAACTTTACTAACAAAAAAGACCAGTATTATGCGGTAATCATCAACAACAAAATCATTCCCTACGGAAACACAGCAAAATACCTAGGTATGACACTCGACGCAAAGCTGCGCTGGAAAGCACACGTCAAGAAGAAAAAGCAGGATCTAGAGTTACGCTACAAAAGGATGCACTGGCTGATAGGAAGACAATCCGATTTGTCAGTGCATAACAAACTTTTGTTATACAAACAAGTCCTAATGCCAGTATGGACTTATGGTATACAGCTGTGGGGCTGTACCCGTAAAAGCAACATTGAAATAATACAGCGATTTCAAAATAAAGTACTAAGGGGCATTGTTAATGCACCTTGGTACGTGAGAAATGAAGATTTGCACCGGGATCTACAAATGGAATTTGTCAGTAAAATTGTTAAGAAATCTGCAGAAGCTCACGAACGAAGACTTCACCACCACGTGAACGCCGAGGCCATCCAGCTCCTCGACAACACAGACATAGTGAGAAGGCTCAAAAGAACTAAACCTTTTGAGCTAGTGTAGTGTTTAAACTAATATGGTGTAGTGTAATAATAGTTCTACTTTTAATGAACACAAGAACAAAGTGTCCTCCCCTTAAATAGAGACTGTAAGAAAAGTGCCAATGGACACATTCTTAGTATAGTATTCATATAAAAATAAGTCAAAGCAAAGTTACTCATTAGCCTAATTGGCTAGATTGTAATGTTATTAGGGTACCTACTGTATTTAGTTGGTAAACTAATTAAGAAAAAAAAAAAAAAAAAAAAAAAAAAAATACAATCGATCAGAACCAATTCAAATTCATCCTTTCCAGGGATACGATACCACAACTGCTAAAGTTTTGTCTTCTGTTTTGCCTCGGATGTTAAAAAATAATAAATTTTGATCAAGTCCTTTGTTTAAATAGGAGGCTGCTCAGTCACAAATGGAATGATGTACATGAGAGGACACGCAGCAGATTACGACGCCTGGGCCGTCAACGGAGCGACTGGGTGGTCCTGGTATGACGTACTGCAGTACTTCCTGAGAAGCGAAGACAACAAGGAAATAGGGAATGGAGTGTCGGGACAGTATCACACCACGGGCGGACCGCTTCCCGTGCAAAAAGTGAGTTAGCCTTTGATATGCAATTCAGAACTAACAAAGGCTAAAAATCGGTCAACACACTATGAGTATACTGTGTACCATTAACACCATGACAGTCGTCACAGTTGGTGGTAGCTAAGCCTTCTGCGATGCGCTAGGATCAATCCTCATCGAGAATAAATGTGTGAATAATACAAATATTTGTTCAGTGTCTGGTTTATATTGTATTCTATAAATTTAAATAAAATATATACCTACAAGTATTCTATCAGTTATCTGTTGCCATAGTACAAACTTTACTTAATTTGGGGCTAAATGGCGTTATGGCAAATGAATACCAGTATTTATCCATTGCTGCACGATTTGAACCTACGACTTTAAGAATCAAGGGGGGTCGTTCTCACTGACCACTTAGTGTTCTCTACAAAGGGGAAACTATGTTTTTTTTTAATACAATTTACTGATGTATGTGCATAGGACTTAAATTACTGTAGGTTACCAGTACCTACCAGAGTATCAGCTTTGTTGAAGAAGTAGCACACCGAAATGTGATACATCGAAACATGTCCTAGGTACATACACGCAAAAGGGTCTTGTTCCTTTTCCTTAGTAATTATAATAAAGAACTCACTCTCATTTTTACCGTTAGGTATCATGTGACTTTAAAACTGGATCTGCATGCTAAAAAACTTCGGTCTGACCTGATTTTTGCTTTTGTTGTTTGAGTTATAAATAAATATTCTCATTCTCATTAAATAAAATACAAAACACGCAACCAATTTCTTTACAAATAATAACATTTTTTAAGGTTTTATAATGTCTCAGAAGTTATGCACTCAAAAAGCATTGTTCAGTAATATCCGTAGGGATCATCTTGAAACGTGTTAAATCTCTAAGCGTCAGTTCCTCGCGACCAAGCCTAGAAGAAAATTGTACCCTTCACTTGACGAAAGATTTAGTTTCACGCTTGTAACTTTCAAGGTAATCTGATTTTACTGAAGAATATAGGGTAACGAGCCTAGATAACGGCAAGATAATTCAGTATCAAACTTAACTTCGGACGCACGTTAATAAATAGTAGACATTAAACGCTTACAGCGTTTGTATGGACATAGTACCGACATGTTTAACCTTAACGCATCCCCGTATCAAGAGGGTCTTGGGGTTCAAATCCTACTCTGGATGTGAAGACTTGTTTACTTTCACATTACCACATAACGCTTGCTAAACTGGATCTGATCTGCATATAAAGGATACGGTTGTTTATAGTTCCGTTACGCGCCTCAGTTCGCCCATGATGTGGTCTCAGCTTCGGTGGAAGTGGGTTACCCGCCCACCAGTGACCTTAACGGAGAGTCAATCACTGGCTTCACAATTGCACAGACTTTAAATGAGTAAGTGGATATTTAAATTTTACTTGCTGATGGAACAAGCAGATAGCCCCTCTGATCTTGAGTGGTCACCATCACCTATAACTAAGTATTGCACCGTAGGTCACGCTTATTACGAACATGCCCTACGATGCACTGTTCAGCGTATATCAACCTGAGTGAGACATGCAGGTGTTAAACCTCAAGTGCCTGTAATTTCAAACCGGACCACAGCAAGCTGCTTGGCGGCAGAACAGGCATGGTTATTTGTTTTAAGATAGAGAAAGATAAATAAGAAATAGCATTAAGACTCCTCTCAGATCTGCTAGTACACAATACCGACACGGTATTGTTTGAGGAGTCTTTGGTATGGAATACCGTTTCAAAGAAAAAGCTTTACGACTACATTCCCAGGTACGGTAGATCCCCTCAGATCTCTTAGTACCAGGTATCTACTCGAGATTCATTGAGGATGTCTTAGGGGGGTAGTCAAAAGTACGTCCAAATATTACATTTACCCACATTTTGCAGTAGTTGGATTAGATTATTCCTTACGTGACAGGTTGCGTGCCCATGGCCGCTGCTAGAATACTAACTGATTTCCTCACGATGTTTGCCTTTATCGTTTGAGAGCATTGGCATTGCGCCCATACAACTAGATCATTCCGTTTGGACAGATATGAACCGACGGTAACCACTTAACATCAGGTGGGTCATATGCTTGTTCCATCAGCAAATTGTATAAAAAAAAGATACGATTACATTTATCCCGTCGTGATACGTTTAGTATCGCGCCATCGAATCTGTCTTAACGGGACGTTTCAGTTTAGGAATTACGCTAAGACGTGATTATAAGGAGGAAAATTTGGCGGCTCTGTCTAAATTTGATTGTTTTTCCAGGGGAGGTTCCCGGTACTCAACCGCACGTGCGTACATCCGTCCAGCTTCACGACGAGAAAACCTGCATGTGATACTAAATGCCCTAGTTTCTAGAATCATAGTTGAACCTACCCAGAAGCGAGTCACTGGTGTAGAGTATATCAAGGATGGAAAGACCAAAATCGTTGGAGTAAACAAGGAGGTAATCATGGTTATCAGACTTTAACATTGTGTTCCGGTTTCAAGGGTGTGGATGCCGTTGAAATTCCAGGCGCATGAGGCTTAATATGGTGATAAAGCAGTGCATCGTAAGGCACTTTCCTAAAGAACGTGACCTGCCAAGTAACACTTTCTTATAATACTAATAATAATAATGCTGGACAATCCACACAGCATCATCTAGCCCCAAGCTAAGCAGAGCTTGTGTTATGGGTACTAGATGACTGATATACATAATACAATACATTACATACATAGATATTTTTATTATGCATAGACAATACCCAGAACAACCGGAATAAGTATTTGCAGATCGTACAAACATTTATCCCAAGGCGGGAATCGAACCCGCAACCTTCTGCGGCGGACAATGGCCCGCCGCGCCACATCGGTCGTCAAACTTCGGTCGTTATATGTGATGGTGACCACTTCAGATCAGGCGGATGAAACTTACAGATGCAAATCGTATAAAAAACTATCTTTAGGGCACCCTTTACCGGTCAAGAAGGTTTTTAAATGAGTTTACTAAATAGTCGTCTACAAAATAGTATTTTACAATTCCAGGCTATAATCTCAGCAGGTACACTAAACTCCCCCCAAATCTTACTCCTCTCCGGCATCGGACCTAAAGAGACTCTGGACAAGTTTAACATCCCCACCATAAAGGACTTGCCTGGAGTAGGACAGAACCTACACAATCATGTTGGATTGAATTTGGAGTTTACTTTGAATAAGGAGCCTAATGAACCAGTTCTGAACTGGGAAACTGCGACGGAATATCTACTGAAAAGAGAGGGACCGTTGTCTGCAACTGGCATGTCTCAGGTAACACTATTTCCTACCACAACGTACGGTCGTTATTGCACAAAATTTTGCCAAAAATGGACATGTTGACGCATGACAATATTCATCTTTTAATTCAACTTTTATTAGGACATCGGGTAAGAGACCTATGCTTCGTCATCCAGTTTGTGGTAGCCATTCGAGAACCTTTATTCTCCAGCGGTTGTCGGTTCTACGAGGTACGGCCTGCCTACTTCAACTTGCTGATTTTGATTGCTTAGTCGGTAACCTAAGTTCTTCTGCAGATTTCCTCATTTCTGGCTCTGTATTGTAGTGAAACTCCTAGCATAGCTCTCTTCAAAGCCTTGTGCGACTTCGAGGTTGTGTATGAGACCAATAGTTAGCGACCATGTCAATACAATATTAATAACTAAACGAAATATATAAGACTTACTGCATCTAAATATTCCATCAAAATATCACTTTCCTTTATTTACTTTTCTGAAATTCTCTCCAGTTGACGGGAATAGTGAACTCCCGGTTAGCTGCAGCTGGTGGCAGACATCCCGACGTACAGTTTTTCTTTGGAGGGTACTACGCACTGTGCGGCACTGGTGAAATTCCTGACGCAGAACAGTTGAAGAAGAATGAAGAGAAGAGAGAGATCTCGTAAGTATTATCACTTGAAAGTAGAAGAAGTTTAATTTGTTAGATAAGTCATCGCATCTTACCAAAACTGTGAGGGTTTAAAAAACCGGCCAAGTGCGAGTGGAGCCTCGCAAATATGGACTTCCATTTGACAATAGGATGCTAAATGAATCGCCGCGTTTAGTTTCCCGCGACCCATCCTAGGATAGATAGGCTGTGTTACAAAAATTACCTATCGACAATGCCTCTATTCTTTTGAAAACGTGTCTTTGAATGTGTCTGACATATTTCTAACGGTATATTTAGATTTTTGTAATTTTATATGCGATGGGCAACCTGTCACGACGGAATACTAACTACTGCAAAATGTGGGTATGTACCAAATGTACCTACTATCTGAAATAACTATCCTCGAAGAATCTCGACTAAGTACCGAGATCAGAGGGGATCTCTACCATGTTTGAGGATTAAAGTCGTGATGCAATTTTTTTTACAGAATATCTGCCATAGCCCTCCAACCTCGTAGTCGAGGGTACCTCACCATACAGTCGGTAGACCCTGCAGTGCCTCCGATAATGCAGCCCAACTATTTAACTGAAGAACACGAGCTGAACGTGCTGGTTGACGCTGCTAGAATCGCTTACAAATTAGCTAATTCTACGGTGAGTTGATAACGTAGAGCTCTGTAAAGGGATTGTACGAGGAAGAACTACCACCATACTACTGCTGCTTAGCGGCAGAAATCTTAGTAGCAGTTCTTAGTGAAGGGTTCGACCGGGGAAGTACTACCATCATGCCTATTGCTGCCGCAAAGCAGCTGTTAGCTTTATTCTAGGCTTAAGGATAGGGTGCCAGTGAAATTACAGCCACATGAGGCTTAACACCTACATGCTTAAGGTCGCTGGACGCAGAATTATGCATTGTAGGGCACGTTTATGATGAACGTGATCTGCGAGGTAATGCTTTGTTGTACGTGATGGCAACCATTTAACATCAGGTGAGCCATATTCATGTACCATCAGAAAGTAGCATCAAAAAATACTACATAAGCACTACAAACAAGAAAAAAAACCGACCAAGTGCGAGTCGGACTCGTGCACGAAAGGTTCCGTACCATTATGTATAGCAAAAACGGCAAAAAAATCACGTTCGTTGTATAAGAGCCCCCTTTAATATTTATTTTATTGTTTTTTTAGTATTTGTTGTTATAACGGCAACAGAAATACATCATCTGTGAAATTTTCAACTCTTTAACTATCATGGTTCATGAGATACAGCGTGGTGGCAGACGGACAGACAGACAGACAGCGGAGTCTAGAAATAGGGTCTCGTTTTACCCTTTGGGTACGGAAACCGATAAATCGACCACCATTATGGCACACCCATCTCTAGTTGTGTATTGTTCTTTTAGATAATGCGTGAGAAATACGGCATGGTACCCACTGAGGGTTACGGCAAGGAGTGCGAAGGAGGTGGTCCCAACCCTACAGACGAGTACTTCAAATGCCTAGCTAGGTACTACACAGCGCCTGAGAACCACCAAGTGGGAACTTGTAAGATGGGACCGGCTAGCGACCCTATGGCTGTCGTGGATTTAGAGTTGAAAGTGTATGGTATTCAAGGTAAGATATCTTTGAATTTTGAGTAATTATAATAATAATAATGCTGTACAATCAACAAAGCATCATTTAGCCCCAAGCTAAGCAGAGCTTGTGTTATGGGTACTAGATAACTGATATACTTAATACCATGCATTACGTACATAGATATATTTTATTATACATAGAAAACACCCAGAACACCCGGAATAAATATTTGCAGGTCGTACAAACATTTATCCCAAGGCGGGAATCGAACCCGCAACCTCCTGCGCTGCAGGCGGACATTCGCCCGCCGCGCCACATCGGTCGTCATCGGTCGTCGTCGTTCTTTAACACCCAAACAAAGAACAAACTTTTTATATTCATCATACAAATGCTGTGAGAGGATGTAACCCACAACTAAGTATGTCTATAATGTGTTTAATTTTCATTTTAGGTCTTCGAGTAGCAGATGCTTCTATCATGCCAACCATTATTTCTGGTAAATATATACTCAAGTGAATATATCGGATATTTCAGAGCAGTGTTGCCAACTTAGTGGATTTATCACTAAAACTGGTTTGACCCCAAGTTTCTTGGCAAGTTTTGCATTTAGTGGCGATAGTAGTATTTTTTGTGGGAATTCGTTGTAAGCTGGTAGAACCTGAATGCAAAACCACCAGGTGTTTGAATCCCTAACTAACCTTTAGCAGGGTTTAGTGGTGAACTATGAACGCCATGACGAGGGGTGATCACAATAGGCCATATTATGGCCGCAATGATACCAAAGCCGCAAAAATGGTATAAAAACAAAAAAAACCTTACCTACGTTGCTCTGTAAAGTGAGTGAGACATAAACAAACATTACAGCCGCAGCCCTCTACTACGAGATTGGTTGCAAATTTGCAAGAATTTAAGTTTGAACTCTTTTTTATACATCTTGCTGACGGAACAAGGCATTGCCTCAGAGGTCACATTTGCTACAAACGTACTCCGCATCCATCAGCCTGAGGCATATACTTGTGATTTCACCGCCACTCACACCCTTCAAACCGGAACACAGCAAGTTGCTTGGCGGTAGAAATAGTCATGGTGGTAGTACTTCCCTGGAAGAGCCCTTCACTAGATCTACAACTACTGTAGGGCATAGGTACACTTGTTCCATCAGCACCTAAAACCTGGACTACCAAGTAGTAGCCGCTCTTATAAAATGAAAAAAAACGAGCGTGCTTTAGACCACACGACTGAAGTAAAACTTCTTTAATGTACAAAACGTAAGTGGCTATGAGAGAAAGAACAGTGCATTCATACCCCCTCCATGGTAGTGTTAAACGTTTAACGCAACCTTGTTGGAAGTCGCATAAGAAGTATTACGTCAAAAATCAAACAAGGTATGCGGAAACACTAAACTTCTTTTATATAAACAGGCAACACAGCAGCCCCTACAATAATGATAGCGGAGCGCGCGGCCCAATTCGTAACCTCCCGATACCAGCTATCTAAGAACAAGCCTGATGGAATCAACAACAGAATTGGAGATACTGATACTGGCAGTTACGGGCAAGGCAGCTACGGAATTGGCACTGACAGTAACGGGCACGGCGGTTTTGGCCATCATAACCACGATAGGTATTGGAAACATAGATCTTGAGTTTTTCCACTTTAGTTCTCATTGTTTGGACGATCAATTGTACTATACTATAATTACAAAGACTGACTAATCCCCTTATACATCCTCGAAGAATCTCCATACTTGGTACTAAGAGATCGGAGGGGATATCTACCGTACTTCGTGATTAAAGTCGTTCGTCGTTAATGTTTACTACTAAATCTTTCGACGCTTGTAACTTTCAAGGTAATCTGATTTTACTGTAGAATATAAGGTAACGAGCCCATGGCAAGATAATTCAGTATCAAACTTAACTTCGGACGTACGTTAATAAATAGTAGAGATATTCAGTTATAGCGTTTGTATGGAAATAGTAACGACTTGTTCCAGCTTAATGCAAGAGCGGACCGATGCATATCAACTCGACAGTGCGCTAAGCGCGGAACAATTTAATTTATTGTAAAGCCTATTTTACAGTGGTATCGAAGCGCTATTCGGTCCGTACCTGTTCAAATACTGAACAATACTTTAGTATGTGTCCTTTTAGTAGTTTTTTAAAGATGTTAAATGAATTTACAGATTTAATGTCTTTCGGCAGTTTGTTATAGCTACTTACGATATATATATACATAGTAATTAATCAAATTATACTGATCGTCCAAACGAAGCACACAGGGTTTTGGAGACTAATAATATTATAGCAGTACCTATTAAAACTTCAGAACTAACTTAAGTATTCTGTAACAGTGCATTTTAATAAAAGTATTTATAATTTTGACAGCACAGTGTTTAACTTAACCTAAATAATACATCACTATGGTCTTATTTATATGGGTCGCTGAGCATTTTAGCTGTCTGTTATATTATAAATCTGTTTTCATCTCTTTTTGTTGACGTTAAAGTGACAGTGACAAGTATATGAATAAGAGCCATGAATAACTGACCTAACCCACAAAATAAAAGGACGCCCCGTTAAGTAAGTGACTTACTTAACGGGACATTAAGTAAGTAGTTTCGACGGGGAATAACGGTTCTCGAATGGCGACCACGAACCGGAAGACGAAGCGTAGGACGTCCTCCTACCCGATGGACTGACGACATTGTTAGGACCGCGGGAAGTCGATGGATGGAAAGGGCTCAGAATCGTTCTTCCTGGAAACGTGTGGGGGAGGCCTATGTCCAGAAGTGGACTTCTACAGGCTGATGATGATGACCTGTAATGTTTCCGGTATCCACACCCTTGAAAGCCTTAATACAGCAAGCCTTTTTATTTATACAACTTGCGAATATAACAAGCATATGGCCCGCCTGATATTAATTAAGTGGTTACCGTCACCTATAACAAAGTATTGCCTCGTAGATCACACTCGTTAGGAACGTACCCTATGATGCACTCCTCAGCGTCCATTAACCTGAGGCATATAGGTGTTAAGCCTCATGTGCCAGTAATTTCACCGGCGCCCACACCCTTCAAACCGGAACACAGCAAGCTGCTTGGTAGAAATAGGTACGATGGTAGTGCTTCCCCGGAGGAGCCCTTCACAAAGAGCTCTACTACTACTAAAGCTGCTTGAGAGGTGTACTAAGGAATTCCTGAAATTCAAACCTAAACGCGAACAGCGTATATTGAAAGATGTATGAAAATAACATAACACAAACGAAGCCGACTGTGCTGTCACAAGTAGTAAAATAGCACTTAGAATGGTGTTACGGTGGTGATAAGAACATACTGAATGACTCTAAAAGTAATAAATGTAACTAAAAGTTACAACATCGACATAGATAAGCGGGTTTTGTCTCTTTCGAACTTGTTTGAAATTTCTTGTCAATGCAAAAGTTAAAACACGGTATAACGAGTTTATTCGTAATACGATCCGTTAGGTGTAGGAATATTCATAATATATTTATTATTTATATTTATTATATGTATGTATTAGGTGGAACGGTGATGGAGACTACAGCGACTGGCACCAACACAAAGAAAATAAAACCCACCGTTGGGACCACAGATGGAAACCGTGGGACAAGAACTGGCAAACCCAACAATGGGACAACAACGCTAAAAACGCTGACCGTCAGCAATGGGATAACGTTAAAAATGCTAACATTCAAAAAACTACCCCATTCCCAAGTTCCAACCAAAACAACTGGCAAAAGAACGACGGTAGCTACCAAAGCTGGCACAAGAACGATGAACCCACAGTTCCCAGTTGGCAGAAAGGCGGAAGACAGTATAATGGCAACTGGCAAACTAATTACGTGCCTAGACCTGATAATTATAACTGGCTGAATGAAGCGACAACACCTTCCTTTAAAAGTGTACATTGGCAGACAAACACACCTAAACTGAGGTATAACTCTAGATAAAACACTATACTTGAATAAAACTATATTGAGTAAATAAATAAGTACTTAAGCTTATTTTTTCTTTCCATTCCGCTTTCCTTTTGTTGGTTTAGGCTCGGGTTCTGGCTCTGGTTCAGATCTGGAACAATAATAATAATAATAATAAAAATGCTGGACACTCCACACAGCATCATCTAGCCCCAAGCTAAGCAGAGCTTGTGTTATGGGTACTAGATGACTGTTATACTTAATACAATACAGTACATACATAGATATTTATTTTTATTATACATAGAAAATATCCAGAGCACCCGGAATAAATATTAGCAGATTGTACAAACATTTATCCCAAGGCGGGAATCGAACCCGCAACCTTCTAAACGAAACTAAACATCCTCACATTCCCCCCCATCAAAAATCGCGATCGACTAAAAAATTTAAATAAATCAAGTAACTTGTGTGCCAACATCGTCAAAATCGGTTGAAAAATGCGACTTGTAGGCGAGAACAGACTGACAGACGGACAAAGGCATTTATTGGCCAATCTCGAAACTAAGCTTAGCTCGCTTCGCTCGGTCGATCAGCTACTAAAATTCCACCCCTAAAGAGGCCTTAGTAGTACTTACTCTTCACTTGCATCAGGTGTTTCAGGTATGGTGATATTGCCTTTGGAAACTTGCTTGCTATCTGCTAACACGCTCGAATCATTCAAGACAGATTGCTCCTGAAAAAATAATACAATCACTTTAATTACAAGTCTTAAACAAACAAACATGACAAGTGACTGGTCTCGCTCTCTGCGTTGTAGGTTGTGGGTTCGATCCCTACTGAGGACAAACATTTGTGTGATGAACATAGATGTTTGTTCTCTGTCTAGGTCTTATATTGTATTCTAAATATGTATTTACAAAAAAAAATATGCAACTTTGTCCGCGTGTAGTTTTTACACAAACTTCAAACCCCAATTTACCCGTTTAGGGGTTGAATTTTAGAAATTCCTTTCTTAGTACACCTCTATGCAACAAGACAAATATACCCTGAAAATTTCAAGTCTCGACTAGCGGTTTCGACTGTGCGTTGTCTATATATCAGTAAGTCAGCTATTTTAACTTACAATCTCCTTGTCATATACAATGGTGTGAAGTGAATCGTCCGCGGAGTCGTCAAAGCCACTACTACGGTTTGAATCAAATGACGACCTGGTTACTCTAGCTGAAGGACTTTCTTTCAGCTCTGGCTTTTTAACTGAAACAAGAAATATGTATTAAAAAAGCGTCATAACATTAATCCCCAGTCGCGCTAGATATCTCCTCAGATCTCTTAGTACCAAATATCTACTCAAGATTCTTGAGAGTGCAGACAATGAACTTTTTAATCTATTTTGATGGAAGTTTGAATAGGAGGTAAGTTTTCTTCCGTATAAAAATAATAAAGTAGCGAAAATTTGGCTATTTCCTTTCATTTTTAGTAATACTTTTGTTTGTAAAGAATTAAATTAATAAATAAATAAATATTTGTGGACATTTTTACACAACATCATCTAGCCCCAAACTAAGCATAGCTTGTACTATGGGATTGTATAGAATGATCTATATCAGCAAAAACATCGATTGATACACATGTCTTTTTTTTTTAAAATCATTCGTATCGATCCGTCAAAAGTAAAAGGTTTAAAATAAAACGAAATATGCAGATATTGTTTTCTTATAAATCGAGGGCATGACTTTTTTCACGACTTTTCTTTAACTCGCGTGGTTTCGGACAGAATATCACTGCTAGTCTGGTAGGTTTACTATTCCGTGGTACTTACCAGCCTGTTTTTTTCCCTTCTCTTTCTTTCCTTTCCCCGTATCACTATCAGGTTTCTCTTTCCCACAGCCATCGCTACTAGATCCTTGGTTTGACATTCGGGTAGACCGACGCACTGTCACATTGGATGTGTCAAGGTCAGGTGATGACAGCGGAGAGACTTCAGGCGCAGAAGCAGGCGAAGTTGCTTCAGGCGAAGTGGTTTTCTTTCCTTTTGATGTTCCAGCTTTTGCTTTTTGAGCTAGAGACAGAAAGTTAATTAAAGAAACTAGCCATCTATCTCTAGATAACTAGTCTAGTATCTTGACGGCCGATGTGGCGCGGCGAATGTCCGCCTGCAACGCAGAAGGTTGCGGGTTCGATTCCCGCCTTGGGGTAAATGTTTGTACGATCTGCAAATATTTATTGCGGGTGTTCTGGGTATTTTCTATGTAGAATAAAAAATATCTGTGTATGTAATATAGTATTGTATTAAGTACCTATAACAGTCATCTAGTACCCATAACACAAGCTCTGCTTAGCTTGGGGCTAGCTAGTTAGTTTGGGCTTATAATCTATGCTTAGTTTGGGGCTAGATGATGTTATGTAAAAATTTCTATAGATATTTAATCTCGGTGGGAATCAAACCGTAAAAGCGTTTACTACTACAAACGGCAGAGCTACTACGAACTGAGTTGTTACGGCTGTAAGAATAAATAGCATCACGACTTTAATCCTTAGGTACGGTAGATATCCTATCCAGATATCTTAGTATAAAGTACTCAATCAAGATTCTTAGAGGATATCTAAGAGGATAGTCAGAGGTATATCCAAATATTTGTTACGGCTATTAACTGACTGTAATAAAAAACAGTTGCTTACCTCTTTCGACATCGACTAGCGACCGCTGTGATCGGCTTCGTTTGACGCCACCTGTTGGTTCCACATCTTCTTGAGACTGTTTTGCTTCGTCAGCTTTACTTTCTTTGCCTTTGGTAGGTTTGCTTGTCTCTGCACTGGTCTGTCTGGTGATCGATAACTTTTTTTTCTTGCCTATAAATAATAAATAAAAAAAATATACTAACATACATTTGACACAACGCCATCTAGCCCCAAACTAAGCATTATGTACTATGGGAAACAAAAAACTTGGAATACTTAAATACTGTTTTTTTGTAAATAAATACTTACTTAGAAATTCTAAGTTAGAATGTGATTTATCACATACAAAATACAAATACAAAAATATTTATTTTTAAACACTGTACATGACATTATCTTAGTGTAAGTACTACTGTAGGTACTAGTGTAGGTACATAAACACAGAACAAACATAAAATGTGTTCTTTATACAAATGTTCGGAAATACAAATCTGGGGATCGAACCCATACGCTACTGCTAACTGAGCTGTGAAGCCCAGTCAGTATTAAATTTAATTTAACTATAGACTTCAATAAAACTATTTACTTTTGGTAATTTTAATTTTCTTGACCGGCGAGACTCCGCTGCTAGAGTCTGACGGCACTTCGGGATCTGCACTTGGCACGTCCTTCTCTGACGACGTCTGACGACCGACTGATGCTATTCCTGATGGTCCTGGAACTGGAATAATCAGTGTGCTCTATTAGTAACAAAATTTAACTAGAGAACGTCGTTTGACTTTGTTCGGAATATATTTTCATACAACATTACAACATGTGAAACAGTTGAGCTATCTACAGACCGTTGCAAACGATCTAAAGGTAGTTCAACTGATCCAGATCAAGTGCACTATAAAAACGAATATGTAGATTATATATTACCGTCTGATATCTTCGATATGTGTTCGACGGGCGAAGTATCGTCAATTTCCACCTCCTCTTCAACAGTTTCGTTGATCACCACATGTGTACTACGAGCTATGGGTTGAGCTGTAACCAAAAAAATCTTCTTATAAAGAAATTAAAGGAAAGAAGGATTTGAAAAAAACCGGTCAAGCGCGAGTCGAACTCACGCACAAAAGGTTCCGTACCATTATCTATAAGTAATAAAAACGGCAAAATAATCACGTTTGTTGTATGAGAGCTCCCTTTAACGTACGTACGTAACGTACGTTACTCAGAGGTACGTCCACATAGTACATTTGATACATATGAACAGATTGTAGTACTTAGTATTCTAAACCTGATAGGTTGCAAGCCCATCGCCACTGCTAGAATACTAACTGGTTTCCTCACAGTGTGTTCCTTCACTGTTTGAGAACACCGGCATTGCTCAAAAACATTTTTCAAAGAAAGTTGATCTACAACCAACTGATATTTTATGCCAGTCAAATACAGGCTAATATACTTACGTAGTGAATTAGTAGTCCTTCCTAACGGCGCGAGCGAATCTTCTTGCATGGTTCCCTCAGTAATGCCTGAAATATTATAGAAATTAGTAACTTTGTGTGTGGTGTGTACTTGAGTAATAGAGTAAGGAACAATTTGATAAGAGAGATGTTTTTTTTCATACAATTTGCTGATGGAACAAGCAAATGGCCCACCTGATGTTAAGTGGTTACCATAGCCTATAACAAAGCATTGCCTTGTAGGTCACGTTAGTTAGGGACGTGCCCTACAATACACTGCTCTGCGTCCATTAACCTGAGGCATACAGGTGTTAAGCCTCAAGTGCTTGTAATTGAAAGAAAAAAGTTGCCTGTGGAGTGAAAAAAGACATAGTAATGAGAGTATATAGAGACAGGCATGCTAAGATGGTTTAGGCATGTAGAGAGGATGGATGAAAGAAGATTAACGAAACATCTCTGTATATGTGTGTATGTGTCACCTGTATGACGAACCCACGAATCTACACTTTTCACAAAATGACTTTTTAACGCCGAGCAGCTTAAAATGCTTTTAAGAAAAGCTTAAAATGCTTTTAAGAAAAGCTTAAAATGCTTTTAAGAAAAGCTTAAAAAACATGCTTTCAATTAAATTAACAAAATGATATAAAAGTTCAAAATAGGTCCTTGGGAACTATTTGAAAAGTGCAAAAACATATTTTTTTTTGCTCTCCTGTGAATGTGTGTTTTGCAGATTCGTGAATTCGCCATACAGGTGACGATGTGTATAATTTAGATAACCCATGCCGTTTTCAAACTCCATACCTGTATGTGAAATTTTGTTCATACTGGCTCGTTCGAAGGCTTCCAAAGCGCCCAAGTACCTCGTTAGGTTTCGACAAGACTGCTTATCAGGTAGTTTCTGAAATCGTACAATTCGGTGTGAAATGATAAGCGACAATTAAAAATATCTATGTATGTAATCCTACTAATATTATAAATGTTTAAAGTTTAAATAAAGTTTGTAAGTATGTACGGATGGATGTTTGTTACTCTTTCACACTCTAACCAGTAGCCCAATTTGGATGAAATTTGGAATAATTATAGATTGCAACCTGGATTAACATATAGGCTACTTTATATCCCGAAAAAATAGCGGAAACGGGAAAAAACTGCCACGCAGGCGAAGCTGCGAGCGGCCGCTAGTATCGTAATATATTAAGTATATCAGTCATCTAGTACCCATAACACAAGCTCTACTTAGCTTGGGGCTAGATGATGCTTTGTGGATTGTCCAGCATTATTTATTTATTTTAATTATGAACACAGGATATGTGAACGGAAAGGAGTAGCAACCTTTTTTCCAGCCCCCTATAACCGACAGTCGCTGGAGAATTCTTGCAACAGACCATACGTGCCATTTATAAAATGAAAAATCGTGACTCCTCAACTTGAGTTAAGGTGTTAAGCCTCATGCCTTTCTGCCGGGTGGGTAAACCAAAACGGAAAGCTGCTTGGCGAGATAAACAGATTTGGTGATAGTACTTCCCCGGACAAGCTCCTCACAAAAAGCCTTACTACTACTTATCTGGAAAAATAGATTAAAAAGAACTCAATAAACTTACGACACATAGATCTCTAAGCATAGTTCCAAGCGATGATGCGAGTGATGCGTCACGAGGCGGTGATAACAACGCTAGCATTCGACACGCGAGGCCAACTTCTGACGCGTTGGGACGTCTAGCAATGTGCTGGCATAGTACTACTGCCATACCTCCTTGGCTGTCTGCTAACTAGAAAAACATAAGTACAACAGTCATCTAGTACCCATAACACAAGCTCTGCTTAGTTTGGGGCTAGATGATGCTGTGTGGGTTGGCCAGAATTATTATTATTATAAGGCAATTATTTATTGGCCACAAGAACAATAATATCTATACTTCGTATATAGATCTGTGTTCTTGATATAATTATAGACAATGCACAACCTAAACCATTGACAACATCACTACGAGCTGATCACAGCCTTCTGCACTGTAAGTGGTGGGTTCGGTCCCCACCGAGAACAGACATTTGTGTGATGAAGATAAACCTCTCTATGCCTAGGTGTAGGGTATATTTGTCTTGGTGCATAAAGGTGTACTGGGAAATGTCCGAAATTAAACCACTAAACAGATTCCTACCCCTGAAAATTTCAAGTCTCTACGACCAACTGTTTAGACTGTGCGTTGTCTATATATCAGGTAGTCAGTCAGTCAGGACAAAGATTGTTATAATTGGTATCATTTTAAATAAAAAAATACTGTATAATAAAAGTTATTATCACCGAGTGGGTTTAACCACATTTAATTCAAGTGCAGGTTAGCACTAAAAAACGAATAAATCTTGAAGTTACCTCATGGTTAACTCTAGTGAGAGACACAATGAACCGGACCACAGCTTCCTGATCTATCTCGGCGAGCGGGGAGCTTGAAGGAGCATTGGCCAGTGTTCTCAGAGTAGGTATAGTGGCTTTCTGTAATAAATAAAAAGCATATTAGTCAGTTCATTTCTAAATTACCCTCCACCAGATTTTGAGGATGAACGATCTTAAATAAATCTCGGAAACGATATAACTTAGTGATAGAAGCTCCTAGTGTAGAGCTTGTTCAGGGAAATTGTACCTCTATGCCGTCTGCCACCAAGCAGCTTGCTGTGTTTCGGTTTGAAGGTAGGTGCCGGTGAAACAACAGACATGCGCACGTTTCGAAGCGACCTACAAGGCAATGGTTTGTTACAGGTGATGGTAACCATTTTTTTTTAAACAGCTTACTGTTCTAACAAACAAATGGTCCACCTAATGTTACGTGCAAACCGGAACACAGCAAGCTACTTGGCGGCAGAACAACATCAGGTGGGTCATCTGCTTGTTCTTAGTCTTCCAAGCGTTAGAAAAACTTTCATCACTTCTAACAACTGCGCTTCGTCGCATTTTAGTTCGAAGCAGTAATAAGAACCACGTGAGAGTGCATTATAATTGCAACTTAAAATCATCGTTACGTAGTTACTATTCACAAGACAAGCTCAAAAAAATATAGGTACCTGTATTTGGTCTTGGGCATCATCGACGCTGACTGGAAACGTTTGGAAGAAGACGCCAATTATCTGCCGCAACATATCTTCTTCAACTGTTTTAGTAGATAAAATAAAAAATTATAATTTGTCCAACATTTTGTCGCCCTCCGCCGATTGACCATCGACATTATTAAGGTGACACTGGTCACCAACTCGAAATCTTCGATGGGCGTGGCTAAAATGTAATCTATCTCACCTTCCATCATGTGAGAGAAGGATAGACTTAGTGATGAGCAGTAAGAAGCTATTGCGAGCATACACAATCGTAGGAACGGTGCGACCGGCAAATTAAGACACAAAATTGACAGTGACCACTAAAATATGTGTAAAAACTGTATTAAGTTTAATCTGTGTAGTAGAACTTACTTGCAGGCAATATGTTACACATAATTTTGATCTGTAACGATATGATAATAAAGTGTATTTACCTGTAGCAGGATTGAACCATAGTAACAGTAGTCTACTCAGTATGGTCGGAGACTCGAGGTGGCCTAAGTGTAAGAGTCGACACAGGCCTTCCACTATTATCAGTCGGTAGGCTGCACACTAGAAAAAAAAAATAGTTGAACAAAAGTGATACATAAAAATAATCAGTAGTAGTTGAACCACAGGTAGAACTCCTTGTAAAAGAGCTTGTACGAGGAAGTACTACCACCATGCCTACTTCTGCCACTAAACAGCTTGCTGTGATCCGGCTTAAAGGGTGTGGGTGCCGGTGCAATTACAGGCATATGAGACCTGTACGCCTCAGGTTGATGAACGCAAGTTAAAGCATTGTAGGGCACGTTCCTAACCTGCGTGACCTGCAAGACTACGCTTTGTTGTATGTTATGGTTACTATGTAAGATCAAAAATTTTATACATCAATATTTGTGGAAATTTTACACAATATTCAGTGCCAAAGTAAGCAAAGCTTGTACGAGTACTATAGCTTGTAGTAAGTTCTTTATGTTGCATGCCATCTCTCTAATATTTTTTGCATACCATAACTGGTCAAACATGTTGTTTCTCCTTAATTATTTGTTACCTATTTAGTCCATACATGTTTTTTGGCAAATAAATATCTTTATATTTATCTTTATGAAAAACATCTGATAGAATGAAAACTTTAGACAGGCAACAACTCTTAGTATTACTAACGGACGCTCGTAGGATTAGTATAAGTATACTTACAGGGCTATCCATAATCTTCAACAGTAGCTCGATGACAGTACTGTGACCCGGCGATAAAGATAATGCTGATTCAGACAGCGTACCTGTATAAAAATAAAAACCTTTACTAAAACACCTTATTTTATTATAATTAATAAAAAAATCACACAACATTTAGTCATCATTCAAATGTTTGTTCTTGGTGGGGATCGAACCCACAACTTACAGCACAGAAGGTAAAGCTACTACCAACTGAGTTGTGAGGAAAGTTTGTATTGGCTGTCTGTATGTATGTAACTAATTTCAAGTTTGTATCAAAATAACTTCACGCAGACGAAGTTGCGCGTTTCACTAGTCTACTAATATTATAAACGCGAAAGTTTTTAAGTATGGATGTATGGATGGATGGATGGATGGATGTTCGTTACTCGTGCATGCTCTAACCAGTAGACCGATTTGGATGAAATTTGGTATAAACATAGATTATAACTTGGATTAACATATAGGTTACTTTTTATCCCGAAAAAATAACGGGAACGGGAAAAAAACTGTCACGCGGGCGAAGCTGCGAGCGGCTGCTAATTTATTATATTAGTAAAAAGTTGGTTTATTATTCTTCACATAAATAGCACAGTACTTACGTATTATAAACTAGCATATTGAAGATTAGTATGATACTAATATTAGACACGAATCTTATAATTGGTATATAGATTAGTAGGCTAAAAAACAGAGGTCAATGTACTCTAAAATAACTACTCACCGTCATCATCAATAATAGTATTCTTAGTAGTATTCTTGGTGCTATTCCGTTGTGTCTCCATTTCGTCGTGTTCAAAAACTTGTGCGCCGTGAACGCACAGAAGATCTACGAGACAGCGTAGCACCACTTTTACTATAGGCTCGTTTGAAGTATCTATTAGCTGAAATAATATGTACATTTTATTAGTTTATATGAGAGTCGTCACAGCTCAGTTCGTAGTAGTCCTGCCTCCTGCGCTGTATTTATTTATCTAACACTTTATTGCACAATTACTATAAATAAGTGTACAATTTTCAGGTTATGTTCGTCGTGATGCGTAGAGGTGTACTAAGAAAGGAATTTTCGAAATTCAACTGCTAAACAGGTACAACGGGGGTCAAAGTTTGTATGAAATTTACTTCACGCGGACGAAGTTGCGCCTTTTCGCTAGTGATATATCTTACTGATAGAACAATCAGATGCCCAACCTGATGTTAAGTGGTAACCATCACATATTATTATTATATACCGACACCGGGGTCACCAATCTGCTTGCTAAGCGTGGTTACTACGGCGAACCCCCCAAATATGGGAGAGGCCCATGTCCAGCAGTGGACTTATCTTATTTAGGCTAGCCACATGACATGACAGTTTTAGACAAAAAGTATTAACTTACATTAGCGAAGAAGAATGCTTTATGCTCTTTGGCGAAGTCTTTGTCCAACATTCCAAACAGCGCTACTGTTTCTAGGGCAGACAAAATGAGGTCTGGATTTTGGAATATTTCTACCTAGAAGGAAAAATTAATCTTTACTTATAAAATTACAACTAATACATACATATTACAAAATGTACACAAAACAGCCGTGGCGGTCCGTAGAGCACAGACAAGAATTGGATTAAAAGGTTGATTATGATTGAGGACTCAGTAAATTGGTCGGGTTATGTTGTTACTTGGAACAACTTCACGTTGTAATAAGATATTAACCGATTGAAATCGGTCGAATGTTGATGCTAACGGGTTAGTCGATCGCTCTTTTTGTTAGCATCATTTTTATATTACTATTCAAAAGTTGTTGCTAACAGAATAACACAATCAGCCTGCAGAGCCTCGCCACCTCTCGAATACAGTGATTTCTTAGATATTTTTTATACAACTTGCTGACGGAACATGGCGCACCTGATGTTAAGTGGTTATCATAGCCTATAACAAAGCATTGCTTCGTAGGTCATACCCAGAACGTACCCTACGATACACTGCTCAGCGTCCATCAACCTGAGGCATATAGGTGTTAAGCCTTATGTGTGATTTGACCGGCAGCCACACCCTTCAAACCGAAACACAGTAAGATGCTTGGCGGCAGAAATAAAGTATGGTGGTAGTACTTACCCGGACTAGCTATTACTATTGATACTAAATATTGAAGCGTTCTAAACAAAGTTAATAAGTAAATATATATATGAGCAAGAAATGAGGCCGCCTTTTCAGGCAAAGTAGCCGAAACTCACCTCTAGTTCTGAAAACATATTCCGAAGGTTTGGCGTGATATTTGTCAGTTGTGGAGTGTCCAACGCGCAGTTCAGAATAGTTAGACATTTGTCTAGAGTCGCCACATCTGACAACTTTTCTCTTACCATCTGAAAAGTTATTGCAATGTGAGCTTTATTATCATTAACATAAAGTACACTTACTTACATACTTCTTTCTATACTTTTAAACGTATACTTTGAAGTGTGAATGTTTGCATCAAGTCTACATAAACGAATATAAATTTTAGTATAACTAATACAAGTATTTATAATTGGTATGTACAAAATACATGTGAAACAGTTGAGCTATCTACAGACCGTTGCAAACGATCTAAAGGTAGCTCAACTGATCCAGATCAGTGCCAATCGGAAGCGTTCCCAAAACACTGGCTGCATTGCCACGCTGAATGGCAATGCTGATTCGTTGTGCCAGATACTCACCAGCTCTCGGGTCACGCGTCGCTTCGACCAGACGCCCCGAAAGAATTTTAAAAACCCGGAGGGCCTCGGTACCCCACGGACCTAGAGTCTCGACTCCAAGAGGAGCAATTTGTAGGCTCTGTCGAGACCTGCATATTTGCGCCTCTTGAGAGTATAATGAGTAAGAAGTAATAATAACTCATATAATTTTAGTATAATGGCATAGAGTATAATATAAATATTTACTTACAGGTACAGGTGGCGGTGGCAGTGGTATTATCGTCGGAATACCTAAATCTTCTATTTTTTTCTGAATATCTTCCACCTACAGAAAGTTTCATAAACATTACAATAACGTAAGTTACAAAAATAAATATATTTTTAAATTCCACTGAGAGTGTTTGGTCAATAATAACAATAATAATAATGCTGGACAATCCACACAGCATCATCTAGCCCCAAGCTAAGCAGAGCTTGTGTTATGGGTGCTAGATGACTGATATACTTAATACACATTACATACATAGCTATTTTTTCTATTATACATAGAAAATACCTAGAACACCCGGAATAAATATTTGCAGATCGTACAAACATTTATTCCAAGGCGGGAATCAAACCCACAACCTCCTGCGTCGCAGGCGGACATTCGCCGGCCGCGCCATCGGTCGTCTACATATAAATATATATATAGATAGGTCACAATAAACTATCGGCAAGTTTAGTTTAGTTTTTTTAGGGTAGTTTTGGTTACAAATACCTGTGCTTTACACTCAGCAGCTAGTGCATAGTTCTGTTCCCTAACTGCCTCTTCCTGGGCTTCCATTGCGACGTTCAGCGAAACCCGAAGTCTTGCTCTCTATAAATAAAAACATAGAATAGAATAGAAAATACTTTATTGCACACCATAACATAAAATAACAATTTACAGACAAAAACTTATGACTAGTATAGGTACAATTATGGGCGGTTTTATCGCTAAACAGCACACAATTATTTTCTACACGAATTTCAATTTAATGCTTATTGTTGATGCAGTGATGTTATTTTTTTACAAAATTCAACCCCCGCTGTACCCGTTTCGGGAATTTTTTTCTTAACACCTTTACGCACCAACATCAAACCAGGCTGACTGATAGACAATGCACAAACTAAACCACTGGTCGTAGAGCCTTGCAAATTTCAGGGTATTACAGTTGTGCGTTGTCAGTCAGTCACTCATTCACTCACTCACTTACTCACTCACTCACTCAGTCTACCACCCACTCCACACAAACAAGTAACTGGAAGAAAATGGTATTCAGCATTAAGTTCGCTTATGTATTTTATTTT
This sequence comes from Electrophaes corylata, assembly GCA_947095575.1. Classification (NCBI taxonomy): domain Eukaryota; kingdom Metazoa; phylum Arthropoda; class Insecta; order Lepidoptera; family Geometridae; genus Electrophaes; species Electrophaes corylata. The sequence goes on from OX352720.1 coordinate 4,986,609, forward strand.
TGTGCATTAAAGAATTTTTTAATCTAGCCAGTCAGTCAGGAAAAATATTTTTATAATTGGTAAACATATAGATTACGCACTTGAAGTTTGATCTCAGTGGAGTCCACAGCAGTTGGTGGCAAAGGCGGTACCACATCCTGCTCGGGTGGGTCTCTGAGCGACGTGATCACACCGCCGATCACCTCCATGCGTGGATTCACATCCGGCACTACCAGTTCTAGCGCTGACACAAACGCACGGAGTACATCGGAGCTCAGCGGTCCATAATCACCTATTAAAAGGTTATTTAATTTTAATAATGAAAATAAGCATCATCTAGCCCCAAGCTAAGCAGAGCTTGTGTAATGGGTACTAGATGACTGATATACTTAATACAATACATTACATACAAAGATATTTTTATTATACAGAAAACACCCAGAACACCCAGAATAAATATTTGCAGATCGTACAAACATTTATCCCAAGGCGGGAATCGAGCCCGCAACCTCCTGCGTCGCAAGCCGACATTCGCCCGCTGCGCCACATCGGTCGTAAATGAATATATCAGTAGTAGAGCTCTTTGTGAGAGGGCTCGTCCAGGGAAGTACTACCATGCCTATTTCAGCCGTCAAGCAGCTTGACGGCTGAACGGAACCTAACCAGTCCTAAAATGAACGGTGTTGTTTCAATGGAAGCACACCCCAACCAAAATACCAGGAAATCATCTGATTATGGCTAAGGAGCCGATTACAGATTGAAACAGACATAAAAAAAAATATATATATATATATGTAATGTATTGTATGAAGTATATCAGTCATCTAGTACCCATAACACAAGCTCTGCTTAGCTTGGGGCTAGATGATGCTGTGTGGATTGGCCAGCATTATTATTATTATTATTTACAACATACCAGTCAATACATCAGTGATGAGTTGTCTAAGCGCGGTTCTTGACGCGGAGTCAGTAACATCGTACACACAGAGCAAATTTCCAAGCTCGTGAAGAACGTATTGACGCGTACTGAATCCCACCGGGTTCTCTGTTTCCGATGGACACGGCGATTCTACAATACTGAAATAAACGTTATTTTATAGCAAACGTGGTGAGATTTACCTACTCAGTAATAGGTGCACTCGCCAAAAAAACAAATAAAAACCGGAAGTAATAATACTACTTTGAAAATGAAACTGCGCAGTCAGACCATGATATGCTTACAAAGAAAACCGCGGAAAAAAAAATCTTTGTCCGTTTTTTCGCTATCAATATCGACAAAACACAAAGATTTTTTATCATCCCAAAAGTGATTCCCTTAAATGTAGGTAAGCACTATAAAAAAACAAACTATCGACAATACATCTTAAAATAAAACTAATTATCTTATTTAAAAATGCGTAAAAACGATAAATAACAATAAATATCAATCTAAATGAAATCGCGATCATCTGATAAATGAAGCCGCGTTGCCCTCGCGGCCGGTCAATGACTGAGCGGCGGCGGAGCGCGGTGCAGAATACATCTTTGATATATAGGAATTTCGGCAAAATAATCGTATTACTAGATCTATTTGACTATCATTGAAGTGATATTCTATAAGATATTGTTGTAGGTAACTTTACATGTTCCTGCATTATTTGGAAGTGGTCATATTACATACACTACTTGGATCGTAAGAGAGAAACAGTACCAAAACGGCTACAGAAAGTTTATATAGGTCACTAGCGGCCGCTCGCAGCTTCGCCCGTGTGGCAGTTTTTTCCCGTTTCCGTTATTTTTTCGGGATAAAAAGTCTATATGTTAATCCAGGTTACAATCTATGTTTATTCCAAATTTCATCCAAATCGGTCCACTGGTTAGAGCGTGAAAGAGTAACAAACATCCATCCATCTATCCATACTAACAAACTTTCGCGTTTATAATATTAGTAGGATTTGCTTCTTTAGTAATAAAATAAAGATGGACGAAATAACTAGGCACTTACGCTCTAATATACCCGGTAAGTACTATCAGGTCTGGCAGAATTGTCTCCAAAGTCTCATCGTCTTCAATCTTCTGCAAATGCTCCGCTAGATGGCGCCAATACCAAGAGGTTTCTTTGTTCAGCTTCTCAGCCGGGATGAGGCGGAGAGATTTGTCAGTTGGAAGCCATTCTAAAAGCTCCGATATTGGAAGACGTCTGAAATATTCAGAACCACCGATCAAACTCAAGATACATAAACTTAAAACTTGAATTTTTACAAAACATAATTTAGTCCTAAACTAAACAAACTTTGTACTATAGGAACCAGATAAAATAATTATATACAGTTTTTAGAATATGTATAATAAAAAATATGTATGTATGTAAATTGTATTAAGTATATCAGTCATCTAGTACCTATAACACAAGCTCTGCTTAGCTTGGGGCTAGATGATGCTGTGTGGATTGTCAAGTATTATTATTATTATAAGTATCTTACTTGAATAGGGACTCGAGTAACTTCCCCGCGACATACTGCGAGTCTTTTGCATCGTTTACGTTGTCAAGTCGGATTGCTTTGAGCAGATCTACGATATTCCCCTGAAAAGTGCTCAACCAACCAGGAATAAGGATTTCTTCAACCACGCGACGTACGCGTTGACTGCGCTCGGTAAGGCCCACCTAAAATAAAATATAAAAACTAGTGGTTCTTTGAGAACAGTAGACCTCGCTTACCTATGTAGACTTTTGAGTAAAGTAGGGGTACAAGTTTTACCGATTTCTAACGTTACCTTAGTCCTAGAAGGTCAAATCTGGTGTCTACTGGTTCGTCTTGAAAAGACAACGATTTTGTAGTTTGATTGGTATATAGGTATGTATAAATTTTGATCAACCTGAGGCATATAGGTGTTAAGCCGTATATGCTTGTTATTTCACCCACACTCTTCAAACCGAAACACAGCACGCTGCTTGGCGGTAATAGATATGGTGATAATAGCCCTTTACTTTGAGCTCTACTTCTTTTCGGATTGAAAACTCAACATTAAATTATTGTGGGCCACTAAGTGGAGACCTCTACATCATTGCGCGTAGCCAACATAAAGTCCTCCTTGGTGCAGGTGGACACGAGTAGAGGTGAGGCATGCCCTGTGTGGGGGCTCCGCAGCCACACTGGATTTGGGATTGGTTAATGTATCCCCATTTCGCCATGTTGTTTCTAGATTGCTCACTAAACAAGCACCTATTCAATTTAGGTGCCACAGACAGTCCTTAAGCAGAGGATGTATGGGTACTGAGGAAGCAGCCGCGCATGTGCTCCTGGAGTGCAGTAGCGTTGCAACTCAACGTGCACACTACCTCGGAACACCGGGCACACCTGAGGAAGCCTGCGCCAATATCAGTCAGCTGCTGGCTTTCCTGGAGGACATCAGGTGGCTCGCCTAGCAATCTCCACCCGCCCACGCAAAAAGGGCCTATCAGTGGCCTAGTTGCGGAAACCAGTCCGCCCACCAAGTACCAAGTAAGTTCTAGATCGGCCAACTTGGATCCGGAGCCAGTTAAGGGACTTCCAAATTGGCCATCTCAGTTCATGTCCAGCTGGTGAGATGAAGTATGGATGAGCTCTACTACTACTAATAGAACTAAAATACATACCTTCAAAGTCAAAACCCGTTGTCTCACCCGCAGCTGAGTGACATTGACAGCTGATATGTAGAGAAAGGCAGCGCGTCTGACCGCCTCGTCTACGTCACAGAGACGCTCTAGCACAAATGGCACATTGCGCGTACATTTCGCTATTGACATTACTATGGCCCTGCGAATAGAAAAAAGAAACGTGTGCTTTAGACCACACAACTGAAGTAAAACTTCTTTAATATACGAAACGTAACTGGCTATGAGAGAAAGAGAGAAAGAACAGTGCTTTCATACCCCCCATGGTAGTGTTAAACGGTAAACCCAAACTTGTTGGAGGTCACATAAGAAGTATTACTTCAAAAAGTGACTTATTAATTATTAAAATAAACTATTACACCGGGTATAATAAGACCACTTCCGAACATGTAAAGTTGCTGACAGTTAAATATATTTAGAGTAATACAATTATTTACTGAAATTCCTATTTATAAACCAGTGATGTATTTCGTATAGCAGTCAACGACCGTGCGGTAACGCACCGGTCAGATGATCGCGATTTCTTTTAGATTGCTGTTTTTGGTATTTTGTCGTATTTACGAGGTAAAACGGGACCCCATTACTAAGACTGTCACCAGGCTGTCTCTCATGACAGTGATAGAGAGTTGAAATTTTCCAAAAATTTACCTTCTGACAGAGGAGCTAGGGTCACAGCTCATATGGAAGCGGTATGCGCGAGTGACCTCATCGTCTTGCTCCATGGGGTTCTGGAGACGCTGCAGTGCCAAAGCCGCGCGGCAACGTACAGCACCACGAGTATCTTGCAACCGCTGCATCTATATGTATATATATAAATAAATAAATCTATACAACAAAGGGTTTCACCTAGCGCTAATAGTGTTGGAATACATACCTGCAGAAAATGCGGATAAAACTAGTATATAGACCACCTGGTGTTAAGTGGTTACCATAATCTATAACTACTATATATATTATACCTACTCGTGAGAACCTGTAATTGGCTCTCTAAAGTAAAATTAGTGTTTATTTTTCTTAATATAAAAAAGCTGTAGGTTCTCCAATAAACAACAAAGCATTCCCTTGCAGGTCACAACAGTTAAGAATGTGCATTACAGTGTACTGTTCCGCATTCATTACCCTGAGGTACATATAGATGTTAATCTACATGTGCCTGAATTTTCACCAGAACCCACACCGTTCAAACCAGAACACAGCTACCAGTTTTGTGGCAGAAAAAGGCACGCTGGTAGTACTTTCCGGAATGAGCCCTTCACTAATAGCTTTACAACTACTACACAGAGAACTGTTTCTTTACAAAAACAAACTGTTTCTTTACAAACTTTACAAAAAATATTTTTATAACTCCCAGGAAAGAACTAAACTTAGGTATATAGAACACTCTTTTCGCAGCATTTATTTTAATATTTGCGATGATAGAGAGCATTATAACACTGACCTGAGATACAAGCAGCTTGTCACACAAATCATCATCCAAAGATGCATCTTCCCCAAGAGCTGACAGCACAGCAGCCAACAGCTGACTTGCTCTATACCTCACCGACTGACCGGATACACATTGACACTAAATAAAAATATATTCTTCATTACTGTGTTACATGTACTTGTGAGTAAAAAAAGACAGTGGATTGTCCCTTTGGTAATCACTAATTAATTAGAAAACATGTCAAACTATGTTAGGATTGTGGGGGTTTGCCATGGTCATCATGCTTGGCAAAGTGGATTTGGTGACCGCAGTGTTGGTGCTTAGTTATGTTGTTGCCCATCTCCTTGTGCATTCCCTTAGGGCCTCATGATAACTTTTATGAGGTAATAGAAGTGTCCAATTCTAAACTTTTGAGTTCGCTGTGCACGACCACTTGAACTTGAGAGGACCTGAATGTGGTGATGAAAAGGGCCATTGATGAGGCATTATATTAGTCGGGGAAGGTGTGAGTGAGTTTTGTGTAGTCTATCTGGGATATCCAGTCTATGTTTATTTAGGTATATGGGTACCTAACTTACCTCAAATATTATGTCGAATATGAACAGCAAAAATTCCTCCTCATCATCAAGGGAAGTACAGAATGTAGCCACAAACTGCACTACCCGGTCTACATTAGCGCTTGTGTCTCCAAATGTGAATAGATACTGCAGTGCATTTTTGAAACTCTCACGGAAAGAGTCCTCATTAAGCTGAAATAAAGAATCATTTTCATAGTTATATTTTCTGTCCACTTTCATTATATAGGTACACTATAGAGCTGCATACTTACTCTGAAGAAAGTTTAGTTTTACTTATACAATTTGGACCCATTCAAAACATTTTGCTAAACAACCTCTGTAGAGTCTACAAACAGTAAACTTACCTTTTTGTAGAGTTTGATCATTTCTTTTACGTATTTTTTGTGTTGAACAACGTTGTACTGAACATTTTGAAATATTTTGAACATCACAAGATCATTTCGAGGGTTCGGTTTAGGTGGCGTCGTCGCTGAAGACGCGACCCGGGGAACTTCAGTGTCCGCTACTGGCATCTTATCCTACCTAAGTGAGTTGACTAACTAATAACGTACCACACGCACATAAAACAATGTTTATTTTATCTTAGTTTAGAAGAATAAATAGATTCGCTTCTGTTTACAATTCAAGTCAAAACCGTTGCAAGTTTGTTGTTTTGAACGTTTTGAAGTTTGAACAGATTATCAGAATTTGACAGAAATAATATTCTGAAAGAAGGATAACATGACACATGACATAATACAAACAAGATCACATTGGTATCGCCAACCTTGAGTAATAAAAGAAGAAGAAGAGTTAACCCTTTTTTACGTAGAACCACAGGTAGAACGGAACGTTTACGTGACACTAGTTTTAATTTTGCTACATAGATGACGCTGTACTATGTGCCGCTGTGGTGCCGCGCACTAAACAGAATAAACGTACCAATGTACAAAACTAACTGTTGCGGTTGTTACTTACTTTGAAAATTATAAAATTTCCAAAAAATGCAGTCATTACGTATATTGGGTGTTATGGTATAGTAAATAATTATACTCGGTACTAATTTTCTCATTCATAACTTTAGTAGTACCAAAAAAATTACATAGATTGCGGTAGTGGGCGACATTTCAGGTAAGGCTACGTTTTAACTTATTATTTATATTAATTCTGCATAAAATACAATAAAAACTACTTTGACGAACTAAAATATTTGCTAAGCAATTTTAAAAAGCAAAATATCATGTCTACTTCAAATGGATAAAGAAATATGATTAAATGTTCTAGATCGCGCAAGCAATGTTTTCTGCTTCTTTAGCATATATACGACTAAAACAACACTTACGTTGTACTTGCTTCGGCAGTACATATACTAAAATTGGAACGATACAGAGAAGATTAGCATGGCCCCTGCGCAAGGATGACACGCAAAATCGTGAAGCGTTCCACATTTTTTGGACTTTTGTAAAATCTTTCCTCCATTAATCGATTTCTTTTTGTTTCAAATCAAATTATATATTTAGATATGCTACTAAATATTTTAAACATTCCGTAAATGGTATAAAGGCGATTTTGGCATTGTTTCTAACATCTTGAGAAAGTGGGCAATGCTATTGACCAATAACAAACATTGACAAACTTCACACAACGCCATCGAGCCCCAAACTAAGCAAAGCTGGTACTGTGGGAACCCTGTAGATGATACAATACTCATATGCTTACTTTTTTTGTAAATACATGCTTAGAATACTTACATAATATAACACTAAGACAGAACAAACATCTACCTATATTCATCACACAAATGTTTGTTCTCGGTGGGGATCGAACTCACCACCTACAGCGCAGAAGACAGAGCTAGGTACTACATTATAGTTCTGTGGGTACCTACTACAAATTGAACTGTGACGGTTGTCAAGTGCTTATGCAATTCAATTACTTATGCATTTTTATATAATTTAGCTGGCGCTGAAAGTTACGATACAGTTTTTACTACTGAGTTTCAATACCTACTCATTCTTCTTATTTTATTCGACTAGCTGTTGGAACAAGCAGATGACCCACCTGATGTTAGGTCGTCACCATCACTTATAGCAATGCATCTCCTTACAGGTCTCAGAGCGCCGAAGTTTCGCATTCGTTAGTAATGACCGGGAGTATGCAAATACTTTCCTTTTCACTGACATACCAAGCGCGCTGGATTTGAAGATCTCCTTCAATGCCCAATACCTTTTCCATCCGTTTGTTATTCTCTTCTGAATCTTTTTCGTGGTCTGGTCCTTGTGACGCTGCGGCCACACTACCGGGAAATGCCATTAATTCCGGCGATGAACCGCTTAAAGTCCATCATCGCCGGAATTAATGGCATTTCCCGGTAGTGTGGCCGCAACATGAGAAATAACTTGTCAAAGGTAGTTGTATTCTTCTACGTATTCCAATAGTTGGTTGTCGATTGTTCATAGTGCTACTGGTTCAGATTTTGTGAGCAGTTTTGTTTTCTCCTTGTTCATGGATATACCTACTTTCTAGGTATATTAAATACAGCAACCTTTGTGAAAAAGTTTATTGTGTGAATTTTGCATTACACAAATTAATCTTAAATTTACTTAGTATATGTACAAATCACGTAATGATTAAATTTAGCTAATCAAGGCAATATAAATTATATGGATTGTGATTTTTTTTTTAATAGTAGTAGTATAGAAAATAACATACCGACAAGTTTATACTTTACCTACGCACTTGTGCTTTGCACAGTCAGCATCAAAAGTAGATGATGATCAGGGAATCTTTCAAAAGTGTTTAAAAACTAGCAACTTCAAAACTATTATTGATATGGTGAAACTAACGTAAAAGTAGTTACAGTATCAAAAACTTTGATTCAATGCTAATGAGTTTTTCAAGTAGGTAATCAACTTCTGATGCTGACTGTGCCTATTTACTCAACGAGTGTCCTTCATCATGTCATCTTATGAGCTAATAATAATGACTGTTTACATTAGCGAATTAGATGAGAGGCAGCGGCGGCCTTGGGGGGTGGCGAACAGGGCAATCGCCCGGGGCCTCGCTCTTGCAGGGGCCTCGCGCAACAACCCTAGCAAATTAAAAAAAATATAGGGTTTTACTATATTTTCTTTATTGAAAACATTTAATTTTGATCACATACTTTTCACGAAGAAGAATAAGGGCCTCGCGAAGACCTGCCGCCGCCCGGAGCCTCGCAATAGATAAGGCCGCCGCTGATGAGAGGATATGTGACCGGTGTTCCGTATGGTGCTTTTATTAGGTTTATTAAATACTAGTAACCCACGGAACAGGTAGGTACCAGTATTTAGAGTTCTTGATAAATACCTACTTAGTTAAAATGTATACAGTATAAAATATAATAGCATTGTAAATGTACTTTGGATTAATTTAGCTATGTTTAGATAGTTTGCAACGATCTAGCTCAATTGTTTCATATAATGTATTTTGTTCATACCTAGTATAAATAGGTACTTATATTAGTTGCAATTGTCTTTGTGAATTATTAATATTGCAGGTATTTATAGCTTATTCCTACGAGTGTAAAAATAATTGGTTAAATTGTAATATTTTATCAGTAGGTAATCCTGAAATAATTTTTAATATCTAGTTTCCTAATTTACATAAGCACAATGTTTAGTAGGCCGTGCTATCGACTTTTCATTGAGTTCAACAAAAAAAACTGATCTTTTGAATCACAGAAGATTTTTATAAAGAAAGCATAAAACGCGACTTGCGATAATAGGTCTATCAAATTCTATCCTATCCTAATCTAAGTCATCAATAAGAGAATCTAACTCTTTCTTCAGCGCACATGACTCTTCTCTCTGCTTCAGTACATCATCTTTCATGCGGTCTACATTTGCCATGAGAAGTGCGTTGCCTTTCTTCAAGGCGTTCACTCGAGACTCGTGGCGTTTGAGTCGGGTGGTTAGATTCTCCTTCCTCTTGGGTAGAGGAGCGTCCTGGAAGAAAAAGGGTCTTTGAAATCTTACTAATATTATAAAACGCGAAAGTTTGTAAGAATGTGTGTATGTTTTTTGCTCTTTCACGCTCTAACCAGGACCGATTTGGATGAGATTTGGAATAAATATAGATTGTAACCTGGATTAAGCTAATTTTTGACGAACACATTGCATACATTGTGAGTAAAGCGCATAAAGCCCTGGGGGCCAATTCTCAGATTGTAGAGATTTTGGCGAAATAGAGATCATGTCGAAACTTGAATGTCTACGCAAAATGTCACGAAAATGTCTAACGATTCAAAAAACCGTATTCTCACTAGAATTCGACAAATGACGGCACGACATTTCTGTAGAGATCTCAGATATACGTTCCGTTTTAGCTATTGTTTCAACGAGATCTCGTTGAATCTTTAACTATATAGTTTTGTGGCCACAAAGTATGTACACAACATAGTTTATACAATGATTTTATAAATTGAATATGAAACTACAGTAAAAAGTACACAAAAAAATTTTTTGAGTAAAATATTACATTTGAATATCTTTACATGTTCCTACATGCGTGGTACGAAACTTTGTGTAACTAAACTGTCAGTGTCAGTCAAGCTATCAAACTACAGCGGCTATTTGTGTTTTGTAAAGAAAGTCTCGGATTCGTTCTCTGTCATCTTTGGAAGCAACATTGTATTTTCATTTTAATTGTTTTTCTAGTGTTATTTTAAGTTCTGATGGGTAATTTTGGTGGTATTTTAACCATCATTACTTGAGGTCTTAGCACAAGTGTAAACAATTGAAATGAAAGTGGATGTTATGTGGCATCCTGATTTGAACGAAAATGTTTCCCTTTGGTTTTGAAGAAAAACGCCATCTATTTCTTCAAAACCAATGACAGCGGACTTTACTTTTTTTACCGACTCGACTTGACTAAGAAGTATTATAATTATACAACCCACTTGACATTGGTAAAATTGTTCGCAAGACGGACAGAGGCCACAAAAAAAAAAGAAAAAAAAAGTCTCAACGAGTACCTACTTTGAAAGTTTGCTAGGCGCCCGAAAATAACATCAATAAAATAATGCAAGCGTGAAAAAAACCTACTCAACGTCAGCTCAAAAATCACGGCTGCTTGAGTTAATCGAAGCCGATAATGAGCTACGCCAGAGATTTTTTTTTTTTTTTAAATAAAACGTTGGTACCTATGTGTTTGATTACCATAATTTTATTAGCAGAAAGCACTTGTTTAAAATATACCTACTAGGATTTAATAAGATTTATTACCTACTGTTGTTATTGCATCGTAATGACGAAAACTAATAAAGGCTTATAAATACCTGGCATAATTAATACTTAAGCAAACCAAAAGTTTTGTCAAAATAGGCAGGGTTGTCCTTGAAAAACGGCAGCGATCTTTCGACATTTGATCTCTATCGCTCGGAACCACTCTTTGCTTGTCGAAAGCTTTTTTACGACTTGTGTCTATTGGTGACATCACGAGAATAGCATAATATGATTTTATTCGACATTCTCCATCTTTTTTCGACTTAGGTCGAATTAGACTTTATCTCTAAAGAGCGAGAATTGGCCCCCTGGGGTTTGTTATGAGAAGTTCTGTTGGTTTTAAAAAAGGTAAAACACTAAAGATTCTCTATTGCACTTTTGTTCGTAGTATATTGGAGTACGCGTCACAACTGTGGAACCCTAGGTACGATATTTACATCAATCGAATTGAACGAATCCAAAAGAAATTCATGAAATTCTTATGCTTCCATACAACTCCAATGACTATCTACATCTGTGTAAACGTTTTCATCTATTGCCACTACGCACAAGACGAGATATTTATGACATAACTTACTTACTCAAATTAGCAACTAACCTAATTGACTGTCCTGATCTACTCAAAAAAATTAAATTAAACGTTCCCCCCATATGTAAGAGATATAACCCACCCCTTTATATTCCATTTGTCAATACAAATTACCGGCAGAGTTCATTTATCTACAGAGCGGCTAATAAATTCAACAAAGATAACAAGACAATAGAAATGGACTTGTATTGTACGAGCGTGAGCTCTGCGCGGCGGCTGCTGAGCGGTCAATTCTTTAAGTAGGTAGGCAAATTCCATTTAATTTGTTATTATTTCAACTTTTTCTTTGTAGTATGTTTAGATTCAGCATGTAGGTGTAGGTAGATAGATAGATAGATAGATAGAAACATTTATTCAGACCACCACTAAACAGTAGGTAGGTAGTTAAATTGAATGTTTGTTTGCGTTTTCTTGTCTCCTAGTTTGTAACTAATCGTGAGGACCGCTAATTGGCTCTTCTGTTAACTAGATTATTTAGCATAATTTTTTGTTGGTCTTCCTTAAATAAATAAATAAATAAATAAATAAATAAATTAACATATAGCCTACTTTTTATCCCGACAAAATAACGGAAACGGGAAAAAACTGCCACGCAGGCGAAGTTGCGAGCGGCCGCTAGTATTTCTATATATCTAAGTAGAAGAGCTCTTAGTGAAGGACTCGTCCGGGAAGTACTACCACCATGCCTATTTCTGCCGCGGCTTTCTGTGTTCCGGTTTGAAGAAAGATGTCGGTGAAATTATAGGCACATTAAGGTTAATATATGTATGACTCAGAGTTATGGACAGATCGGTGCATTGTAGGGCACGTTCTTAAAACGTAAACATAACGTAAAAATAACGTAAACGTAAAAATAAAACAGATATTTCTAATGTGCCCTGTTGTGGCATGATGCTGAAAACATTTGATAAGTATTATACCCATAGCTGAAACTATCTTCCGAACTACATACGTAAATCCTCAAGGGTCTACGTGACGCTACATTGCGTAGGCTACACGTAGACCTTCTACGCGAAGCTACGCGGTTGCGTAGATCTAACTAAGTAGGTAGCTATAAAATGTGAGCACACGTGCGATAGGGACGAAAGTACTACACATTAATCGTTAGCTACTAGAAGTACTAACGATTATGCACAGTAATAAGCTCACCATCCAAACCCCTTCCAGCTATGCTCCATATGTGGCATACAACGCGATGTACTAACAGATATAATACCTGAGGACCCGTCATAGTTTTATCTATGAATGCAGTTTTATAGGCCTTAAGAAACTAAAACATGAAGTGCAAAAATTTTTTTTCTACGGCCAAAACTGACTAGGTTATGGGCAAAATACCGAACGAGGCTCACTGACCACGCGAACAGCCTAGCGCTGGGTCATTGTGACGTCATGTCACAATGACCCAGCGCTAGCCGCCGAACCCGCGCGATTTTATTAAAAAAAAAATAATTTAAACCACAACACGACCCGCGCAGATCGAGTGAACTTTAATAAATGAATGGCGGAGAGCGCGCGCGCGGGCGAAAGGGAATCGAGACGTCACGATTCCCTGAAATGAGCTATTCGGTCGCCCCGCGGTTGGCTGGTACAAAATGTGTAATATCTTCGCAACCAATGGAACGATTTCAATTATTTAAAAACTATCGTACCTAAACGAGTAAAAGGAACACCATTACATAGATAATAAATGCATTTTCCGACTTGGTACGGGAGCTCATTTCTGTGTTTTCCCTTTACCCTTTATTTTGAAACCTTTGTACGTTTTGTCAATAAACTTTTTTCATTCATTCATTCAAAATTTACCTCTGGTTCACTTTCGCTTTCCGTTTCACTCTCCGTGTCCTGCTCCGTCTCTGTCTCCGTCTCCTCTTCGCTTTCTCCCTTCTCTTCTTCCTCCTCCTCTTCCTCTTCTTCTTCCTCTTCATCTTCTTCGTCTGAGCCTACTTCCTTCATCATTGCTGCCATTTTGTCTACTTCACGTTTGAGCTCTTTGTATTTTTTCTTTTCGTCTCTGAAAATAATCAAAACCATAAGACCGTCTCCATAAAAAAAAACTGTTGTCAGGTACCGATTCTTTGATATAAAAATATTTTAATGTATTTTCCCTAAGAGCTAATTACCCAGGTGTATTCATAAGCTACTAGGCATAACTTACTTAAGTGCAGCCTGTTGATTCTTCAACGACATCTTGTACGCCATCCGCTCTCTCTTCATGTTGTCCTGCTTCTCCTTGAGGTGACGTATCTTGTTTCTCATGTTACGGACCTCCTTCTCCATTCGTTTCTGTTTCTTCTCTTCACTTTCTTCCTGTAATTGCACAAGTTATCTTTTAGATCCTATGAAAAAACTTGTCGAGCTACCCAATTCAAGGCTCATGTTATACAATTAACATAAGAGTGTTTTAATTTTGATGGTATAATTTACATAGCATTACCTCTTCTTCTTCAGATTCTTCTTCCTCTTCAAAACTGTCATCTTTGGTGACCGAGAGTTGAGACTTTATAGCGTGGCTTGAGCGTCTGGATCCAACATTTGTCGGCATTATACCCTGAAATACCATTAGTACGTTACCATTAGTATAAGTACCAAAGTTATTTCTATTCTGATGGTCTGATTGACGACAGTTTTTATAGAAATTACAAAAGTTCAGCGTTTCAAACGGCAAAGGAATATGTACATTGTCTTCGAACAGTCTATCATAGTAATAAAATATTTTAACTTATAAAATACTAATGTCTAAACAAATTTCAGATGGATTTTATGTTGTTTAATTCTATAAGGCATACCTCATTATCACCATTGTTAGTATAAGCGGCACCATAAGCATTATTATTAGCATCAGAAGCATTTTTCTTTAATTTCTCAGCCTCAGGTGAGTTGACGTCAATGTCCAGTAACCTACATTGCTTCTCGAAGTCTAGTTGTCTCTTCTGATAAAAAGACAGTGGATCCTCTGACGTAAACATCTCGTCATTCTGTAAAGAGGGTTAGTAAAGCTTTTAGGTGCTCGCTCAAGCCAAATCGTGAATGTTTGAACTCATAAATCGGTATGAAAGTGGTGGATATATGTTGGTAGATATAGGTTGGCACGTCGATGACTTAGAATAGATGCGGATTTATTTTATGTTGAAACAATAGTTACCGCTAAGGCTTGTTCCAGTTTTTTCTCCAACTCTGCATTCCTTCTCTTAACTTCCTCTAGTTCTGTTATTGCAGTGTCTCTCTCTTCCGCTGCCTGTAAATACTGTTTTTCCAGGTTGTCCGCTGTCTCTTTCGCTTTCTCCACTTCCATCTTTAGATTAGTAACTAGCCTTTCATCGTAAGCATCTGTTACTGATATAACTGTTTTGTGTTGTTCTTGTTTTATTATTGCACGTTCTCTCGCTACTTCTGCTTCCAAGTTTGCTATTCTTGTGTGCAGGCGTTTGTTTTCTCTCTCTTGTGCTTCTTTATTTCTGTCGGCAACAGTAATGGTGGTGATAATCGTCTAATACTCAACCAATGCTTTTTCTAAAAACTTAAATACGTCAGTATTTTCTTACCTTAGTTCAATAGCCAGTAACTGCTTTGTAGATTGAAGATCATCTCTAACGTGGTCAATGTCATCCATTTCATCAATCTCTTCTTCTTCTGCTGTTGGTGCAGGGATCTGGGACTAATATATAGACACATTATTATTATTAGAAAAATATAAAAAAATCTATTTATATACATATATTTTTCTACTATAATTAACCTATGAACATCTTATTATAACATTGTTTATATTGTTTTTATTTTTGTAAATACATGAGTACGTAGAACAAACTCACGTGTTCTTCACACAAATGTTTGTTCTCAGTGGGGATTGAACCCATAATCTACAGCGCAGAAAGCAGAGCTACCAGTGAGCTCTTTGAGGCCTTTAATACGTACATCGTTTATGGCTATGCCGGATGGAGAAGCAGCTAAATTAGCTTGTGACATTGACTTCTGGACTTGCTCCTCGATTGTCATCTGTCTCCTAAACTTTCTTAAGCCCTCCAGATTCGGTTTACTCCTGTCATTCGTCTTGGTCTTCTTCAGCTTGATGCCTTTGTTGATCTCAGTCAGGAGTGCGTTGTGGGAGGTTGGCTTCTCAGATTCGAAGATAAACTGATCTTTATTCTTTACTAACGTTGATTTCGTGATTATAGGCTGCGATCTATAAATATGAATGTTTACAATGTTCACTTCTAATCAGATGTTCCTGCAAACTAGATTACTTATTACATCTTATCTGGGGTTTGCTAACGTTTTAGAGGGTTTATTTTCTGTAATATAGTAAAAAAATAGATCTTGCACGTCTTTTAAAAGATTTTATAGCGCCAGTGGGATAGTACTATGCATCCAAGGACCTTTAAGTACCTCGGACATGCTATAGATAGAGCTCCGTTCAACATATTTAAAGTTGTACGGCAGCAATTATAGTTACATTTACTACTAGTTAGGTTTACTAACCGAATACGAAACTAATACTAACCTATCGTTACAAACAACATGTTTTAATTTCTTCCCCTCCTCCACTTCTTTCATCATGTCACTCCAATCAGGTCTCCTCCTTGGCCTGCTGCGAAGCGAATCCAGCTTCTTCAGTTTTGCTGGGTCTATTGGCGCCTTCTTGAACTCCGGAGGCGGTGGCATCTTGGGGGGCAGTGGTGGCGGCATCGGTGGTGGAGTCGGCTTTAGTAAGCCTGGAATTTATTAACGACGAGATAAACAAAACATCACTATTTAAAGAAAACGATATTGTATCCCGCTGGTTCCACTTACGGCTCTTGGACTAATCTTATCAATAGTATGTAAATCGAACTATTTTGCTAGTATTTAACGTCCACTATCCAACAGTAACGACGAATCCAACTCGGATGGGCAGCGTTCGGGAAATTACGGTACATATTCTCGTCACAGTTACCGCAAAGCCTCAAGACGAAAGTGTGTGTTACCAGTGATGACTTATGGAACTGAGACGTAGTCGCTAGCTATTTCATACACAAACTAAAAGTAGCACAACGGGCTATGGAGAGAGTGATGCTGGAGGTTTCACTGCGAGATAGAATCAGAAATGAATAAATCCGCAGAAGAACCAAGGTCACTAACTAAGCTCTCAGAATCAGCAAGTTGAAGTGGCAGTGGGCAGGCCATATAGCTCGTAGAACCGATAACCGCTGGGGAATAAAGGTTCTCGAATGGCGACCACGAACCGAAAGACGAAGCGTAGGACGTCCTCTTACCGGATAGACTAACGATATTGTTAGGACCGCGGGAAGTCGATGGATGGAGCGGGCTCAGAATCGTTCTTCCTGGAAACGTACGGGGGAGGTCTATGTGCAACACTGGACTTCTGATTGATGATGATGATCCAACAATACATCATTCTTTCATTATGTACCTAGAAGGACTGAACCTTTCTTTGAAGAACCGATATAATAGTTAAGGGGTGATAGAAAGTGATTTCTGATTTAATTAATAATTTTCAACTTGGTTTTTGGCGCCCATTTATTGTTACTAACCTCTATAATCGAATGAATGCTGATCAGAGTCTTCGTCCATAATTAAATAAATAAATACGACCACAAAGCTCAGCCACAAATTCACGAAAAAACACTATCCACAACACAACCAACCAGTACAGATTTTAAAATCACAACAATTAAATAAAAAATTTAATAAATATTTAAATAAACACTGAATTATAATTGATTTCCGATGCAGAGTTGTTCTCCAAGCGACGCATGTCGGCGTTTGCACCTGAAGCATAGACTCATGCGGAACTGCAGTCTATTTTGAACTACATTTAGACCAAAACTAGACCGACGCACAGGAGATCAAAAGGTAACGATGCTCTATCCACTCGAGGCGAAATTAGAGTTGGACAATGTAGGTCTGGCTCAAATAGTCTACAACTATGGGTTTTTTCTATGTATAATAAAAAATATCTATGTAAGTAAAAGTAATGTATCAGTCATCTAGTACCCATAACACAAGCTCAGCTTGGCTTGGGGCTAGATGATGCTATGTGGATTGTCCAGCATTATAATTGTTACAACTTGAGTTACCAATCAGCTAGTATTCAGCTGAATCCGAGATTCTAAACTTTAATAATAAGCACAGGTACGCACGATATAAATGTATCTAGTGCAGGAGTTTTTTTTTTATATTTAGCATTAATTATAATTAGGTAACCCTGATGTTATGTAATTATGTATTATGACATTTATGTAATTACACTATCCACTGTATTCTAATTATACTGTAAATTAAAAAAAATACTATTTTATTATCGGTTAGTGAATTCGTATTTTTTTTACTCATAAGCTTAAAATCATAGAGCATCAGATGATTTAGAAGAATTGGCTTTTGCTTTGGAGTTTCAACTTGCATAAGTTTAGCAAAAGCTTCTCTCAAGATTGCTCAAAATCCTACTTTTTATTTGACTAAGGAAAAAAAACCATCAGATAAGACAATTTTTTCCATTATAAGTATAATAAATCCTACGAAATCTCTTAGTATATCTTCGAAATTTTTTCTCATTTAAAGCACTTACTGGTGCCAACATGGATCTCATCGATACAATTCGTCACAATCACATCCTCGGCACAATGCGTAATACCTACAGCTAATTATAATCTATAGAAAGTGTGTATGTCAATGTTGGACTACCAGGCAAATAGAACGATCTATTCCTGATACGTTGATTCATGTACTATAATGACAACAATAGGTCCATCTTTGTTTACTATCTAAACTTAAATTTAGAGATGAGTCAAGAAAATAATAGCAGAGTCAGAGTTTATCAGAGAGAAATCAGTATTAGTGACACTCCAAAAACGATGCTAGCTATACTAGGCATAACATTCAATGAATATCGTAAAAGAAAAGGAGATATATAAAACATCTATGGACTATAGCAAACGGATTCTTTTTTAACATTTCCTGGTCCAGTTTTGGCTTTTAAACATTGTAAATAATCTAAAAAATATTATTTACTCACTGATCGACTATGACCTTTGATAGGAACAATAAATAAATCGTTCATCCCAGAAATCTAAGGAGAAACGGACATATATGTTCATCCGTCAACTTCTTCGAGCTATTGTTCATTTTTATGGGTCATGTGTATAGAGGCCTAATCCACGTATCTTTTTGACGCTGAGGAGATGTGATTAAATATATAATTTGATATTTGTCTAAAATATCAGTTTCGAAGAATACAATTTAGAGATTGCCACGGTCAAAACTTAAATTATATGATATTTCGTTTCAAAACTTGGGTTTCAGGTAAAGAAATTATGTTATACGTACTTCTCAAACTCTCGTTCTTAGTCAGCGTGTGTCCCTTAGGCATCTCATTCGCCAGAGTCTTGTCTATATTTTCCTTGACGCGCTCGTGTAGAGGGTCTCGCCATTTCTTCACTGGTCCATCCATAATATCCTTTGATAATGCCTTCTGTAGCGACGGCTTTCGCGGTGGAAGCTGGAATATTTAATCATTTAGAGCAAAGATAAGCAAAATGAATAATTTAGAGAACCGCTAAGCATAATTTTCAATGCACCACAAGGGCTGTGGTCAGACTTTCCTGCCTGTACATCATCATCATCATCACTGAAATTTGTAATTCCTAAGCCACTAGTATGCTATCGACTTGACATCTAAAGCGATTCCGTGGCCCCAGCATGAATGTATCAATAGGTAAATAACGAAACTCGTCGTGAACTTATTCCTGCGTAAAAATACGAGTACCTCAAATTTAGATTATAATCGCTTCGTTTCGTCAATGTAGAACTATTTATTTGGCTAACGCTTGCTTTACATCATTTACTCTAGGTACCTACTACCTACTTGATGCGGAACATTTTGAGAATACCAGTAAACATGGAGTAGGCAAAGCGCAAGTGTGCTAGAAGAGACTTGAGTCGCCCGTGATTCTCTGTCTGACTGTTATATTTTTAACATATATTTTATTCATTCATAAATCACTGACCTACGCTAGATAAATGAACTCAATATAAATTAAGCAGGAAATACCTACACAAAATTAATGATTAATTGTATCGATAAAGAAAGGACATTAAACTGATTTGGTAGATTTCAATTTCTGCGGCGATAGCAGCAATTCAACCATAGATAAATCTTTACTTAATATATTGTACCAAATTTATTATCACAGTACGAGTAGTTTAAATACCTACATACTCTTTAGATGTTAATTTATGATACCTACACAATCAGTCCGCCGAACGACCTAGAAATACCGCTAAAAGATTATTACCTTTGATGGTGTTTTTTCAAGGGGCGTAGGAGGTTTCGTAGCCATTTTAGGTTTTTCTTCTACTTTTTCTTTTACTTCTGGCTTTTCAACTTTTGCTGCTGGTTTTTCTTTGGCCTGAACTTTTTCAACTTTAGCTGGTTCTGGTTTGACAGGTTCGGTTTTCTCAACTTTTTTTAGAGCCGGTTTTGGCGGTTCTATTTTTTCAACCGGTTTTAAACTCGGTTTCTCAACCACTGACTTTGCTGACAGCTTGTCGTTTACTGATTTGGCTATCGGCTTCTCTTTACTAGATATGGTAGAAGTTTTATTATTAAGAACTTTGTCGTTCAGCGCACTAGTAGCTTTTGCTGTACCATTTTTATCTGATTTCTTATCTACAATAGTAACAGATTTTTCTTTAGCTTTGTCATCAATAGTTCTAACTGTTTTAAGGGCTGGTTTTTCTGTCGGTTTTTCATCAGCTTTGTCTTCTGTTGGTTGTTTTGGTCCGGTTCTTAATCCTGGTTTTCCAAACCTTGGTCTTTCTTCCGGTTTAGCTGCTGGAGTCTTATCGGCTTGTTTGGCTGCTGATGGTTTGACTAGTTTCTCTTCAACAGGTTCTGATACACCGTTTTCTATTTTATCTGGTTTTATTGTTGCCTGTTTTTTCAGTGTAGCTGTAACAGAAAATTTATACTGATTTCAATATCAATATTTACTAAGTAGTTTTCTTGCCCAGGCGTCTGATGTAATAGGTACCTAAATGCAATGCTATGCTATTAGATATTATTAGAGTACTTAGTCGTGATCAACTTAGTATGTCATTAGTGCTTTTTACAGATTCTGGGAGCATCCAATATTATACGAATCACGCTTCTAGAATCGAAGAAGAAGAGAACTTTACATGAGTGGTCACTGTGTGACCCGACATGGTAGAATAGGCCAGACTTGCAGTTCGCAAATCCATATTTGTTAAGTAAAGTGCCTATTCTTGCAATAGGTAGTTTACCAAATTATTTTTATTAAAAAAGTACTGAAAGAGCAAAATTGATAGAAGCACGTGTCCTAACCCCGACGCTGCAGTTTCGCGGCATTCATACATAAATAAACATGGCCGCTGCCAAGATGGCCGACCTTCGCTATTTTAGCACTGTTGTGTCAAACTACACAACATGAAAGCTATGGTGCTAATTTGATTATTTTTGAAACGGTTAATTACTAAAGTCTTAAAATATATAACGTTTTTTAACAAAGTTGCAATTCACTGGTGAAACTTCCCTGTATTCAGGTCACTTGGCACAAGACACCTAGGAAATATCTACATATACCTAGATAATCTTAATATTATGTAAACATTAGTAACACGATCAAAAACGAGGCTTAAGATGTTAGATATTTAGATTATATCTAGATTTTAAATTTAAGTTCTCATATAAGTGAAGCTGTGATTCTTTTTCGAGAACAATAAAGTTTCTTTAACCGTTAGATAATAATATAATCCCTTTAAAAAAACCCAATAAACACCAGGGTTTTACAAATACAACTATCCTAAAAAACTTGTCAGCCTGTCTAGAGCTTATACGCGCGTGAAACCAAAGTATATTTACGTTTCAGCTTTCATTTTCGTTACAGCTGTAGCGATCTCTTATAAATCACTGCTAACCCCATCTCGGTTTATTTTGTAAAAGTCTGTCCTCTCTAAAAATACCGCGTAAAGTCGGCGTCGGACGCTCGAAATATCTAGGTACATCTAAAGGAGCGAACTGACACAGCAATCATGACTCGCACAAATACGAATATTTCAGATTCTTTTAAAGCTTTTAGTAAGAATAGGTACTATGTTCTAGGGTCTATCACAGGGGTCAATTCGGTGTCCTGTTTGGTTCAATTATTTTACCATTACTGCGATCGGATCGTTAAACACTTTTATGTTCAATAAAAAATCATCAAATCAGCATTTCTGTTTGTTATATCGATATTATCAAGGACACATGGTGTGATTAGGAATTCTCAAAATAATTATCTATAATAAGAAATCAATTGTGTTCATAATTTTATTTTAAAGTAAATTCTTATTTGTTAGGTAAGTTGAAATTCATCTCTCTTAGTTAGATACTATTGATATTTTTTCCATGTTTTTATGGTTATATTTTTGTAAAAAAATACAAAAACTTCCTCAAGATAGGTGTTGCTGGGTAGATTTTTTATTTGAAATTACTCCTCTAGACACATACCAAAAGAAACAGAATTCTTAAAGGGCTTACCAAAACACAGAGTCGAAGGGCTCTACCAAATCCAACCGACTACGCACTAGTATCGATCGAAACTGGAACACTCACTGAGTGCACTTTTCCAGAAATACACAGTTTTACAACACTATAAATCTACGATTTAAGTTTTAGAAAGCCAGATATCAACAACTATAAACTTTTTAGAGGTGTAAAAAGTTACACACCGCGTACGATTCCGAACTCCAGACTAACTAATTCTTCGGTTTCGGAGACTCAATTATTCGAAGCTCGTGTCTCCTGCCAAAGTTTCAGGCAGGTGCTGACGTCACACCAACCACATTTGTGTGTGTATATCAACACGTATACAAACCTACAAATACACAAATTATTCACAATGAAATATTGCTCTTAGCTGGAGTAGCGTCAGTGAAAAAGTTGCAGCGCGGCGCCGCCGCTTTAGCTATTTTCATCAGTGATTATTTCTAAATAAACGTGGAACTCATTCTAATACATACGTCACACAGTCAATTTTCATTTAAAGCCATTACTACGTTCATTATTTGTTTCGTAATCTTAGTGGTATGCCGGAAATAAAACACTGAGATTAAATACGGTACGAATAATCTTTAACATGGTTTGAAGCTAGATAATTTTTTAAGGTGTCTCCTTCTTGAGCTCTGAATTTCAGTAGGGAACACATCCTAACCACCTTCAGTAATATCACAACACAACATGATATGTCTCATAATCTGCGATTCCTATTTTCTGGATCATAATTTTCTTTGCTGACGCTCCATTGATCGACAGCGGATGTGACGATACGCAAAGACACGTGACTATTTTCCAAAATAAAAACAAATGAAAGTTATAAAATAGAACTCAATGATGCACACTCAACCTCAAACTACATTCATTTTGTAAACATTTGAATAAGTCACGTTCACCAGCATTAGTAGATAGTAGCACACTTGAGCTTGAAAACCCTGAAAATTATTGAGTGGCATCACACCACTTATGTGCAGTCAAGAGTGTCACACGTGTTTCCGTGAATTGTTTTTCAGTATTTATGTATTCATACATGTAATGGTTTAGTAAATGATCTACCTGTTTATAAGACAACCATGCTTACCATGCAATCTTTACATGCCAATGTCATTGCCCAACGAAATTATTATAAGCAGTATTCTTTACTGCCTTCAATTTCTTTAAGTTCCAAGCCTCTTCGTGTTGTATTCCAATGAATTTGAAAACTATTACTTTTACTTACGTTCTAAAGGTTTTTTTGCCTGATCCTCAACGTCCAACGAAGGAAACTTAAGAGATGCGGTACCCTCCAATAACTTAAGGTTTCTCTGTGTCCAGGCTGGTGGGAAACGAAAGATCTTCTAGAAGATATTCCAAAGAAAATGAAGTCAGTAAATCGTTTTATTCAACTTCTTAGTTAGCAACTGTTCAAGGGTAGCACTTCTTCTTACCGTTTCATAAGTTAAGCTTAGTCTAATACCCTTGGTTTCCCAAGGTAGCATTACCGTCAGAAAATGGTTGTAATTGCGAAAAATGGTATTTACTATGAATCCATACGTATGTTTATTTGACGAAACTAAGATAAACCGCTGGCAAAAATATGACACTGGGTAATACAATAACTATAAGATTAACAAGCTACACTGTGCGGAAACGACAACTCAATTGCGGAGTTGTCACGATTAGAATTCCATGGGAGCCCTCTTCCATGAAATGCTAATCTTCAGTCCAAGTAAGTAACGAGGATGTAGGCACTTAACTATATCCACTACACAACTTAGCAAGCACTTACGTTTTAAAGGTTTAACAGTATAATCTTCAACTTCAATTGAAGCAAGTTTAGGAGGTGCGGTACTCTCGGCCGTGACAGGTTTGAGTTTTCGCTGAGTCCAGGCTGGAGGCGCTGCTGTGTCCTTTTCTTTAACCCATGGCGGTCTGAAGCTTTCCCTCTTGGGTGCAGGGTCTCTGCTCACGTTACCGATCGGCATGGTGGTCTGTGGTCCAAATTACATTTTTAGTGGAAGTATTCCTAAAAGTTACCAGCTAACCTGGGTGATTCTAGTGTACCGATGTGTAATGTAGCTGCTTTGTAGCTCTAGATATATCTCAACACTATTTCTTGAACAACCAACAGTTTGTAAGCATGCTTGTATTACATTGTAAGACCTAATGAAAATACGAATATTTGTAATCAAAAGCTGCGATTGCAAGTGCATAAGTATAGTAGGTACTTAAACTACGTTTTAATGCATATTTTTTGTAATGTACAGTTCAAGGTTACTTATACCTCAAAATGTTTAGTTACCTATTGTCTAATGCAAAGGTGGTATAGTGGGAATGACCCCGCCTTCTCTTTCCTGCCTTCTTCGAAGGTCGTGGGCTTGAAGCCAATCGAGCGCCAATGGATTTTTCAGTTAGAAAAATGTATGTGCATTATGCCAGTGTTCACGGTGAAGGAAAACATCGTAAAGAAACCAGTTAGTATTCTAGCAGCGGCGATGGTCTTGCAACCCGTTACGTATGGAATACCAACTACAGCAAACAGTGGGTATATACCAAATGTAATATCTGGACGTACCTATGACTACGCTCTTAGTCATCTTCGAAGAGCCTCGAGTAGGTACATGTTACTAAGAGATCTGATATCTACCGTACTTCGCGATTAACGTCGTGATGCTATTTCTTTTCTAATGCCTAATAAAAACTGTCACTCAATGAGATGAGAGATTAACTAACAAACTACAATCCATAGTGATACTACAAACTAATATTATATTATATAAGTATTAGAATATGTTCCTATACCTATATTATCCGGGCCTAAACCAAAAGGCATCTAGGAATATAGAGAATGACCTTCCGCTTTAACAAACACTGTTTTATTTATATTTTTTTATGTAGTCCTCTAAAATTCTGTGCGTGTTCTCAAAATTTGAAAGAAGTTTGATATTATCAATAATTATATACCGGGAAAGTATTTTGATGTTAACAACAACGGACGTCAGCGGCTAGTAAGACATGTACATCATAGCAATAAAAATCGTTTTAAACTTCTTACTCATCCACTGTTTTGTATTTTAAATTAAAAACTTCACAACCCACTGTGAAAACATGTTTCCCATTCATTGATTTAGATATTTTCAACGGTTGTTCGTTTTTACTTTAAATAAACACTTGCTTCCAGATTTTCAACATTTACTTATCCAAATATTGTTTCAAATAACATTTATAATAACGTTTTGTGTAGATTCCGTATGTTTGAAGTCATAGACAAAATTGATTTCACCAAGCTTAGAATAGTAAAGTATGGACAGTTAATTACAAAATCTTGGCACGAACAACTTCCTACTAAAAATTAGATGCATTTACTGCGATGTACATTTACATCAAAATTAGCATAATAATAATAGTATTAGTGTCGAGGCTTCTGAGTAGTAAAGGCCAATTTTTTTATGTCTTGGAGGCATGGACTCCATAAATAGGAAGTTGTATACCTTATGCAGCTTTTAGAACAAAGAGTGAAGTTCTCTGGAAATATTGGGCCTAGTCATGGGAGATCGCAAGAATCTTAAGATAAAAGAACTCAAAACTGAACCCAATATAGTTGGAGAGCTTAAAGTGCAGACTCCGCTGACTTGGTTACTTGAAGCGAAAGGATGATCGAAGTGTCAAGAGAGCATACTTCGAAGAACCAACCAGCTGACGTCCAGTCGGTTGCCGTAAGTACCTACCGCTGGCTGGAGAGACAGAGTGGAAGCTAACCTGCGCGAATTCCAAGACTTCAACTGGCAAGAAACTGAACAGGACAGAGAAAAATGGTATGATCTCGCTTCGGAGGCCAAGACTGACTATGGGTCATTGCGCCAAAGCAATAATGAGTAATAAGTAGCATTTATTATACTGTAAGGTACAATAAGAAAGATAGGTTATAATTCTACTTCCTCTACTCCTATTGATAAATGCGACTTAGATAATATTATGGTTATGTAATCTCAATGATCTGTGATTTCTTTTATACTCGTAAATCTGTAATATATTAAATTTGAATTGAACTACCAAAAACTTAAAAGAAAAAGTTAATTTATGCCAAAATCACGTCTCACGAGGCGTCCTAGATCCTCAGAAAGGTATGTAAAGGCCTAACCTTAACCTAACGATAGCGTAGGCGAACGACAATAAACAAACTTTATTGTATTTCCTGAACTGGTGTTGCCAATTTTTAAAACACCTGTTTGATTTTTTTTTCAGACGAGCACGTAAAAATAGCTTAGTGAAAATATTTTTATGAGTTTTCGCTATCATCATGAAATTCCTGGTTATGTTTCGAAGCTTTTGAATTAAATCTAGCCCAATTGAAACAAAACCTGGGCCGAGAGATATGTTTTAGTAGGAAGTCACATTAATATCTATATTTTTTTTCGCATCTTAAAAAGCATTTACCTGTGTTGTAACGTATCTTTTCCAGCTTTTTCTTTAGCTTATATCATTTTAATAAGTAACAGTTGTTTCTATAGCTTATAGTTTATTTCTGTGTTAACTGTGGTTACCTCTAATGGGAATGCTCCGGGCGAGCTCTTACATTGTTTGATTCTTGCTTTAAGTTACACGTATTACTTTCTGTAAAGTTCTAATATTTACAACTCTAAAGTTTCTGTCCTGAAGGTATTTTATCTAAAATTATTTTATTAATGTACCCACCTAGTCTCAATATTATAGTTCTTAAGAGTTAAAACAAACTATAGAGATCGGTGTAAAGCATTTTTTTCATAACTAAAACCTCATAATGATGAGATAAGCTTATTTCAGACCTAAAAGAAACCAAGTATGTTTTGATCTGTGTATGATATAAGCGTATGAAACTCCTGTTTCTGCAGATAAAATTAGATTAAGAGATGATCCTATCATTATTACGTCCGCAAAGCTATTTTGCGCTTCGCAAATATGAAAAAAAAATGCTCGCAATCGTCTTACATTAAATTCTTCGTGTATGTGTGTAGTGTTAAATCACCGGTAAAATGCACTTTATCACACACCGTTCACATTCAACTGATATTTTTTTCTGATTCCCGAAAAAGCCGAAGCAGCGTATTGAGGCGAGCTTCGCTAAAGACTAACATCGGTATTTCATACGAACAATCCTCTGGAACTTATAAATAGGTGTGGCGGACATCGTGTGCTCGAAAATTTCAGGAGTTAGATGCCCGAGTGATAGCATTAGATTGGCTCTTGTATGAGATGTGTTATGGTCTAGTTTACGGTTGATGTATTAACGTCTGCGTCGATATCTCAGTCTGATCTTGCTTTGGTTTGATAAGTTGGGTTATACTCGTACTAAACTATTTCTGAATGAACCATTGATTCATTCATATAACTTGACATGGATAAAGTCTTCAAATTTAAATTTTATTTGACATGACGATAAACTTAAATATTATGAACTTAATAATTGTTTGTACTGTATTTATACATTAAATTTATTTACAAAGAAAATTACAGCTAATACAAGTATTTATTATTGGTATGTACAAAATAAAAATGAAACAGTTTAGCTATCTACAGACAGTTGCAAACGATCTAGAGATGGCTCAACTGATCCAGACCAGTGCCAATCGGAAGCGTCCCCAAAACACTGGCTATATTGCCACATTTAATGACAATGCTAATGCGTACATTTTTTTTCTCAACGGTAATGTTATTTTAAAATCCAATGTTTTAATTTTTAGATAAGAAAATTTTTGCTCACCATTAGTTGGTAAAAATATGTGAGTCGAATTAAAACACAATGTGACATATTTTTTTTTATTTGACCATATTTTTTGCAAATAAAAAAATTAATAAACGATAAGCTGTTCTTCGTAAATATACAAAATAAAAATATCATCGAGTAGGTTAATATTAGACATATACATACATTTGTAAATAGGTACGCTTTATATGTTGTAAATGTATTTATCTCCTAATAATACGAACTATTATATAGTGATTAGTCTTATTACACTTATTCTATGGTCATTGAGTAATTCTGTTATTATGTAGGCACCCAGCTTAGTTGTACCTAGCACCTAATTGGTAGAGTCCCTCTTTATAACCTAACTTATCTAGGTTGACCTACAGCTCAGGAATCCCCTGTAAAATTTCTAGAATAGGGGTGAACAGGGGCATGTAGGTACCTACTTTATTATGATTAATCAATGCCTACGTCTCTTACAAAAATAACAAAGTAGATCTACCTTCCTACTCAAAAATACTATGTTAAAACGTGGGATTTAACGTTTAAGTAAAAGAGGCTTTTAATTCGTTTCTAGTATACCAAACAATTATTCCGAGCTCTAAAGTGGCCCCCCAACTGTGGTTAAAAAGGCGACTAAAGAATGCCCCAGGGGAATAGGCAGTAGCATATGCTACTGCCAGTATTAGTGTACTACTACAGGACACAGGACATATGTCCTGTGTCCTTTAATCCACCTACTAAGCATGGTAACCATGAAGATCCCTCAAAGTCTGGAATAGACTTATGTACATCAGGGGACTCATTCGGCTGATGATGTTATTAAATATACCGAAACACTATTTAGTTGATCAAGCAAGCGAAATCTTATATTACGGCGCTGTATTTTTTGTATTACTATGTATACAAAAAATATTTATATACCTAGATTTTTTTAATTCCAAGCATAACATCCGGACCGTTTATGCTAGTTCTGTGAGAATAATAGACCTCGCTTACCTATGAAGGCTTTTGAGCAAAGTAGAGGTAGATACGAGTTTAAACGATTTCACGCGTTCCTTTGGTCCTAGAAGTGTTTACTGGTTTGTCTTGTCAAGGCAAAGAGGATTGCATAGTCTGATTGGTATAAGAAGCATTGGTATATACATTTTTCGAAAAAATAAATAATTGAAAGTTACATAAAACTTCTCCTTTTCCCCCTCTCCACTCCCCTCTTTTAGATTCGTTTTCGCAACATATGTAAAATGAAATCTTTAGTGTGCCTTTCAAATTTGATCGGAATCCGCCAAGAAAAATAACGCTACAGTAAACCTACCTACCTACCTACCCCGACAAATACATAAAGTTGAGTGTCAATATTGAAAAAACTTCGTACCATGCAATACTATTACATTCGAAAACCATTTTTTTCAAAGTTACACCTATTAATATCTGGTGTAAAATTATTGCGACTTCCGGGCGCCACTCTTCCGGCGCCGCGCCCGTTCTATGATGCCCATCCCGCCGCTCCTGAATATCAGACCATTCGGTCCAGGGCTACGGTCTACAGAGCGTGTAATTACAGGCCTTGTAGTCACTTCCTCGTATCTATGTTTTATATAACTACTACTCATATAAAAACAAAACTAATTGTCTCGATGGAATCGAAAGGAACAGTACTACTTACCTGAAAGAACATGAAAACTGAGAATACTATGGAGGTAGAAAAACCAGATTAATTCTGTGAATAAAAGAGTTTAAACTATGCGCGGATAAACAGACACGGATTTCACCTGCACCCACAGCCTTCAAGCTAGCGACTTGCTTCTTGGCGACTGAAATAGACATATTGGTAGTAAGTACCCGGACGAGTAGGACTCTGTGATAGTCAGTTAGTGAGTGAGGACAAAGATTTCAGTTCAATTGAATTCGAGAAATGATATAAAAATACCAAAAAAGCCTAGGTAATTAAAACTAAATAACGCCGAAACGGCTGAACCGATTTGGTTGAAACTTAGAATATATATAGTCCATAATCTGGAAAAAGATATAAGCTAAATTTTGCTTGAGTACCACGCGAGTAAAGCCTGGGGCAGAACATAATAGCAAACTATTTGTTTTGGTTACGACCCACATGAAATCTAGGCATCTATATCTACTTTATTTATGATTTATTATTTATTATCATAACAACACATAATATCTACGTCATCATTATCAGTAAAAGAACCTATTATCAAGCCTCGTATGAATATGTCGTATAAAAGCCCCCATTTTATTTGTAAACCATTCATTCTTAGTTGTGAAGAACCATAACAAGCTCTTTCGACCAATCTTGTGATTTTTACCATTTTTAAATTAATTTTTTTAAACATTTTAAATTTAATCGCTACTACAAGTTGTTTTACTAGTTTTACTCGTCGTTTACTGGTGTATCGTCCGCCATCGGCTTTGCCCGCGTTATGTAAGTTGGAACCTTTGAATCTATAATCTATCTTTACCCCTGAAAAAAGAACATAGGTTTTGTTTATATTCTGTCCCCAAACTACACAAATTGCGCACATAAAAAGTAGGAAGTACACTGAGGTGCTCTCTCAAAAATCAAAAACACAGTCTCTAGGTATCAAGTAAAGGCTCGTATTAGGATTAATAAGTTCTTGCCTCTGTATAGGTAAGGTGATCAAAATCAATGATCGCGATCCAGTCGCAGTAGACAATCTACTGCGTACACTATCAATCTGGATCGCGATCATTGATTTTGATCACAGATCGCGATCGAGATACTGTGTACTGGCTGCCTTACTTATATTATGTAGCCCAGAGTACATCAATCATGATTACACACACACAGGCATTTAATGAATTACGTCAAAACAAAAGCAATGTCCGAAGTATTCCATTCAATTGTTGATTAGATTAAAAATAGTCATATCTGACCGAGATCTCATTGACTTTCAATTGTAATTACCATTGTAATTAATCTTTATCATCACTATTTTATTGCTCTTTTACAGTCTCATTTCCTCATTCTCACAAGAGGCTATTTTGATTTGGCTCTCCATAGCCCGTTGTGCTACTTTGAGTTTGTTACGGATTTTCCAGTGAAACTCTCACCATAACTCCGCTGAGCTAGAGTGCTATGGTGGGAGTTTCCCTGGGAAATAGCTCTCGAATCAGCAAGTTGAAGTGGCAATGGCAGGCCATGTAGCTTCCTAGTATATTTGTCTTGATGCATAGGGGTGTACTAAGAAAGGAATTCCTGTAGTGATTGAACCCTAAAGTGGTACAGCGGGGTTGATTTGACTAAGTCGCGCGTTATCACTAGTTATCCAATATGATGTTGATGTCGCGAATAGAAAAAACCGTACTGATTGGTTTTACGTCAAGAGAGTTTTTAGACTACCAGAGCAGTCCAGCTGTGAAGTTGTGACAAGTGTCAAAATTGACAGATATGCCTTAAAAAATCGGTCACTTTGCAACAGGAATTCAACTGCAGCAAAAGATACACAATCACACCTTTGTTGATGTTACAAACAGATGGCCCATCTGTTAAACGGTAACTATCACCGAGCATTGGTTTGCGGGTCACGCACTTTTAAGAGTGTTCCCTACGATGCACTGTCTTGCGTCCATCAAACGAAACAAAAAACGATAATACTTTATTTCGATAAAAATACGCGCGTCAATGTACGCTGGACGGCTGGACGTAAAGATTTACTGGATCGTTATCGCTCAAGAGTAAACTGTACCTTTGATTCTATTCTTTGCATACCCCTTATTTTACCGTAGGTCTTTTGCACAAATAATCTAAGGCTTTCTGTGGTAAGACATAAGTGTGTATTGAGGAGGGAAGAATACCGTACTACGACCTATTATTACCTGTACCAACTACATATAAAAATATTACAGCTAATTTAGAAACACTCAATTTTTATTTTCAGAATGATGAAAATTATTATTTTCATGATCGCATGCTTAACGTGTTCTACGCTAGGCTACCCCAAGAGGACACCCAGTGAGTATTTAAGCCTTTAGAATTTTTTAGTAGACGACAGATGCTCAATTTTCATGACGAAATATCGTAAAATTCAACTTTCGATTGTGTAAATCTTCAAATGATATTCTTTGAAGAAACTGACATTTCAGACAGGCACAATTTTGTCAATCAAATTCTTGTTGCAATCTTATCACAGCTCTAAAAAAAAAACGAGGGTTGGGCAAACATTTTTGTTGCATGAACAGAACTCAAAGTCAAAGTCAAAATTCATTTATTCAGTAATATCCGCAGGGATCATCTTGAAACGTCTTAAATCTAGGTCTAACTGCCTACCTGTGCGTCTCTCCTTCACTCTCAAAGGCACGGAGAGTGCGCTTCATTCCATAACTCCCAAGACCTAAAGGTCTCAAGGCCTATAGCTGCACTGACACCCGCACTCTTCAAACCAGAACAATGCGAGCATCACTGCTTTTCGACAGAAACACTTACGCTGGTAGCACTTTTCTGGGCGAACTTTTTAAAGAGATGTACTACTACTAAAATTACAGCTCTAAAACTATGCAACCAACTTTTCATAGAAATAATCAAGTGCAGTATATGAAGAGTGAACGATTACCTATAAGAATTTTCAGCTGAGTAATATATATTAACGTTTAAACTTACCTTTGCACTTGTTTATCCAGACTTTCCCTTCCCCTTCGTGAGTAGAGACGCATGGGGCGCCAGACCTCCTACTTCTATCACAAGACTCAACACACCTGTTCCGTATGTCGTCATACACCACACTTACATCCCAGCTGTATGTCTAAATAGGGCTCAATGCGAGTCGAACATGAGGTCAATGCAACAGACGCATATGGATACCAATGGATGGGCCGATATAGGATACAAGTGAGTACTGTAATTTTTTTTATTTACTCCGTCCTCAACACAACCTCGGACAAATTATCGAGCTCACGGATGCTCGTGAGCTCCGTGAGCTCTATAATTTGTCATGCTATCCGTACCGCGAGCCACCAAATAGCTCAGTCCGAAAAACAGATTCGATGGCATCTTCGTACAAATCCAGAATCTATTACTGTTGATACATGTTAATTATTGTCTTCTAGTACAAAATAATCTGAAACAATGCCTATTTGTCAGCCACGATCGCGAAGTAATTGCAATTTTAGCGTCGTTTTTGACAGTTTGGTACGAATTATTTTGTGAATTATTCTAGCTAACTACGTAGTACGTACCAATATATCTGAAGGATATTGCCAACCTGCCTGTCATGTCTAGTTACTCTCTGATGACTTCTGATACGCCTAACAAAAAGGCAGTTCGTTACGAAACTTATCTTGCTGTAATATTGAATCCAGGCGCTATTTTCAGTAAATGTAATGAAACTCCCAGCATTTTTCTCTCCATAGCCCGTTGTGCAACTTTCAGCTTGTGTGTGAGGTCAATATAGTTAGCGACAATGTCTTAGTTCCATAAGTTATCACGGTAACTAAAGACTTTCGTCTTTGGCTGTGACGAAATGCACCGTAGGTATCGTAGGAAATAGTTCCCGAACGCTGCCCAAAATAATATTAGTAATTATTATTATTGACTGGCCCCACAGCTCAGTTGGTAGTACCTGCTTTCTGTGCGGCAGGTTGTGGGTTCGATTCCCTCAGTCCAAATATTTTATTATGCTTTATTGTATTCTAAGACCCGCTTGTACAACGATCACTAAATGCCTATATACCTAAGCTAATTACTTTAAACATCTTGCACAAGGAAAATTAAGTCGCTATTGTTTACGCTACATACGTTTATCTTGGTAAACGTGATAAGCTAACTAAAATTAAATCAGTTTCAAGTTTGCTAAACACGTTTACTGATCGTTATGCAAGCGGGCCATAGTTTGGGGTTAGATTATGATTTGTAAATGCTGACAAATATTTATTTATTTACAAATAAAATATTTTCTTTGTTTCAGCTTCGCGGTAGGAGGAGAAGGCTCAGTTTACGAAGGGCGAAGCTGGCAGGCTGTGGGCGCTCACGCAGTCGGGTATAACTCACAAAGCATCGGCATTGTACTTATAGGAAACTTTGTATGTAAGTGTCGTAGGTAATCTAAGAGTTAGACCGAGTTCCTAATGTCGAAATCCTCAGGTGAACCGAAGACAAAGTTGAAGTTGAAGTTGAGTTGAAGTTGAAGTTGAAAAAGTGTTGCTTAGTTCTGCTTTTCACTGTTTGATATCTAAATATAGGTATATAACTCAAAGGTGACTGACTGACTGACTGACTGACATAGTGATCTATCAACGCACAGCCCAAACCACTGGACGGATCGGGCTGAAATTTGGCATGCAGGTAGATGTTATGACGTAGGCATCCGCTAAGAAAGGATTTTGATTAATTCTACCCCAAGGAGATAAAATAGAGGATGAAAGTTTAACGGGAACGGGAAAAAACTGCCACGCAGGCAAAACTGCGAGCGGCCGCTAGTTAGTAATATGTATGAGATTAGTTTTTATTGGGTTACAACCAATAAATTTCCCTCCCCTCCGTTCACATGCTCACACTAAGATCTTCTGGTTCCCAGTCTTCTAAGATACTTGATATTAGACTTTCTTTCATTATTTTTAGATTTAGATTTTACTAGACCCTAAGCCTTTGTAATTACAGCTCAAGCGCCTGTAGCCAGACAGCTGCAAACAACCAAGGATCTGATAGCTGTAGGAGTAAGGCTTGGCTATATCAGGCCAGACTACAAACTGATCACGCATCGCCAGGCTTCCGCCACCGAGTGTCCTGGAGACGCGCTGTATAATGAGGTCACTACTTGGGACCGTTTTACGCTGGTTTAAGACTACAGATACTGAAATCGAATAATCTAATTATATGACTAGAAATTAGGTTCGTTTAGTTTAGACCATCTGAGATTCGTATTTGAACTTGCCTGTGATAACAGTAATAACCGCAGGAATTATAAATTTCTTATTAGATATCTTATTTTCTTGTTAGATCTTTGAGGATTCGAACTGTAATGCACGCTTAGACATTACCCACATTGTATAACTTTCTAAATTGTATCATAAAAAAGTAAACACATCTTTGCATCTATCGTAAATGATTCAGCCTTAGAAACGACTTTTTCAATCGTGCCTTCTTTCACGGGACGCTATAATGCATGGGACAAGATTTTAGATGGAGTAGGCTTGCCCAGCATCTATTATCTATATCCTCACAACTTGTTCGACCTATTCTATTCCACAGGATATGTATGGTAAAACGTAAAAAATCTCAGAATTTGCCTACGGAGAGGAATATTGTAAAATCTTTGTAATTAACATGTGTAGTATGAACACTATAATATAAAAAAAATAGAGCTCGCATTTAAGCTCGCCTTGAATACGCGACTAATGTTGCTCTTTTTATTTAGGGAATCAGTATTGTGGCACTGAGTTCCTGAGTCTTTTGTGTACAAACTCACGCACTCATTTCATTTCCGTTATGCGGAAAAGGTAAAAAACTCAGAATCCGCCTGCTGTTCTTAACTTTTGATATTAAAATTTTACTAACCTCAAGTCCGTGTGAAGAAATGCAACCCAATATTCGACCCCGTGCAATAAGTCTTGTACACTCACTCATGATAGGTTTTGGTTTTTGCTAAAATCTCGTTCGTATTTTAAATGTGTTACTTAGTTTTAAGTGTTACTATGAATTAACTGTTTTTTAGTATTCTTATAGAGTAGAGAAAGAAAATATAATTATAATTTGGGATAAATCGTTTTTTTCCTAGCCTCCTAGCTAGCAAAATCCACTAAAGTTATGTAAAGACATAGACAATTATTATTTATTGGCCACAAAAACACACAGCATACAATTAGGTCTAGGCAAGTAAAAATAAATAAGGAAGTAAGAACAAGTAAGTTAACAAAACAAGTGATTATTATAGCAACAAAGCAAAAAAAAATTTAATATATTACACTACCTGTTCGATTTTATTACATAAATCAAAGAAAATATAGTACAGTGGAATTATAAAATAATGCCTAATAATAGAGCTGTGTATGTATGTATTTTAGTAGTAGTAGTAGAGCTCTGAGTGAAGGGCTCGTCCGGGGAAGTACTACCACCATAGCTGTTTCTACCGCCAAGCAGCTTGCTGTGTTCCGGTTTGAAGGATGTGGTTGCCGATGTAATTACAGGTACACGAGGCTTAACACCTGTATTACTTAGGTTGATGGATACAGAGTAGTGCATTGTAGGGCACGTTAACGAGCGTGACCTGCAAGGCAATGCTTTGTTATAGGTAATAGGTTAATGGTAACCACTTAACATCAGGTAGGCCGCCTGGTTGTTCCTTCAGCAAGTCACATAAAAAAATGCTATACACTACAACTGAGTTGTACATAATCCCATAAAGATAGTTACTTATATAACTTTTTATCATACATCTATGATTATCGTATAGAGAGAGATATAGGTGTATTACGTATGTAATCTACCTTTCTATACCTAGACTCTATCCATCTATCTTATAGAGTCTTTGCCCTGACTGCCTGGTTGACTTAGACAACGCACAGCCTAAACCACTGCTCGTAAAATCTTGAAATTTTTAGGGTATGTAAGTCTTGGTGCGTAGAGTAGGTATACCTACAAAAAAATTAATACACGAAGTCAACCCCAAAATTATCCCAGGAGCGGTTAAAGTTTGTATAAAAATAACTTAACGCGGACGAAGTCACACGTGCGTTTCAGTCAATAACTGTATTATTATATCATGATCACTATTTCTCTAGGTATTCAATATTTTAGGTACCAACTATGGTACCAACTATGTAGGGATATTCCCTCGTTTAAGGTGACACTTATAGTACGTACTTGACAGTTGAATGGTCAAGAACGATTACTGGGTCATTAGAGGAAAAACTACTTACATTCTGTAATGGGGACCCGTCACAGTTCTATCTGTGAATGCAGTTTTATAGGCCTTGAGAAACTAAAACATAAAGTGCAAAAATTTTTTTTCTACGGCCAAAACTGACTAAGTTATGGGCAAAATACCGAACGAGGCTCACTGACCGCGCGAACAGCCTAACGAAGAGATATTGTGACGTCATGTCACAATGACCCAGCGCTAGACGCCGAACCCGCGCGGTTTTATTAAAAAAAAAAAAATTTAAACCAGAACACGACCCGCGCAGATCAAGTGAACTTTAATAAATGAATGGTGGAGAGCGCGAGCGCGGGCGAAAGAGAATCGAGACGTCACGATTCCCTGACATGAGCTATCCGGCCGCCCCGCGGTTGGCTGGTACAAAATGTGTAATATCTTCGCAACCAATGGAACGATTTCAATGATTTAAAAACTATCGTACCTAAACAAGTAAAAGGAACACCATTACATAGATAATATATGCATTTTCCGACTTGGTACGGGAGCTCATTGAAAAACAATACTGTTTGTGGTGTCACTTCATCTATCTAAAGAGCCAATGTGCGAGTTCAAAGGCCCAGGCTTCTCGTCGTAGGACCGATGTTCTCGCTGGCACGTAGTGATTTTTGTAGTGGACTGTATTTAGGGCTGCGGATGGTCTGCAGATATATATAACTCAAAGGTCTGACTGACTGACATAGTGATCTATCAACGCACAGCCCAAACCACTGGACGGATCGGGCTGAAATTTGGCATGCAGGTAGATGTTATGACGTAGGCATCCGCTAAGAAAGGATTTTGATTAATTCTACCCCCAAAGGGATAAAATAGGGGATGAAAGTTTGTATGAAACTTTGTCAATTTTAAAACGATCGGGCTGAGACTTTGCATGCATAAACCTACTATGATTTTATCCCGAAAAAATAACGGGAACAGGAAAAAACTGCCACGCAGGCGAAGCTGCGAGGGGCCGCTAATTGTAGTATATAAATACTTGTTTCGTATCTTTATACGAAACAAGTATTTATATACTACAATTATTATTACAGATATTAGATTAGTCTTTACTGTCTTCAAAAAATATAAAAATCTCTACCAAAGACTGAAGTTTCGTGCATGCTATATTTTTAAATAATTGTTTTGAAGTAAGTAGACTTTTTTATTATGAATGTTGTACTAAGTATCTATACTTAACTTATCTTCTTTTTATTATTTTAGCTTGTGACTTTGAATACTTATGATACATTTGTATCTTCCCATTATATGTATTCAGTTTCATATCAGCCCAACTAAACAGGCCCTAACAGAAGACCAGCGTGGGTTGTTGCCAACTCATCATTCTGTGCATAGGTATTTTTATTATACATAGAAAATCAGAATACCTGGAATAAATATTTGCAGATCGTACAAACATTTATCCCAAGGCGGGAATCGAACCCGCAACCTCCTGCGTCGCAGGCGTACATTTGCCCGCCGCGCCACATCACAATACAAGCTCTGCTTAGCTTGGAGCTAGATGATGCTGTGTGGATGGTCCAGCATTATTATTATTATACCTTACGAGACGTTTGTTATGTAGAAAATCGATAAAATACGTTTTACTGAATATTTTTAGAATATTTAAGCATGATATTGAGTAAGGTTTAAGCAGGGTAAAGTTTTATCCTTAACTATTTACCGTTTCAAGACAAGTGTTCCCAGAAAAGAAGTAAGTATCTCACACATCACTGTTATCACAAAAAGCGCAAAGGGAAATAACCGGAGACTTTGACAAGTCATATAAAACCTACACTCAGAGATTTAATTTCAAACTTGCATGAGGTAGGACGCCGCGTGTAATTAAATTATTTCTTCGATTAATTTGTGAAAATACGATTGAAAATGAAATCGTTTTTTGTTATCATTTTTATAAGTTGTGTATTTGGTTTTCCTGCCGAAAACAACACTAACCTATTGACTGGTAAGTTCAAATCAAGTCAAATCAAATATATTTATTTAGGAAGCAAAAATATACACGTTTACTAAAAGTCGGGAACGATGATATCTGCAGAAGTATTAAACTGTGTCGCAGATACCAACGCCCTCCTCCTATACAGTGAGAGGGTTTTCAATAATATAAATGAAAGATTACAGGTTTAAAATAACAATGAAATTAAACTAAAAAGAAATAAACAGTTATGAAAATAATGAACTAAAAAAGACTTTTAAACAAAAAAAAAAAACTTAATCATAATGTTCACTTTTTGATTTAATTTACTACTAAATAGAGTAGATTATTTATAATTAACATAGATTTTACAATAACAACACGTGACCAACTATAGAATCTTGTTGACTTTGACCAAACTGAACTAAGGACTAAACTTTCTAGAAACCAAATATCGATTCTACACACGCAAAGACTGGAATGCAGTGCCTCCCGTAGATCCTGTACCCTTAAAGTCTCCTGTGGAGTACGTGGTCATTCACCATACATTCATACCAGCTGCCTGTAACACCACGAAGGAATGCAGTGCTGACATGAGAGCAATGCAAAGATACCACAACTCACTTGGCTGGGGTGATATTGGTTACAAGTAAGTGAAGTACAACCTCATTCGTAACCGATCAACTACTATATAGTCGTCATTTTTAGGGTTCCGTACCCAAAGGGTAAAACAGGACCCTATTACTAAAACTCCGCTGTCTGTCTGTCACCAGGCTGTATTTCAAAAACCGTGATAGTTAGAGAGTTGAAATTTACACAGATGATGTATTTCTGTTTGGTACGGAACGTTAAAAAAACCTGCAGTTAGAAAACATTAAATTCGATAAAAATTTAATTTTTTAGAAAATAAACGGTATAGATTATATTGTTACACTATCATAAACTAACTTAAATTTGACAATACTAATCTTTTAGCATTAGTAAAACAGATTAGTCTTTTTTCAGTTTCAGTTCATAGGAAAGAGATACTAATATTATAAATGATTTTCCATAACATTTAATGCATGGTGAAAACATTATTTGAGAAATAAATCTTGACTATATGAGTACACATGGTAGGTATTTATTATAATAGTATAAGATATTTGAATCCATTATTATAATACAAAATTTCAATGATAAGCGATACGAAGTAATTTTATCTAATAAGCATAAATAATTTAATTAATCGTATGAAACTAAATCGCTGACCGATTGAACTTAGATAAAATTATTATCGCGTGATTCAGTGCGTCTACAGATGAATAATAAGTACCTACTGTTTATCATAAGAATACAATTCCAAATCCATTTTCTTTCTTCTTTGTGAAAACTTAGGCTATCGACCTTGTTCTATTGTCCATTCAAAAGACATCAAAAACACAAAATTATAATAATGTAGTGCTAGGTAATCTATCTATACCTACCACTACCACTAAATAAGAATCTTTGTCCTGACTGACATGTCAGTCAGTCAGAATTGAAACGCTACAGCAAACTACCCCCTTTTCCCCACTCCACTCCCCCCTCTTCAAATTTTTCTCGGAACATCTTGTGTAGGTTGAAGTCCTTAGTGCGCCTCTCAAATTTGATTTGACAAATCCGTCGATAAATAATGCTACAGTAAGCTTCCCCCCATTTCCCCCTTATTTTCGACCTATTTAAAAATTTAATAACTCAAGGCATTTGTAATCCTGTAGGCAAGAATAGACAGACAGGCGGATATAAATATTTTTGGTCAATCTTGAAACTGAGACAGTTCACTCGCTCGGTCAATAATGGCCTGTTCCACTCTTATCCACTGAGGGATTTGTTTCCACATTTTGCTGCACTGTGTTTGTGTGTGTTTTTTTTATCAATGGATTTGCGAATGGCAGTAAATGTTTACTATAGTCACTATACTTACTTCTACTAAGAAGTTTTCTGCTATGGTTCAGTATGTTAGTATCTTAATCCAAAAGATGAAACAAGTAACGTGGTTGGAACTTAAATGGTCTTTAAATAACCATCATTATGTTTATTTTTATGTTCAGGCACAAAAAATAATGATACAGCAGTTTGTGGACTTTGTAACACCATTCCTACATCTCTTTTTTAATTATAATTTCAATTATGACGAGAATAGCGTAGGCGTTTAAAATCAATTATTGCAGTATACATTGCTGCTACAATCAACCATTTTCTTTTGATATTATATTCGTGTTACAAAAGCACCGGTGGTCCAGCGGGGGTGACTCTGCCTTCCGATTCTAATCCTAAGGTTGTGGGTTTGAATCCGATCGTGCACCAATGAATTTTTCTGTTCGAACAAAACTATGTGCGCAATGTCAGCGCTCTCAAACGGTGAAAGAAAACATCGTGTGGAAACCAGGTAGTATTGTAGCAGTGGCGATGGGCTTGCAACCTGTCACGTATGGAATACTAAAAACTGCATTTAAATGTAATATCTCTTAATGTATTCTTTGCGGTTCTACTTAAGATACCTAAGGGGGTGTTAGGTATCTTGTGTAGAACCGCGATCATTATCTAATACTATTATTAATTTGTAAAAGGACCATAGAAAAAAAAACGGTAAAAACCAAGCCGTAAGTTTCTTGCCTGTTCTTCTAGGCTTGGTCGCGAGGAACTGACGCTTAGATACACCTAGCTTTAAGACGTTTCAAGATGATCCCTGCGGACATTACTGAATAAATGCTTCTTGACTTTCTATTTGGAGCCTTCAACACTTTTTCTCATGAAAAAATTGTCTGTTTATAGTTTCTGCGTGGGTAGCGAAGGTGGAGCATACGAGGGTCGAGGCTGGTGGACTAAGCACGCTCGGGCCGCCAATAGCTTTAGTATTGGCATATGTCTCATTGGAGATTGGCAAGGTATGATGCAGCGTAAGATAGGCCCCACTCGGTGAACTGATGATGATATGGTTGATACTGGTGAATGGTGGTGGTGGAAGACCTAGCTCGATCGATGAAAGATGAACAATATTTATTTTCGATCCGAAGAATATTTTACCACTAAAGTCAATGAATGTAGTACCTACCTTTTAGACTTTTTTTTTAAATAAATAGACATTTTTACACAACATCATCTGGTCCCAAACTAAGCATAGCTTGTACTATGGGAACCAGATGACTGATAGAATACTTATATACTTTTTTTTGTAAATACATACATAGAATACAATATAACACCCAGACACAGAACAAACATCTATGTTCATCACACAAATGTTTGTTCTCGGTGGAAATCGAACCCACCACCTACAGCGCAGAAGGCAGGGCTACTACGAACTGAGCTGTGACGGCTGTCAAGTACTTGTAACTAAATTAAATTTATGATTTTAATAACGTAATAAAATTAATACAAGAAGTTCAATCGTTCATTAGAATACTATACAGAAAATAAAAAATTTAATAAAAGACATTTGCTTTGATGAACCTAAGTATTTTGCTACATGGATTATACACTTTGGTTAATTGACGACCGATGTGGCGCGGCGGGCGAATGTCCGCCTGCGACGCAGAGGTTGCGGGTTCGATTCCCGCCTTGGAATAAATGTTTGTACGATCTGCAAATATTTATTCCGGGTGTTCTGGGTATTTTCTATGTATAATAAAAAAATATCTCTGTCTAACAGTGGAACCACCTCCAAACCAGCAGCTAGAGACTACGAAGGAGCTGATCGCAACGGGCCTAGCCCAAGGCGCCCTTGCAGCTAATTACAAGTTGATCGGACACTCG
Source organism: Electrophaes corylata (assembly GCA_947095575.1). Lineage (NCBI taxonomy): Eukaryota > Metazoa > Arthropoda > Insecta > Lepidoptera > Geometridae > Electrophaes > Electrophaes corylata. The sequence continues at coordinate 5,028,906 of OX352720.1, forward strand.
CAAGCCACGACCGACACCGACTGCCCTGGCGGAGCCCTGATGGAAAAAATCTCCAAGTGGAAACACTATGTTCCAGGACATATTCCTTTTGAAAATCAAATAAAAGTGTAAACTAGTTTGTTTAGGTACTGATTACAAACTAGTACCCAAAAAAACTACATAGTACTTCATAATAATTTTACGAAATAAATAATAAAAATTATATGATTTTTTTTATGAAAAAAAAATAGCTACACGACTTTAAGCCCAGGCACGGTAGATATCCACTCAGATCTTTTAGTACCAAATACCTACTCAAGATTCTTTGGTACCTAATATGTCTATTGTCAGAGTTTGGACGTACCTCTGACTACCCAGAGGTACGTCCAAATATTACATTTAGTAACATACCCACAGTTTGCAGTAGTTGGTATTCCATACGCGACAGGTTGCAAGCCCATCGCTGGTGCTAGAATACTAACTGGTTTCCTCACGATGTTTTCTTTCACCGTTTGAGAGCACAGGCATTTTTCGATAGGAAGATCCATTGGTGTACGACCGGATTCGAATGTACGACCTTAGGATCAAAAAGCAAAGCCTCCCACTAGACCACTGGCGAACCTCTACTAATTGAATAGGTATATTTAATTGAGCAAACAAACATTTTTCAACATCCACGCATCATTTGCATAATTGATTTCATGATTGAACTCAGTTAGTAACTCTACCAAACCTCGTCAGACACTCACCAAGCCTCGACCGGCGTGGTAAAAAAATGTGTGAGTATGTTATTTATATTCATTTATTTACCTAAGACTTGTATTTACATCGTAACGTGAACAATCACATTACATGAACAATCTAGTTCACTTATAGTGAGACAAAAATTAAATATGTTTCTTCAGCAAGTTATCTGCAATTATCTGATTGGAACAAGCAGATGGCCTCTCCGATGTTACCGGCAACCGTCACCAGATTATTCCACGCAACCCAAGCACGTGAAAAACGTACCCTACAGCTGCCTTACATTCATCAACCTAAGGCATATATGTACAAGCCTCAATTCCATCGGCACCAACTTGATTACAGAAATAGGTATTAGTCATGACATTTGACATCATTCATTGAATTTACGGTTGTCGCAGGTTAGTGACAAGATACGTGGATGACTCTTGCAAACGATAAACGAAGTTTCGTATCATGTTTTGAGTCGGGTAGCAACAAATTGACTGTGGAATAGGTTTATTGGTCTTGCAGTGTAACTCAAAACGACAATACGAAACTTCGTTTATCGTTTCTAAGAGTAGACCTGTTGGACTCTTACACTCTTCTCTCTTTGGAGTTACACTACGCGGCATGACAAGCAGCGTCAACTTGTCTTTTGACGGCTACCGAGTTGCCCCGCAATATTTAACAAAACGACAATGCGAAACTTCGTTTATCGGTTCTAAGAGTAGACCTGCTGGCTCTTAGGCTGAGGCTACAGTAGGCAGCGATTTGCGATGCGACTGGAAGAGCGAAATGATTTTTGATGCGGTGTAGCCATATACGTGAGCATTCATTTATTTGTTTTAATCGCTCATGTGTCGCAGATCGCGTCGCGGCCTTTTGTAGCTTCAGCCTTTGAAACGATAAACGAAGTCTCGTATTGTCAGAGATACACTACGCGGCATGTCAGGCATTGACAACTTGACTGTGGAACAAATACCTAGCCCTGAAGTGTGTCACAAAACGACAGTACCTACGAAACTTCGTTTATCGTTTCTAAGAGTAGACCTGATGCTGAGGATGGATGGAGGAACCCAACGTAGGTAATTATCCACATGATTACTGAGCAATATACGCTAGCCTTCATTTACATTAGATATTAATGGCTGCGGAAGTGATGATCGCTAGCGATTTGTCAACCATTACTATTGTACTTACACGAATAAACCTATTGTATTACAAGTTACAACTTACAGGTATGTTTATTGCTATAATTTTATGAAACAGGATGTAAATATAAACGTAAAACGAGTCTTAGGTATAATCCCAATAATTAATTAATCAATCATCGACTGAACCAAGTTTAATTAAATTCGGGAATGCGATAAATAAACTTACTGACAGTACAATTTAGTACTTTAGGTCACATGTATAGTCGTTAAGATTTATGTTACAGTTACCATGACAAGCGAAACATAGTAAATTACTAAACCTAATTATACCTAAATACCAACCTAATTACCTAGATTAGGGTTTTATACCTAAGACTAGAATGATGCGCGCGACTTTATACGCGTACCGTAAGCCCAAACTGTGTCTTTAATAAACAAACAAATGGCAAAAGGTTTGAAGACGTATTGCGACTAAGGTGATAGATAGAATGCATATTTTTTAGTCGGTGTGGATAGGGGTCATGCGTTTTTTTTTAATCGTTGTTAGACTGTTCTTTGGCTTCAACCTCACCTGGTGGTAAGTGACGATGGAGAGGACGGTCTAGAAGACATCTATTCACTCTTGCCTTAAAGAGGTTTAGATTAGTGTTTAGGAAAAACCGACGCTGGCAATGAATTCCACTCCTTAGCGGTTCGCATGATGAATTGTATTTTCCGGTAGTCAGAGGTACGTCCAAATATTACATTTGGCACATACCCACATTTTGCAATAGTTAGTATTCCCTACGTGACAGGTTGCAAGCCCATCGCTGCTCTTAGAATACTAACTGGTTTCCTCACGATGATTTCCTTTACCGTTTTTAAGAGCACTGACATTCACTTCGCTATTAATATCTACTTTAGGTAAATATTTATACCATGACCAATTTACCATTTTTTACCAACCGTTGTACCTACTCACTAACTGCGCATCTAATTCGAAGTCTGTCAGAGTTATATCTGTTCATAACTAATCGACGAGTACTTATATAAGTGAACACTATGGTTGTTTGTTTGCTTGTTAGCTGCTCATGGGCTGTAGTAAGTTTAATTAAATTTTGCTAATTTAAACATGTACCTATATGCTGACTTTTCTACTGAGGTATTATTAATACATTATACATTATATGCACATATAGTAACACTAGCGAAGCGCGCGCGACTTCGTCCGCGTGAAGCTATTTTCATACCAACTTCAACCCCTGCTGTACACGTTTAGACGTTGAATTTCAAAAATTCCGTTCTTAATACACATCTACGCACCAAGACAAATATACTCTAAAAATTTCAAGTCTCTATGACCAGTGGTTTAGGCTGTGCGTTGTCTATATCCCAGTCAGTCACTCAGTCAGTCAGTCAGGACAGAGATTCTTATAATTGGTATAGATAGATATAGATTTTATTAAACTGGCCTTAAAAATATATTCCACTTTGAACAAGAGAATATAGATAATGTTTATTTACTAGCTACCTACTAATAGGTTAAATAAATCCACTGCTGGACGTAAGCCTCCCCATATTTGGGGGAGGTTGTCATAGTCACTACGCTTCGTAGGTGGATTGGTGACTGTAGTCTCGATATTTCGTACTCAGGAGATGCCGCAGCTCGTTTTCTGGTGCGTTCCCTTAGCCACCTTTTACACATCTATTACAAGCCAGGACCACCACAGCTTGAAATTCAGGAAAGGGATAATACTATGTATAAATACTATACCACAAAAGACTATAAAAGAAAGGTAGATTTTGTGAACCATTACAATGTCAAACAAAATTAGGCAATAATAGTTCTAAAATTACTGACTTTAATATGCCCCTAGTTAGTAACCCTATAAGGGTTTTCATATGCAAAAAAAATGAATAGGTAGAGAATAATCAAACTTAACCTATACTGAAAGACCCGTCCCATAATTCATCTGGACTCATTTGTTACGACATTTGTTAGCTGAACTCACTTCGCTTTCTGGGGAATTACCTTTGGTAGGCCAAAGACTATAAATAAAAGAGTAAGGACGAATTAATGTAAGTTTGTATAGCGCTGTTGTCGAGGCATGAGAAAAGCCGTTTTTCAAACCGTAGTGACTTATACAAACCGAGTGATAAAGTAATAATCTTGTAATTTTTATGTAAGATTCGGTAAAAAGTTTTTTTCTACTTATGATCTTTGATAGTTGATCATAGTGCTCAGTGCATAAAACCTTTTGAAATTATTCTGATGCGTAATGTAGAGATAGGAAGTCGTCAATTTAATCGAAAGAGGTACTTCACCTTAAAACGTGATTGTAGTACCTACTGATAGCTAATCTTATTCAATCGATATTTCGTTCAAGATACAAAAGATAAGTCGTTGTTTATTATGTACAAGTTCCTACGATAGTCAAATAACCAGTGTTGTTCTTAATTCTGTGAAAAGTTTATTGACCTGAGGTCTCGTGACGAAATATCATCACACTTATCTTTCGATCGTGTCAATTTCCAAATTGTATTCTTTAAAACAATATTTCAGACGGGCCCAATTTTGACAGTTAATTTCTAGTTTTAATCTCTTCTCAGCAACAAAAAAATACAAGAGTTAGGCTCTGTGTGTGATAGTGTTTTATTTTATTACAGAAAAAGGTCTAAGCAAGAAACATAGAGCTATAAAAAAATGAATATGTTCTTATTTATTTTTGCGGTTGGAGTCACTACAGGTCATCCGACCAGTTACACAGGTAAGTGATTTTTTGTTTATTTATTATACGTATAGTAAAGTAAACATACCTTTTCATTTAGTAGATTATTTATGCAGTGAAATATTACAGGCACATGAGGCTTAATACCTTTATCCTTTACGTTGGTGCACGCAGAGCAGTGCACTGTAGAGCACGTTCCTAACGAGCGTAACCTACGAGCCAATACTTTGCTAGAGACGCTGGTAACCATTTAACATCAGGTGCGTCATCTGCTTGTTTCACAAGCAAGTTGTATAAAAATAACCGGCTATGTGCGAGTCGGACTTGCGCAAGAAGGGTTCCTTACCATTTATCTTGGTGAATCTAGCCAAAACACTCGAATCAATCGAAATACAGCAAGGTGCTTGGCGGCAGAAATAGGTTCGACGGAACGGACGAGCCTTTCACAAAGAGCTCTACTATAGTATCGAATTAACTTGCTAAAATTGCATAACTTTACAGTTGATTCAGACGAGAACGACGTTTACACATACGACTTTCCCTTCTTCTCCCGCTCGCAATGGAACGCGAGATGTCCAAAGCAGGTTCAACCGTTACATACTCCAGTACCGTACGTAGTGATTCACCACTCGTACACCCCTCCAGCATGTTACAGTAACGAAGAGTGTAGTAAGGCAATGCGCAGTATGCAAGACTTTCATATGGATGGACATAGCTGGTGGGACATTGGATATAGGTAAATAATTTATTTATCAACAGCAAGCATAGGGTACCGACGTAGGTTCAAGGAGTCTGTAAACGCTTTATTGATTAATTAGGTGTAGATTTTGTGGTGATTTCTTCTTCTTCATCAGCCTTAATAAGTCCACTGCTAGAAAAATACCTCCCCCATATTAAGAGGGTTTGCCATGGTCAACACGTTTGGTAGACGATTATGTACCCGCAGAGTCAGTAATTAATATTCAGGAGATACTGCTCTCTCTTACTGCTGCCGATCTCTTGGTACGTTTCTTGAAAATCTGTCAAAAATTTGTGACTGACACGTGCTTAAATCTAAAATGCGTTTTTGAGTATTCGGAAGGTAATAGAGGTACTATTCTTTGCTAAGACCACCACAGCAAGAATGATTTTTTTACTCAGTAATAATCACAATGATTACTTTCAAACAAACTTTAATCTAGGTGAATCTAGGGGCCAGTCTATAAGCTATAAGTCTAGAAGGCCGTAGTAATCTCGGCATAGAATAGGACTCCTTCATTTCCTCCCGTAGATGTAAGAGGCAACTAAGGGAGTCCAACAGGATGGAGAGCAGTATTCTGAGTACGTAGCACCAATACTGAGGTCACCAATCCGCCTGCTTCTCGTAGTGACTATAGCACACCCTCCTAATATAAGGGAGGTCCTATCTCCATCGGTGGACTTATCAAAATCGATGATGAAGTCCAGAAGATGGTCACTTTTATCCCCAAGCTCAGTAGATGTTAGAGAACTGATATTTTACTACCAAGGCCCAAGATTATATTATCTAACTAAGTTATATTATCACAAGAGAACCATAAACCAAGAAAACGAGCCCGCATTGTGAAACAACTTTCTAAATGGTTTAAGCAAAATTAGTAACTTTAAATTCCTGTTTAGCTTCGCGGTGGGTAGTGATGGTGCTGCTTATGAAGGCAGAGGATGGAAGATACTTGGTGCCCACGCAAAGTATTTCAACTCAGTTAGCATCGGAATCTGTGTTATTGGAGACTGGACTTGTAAGTAAAACTTTGACTAACTTCCAAAGGCTTTTCAAGGATCTAATAGAGTCTAATCTACGGTCTAATCCTCAGTCTAATCTAGAGTCTAATAAATGATGGTCTAGGTTCTAGACTCTATATCAGATTGTACTTGATCGGAGTCTAGATTAGACTAGAGTACTGATCAAGTTAAATCTGATTGACTTATTACCTACTTACATACATACCTTATAGGAAAATCTATCAAAACGTATCTTACAAATACTGACAGCGTGCAATATTTAAAAACGAACACTTATTTTGGGGTTTGCGATATATAATGAAAGGAACCATTTTTTCGAGACGATACGAGATTATGCATTCATTTTTAACCAGTTTCTTATCAAAACTTATACTGTGGCAGAAAACTATTTTATCTGTTACTAACACAGTGGGTTAGTTTCCTATTTAATGGTTTTAGTATTAGTTATTGATTCTAGACCGTGTACATATTGTGTAAAAAATTATCTACTTAGTAGCTTCTTCCTCTATTTAAACTTCTTCTTGGTATATCTGATACAAATATGGGGCAAATATGAATGAGACTAAAAACTAATGATAAGTATAGTTTTTTTTAATATTTTTGACTGTTTGGATTTATTCAATTTGTGCACCTATTAGTCTGTGAACTCTGCCGTAGCATTTTTTAATATTTTTGACTGTTTGGATTTATTCAATTTGTGCACCTATTAGTCTGTGAACTCTGCCGTAGCATCAAACCATAGAATATTCTTAGCATCAACCCTGACCAATAAGTTTACACAAAAGTGAAACCTCTAGATAGGTAGTGGAAACTCCCTTGTGGTTGTATTGGGAGGAGCCTAGTAAGATAACGCATAGCCAATGAAAAAGTAGACCGCAACAGTAGGTACGTACATGTATCTTTATTTTACAGTCATATATTTCTGGGAATCTTACATAGTACATAATGTGTTCAACCAACCGTGTCACGTCTCATAAGCTGAGATTTAATTATGACGAAATCCCCAAAAACGGTAAATAGCCCCTCAGACCCCTGTTGTGTATAGGGGTTGAATCTCGAGAATTCTCTTCTTAGTTCCCCCTACGTACCAACACAAACCAACCCTGAAAATCTCAACTCTCTACTACCAACCGTTTAGGCTATGCGTTGTCTCTATGTCATTCAGTCTGTCGGGACAAAATTCTTATAATTTTTGATACTTTCTTAAAAAAATTGGTATATATTTCATGCATCTAATCCTAATATTTTGTCTACAGCAAAACTACCTCCAGCAGAACAAATAAAAACAACTAAAGCTCTTATAGCGGCTGGCGTAGAACTAGGTTTTATCAAAGCCGACTACAAGTTAGTCGGTCATCGGCAAGTCAGAGCTACTGAGTGCCCCGGTGCCGCGTTCTTCGAGGAAATAAAAACTTGGGACCACTTTAGTAGTTTCCCGGCATCGCACAAAGACCTACCCATGGTGAAAGAGATCTCTGATACAGTGAAGATGGAACTGAGAAATATAAGTGCCACTGATGCATCATAATTTATAGCAATTGTGACTTAAATACTTAAAACACTAGAACTTTATTTTTACTGTCAAAAAATTTACTCCAAACATGCTCCACACCACTAATAACTCATTATTACCCTTTTGTGGTGTAAGCTGTTCTAAATTCAGATTTTTTTAAGGAAAATGTATTTAAAACATAGTAATATAGGTTTAAACTTGCGAGTTAAGTTCCTATTAGTTTTTAGTATACCTACTCATAGGCAAATAATTTATGTATAATAATAATAGTTTTAGTTGGTTCAGAGATTCATAGATAAATATGTGTTTATCGGGTAGGGAATTCCCTTTCCTTATCTATGATTATATTATACATTCTACAAGTTATTGTAACTTGTAGAATGACTTAATACTTACCTACTTGTTTATCATGTGGATTGTCACATATCAATCAATAGGAGAATGTTTACACAATAAAAAAGTAAAATATACGTTATTAAAAGAAACTTGTTTGCAATTTCATTTTATCTTATTAATATTACATTTAATCCCATTAAGTTTTCATTAAAATCTTACATTTTATTTCATACCTTTTTTCCATAGCTTATGAGCTTATGGAAGTTTCAATTTGGCACTAATAGGTGTATACACATGTCATACAGCGGGTTAAAGGCGGCGTAGAGGTGTACTGGGAAAGGAATTCCCAAAATTCAACCTCTAAACGTGTAAAGCGGAATACCGAAGTGTGAACAAAACATTTGATGCAAATGGAGTGTGGTAAAACTGTGGTGGGGTTTCGCTAGTATATTATAAATTTATGTTTTGACAATAAGATTCATTACATCTAGGATTATCAATAAAACAACTGTATGTTTGTAATAGAAATATTTATATTGAGAAGATGACACTCACAAAAATACTTATTTATCATGCATGGGTGGTAAAATTGATCAGTTAGGATAAGGATACACATTAAATTCGATTAACATTTACTTTTGAGTTATAACGGTGCTAAACTAGAATAAAAAAATAGTGAAAAAGTGCACTTTTTTTTTTGTTTATTTGTATTTATGAACGTCAGTTTTTTCGTTTCAGCAGAATAAAAGTAATAGCTGCCTTATGTGGACTGAAGTCTTTTTTATGATAATATGTAGTAGGATAGCTGGATAGTGGAAAAAACTATGAATTAACAAAACAGAAGGTAGGTAACCTAGCATTTAGCAGAGGATTTCAGTTAGTCCGGTCTTGTACCAAATAGCATGCCAAAAGGGCACCTGCAGCTTAATTGCTGCTTATCAAGGTAAATGTCTACCATGTGGCGACCGATGTGGCGCGGCGGGCGAATGTCCGCCTGCGACGCAAGAGGTTGCGGGTTCGATTCCCGCCTTGGGATAAATGTTTGTACGATCTGCAAATATTTATTCCGGGTGTTCTGGGTGTTTTCTATGTATAATAAAAAGTATCTATATATGTAAATGTTATTGTATTAAGTATATCAGTCATCTAGTACCCATAACACAAGCTCTGCTTAGCTTGGAGCTAGATGATGCTGTGTGGATTGTCCAGCATTATTATTATTATTATTATGTGCAGCACTGGTTTCCAGGTAGACGTAACTGGTTGTATGTTTTTATTTTAATTTAGCACCGCTTACATATAATGATTATGACGCACACCATATTATGTAGGAGGTAAGTAATTTACAGGTACACAATTGCAATTGCAATGATGATGTTAATTACCTTACGATATCATAGACGTCATATTCCTACACAACTATACCTACTTTGGAATATCGTTTGAAATCTCACAATGCTTAACAAGTGCCAAGTTAGAAACAGTTAATACATTTGTGAGTGCTAAACGAGTATTTTTTTACTGGAACCTTAGACGGGACATTTATTGCTAGAATTTATAAAAACCTGAAAATATAAATAGAAACATATACACAAAAATATCTAAACCTACTCCCTTAGCATTAAACTTTGTTGAAGACGCAGTACAGATAAGTATGACAAAAAACACAACAGTTATCCTACTAACGGCGGTCACCGTACCACAATAGGATAACTGTTGTGTTTTTGTCTTATCGCGAGTAGCGATCACCTCTGGAAGAGATCACAACCCGTGATAAGACCGCCGCTAAGTTAAACCAGTCATAAGTTTCATAAGATACTATTAAAGCTGTATGGAAAACATTAATTTATACTAAATATATATCGATTAATGAAATCGTTTTGTATCAACGACTGGTAGTTGAGTGGGATGGCTACGTGGAATCAATTTTTTTCAAAGTCAAAGTCAAAGCCAAAAAGCATTTATTCAGTAATATCCGCAGGGATCATCTTGAAACGTCTTAAATCTAGGTGAATCTAGTGGCCAGTTCCTCGCGACCAAGCCTAGAACCTTTTTAAAGAACGATTACGGTTTCAATTTGTTTAATTTTATGTTGTGTCAATGTTTGTTATTGATTGAAACAGTATTATATTATTCTTGTCGGTGTGATCCCCAAAAACCGGAATGACACGAAGAATACATATTTTACACGGCTACGTAGGTACATACATTTTGACGTTGCAAAGACATTATCAAACTGGTTAGCATTAGTTATGATAAGTGTTAACGCGTCGGGACCAATACAGGATATATTATGCTTTGTACTATTTGTAGACTTAAATCAAGACATCAAACTACCTACCCTTACCGAATGTTTTTTAACTTTTACTATACTTTCTCTTTTTTTATGCTACTACTGGTGGAACAAGCATATGGTCCACCTGATGTTAAGTAGTAACCATAACCAAAGCATTGCCTTGTAGGTCATGCTCGTTAGGCATTACCCTTCGTCCACCAACCTGAGACATACTAGTGTTAAGTCTCATGTGCCTGTAATTTCATCGATGCCCACACCCTTCAAACGGGAACACAACAATGCGTGTACTGCTTGGCGGCAGAAATAGGTTAGTACTTCCCCGGCTGAGCACGTTCACTAAGAGTTCTATTACTACTATTTTTTTTACTATGACTTTTACTCTAAGGTTTATTTTATACGGATATCCAAAGAGTGGAAATTATCATTCTTAAGTTCAATGGTTCTTCATTACGGCCTAGGTTATTTTAATAGTTTCCGGCAATTAAACCAATCAATAGTTTAACTTAACTACGATGACTTTTAAATTTGGCTTAGCTATGTTATTGGTTTTTTGTTAGAAAAAACTTTAAAGTGGTTATTTTAAAATATTAATTAGACACTCACGAAATACATCTAACTACTATTTAGTACAAAATAAAATAAATTAAAGAATAAATGATACAATAAGTAAATAAATTAGCTTTTTACATTTAAATTCAGAAATAAATGTCCCACTGTTCATTTTAGTATTCGTTTTTACTGAAACATTCATTTTATGATTTAAAGTTCATCTACTTTTGACACCATAACCGTGTTCAGAACACACTTTTCAAGGGAATTCAATAGCTAGGCTTAAATTGGACTTAGGCCTGAAATAATCTGTTTTATTACAAAATCACATAAGCGTATTTAATCACAATTGATTTGATAGACATCGATTTGTATAGGATTTATAGCGAAAAAACATTTAAAAGCCTTAATTTAACATACAGTAAGTATACATATAGCTTTGTAGACGATATCAGAATATCACTTATACATTTAGTAAATATTTATTTTTATTTAATTTTGAATTAATTTGGGATTTAAGATAGTCCCATTATTTACTAAGATACATTTTAAAAATAAAATAAATGTACGTACAATTTAGCAAATTTACAATTCATATATGGAAGCGCGAATAATGTGTCATCTTACAACTAAAATATGTAAATAACTATGGTAAAATGTAAATTAATCACATTAAATGAAAGTATTTAATCTTAATAAATGAATATATTTCAACAAATACAACTGAATATAATTATTGTACATACAATTTTACCTTCTACTAAAATTTGATAATGAAGTTTGATAAATACTATATTTGATTTTTTTTGGGTTAAACTGTTCTATGAACATTTAATTTTACACAATTAATATAATACTACATATAGAAACATGTATAAATTTGCTAACCACTATTCAGTGTCCTTTAAGTAGGCACCTATTCGTTCTACTTGATAAAATTTTAATTAGTAATAGATTTGATTTTACACTAACCTACGTACCTACTATAGTTATATTCATAATAATATACATTTATGCAAAAAATAATATAAGTTGACCCATAAAATTACTCACAAAACGAGACAAAAATACGTGAATACGGCAATATTTTTTGAGAAACCCCTATAAGGCTCAAACATTATAGATAAAGTTACCCGTCACTCATGGGGGTAGGCAGAAACCACTAATATAGATAGATAGATAGAGAGATAACACTTTATTGTATACAATGATACATGTCTTTATCTCTTGTTTTCTTATATTCTCTGTTTTTATGACACTGTTAAATATATTTTCAGGCACAGATAATAGAATACTACTACTTTCGGGTAAGTACAGGGGGGCTAGCACGAATAGATTTGACATTTGTTAAATTTTTTTTCTGACTGGCCTGACAGCTCAGTTAATGGTAGCTTTGCGTTCTCTGATTTTTCTTCTGTAAGTTTTAGGTTCGATTCCCAAACATTTGTGTTATGATCAAAGATGTTTATTCTCTGTCTGGTGTTGTGTTCTAACAATAAAGAACGTATATACGATGTTTAGTTTAGGACTAGATGATGTTGTGTAAAAATATCAACCAATACTTACCAATATTTGTGGACTTGGTTTAGGATTATATTTAATCGTGTTTCATACTTTTACAAAGGACTTCCGCAAAGTCAACTATAATTATTCTATTTACTTACATTCCGCGGTATCGATAACTCAGCTGCGGAGTGTTGCCTAGTTACTGCGCAGTGTATCTCGAATATCGATACGATATTTTTACGTTACAAATATCAGATTTGTTCGTGCTAGACCCTTCGACAGTCATTCATTTGCAAACGCTATTGTATTATTACGTGCTAGGTTCTTTGATTCAAGGGCGCTATCCGTAAACGCTTTTTTATTCTTATGGTCATATGTCTTACAAATAATTACCATTAATTTTACAGAATTAAGGAAAACTGTTAAATACTATTAGTAGAGATTGATGTGTTATTCGAAAGGCACAGGAAGAAGAATATAGTAATTAATCAACGATATGCGGGGATTTTTATTACTCATACAATTTCTTTGGAATGTTTGATAATGTGGAACACCCTGTACGAAAACAGTTTAAATCAAGATTGACCTGAGTATACAACTTATTTTATAAGGAGTGTGAGTAAACAGGTAATCTATCATGAAAAACTTTACGTATAAAAAGAAACACGGGTATTTATCGTATAATTTATAATAATATGTGTAATAAGAGTAGGTAGGTACTTTCGAAAACTGAAACTGCACATTCAGCTGGCCTTTTGCTATTGGAGATGATTTATACAGCAACAGAAGTCTACCCCTATTTACGGGACCCTATAGGGATTTTAATTAGTGTAGGCTTGTCTATAATACCTATACCATCTTCACAGTTTAGTATAGTCGCCACTTTTTGACCATGACGAGTATTTATATTTGATATCGTAAAATTTTTTTTTATTTACTTCAGTAACATTTAAAAATATTTTCTATTTATTGATAAAAAACGCTAAATACTCTGTATTTTTACATATAATCAAAGATTGTGCATGTAAATATAATTAAATTTCAGGAACAAACTCATTTAATAACATTCAATTAGAATTCAAAATCATTTAACATTTTAAATTTACCTTAAGCAAAATAATAATTATAACACCAAATTTGGTTAGAAGTCTATATATACCAAGTATGAATTTGTCCTGACTGACTGACTGATATATAGACAACGCACAGCCTAAACCACTGCTCAGAGAGACTTGAAGTTTTCAGGGTATATTCATCTTGGTAGGGGTGTACTAAGAAAGAGATTCCCGAAATTCAACCCCTAAAACAGCGAGAAGTTTACGCGGACGAAGTCGCGAGCGCTTTCGCTAGGTATAAATATTTATTAAATTTATAAATTTGCCTACATTTAAATTAAAATTTTCTAGTATTCTACTTAGTAAATATCTACATTCAAACGATCTTCGTAATACTCGGTCAATAAAATCATCATTTAATGACGATGTTAGTTTGTACTTAGATCGTTTTTTTATGAATACAAGGTAAAATATACCTTATTTGTTCTCAATAAGAGTTTGAACTTGTAGAACTAGATCTCTTGCTAGAGAGAGAACGGCTGATGCATCGTGTCGTTCTGCCATTTCTGAAATAACGAAATAAATATTGAAATAACTCTTTAACTTCAATTTGACAGACGCACGATTTTAATGCAAATGCGTGGTTAGACATTACTTGGTTACTTTCTTTATAAAACACATATTTTTCAAATCGGCCAATAAATTATGGAGTTCTAAGGTAGCAACCAAAATTACAAAAATAAAAAAATTACAACAGAATTGAGAACAAGCTCTTTTTTGAAGTGTTGAAAATTACTTAGTTTTTTTTCAATTTATTAGTGTATAACATAGATTTGCTAACTATCTATTTAGAACAGGCTAAATGATGACCATTATCATTCTTACCATTGAAAAACTTGATGATATCGGTAAAGTCCATGGTATTAGCCAGTATGACGTCACGGTACGTCTCCAACAGAGCCAGCGCTAAGAACAGAACCATGTGTTCTGACGACACATGCCTTGCCGCCCATATCAGTTCCCATGCTGCAAATACCTAGAAGAAAATGCAGGTTTAGAAAAGCAATATATAAATAATCTATACCAATTATAAGAATCCTACCCCGATGGCAAACAGGTGAGTATTTATATATGTATTTATAGCAGTCGTTGACCAGATGACAAAGCCTGCTAGCGATGGTATTGTAAAGGTCGCAGGAAATCAGTGAAACGATACAAATATGCACTATGAAAATTTTACAGTAGCATGTCCAGCAGGTTGATGATGTTGATAGGGATGATACATTTATCAAGCTAAGCTAGAGTGGAAACTTACATCCTTGTAAAGCAGCTCCCGCTTGAAGTCTAGTAGAAACCAGCGATAGCAAAAGTAGAAGTGAGTGTAGTCTCCATGAGCATGCATCAGCTCGTACAACTCACAATCCAGTATTTGAATTAACGACCTAAAATAAATTCGATTCAAATTCAATTCAAATTCAAATTCAATTCAATTCAATTCAATTCAATTCAATTCAATTCAACTCAACTCAACTCAATTCAGACTCAGACTCAGACTCAGACTCAGACTCAGACTCAGACTCAGACTCAGACTCAGACTCAGGCTCAGGCTCAGACTCAGACTCAGACTCAGACTCAGACTCAGACTGAAACTCAAACTGAACTCAAATTAAAATTCAAATTCAATTCAAATTCAAATTCAAATTCAAATTGAAAATTCCTACTACTTATTATTTTCATTCATAGTTGTAATATGAATTTTTCAGTTCCAACCTCATATCAGCGAAATGCGCGTCCATCGCCGAACCAGACGGAAAGTTGTCTTTAGCACGGTCCATTAATTTCGCGAACAGTGCGTGGGCTGAAGCCTCTTCCCTCATCATCACCAGTAGTGGTGCAACTAGGTCACACATGCCTTGCATGTAACCTGTTTCTAGATGTTCCCAGACATATCTGAAAATACAAAATTATATTTCTCTCTCTCTTACCTTAATCTAAGACGCCTGCATTAAGTTGCTTTGTTTTAAGTGTACGTTTTCAGTGGAAATTTCCTATGACTAGATAGGAACTTTCCACTTTTTATCGAGATACGTAGGATACTAATCCTACGTATCTCGATAAACAGTGTCCTATATTAGCATGTATCTTTACCCTGACTGATTGGCCGCCCGATGTAGACAACGCACATCCATTGGTCATAGACTTGAAATTTTTAAGGTATGTTTGTCTTGGGGCGTAGGCTTGTACTAAAAAGGAAATTCCCGAAATTCAACCTCTAAAGGAGGGTTGAAGTTTGTATGAAAAAGCTTACTCGCGTATCCATTATAGTACGTAATTATATTACTGTGAATGACAATATTTGCATATTGAACTTACGTGCACATGATATTCCTCAGCTTGTCAAGGTTCTCGTCTGTGAAGAAGGGATAGTTCCTGTCGCAACGCTGGACATCCTTCTCTATGCGATGGAGATTCAACGCGAAACTCTCTATCAACTCATTCTGGAAACCAAATCTGATTTTATTATGTAAATATATGACGGTACAAAAAGGTACCCCGCATCCCCGTATCAAGGGGAAGGTACACTCGAGGAAATTACTTTTGGGATGATATAAAAATCTTTGTGATTTCCTTATAGCAGGTAAACGTTATAAAAACTAACAAACTATAGTATTTAATTGCTGGTAAGAGAGGTGCTTTTGAAGAAGGTAAATCAAGCGGATAGCAGTATCATCTAAGTACTTATCACCAATACTGCGGTCACCAATCCGCCTGACAAGAGTTGTGACTACTGCAGTACTACGCCAACTAAACTAGATCAAACCTCTCTAAATAAAGAGAAGCCGGACTTATCTAAGTTGATGACGAAAGTTCATACTCACAGAATATACACCACCATTAGAACTGGCCGGTGAAACGCAGTTGGATCTATTCTCAGCGCGCGGTTCATTGCTTGGTTCTAATGTGTCGAACGATTGGTTGGCGGAATGAGACTCTTCCCTGACAACACCCAGAGGACTCCTTGATGGGCTAACTGGAGCTGACAAATGTAATGCATTTAGTAAGAAAGAATATTGAAAGAAAACAGTCAAAACAACGGTTCTACGAGCTATTAGCCCTGGCCTGCCCATTGCCACTTCAACTTACTGATTCTAAGAGCTATGTTAGTGACCTTGGTAGGCACGATAAAAACTAAAAAATATGGTTTACAGAGGAAGTTGATTGTCTGTCAAAAGTTCTTTATATTAGGAAGAGTAGACAGATGTATAAATGCATATTTACCAGTAGTACCACTAGACGCCGGCGACCCAGTAGCCACCAAATCAACAGACGGATTCGTGATAATCACACTTGTATGCTGCTGATGTGGCTCATCTATAGACGACCTTATATCTGTACCGTTAAGGTTCCCAGTTCCACTATCCACACTACACAGCAAACCTCTCCCTTCTCCTTTTTGCACAATCCCTTCAGCTATCTTCTTGATCTCTGCTATACTTTCTCTTCTCATATCGGGGTTATCCACCACGCTTTTTATGTGCATGTTATCACTATCTATCTCAGTCTCTCCGTTAAGTTTATCTTTCTGTCTCTCTTCATCAAGATCTATGTTTTCAATTTCGTCTATGCTTGGCGCTCGGGATAGGATTGGTTTTGTCTCTTGTTTCCTTTGCTCGGTTTCGCTTGGTTCAGGGGATACAACTGGAGGGTTGTCTGATATGACGCTACAATCATCTTCGAATACCTAAAAAGAATGAAAAAGTTCTTAATTTGAGTATTCATTTTCACTGTGTATCTCACTCGAGTATTGAGTTATAAGTTGGACTGATGCATAGTAGTAAGTATATATTATGTATTTTTTTTTATGCGACTTGCTCATGGAACAAGCACATGGCCCACCTGATGTTAAAATGACACTTAGAAAAGTCAAACATTCATAATCCCTGACACATTTTAACGGCTCTCTAAAATCATGTTGTGACGGTTAATTTTATATCAACAAAAAAAATATAGGAACAGACTTATTAACCATTTAAAGTAAGCGTTCAGAGACCATTGTAAAGTTGCTATCTGATTTTGATACCTCTGCCTATAAAAGTCCTAGTCTAGATTTTATATAAATCTTTGTCACAGTAGCAATAGGACTCACCTCTGGGTCTTCCTTTTCTACAGGCTTCAGTCTTCCCGAAGCTTCGGACAGTCTTGCAATAGACGCTGCAGTTTGTTCTCTATCTCTCTGCTTCACGATCGCTTCTACACAAAGCCATTCAGACATGACTGTTTCGTACTGCTTACGACATTCTGCGTCTTGTTCAACTCTCTCTTCGGCTGTTGACCCGAACCTTAGAAATAAAATTCAATCAATAGATACTACATGAACATCTGCTGAAAAGTTAAAAATAGGGCGCATTTTGTTGTTGGAATCAGAATCATGTTGCAAATATCAAATATAACAGCTGTCATATTTATATACTGCTGTTTATGGCTGTTTTATTTTGTGTTGTTGTTTTGTATGTTTTTTGTTGATACGCAATCGTCCCTACCTCTATTAGACTTACTCGTAATATCCCAGTAGATACGGCCACACTTCCTTTCTGATTTCGTGTTGCACACCACTGTAGTACACTAATCGGTACACTTCGTTCTTATCGTTGACTGCGCCTCTTTCATCAGTCATAGTGCGCCATAGTTCTTCTGTAATACCACCTTCTGTACCTTCTGTAATTGAAATATGTAATCTGTTTTAGTTTCTTTAGTCTACGTTCGTCCGTTAGAAGTCATTACGATACGGATCGTCCTCTATCAGATATTGTTGATGTCATTGACTACTGTAAACTCTCACCTTATTTCTCTCACATTCTCACATTAACTTATTCAACCCGATAGTGAGGAGCCAGTACACTATAGGCACATGAATGTTAACATAACACCTGCATGCCTTAAGTCAAAGTCAAAGTCAAAAAGCATTTATTCAGTAAAATCCGCAGGGATCATCTTGAAACGTCTTAAATCTAGGTGAATCTAAGCGCCAGTTCCTCGTTCCTTAGATTGACGGACGCAGATCTGTGCATCGTAGGGCACGTTCCTAATATAGTGACCTGCGAGGCAATGCTCTGTTATAGGTCTTAATGGGCCATCTGCATGTTCCATCAACAAGTGGCTTAAAAAAAATATCATCTAGGCCTCATTGACGCGGTCTAAATCTGCTTAAGCAAAAAATACTTGATGACTACCTAAGCGCTATTAATTGAATGTTGTCTTCTCAATGCTCTTTGGTTAGTGTTGACACGAAGGGTATTAGCAGTAACAGTAACAGAAATAACTTAGTGTAATCTTCTGGTCAAAGTCTACTAAGACTTTAACCATATCAGCACAGCGTCGGATTTGTTTACTCACCTCTAGGGATGATGTTGGGATGCACGAGACCGCTAAGATGCGTCCGCACCGTAGAAAGATGGCGGCAATATGCCAACCAACCATAAAATGCGCGAGAAATTATCTGTCGACGCATTGTACTGCACACTAGCTCGATAGACGCTGACTGTGGAATTAAAACAGGTCCTTCATGTCTATATCATAGAAAAACTTTAAGTAGCCCCGTTTTGGGTGCCATTATAATATTTTTAGGGCATATGTAAAATGGCACCCAACACTGTATAAATAATAATAATAATAATGCTGGACTACCCACACAGCATCATCTAGCCCCAAGCTAAGCAGAGCTTGTATTATGGGTACTAGATGACTGATATACTTAATACATACCCAGAACACAGAATTTTGAACTCAGGAATTTCGGAACATTCCACTTTGAATGACTCAAGTAGTGAAGTGTGCAATTTAAAACTGGAAGATCCTCGAAGGCGAACCAACGGCACTAAAGCGAATATCAGTATATTAAGCGTCTGAAAATGAAGCAAAGAAAGGAAAGGTTATACCTGTTCAACTGGCTGGTGAGGCACTGGCGTCAACGGTATATGTCCATTGATAGTTGCGGATGATGGGCAGTCGACAGACATAGTGGACGAGTCTGATGACGTCGTAGATGTAGAAGCCAATGGACGTCGTGGTGTTCTCGGAGGCGAAGCTATTGCACGCTCTAGTAGAGAATGCCGCATTGCTGAAAAAGGTATAATGCTACTTTGCTACTTCGCTGAAGTCTGACAGCGTACCCTTATCGTACCTACCACAAAAATCTACCAAAAGATAATCAGTGCCTACACTTCTGCCTTTTTATGCCAATGACAAGCAGTAACAACATTAATTTTAAGCAACTTTAGAGAATGTTTAAATTACAAAAAATTGTTGTGACCATTATAATTTTACCAAAATGAGAACATTCATCTGTCTCTCTTTCCGTCAATTTATTTATAGAACCCATTCACCAGTTCTGAGAGATGTTTACCTTCTCTATCTGTGATGGCGTTGTTCACAATCCGGAATACATAGTCCCCGGCTGATTCTTCCCATTCTGCCTCCTCCGTTTCTCCACTCTCGCAAAGACTAGGCATTGGTCGCCTCCTGATCTTGCCTCTACCAAATACCTGGAATTATTATGCATACTCCATTGAGTTTTTCATTAGTTTTATTGATGCAAGAGATTTGTGTTTTCTTACACAAACTACATTGAAACTATAGTGTGAATGAATGAATGAATGAATGAATGAAAAATACTTTATTGTACACACACCAGACACTAGTAATAAAAACAAAATAAAAGAACAGTTATAAAATGGAAGTGTGAACTGCTTTTTTTTTAATTAAGGCTGTATAATAATCTCCTCAGCATGAATATATTTCAAAAGAGAGGTAGTCAGTAAAGCTATTAGCATTTTGAGTGAGCACGTGCAAAGGAGCAGCGATTGTAAGAAATGACTCCAAGAAATGAAAAGTGCCAGACGTTGCAAATTCAGTCCAGTAGACATTATTAAGCAATTGAGCACTCAATCTATTGCGTGGTCACAACACGGAAACATTCATAAACAAACATATGCTTGTTCCATCAGCAAATAGAATAAAAAAAAAATAAAAAAAAACATTCGAGTGAAGATGCTACTGGAAATCCCCAGTCTTAATAGAAGACGCCTAGAACGTTGCATAGCTTTATCAGATTAGGACGGCTAAAAGAAACAACATTTCGATAAAGTACTGGTACTTCTTACCTTCCCAGTGCCTCTTTGAGACCACAGCGGTGGGTCCAGTTGTCCATGTGGTAACAATCCCGTTTCTAAATTGCTCAAAAACGATAGCAGATGACCACCTGCAACCAGATATCAAGTTCATCATTGACTTTCAATAAATATTAGTGTTAATTCACGCAGCGTCATTACACCCAAAACTAAGCAAAACCTGTAATCATGGAAACCATAACAAACTAAATATGTTTGAACTTGTTTTTGGAAATATATCAATAGCCTGAGGAAGTTGTCGATTGAGCTGTTGATGATTATACAAACAATATGGTTAGCCCATTGCCACTTCAATCTTGAATCTGTGAGCAATATCGGTGACCTAGGTTTCCAAGGTTTCCAAGGATTCCAGTGCAAAAGTAAACATTTACGATGAAATTACAAATTGTAATGCCATCGAGTTGTTAAAAGTGTTAAAAATCTGTATAGTGATCTTACGACACTTTGATATACCGATAATGGATTTGACACCTTTGAAGTGATCGCAAATAAAATTAAAGGTAATTAAAAGAAAAACAGAAAAGGTTAATAATATACCTTTTGGGAAATGTATTGGAGGTCGTTGTACTCCATCTTGTCCAACTAGAATGAGAGCATCGCTGGCTTGAGAGCGATGCACGTGGACGTAGACCACTTCCCAAACGCATACTTGCAGAGACATCGCCCAGTATACACTAAAATGAAGAGTACACACTGAGTTATCATTTCAAACTTCTAACTGTATGGATCTATAAAAAAACATGGTAAATGTGATTTTTCTTTTTTGTTAGATCTTTATTCTCAACTTTAAATTGCAAATTAAACAGTATTCAATGCAACTAGCATTCAAAAGTACCAGAATAGCTGTTATAAATCATAAAGTTATTTGCGTGAATATATTTCGTTACGAAAGGTTCACGGTCTTAACTATATCTGTAATATTCTACTATCAAAACAGATCATTTATAAAAATAATGTTCTACATTTTATGCCATCAGCATCTACTCCAACCCAGTTAAAACTCTTAGGCATGTCTGGAACATGATATGAACAGGCATGAGAATACCGTCGGGTTATATGAATAAATAGAAGAACAGGCCTCATCAAAGCCTCAAAAACTAAGCAAAATAAAAGTAAACATAAGAACAAGCAAACATACCAATCGACACACATCGCGCCGCGACACTCACGACGGTAAACGCTGCAAGGCTCCGCGCTGCACATAACACACTGGTTTGGGCACGCAGACACATGCACTAGGTGACAACGAAGCAAACTACGCACAGTTATAATAGACACACAAGTTATCCACTGATTGACGAACCACGTAAACAGCGCAGAACGAAAATTCATATTATACCTAAATGGTATCCCGCGTGTCGTAGATAAAACTTTGACAACCCTTCGAACCTTTGGCCTACTTACTACATTCAAAGAGGGGCTGTGTGGCACAAGCACTCTTTACACAGGCTGTGCCCAAGTTTATAACCTCTAGGTTACTTATTTCATCTATGCTCTAGGCCCTGTAGTTTCTGAGATTTCGTGATGAGTGATTTAGGGTGGACTTTTCGTATGTATTCAATATCTAGATTACTTACTTACTCTAGAACGAAGTGCCTTGACTTTTTATGGCTTACATTATGTTCTTGTATTTTTTTATTTTGTATTAATGAGCATATAATAAGAAATTCGTTCTGTGTAGCTCAGTCCCGTAGTTCGCCATAGGATAACTTGTTTCCCGCCTAGTTCGTTTGTCGGTTTATTTTTCACGGCTTCCCATACGTTTCTCGCATTGATTCGATTGTTATTAAGCTATAGTTTTTGTTTTATTAACCAGCCTTGTTGTTTCTTAGAAAAGGACGGCATCATATTTAGAGCTCTCTAACTAATCAAAATTAACACTAATACCTTTGAAATAAGAGAGCCAATGCCTACATGTTGCCTATGTTTACATTTATACATAAGTATTTGTTATTTATATTATTTTATTTAATAATTGAGAAAATCCACAGCTCTTTGAAAACAAAAGTAAAAAATACTTAAGATTTATTAGCCAATAACGCGTATAAAGCTTTATATGACAATCAGTTCGCTAATTTGGAAAACTCGTAGATGTTTAAACAGTTTGTACGGGAAGATGTGAGAAATAAACCTTTTAGGGACATCGAAAGCAGATTATGATTAATAATATAAACTATGTACAGAAATCACTACGGATGTTCGAGGCTATTATTATTATTATATGCCAAGGAAACAAGGGTACTATTTCAAGGACAAAGAACGACTACGCTAAGTAACAAAAAAAATGATTTGATTCGATACTTGATTGATTTTAATAGATATTGCCAAACAAATTTATTAAGAACGCTCTTTTAGTTCAAAACGCATTATTTTTACTCGTAAAAATGACATAAAAATGAAATGTTTAGCACAAAACATTTCAAAGATTAAAAATTCCACCAAAAGAAACCTCAAAAAGGAGAAACAATAAATTGTGCGAGTTTTACAAAGCAAGCTGCAAAGTGTGTAATATTTTTATCATGCTTAAAAAATAACTCATACGTAAGAAAGAATGTTCGTTTAGAAATAAGACTAAAAAAAAAAGTCCTGGACTATTTTATTTTTTAAACGTATGTACAATGGTCAAAGGTATTATTTTTTAATACATAATGTACAAAGTCTTGCACACTCTATGCACTACAGCAGAATACTGAGATTGGACTAAATAGTAGCATATTCCGTGGGTGAATAAAAAAGACAAAAAAAAACGCGTCGTCAGCTCCACATATGCAAATAGTATTTAATCAGCCAGATAAGATGTTATATACAAATAAATAAAGGAAGTACCTATACATTTGACCGAATTTATACAATGTTTATTCAAATGATGAAGTAAAACTCTCTCCAAAGATCAACACCAAACAAGAGTTTGTATATGTTCAGTTTGTTTACAAACACCGATTTGGTTCGAAGGTTTATTGTTTGTAAACGGTATTGATGTATTATAAGGGTCATTTGAAATGGCCATGCTTGAGTGAGCAAGAGAAGTGTCCATTAAAATTGGGGCACGACTAAGTTTTTCTAGTAAAATGTGTCCTTTACTTACCTTTTGTCAATACCTTCACTCTCAGCGTAGCCGTTCATCAGTTGATTTGGGGTCCACTTGATGATCAGCCCAGCAGCGGTCTGATGCAGACTAAGGTAACCTGGCATCGGTTCTTCAATATCTTTCTGTGAATCGATAAAACTATGATAATAGTGATAGTAATATGATAGTAGTAGTAGAGCTCTAAGTGAAGGGCTCGTCCGGGGACGTTCCTAACGTACGTGACCTACGAGGCAATGCTTGGTTATAGGAGATGGTAACCACATAACATCAGGTGGGCCGTCTGCTTGTGCCATCAACAAGTTGTATAAAAAAAAACGACTTTAACCCCTATTCCGGTTGATATTTAATCAAATCTCTAGGTTATCAAGGACGCCCTCCAAACCGATAGACTGACGACATTTTTAGGACCGCGGGAAGTCATTGGATAGAAAGGGCCCAAAATCATTCTCCCTGAAAACGTATGGGGCAGGTCTGAAAGAACACAATGAAAGATGATGGTGATGAGGGAACAAATGAAAGTCTAAAATCGTTTGATTGTACTCACCGGTTGAACTCTCACATTGTTCTTTCCGTAGAGTAAAGTAGCTGTAGAGTTTTGGTGTAGGCTTTCTACGTAATCTTTGGCACTGGATCCTACAGCTTTGTTTGTTCCTAAAACAAACAGTAAATTTTATTCATACCATAAAAAAATAACACTTGTTAAGCAGTTACCTATGATACCACGACCACATCTATAAATGTTCTGTGCAATAAAAATATTTTTTTAATTACAGGTTACCCGCAACACTATACCAACTCCCATCAAAGCCAAGACTTTTATTTCACAGAATCAAAGTGTTCCACAGATTACAACTGGGTGAAACTAGGTGAAATATCACACTATCGATCAAAATCGAGTCAGTCACATGATCGAGAACTACACGAGCCTAATACTACTTATATAGTATATAAGTAGTATTACCTAGGTGTGTAAAAAACCTAGGTGTTTTAGCCGGAACACGGATCCCTCGCGTCTAAATACAAGTTTACACTTAGTTAGAGCGAGTAGTCAATGTAAAGACTATGCACGGGTTACTCTCTTTTGCTTTTTACCTTTTATATTCTTATATTCATCGTCTTTTTGGTAAGGTCACTCCTAGCTATGTATAGCTATACCGACAAGTTAGTTTTAAATAATTCAATATGGTTCATAGTGCTGTAACTTACTTAAATACCTATGTATAAGACGAGTAAACCTTGTAATCAAGTTTTTTTGCAAATAAAAATAAAATAAATATAAATATATAGTTCGCATACCTGTACTAGTTGTACTGCAGTCATCTGAAGAAGCGTTCAGACTTCTCTTAAAGTTGAGGACAGGTCTCCGAACTGACGGTGGCGTGGTCATACCAGCCGACATCCTATGCCTTTGTACCTAAACAAACCATACGAACAAACAAGATTATAAGTTGAAACGGGTTCGATCCCTATCAAGAACAAACATTTGTGCGATGAACAAAGAGATTTGTTCTGTGTCTTGGTGTTATTTTGTATTCTAAGTATGTATCTACAAAAAAATATATAAGTATTTTATCAGTCATCTGGTGCTAATGGGCACCAGACACCATTCTTAGTTTAGGGCTAGATGATGTTGTGTAAAAAAAATACCACAAAAACTACTGCCGTCTTTTACCAATGGCTTAATGACAAACAGTGACAGTCTTTTATGAAATGTTTATGTAATGTATTGGGGTTATACTTATAACATGCCTGCTTTTATACCTACAGTGTCAATTAAAACTTTTTAGCCATTACCTGATTTTCTAGATGCTGCCTGATGAACATGGCATGATTTTAGATGAAAACGGCTTGCTCAGTACTGAGAATGAGAATGAGAACTTATACCCACGTCTCAGCAAAGTCACAGGAGAGAAAGAAATCTCGGCATGATCTAACCTTCAGAAACCGTACGACCGTAAGTTCGTACGACCCGTAAGGAAAACCCACTCTCGTAGCATTCGTTTTATTGTTTATGGGTTCTCAGATGGAGATTTAGAGATAAAACGAATGCTTACCAACTCATCAGCTGGTGGGTCAGTCCAGAAGCAAGCTGGAGCCTTCGCTTTGGAGAACTCCAAAGCACAGGGTCCCACGAGCAGTGAACTGAGGATACTGCCATAGTCGGGGTCTGCTACTAACGCGTCTCTTTCGTAGTACCGCGTTGCGTTGTTCACTAGGTGCTCGATAATCTTTGCGAGTTGGCGTTCGAATAGAGCAATTCGGATCCAGAGGTACCTGTAACTGAAAAATTTAAGTGAGAAAATGCTCTACACTTAAAAACTGTAAACTATAGTTTGTTAGTTTTTATAGTGCTTACCTGCACTTAAGGAAATAACAAAGATTTTTATATCATCCCAAAAATTGTTTCCTCGAGTGAGATTTGAACCCACGACCTTCCCCTTGATACGGGGATGCGATAACCAACTTTACTACCGAGGATTCAAATGACTCAATGAAAATAAAATTAAGAATGTTTCATACGGTGCATTAGCAACCGTGGAAATACACATTAGAAATTTTTAACATATTATACTTCAGAAGTACAAGAGTAATCTACATTATACTAATTATTATCATCACTTAAACATTCATAAAACAGCACCGTACCGCGCCCGACCACATTAGTATTAGTTGAAGCGTAACGTGTGCTGTCTTTTGAACTTCTGCGGTATAATATTGCTCTAGGTATGATTGCCTTTACATGTTTTCTGTCTTGCTTGTAAGATTGGCACCACACTGGAGCTTCATTATTCACATTATAATTAATTTGTTACATTTTATGATATCGTTTTTTATGAAAAAAACGATAGGAACCAAGTTTTAAGTTTCTTGCCTTGTTCTTCTTGGCTTGATCCCGAGGAACCGGCGTTTAGATCCAGTTAGCTTTAGGACGTTTTAAGATTATCGCAGTGGATATTACTTTTCGATTTTGACTTTGACCGCGAATATACATTTTCCCAACTTATAGACTTATAGACAAAAACAATACCGCCAACAGCGTACCGAACCAAAACTATATTTTATTATAATAATCGACATACTGCTATTGAATTCTGGACTCGAGCGGCAAATTTTCTTACGCAAAGATGTAATAAAAGTGCCATATTTTTCTCAATCCAATAACATTCAAAAGAAAATAACGGGAAAATGCTAATTCACGATGTACGAAGAATACAAGATAATATGAATACATAACTAGTCTGGATTGTATTTTATGTATAACGTTTGCCTCCTAAGTAAGTATAATGGACAAACAAATCAACAAGTACTAGATATCGAAGCCATGGAAATGAGCAACGAGAAAAATATGTGTTATGTTTCTTGAAATGAAAGGTATCGATAAATATAAGTAAGTACCTACTATAAGAATGTATTCCACTTATAGTCACGTTTTTGGGAGTAGATAAAGTTCCAGTGTTGAGAGACTCTCCACAAAATCAGACAGTAGAATCACACACATACTTTGTTAGGTAGGTATACACATAACTTTGTTGCGATCAGATACAAGCATTGTGTACGTAAGCTTGAAGGTCGACTCCGAAGTTTTCTTGGAAAGCTTTTGTGAACTTTTGAGGAAAGAAAATCCCGATAAAATCCAGCTATTTCCTAAATACCGTTAAATTCGATTTCCGACCACAAGTTTTATGAAAACGTCGGTACACTACACGAAAAAAGAAAATTATATCGCCGTTATAAAAAAAACAAGAGCCAAAGAGGCTGATTTTCACCAAAACGGATGCCTTGATTGAAATTGCAAAGTTCCCTGGTGATCAAAAGTAAAAGTAGGAAAAGGAAAGGCATGAAAATAAAGGTAATGAGAGAAGTAAGATCAACGCTAAAAGGGGTTAACAGTAAGTAGACAATAATAAGAGCTTTCCTGCCATTTAGAAGGATAAACAATTATTATTGCTAAAACCCTGTACTTACAGAAATCCAACACAACCTTTAAGCCTCATTATTGTGCTCTATAACGACTGAATATAAACTGATACTATAGAAAGCACTCACAATCTGGAAATACTGGTACCTATGTTTTATTGTATTTTAAAACCTCCTTTATACCTGAGGCACAAGGTCCAAAGTCGTAATTTAGAACGCTCTTCTAAATGATGTCATAAACCGAAAACAATCTCGTAAAAAACATCCATTCGAAGGGTTTCATGGCTGCAATCGAAAGTCGTCCTTTATGCGATGGCATTTAGTCTGAAATACTGATTTTTGGATTTTGACTAAAGAAAGCTTTTAAAGCAATTTAGACCTCTCTGTGAAAAATAATGTTAAGAAGTAAGAAGTTTAATGGCCAGCGGTTACCATTACTTCTTCAGTGATAACTAGCTGCTGCCCGCGACTTCGTATGCGTGACTTGTTTTTTCCATCTTACTTAACAGTCATAAATAAATAAATATTTGTGGACATTTTTATGCAACATCATCTAGCTCCAAACTAAGCATAGCTTGTACTATGGAAACCAGATGACTGATGGAATACTTATAATACGAGTTTTTTTTGTAAATATATGCTTAGTATACAATATAACACATGTAGACAACAATATAACAGATATAGAACAAATGCTTGTCCTCGGTGGGGATCGAACCCACAGCCTTACAGCACAGAAGGCATAGTTACTAGTAACTAAGCTGTGAGGCCAGTCGTAACAGTTATCGCTATATTTTGGCTATATTTTACACAATACCTTTATAAATTATAGAACTCAACCATAATGTCTCCTCGTTAAGACAGCGTTCGTAAGAAACGTTTGCGTTCGACCGTTTTTTCTCCGACTTAATTTGCAAATCGCACTACCACGAAATAGTATTTTAATTTTTCGGGTTAATATATAGTCTATGTCACTCACAGCTCACAGATAACTTGGCTTTTTTATTGGTAAAAGAATTTTAAAAATCGGTTCATCTCATCGGGGTAATCTCTCTTAGCCCCTACAACCTCACAAGCTCACAAACTTTACCTTTTTATCATATTAGCATAGATAAATATCATACAGTAAAAAGGTTATAGTAACCTCGGTTTACCAAGATCACTTTAGGCAGTTTTAATATTATCTGTTTTTGTAAATTCAAATATTATTTTCATGGGAGATTTTAAACGATTCATTTTTCGGAAATTACAAAAATGAAACCAAAGGAGTTTTGACCTAAATTCTCATGCAATTAAAATAAATTCCTATTCCGTACCACAAAGAGGCTATTTAACAAAGAGTATAAATCAACTGGTGGTAGGTATTGTTCTTTGCTCGGCGAACAAATACGCTGTAAAAAACGTAATACCTTACCCGCATGGAAACGTAATAGGATGAGAGGCATGGATACATTTCTTACATCACTGTATTGAGCTTGTGGAAATACGCGCGAATTCGTTTGTGTAAAGTTATAGTCATAAAAACCTTATAGGTACCCTACCTCTGTTGCATTTCAGAAATTCCTGCCACGCCCCAAAAAATTACCGAAAAAAACACTAAAGCAAGCGTTTTTACATATGCGACCACCAGTTTAGGTTGTGCGTTATCAATTAGGTTCATTAGTCAAGACAAAAGTTCTTATAGAAGTAATTAATTCAGTATTCTTATAGAATATAGAAGATTTGATATTCATATATCATAGGCGATTAGTCCCTAGGCCCTACTACATCTTATTATTCCAAACTTGTCATTATTATCATTCATATTAACATTAAACGTGTTCAGGAAAAGGTATCACTAACCCCGAGGCTATGAGGTATTTGCATTTCATTCCAGTCAGCTTTTATAGCCAGCCAATATAAACCGAGCTTGGCCCTGCGTCCCATGTTTAACGTTCTATTTGACAGCGAGAGGTCAACACAAAGTTGCTGAATGGAATAAAATATTAGAACCACTAACGGTAGTCTCACTCAAACGACACAAAACCTAAGCATCAATCAATATTGAAACTTAGAGGCAAGTAAGAAAGAGCCCTAATTTCAGAGGTTGAAAAAATTTCACTAATTTCAAAGGATGGTGTGAGTCATTTTTATTATGAAGTCCAGAAATATAAAGTTCATTTTACACTGCTAGTGACGTAGGCCGTCGCGTCGCGTCGGGTTCCATCGTATTCAGAGCACGCCCCAGTGAGATTCGGGTGGAAAATAGCGGGAGCGTTGGATAAATCGAAAATAACAAAATTAGTTTCATGGAGTGTTGGAATGGTTGGATTAACTGGGAGTGTATTTTAGACAAACAGGCTGTTTTCCGTCGTTAATTCAAAACCGTTGTCGAAATAAAGTTGTAAAGAACATTGGCTCTCGTTTTGATTGGATTTGATGAAGGATGATTTTGTAACTTTGAATGGTAGGGTGTATAAAGCTTGTATGCCAGGTAATATACAAAATAAAAGGTATGTATACCAGGTGTAAAAAACATCTAGCGTAAAATAAAACAGAACCGACAGATTATGTTTATCACCATGCCTATTTCTGCCGCCAAGTAGTTTGCTGTGTTCCGGTTTAAAGAGTTGGGTTACGGTAAAATGAACACCTGTATGCTTCAGGTTGAAAGCTGCAGCGCAGTCCATCGTAGGGCACGTTCCTAACGAGCATGACCTGCGGAAATTTCTTTGTCGTGTTAACCACTAAACGCGCATAAAAAAGATATTAAAAGTTCTTTTTCATTAGTATATTTTTTACTCAACATATTAACCTAGATTTAAGACGTTTCAAGATGATCCCCGTGGATATTACTGAATAAATGCTTTTTGATTTTGTCTGTTCCGAAAAAAAAACTGCTAGTGACGATACTCGTAATTTTAGCACTAAATGAGACAATTTCAACCGAAACTGAATAAACACACCATAAATGTATTGTATGAACCATCTAGACTTATCAGCTACAAATACGCCTTCAATCTAGCAAAAGGAAATATCAAGAGAAATATACAATACCTCGGAAATACATTTCGCGACGACAAATCCTTTTCAAAAAGTAATAAAGCGGCATTACCATTCAATATAGAACGAGCCACCAAAGAGTACTAATGGACCCACCTGGCTACGCACGAGTAAGACTATATAATATAGTCTATATTATGCTCAACGGCTATGCTCAAAGTCAAAGTCAAAAGACAATTATTCTATACAAGGATAATTATAAAATGTCTCCAACCCGCACAACACTCAAAGTTGAATTTAAAAAAAAAATAGTAAATACTACTGAATAAAATCACAATGACCATTTTGAGACGTCACTGATCAACCCGACTACACTCAACGTCAAATCTAGAAAGCATTTGTTCAATAAAACTTTTAAGATCTCTTTGGGGCCCTGTCTTACCCCTCCACTCGAAATCAAAAGGCATTTATTCAATAATACCTTTGAAACTGAACGACGCTAAAGACCCGATTGATTGAATTAAACCTCAAGGATCACTTTTGAACGACTCTGACCTGCCTGACTACGCTCAAAGTCAAAAGGCATTATTTTTTTATACTACATGCTGATGGAACCAGCAGATGGCCCACAATGGTTACCATCACCTATAACAAAGTATTGCCTCGTCGCCCACGCTCGTTAGGAACGTGCCCTACAATACACTGCTCATCGTTCATGAACCTGAGGCATACAGGTGCCTCATGTGCCTGTAATTTCAATAAAATCACAGTACACAATAAACATACACGAAAGAATACCGCTATGACGCTGTGTATACCATAAATTAACTATTTTCTACTTACACGTTTTTTATACATTTTATATTGCAGACCATACGAACCCAACCCATTCTGCTATCGAACTTTTCTATCTATCGATACTGTAGATCAATAGAACGAACGAACAAAAAGCTCATAATGCGATTAATCGAAACCATCGATAAATAACGTTTCCGATATGATTTATTACAATCTTTTGTGTGGAGCTTTCTACGACCTTTTTTCGCATTTGTTCAGACTCATGACAACGGAGGACGTAGAAATGTATCGATTACCTGCTAATTGGTATGTTTATATATGTTGCTTGGAAGGTTAATATAATATGACGACCGATGTGGCGCGGCGGGCGAATGTCCGCCTGCGACACAGGGGTTGCGGGTTCGATTCCCTGGGATAAATGTTTGTACGATCTGCAAATATTTATTCCGGGTGTTCTGGGTATTTTCTATGTGTAATAAAAATATCTATGTATGTAATATAGTATTGTATTAAGTATATCAGTCATCTAGTACCCATAACACAAGTTCTGCTTAGCTTGGGGCTAGATGATGCTGTGTGGATCGACCGGAATTATAAAAAAAAAAGAAGTCTGCATAGTAAATATATTTTACTTTTTAAAATTTAGAGCGATAAAGTTACTTTTAAGTGCACTATAGAAACGTTGCTAAATAAATCAATCTACTAACCGAGTATTAAAAGAACCTGCATGTAATTCTAACCACCAAGGCCTTTCTTAGCAACCACAAGCTCGCAATTTCAATATCACACAGCTTAGAAAACTTTTAAAGCCCGTAACTCGGGGCCTTGAATATAAATCACTTTTTGTATCAATATAAAAAGATAACAGAATTATCGGAGGATGGAGGCTCAGCGAAAAATCTCGTAAACCATGTCGAAGTATGGCGAGCCATCGATTCGCAGTCCCAAGTGTAGAGATAACAGGCACACGTAAGTTCGTTTCAAGGTCACCTTCAAATAATAGGCCAGATCCATATTTGGCCTATTATTTGAAGGTGACCTTGGCAAGTCAGTGATTTCATGGGAAGAAATGTGTATCAAGAGTTATCATCACTAACAAGCCTCACCCTTCAGGTGGTAGTCGCTCTACCTTCTACGCTGTAGGTTGTAGGTTACATTCCCAATAAAAATGTTATGTAAGGAACAAGAACATATATGTTTATTCTGTGTCTGGTGTGTAAAATGTATTACACCGGTCATCTAGCAGCGGCAATGGGCTTGCGACCTGTCATGTACAAAATGTCATGTGCCTCGGCAGAAAACCAGCGCTGCTGTATGGATACATAGAGCAGCACATGCTGAGCTGTTGGCCCATTCACCACCACAATGTGCAGCTTTTTTGTATCTACCTATCTATGTTTTTTTTACTTAGTTTTATTATTTTTTGCTTTTATTATTTGATGTAAATATTTATGTGGTGGTTTGAATAAATGGTTTTTCTTTCTTTCTTTCTTTCTTCTTTCTATGTATGAAATAATCACTACTGCAATATGTGGATATATTTAAACGTACCTCTGACAACCTCTCTTAGACAAAGAATCTTGAGTTGGTACTACTTCATCATCATCATCATCAGCCTGTAGGAGTCCACTGCTCGACATAGGATTCTCCTATACGTTTCCAGGAAGAACGAGTCTCAGCTCTTTTCATCCATCGACTTCCCGCGGTCCTAACAATGTCGTCAGCCTATCGGGTATGAGGACGTCCTACGCTTCGTCTAACGGTTCGTGATACTACTTAGTAGGCCTTAAATGATAATAATAATAACGCTGGACAATCCACACAGCATCATCTAGCCCCAAGCTAAGCAGAGCTTGTGTTATGGGTACTAGATGACTGATATACTTAATACATATATAGATATTTTTTATAATACATATAAAATACCCAGAACACCCGGAATAAATATTTGCAGATCGTACAAACATTTATCCCGTGGCGGGAATCGAACCCGCAACCTCCTGCATCGCAAGCGGATATTCGCCCGCCGCGCCACATCGGTCGGAGATATTTACCGTGCCTAGGAATTAACATGAACGCTGCTGTCGACGTTTTTCTTGTTACTGAAATTATACACAATTTATACCTATTCTGCCAAGTTTGCGGTTTTTGCTGTGTACGGTGAAATGAGCATAATCCCTGCGTGTACACGCCGACTGAGGTTTGACTGCCGTTGCGGTTGCTTTGTGCAAAATGGAGTTGAAATACCAAACCGCGGATACCGCAGTTGTTTGCTCGCTTATCTTTCAATTACAAAATCGCATTTATTAGTTCATCACTGTGGTTAGATGAACTGACTAAGATATTTATCTAATTATACAATCTACCACCACCAACCACGAACCGGAAGATGAAGTGTAGGATGAGCTCCTGCCGATAGACTGACTATATTGTTAGAATCGCGAGAAGTCGATGGGTGGAAAGGGCTCAAAATCGTTTTTCCTGGAAACGAATGGGAAAGGCTCAGTCCATCAGTAGACTTCTACGGCTGTTGATGGTGATGACAATTTATCTATACCAACTTATGTGTAATAAGAAAGTAATGCTTTAAACTCAACCCTTAAAAAGTGTAAGTAAAGTTTGCTATGCCACTGGTTTAAATTTTAATCAAAGTTTATGTGAAAATCCGCTTTGAATCATAACTTTCAAACTAAAGTTGTAATTGAATGCTAAGTGGAGATGGGCAGGACACTTGGTGGGAAGACGGTAGATGGACAAAAGCAGTGACCGAGTGGTGACCACGCGAGAGTCATCGATCACCAGCCAGCTGACATTATAAAGACCTCGATGGATTCAATTGGCGTAGAACCGGAAAGTGTGACGTGCAGAAGAGGCAGTGGGTGAATGTGGGCTGGTTAGATAGATAGATAGAATATATCATCTGGGTACGAGTCCTTTTCTTTGACAAATTACTACATCCAGCATGATTTATTTTGGTCGTAAAACCTTGTTCGTTTAGGTTTATGAAATCCCCCAAAAAACAGTGAATGATAACACAAATAAATGGGTAGTACTTTAGAAATAATATAAGGTTGCAAAATGGCGAATATGGTGCCAGTAACAAAATTATTAAGAATTTCAGACTGAAAATTAATTCCTAAAAATTATATTATATTCAATTTCCTCAATTATTTTTATACCGTAGATCAAAGGCTTTGCTTAATAAAGTCACAAGAATCACAAAGATAACTATTCCAAGAGTAATCAGTAATTGGATATTACTTTTATAATTTTCCTGACTTATTCAAAGTACTTATAGGTACTTTTTATAAATATTTTGACGTGCCTCTGACTATCCCTTTTAAACAAGATTCTTTAGGGATGTCTAATAAGAGGTAGTTTCATGTGCCTGTAATTTCAACGGCACCCACAACACTAAAACCGGAACACATCAAGATAGGACAACATGCAAGAAACTTATGCCTTGGTTCTAACCGTTTTTTTATCCATGTATGATTGCAGGCTATGACACTGGCTTACCTGGGCATTGGTGGAGGATTCTGTGATAGTAGCGAGCCAGAACCTCGCTTGCAGAGCGGAGGACGAGGCATGGAAGGCCGTCGTTCCACGCCCGACGCCGAACGAGTGGCAGGGGCTCCTTCGGTAGACAGCACCCGGGCTGACACAAGTGCTGCTTCTGGACAGTGCTGTAAAAATGATCTCGATATACTGTCATCCATTATCATACCAGATTCAAAGTTTTTTGGACACATGTCTACTTTTCGTAGAAATTAGAATACTCCAACCATTAGTAAAGTAAAGAAATAAAGAAATAGCTTCACAACTCTCAGGCTCGGTAGATATCCATTCAGAGCTCTTAGTACCAAGTACGTACTCGAGATTCTTTGAAGATGTCTTAAACGGGTAGTCAGAAGTACGTCTAAATTATACATTTGGTACTTACCCACATTTTGCCGTAGTTGGTATTTGTGACTACGAGAATACTAACTGGTTTCCTCGCGATGCTGGCCTCACCGTTTGAGAGCATTGGCATTTGAGATATATTAGTAGTATGAAAAACATTAAAAATAAAATACCATATAACGAAACATACGATCATCTTAAATTATATTAAGTGGGTATATCTCAAGATCAGAAAGGTTATTTAATGTGCCCGAAATATAAGATGTTATCCTATTTCTATTTCATATAATATTCTCAATATTTAGATTGCCTTAACAAAGTTGCAAGAGAATGGAAAACAAAAAGCTGTTGATCGATTAGTCGATTCAAATTATATTCAAATCATATGCAAATACCAAAGATTGAACCAATATTATAGAGGGACTCTGTCACGTACGCCAAAGTACCTACTTAATGTACAAACACAGTTGTTTTTTAAGGCAATCTAGGTAAGTCTAGATCTACCTAAAGGATAGATCTTTCTGAGAGTTCTTGGGTATCTAAATTTATCTACTTAAAATTAAAAAGGGGACCTTTATAAAGTGGCCTTGTATCATACTTTCTACCTGTTGGAAAGTGAAAGAATTCTGTTATAATGGGGCCGCGTGCGCATTTTTTTCCGCGTGAAGTTATTTTAATCCAAGCTTCAACTCCCGCTGTACCCGTTTAGGGGTTAAATTTCAAGAATTTATTTTTTAGTCTCTCTACGCACTACGACAAACATACCCTGAAAACTTCAAGTCTCTGCGACCAGTGGTTTAGGCTATGCGTTGTCTATATGTCAGTCAGTCAGGACAATGATTCTTATAATTAATAAATATATAGATTAACCTTCTGTTAGGCATCGGCTAACTCTATTTACCTTTTCTAAAAGGAACATGGACAGTGAAAGTCATAACAATTGGATAGAAAACAAGTTCAAAGCGGAGCCCGAGCAATCTCTCAGAAAAAAACTCGTGATTAAAAAACCCATTCATCCGGCACCGAGTCAGACATCGAGGTACCTAGTAATCAAATCATCGTGAAGTAAACTTTTTATGGTAGGTTGCTACAGCAATCTGAACTGTAATCCGCTTAGATAGATCTCAATTTTGTTGGCTAGCGAATGTTGGATAGTTGCTACATTTTTATTGCAAAAAATGTTACTGCAATTTAAACTCTAATCCCCTCACATAACTCGTATATTCCCTTGACCTCCCTCGGAGATACTGGCTGGCTTAGTTGATACTAATGATTTATGTCTAGTCCTTGTTTTCAATTAGTGCTGTAGTTTCTTAATTGCTTCGAGGAATACGTTCTATCTCGTCAGGTTCCTTGTAAAGACTGGAAGACTACTAAAGAGTTCGTTTTTTACTTAAAGTTGACTAAAAGTTGGAAAAATCGTATAAAAACTCTGGCTTTGATCATCAATAAATTATTTTTTGCGTTTCTTCAATATCGGTTCTGTATTATCTTATGAGATGGATTTAGGTCTCATGCTGAATACTGATCATTTCGTGACTGCTTTGAATGGGAAAGTAACGCCAATCAATGTACACGGAATATTTTTTTTTAATTATGATAGTCAATTAAAAGAGCTTGTGTTATGGGTACTAGATGACTGAGATACCTAACACAATACATTATATACAAATATATTCTTATCATTCATAGAAATTACCCAGAACACCAGGAATTAATATTTGCAGGTTGTACTAACATTTATCCCAAGGCAGGAATCGAACCCACAACCTCCTGCGTCGTAGGCGGACACTCGCCCGTCGCGCCACATTGGTCGTCAAATTTAATAATTATTTTACGGCTTTGGCTTGTCACCAATCCACCAAAGGTATTCATGAAGTCTACCTGAAATATTCTTCAGAGAATATTCAAATCGATCAGATCAATAAACTTACTAGACTAAAGAAGAATAATATTATTGTTGTAGGTAGAGTTGACTTTTCGAAATTAGTTTCTCAAGTTGTAATAATCACATAATACAGTCATTACCACTATACACCATATAGTTATTAGATTGGAAGATTTCCTTAGAAGCGGATGATATCGCGGTTTACAGCTTATAAGCTACAAAGTTAACAGCTCAGTTTAATCGAACCCATTTTAATTAGTTTCTGAAGGTCTTCATCGATTTCCATTAAGCCCGTTAATGGGACGCACGAGACTCGAAGGAAACAAATTAAACCTTAAAACTCTGTAAAGGTTATCTTGTACGTGTTACAATTAATGAAATTGGCATTCTAAGATTATTATGATCTGGGTTCGTAATGTAAAACAATTGGCCAGGCAAATATTTGTGTAACATTTCTCTTTTTCTATTATTTAATAGCTATAAACTTTTCCACAAAACAAATCCTATTTGTGCTGAAATTATGATATACAAAAATAACGTCTACGTAGCAGCTGCTTTACATGCTACGGCGTAGCTACTGCTACGGCTACTAATATAAGTATATTTGAGGCCACAACTTTGTACGGAACAGTAAATAGGGTATTTTAGATTCAAGAAACAAGTTCTACCAATAAAATAAAAAAAAATTATGTACGAAAGTATTTTAAGATACTTTATGAATATTCAGATATAATCTCGAATTAAAGTTGCGGAACCACTACTTAAGTAATTAACGTTTGTTTAGAACTTACCGAATCAGTTATTTCACGAGTACTCTTCGCGTAAAACAATACTAAATCTTCGCTAATGAACGTTTGAAATGAAGAACTTCAAGTTCATGAAAGTTTTGTCGATCCAGACTCAATTATGAAGAAAACTTCCAGAGATAACTTACGAAGTAAATAACTTATTTAACAGTACACAATAATTATTAAACAGTAGCAATCAAGCTTTTAGTGAAAAGCTCGTCCGGGGGATGTACTACCACGACATAAATTTTTCAAACAGAATCTATTAGTGCACGACCGGATTTGAGCCTACAACGTTAGGATCAGAAACTTCCCTGCCTCGGTTACTTCCACTAGACCACCGATACTCTCTACAAACAATATAATAATAATAATAATGTTGGACAAACCACACAGCATCATCTAGCCCCAAGCTAAGCAGAGCTTGTGTTATGGGTACTAGATGAGTGATATACTTAACACAATACATTACATATATAGATTTTTTTATTATACATAATGAACACCCAGAACACCAGAAATAAATATTTGCAGATCGTACAAACATTTATTCTAAAGCGGGAATCGAACCCGCAACCTCCTGCGTCGCAAGCGGACATTCGCCCACCGCGCCACATCGGTCGTCAATATGTTTGTAAACAACCTCTATCAAACTTATCTATCTAACAAATCACCAAGCCGTCACTTAGAAACAATGCAAAAGTTCAGTTCCAAGTTGAATTATTGGAATACTAAGGACAAAGTGACAAAGTTTGAAACTCATTGACACCCGAAGTAGATCAAACATTCGCTTCAAATATTGAATTATGTTGAAAACTTTTAATTTGATTTGAAACCTCACTTCGAAAGGTCACCGTTTAATAGTAACTTATTTGATTTGTTTGGTCCTCTCAAATGAGTTTACCAGAGGCTTCACTTGGTATTTTGAAAATTAAATTAATGCCAGTTTTCTCAACTACTGCAAAATGAGGATATGTACCAAACATAATATTTGTGCGTATCTCTGACTACCACCCTTAGACATCCTCGAAGAATCTCGACGTACTTGATACTAAGAAATCGGAGGGGATATCTACCGTGCTTGGAGTCGTGATATTTATTATTTTATTTGTTTAAATTAACGCAAATAAACAAATATAGATAATATGATTTATTTAAAAAATTATATTAATGGCACAAAGTTAGGTAGAGTTATAACAAAACTGATAACTTATTCATAATACAATGTACCTGACTGAGCGTTGTTCACCACGCTAGGTCTGTGTCCAGGCTGTATAGCGATTAGCGGTTTATCATAAAGGCCACCTATATAGGCCGTCTTTAGGCCACCGTGAGTTTTTGGTAGAAATGGATCTTACCATTTTTCAACCGGTTTTGACATAAATTGCACACAAGTTCGTTGATTTTATTTAACTTTTTTAAGTTGATCGCGATTTTTTATTGGGGGCAATAGGGGGAAAAGGGGGAAGTTTCTTGTAGCGGTATTTATGGACGGATTTTAATCAAATTTAAGAGGCACACTAAAGACTTCACACTAAGATGTTGCATAAAAAGGGCGCGAAAAGGGAAAAGAGAGAATGTTTAATGTAGCGTTTTACATGGACAGATTTCAATTACAAGAAAGGGGAAAGTGTCGATTATTGCATAATAAGGACTCGTGATAGGTATTGTTCTCACAAAAAATCTATTTTAGCCGTGTACATAAAACTATGTAATATATGTAAATAAAATAACTCATCTCAAACATATTCCCTTTCTTTATATCGTAGTCTGTATTTATAAGATTAACTTAGCAAACAAAAGAATACCAACCAAGTACAAAGAATGTTTTGTTCACCAAAGCTTAGTTGAATGGAATAAAAGAATTGCCTACAATTTACTCGCCGTGCGAACATTTTGTTCTTGTCAATAATAAATGAGAGCGCTTGAGAGTATGAAAAAGAAATTGGTAAAGAAACTTGAGCGATGATATGGTTTTTTAAGAAATAAAGAACGTATCTAATAGAAAAAATAAGCCGAAAGCAAAAACAGTCTCAAGGCTTAAATAACAGCACGGTAGATATCCCGTAGAGTCTCTAGGGTGTACCAAAAGTCTTTGAGGATGTCTCAGATTAGTCATAGGTACGTCCAAATATTACATTTGGCACATAGGACGAGGACAAGTTGCAAGCCCATCGCCGCTGCTGGAATAATAACGATTTTCATCTCGATGTTTTACTTCACCTTTCCAGGCTTTGCGCACATTAACTTTTCGAAAAGAAATTTGGTGCAGGACCGAATTCGAACTCACGACCTTAGGTTCAAAAGGTAGGTCACTCTCACAACACCAAGAGTGCTCTAAATAATATTTTCCCAAATGTAACATTCCTAGCTTATATGATATGATGTGGGTCTGACGTTTAGGCGTTAGATAAACAAAATTTGTAATATTAGCTAAATACCAACATGAATCACCACGTCATCTATATTACAATAAACTGTAGAGGTCAAAAAATCTGTACATTAAAGGTATTTTTCTAAAACTAAATATACCTAAATATTACATATTACTCTTTTATATTTGTACTATGTTACGTATTGTAAAATAATAATACTA
Organism: Electrophaes corylata; assembly: GCA_947095575.1. NCBI lineage: Eukaryota > Metazoa > Arthropoda > Insecta > Lepidoptera > Geometridae > Electrophaes > Electrophaes corylata. The sequence goes on from OX352720.1 coordinate 5,069,637, forward strand.
ATAAATACTGGCACATTGGTCACAACGCCATCTAGCTCCAAACTAAGCATAGGGGAACGGAATTAGGGATCACACACATCTCATCATGGTATCCATACCAGCTGTAGATGTCAATGACCTTAGTGCGGTGGCTTTCCACGTTCAAAAACAGTGCAGCGGTGGCGATCCAAATAGCGTGACATCAAGCTTAATTTTCTCGGAAAAAAAACGTACAAATTCAATTAGAACATAAATTCCAAAATTAATATCCCAGCCTTCATTTTCTATTTAGAAGCGGTTGACGAAGCATTCGGCACGCGTAATTTATGAAAATTTCATTAATTCCTTCGCCACGCATAAATTTTGCAAAATGAAACACTTTGCAGCGAAGATTTGAAATACGTTTCGTTATATTACTTTCTTAGATGGTAGGTATGATTTTCTCGAAGGAATAAAAGCTTTAATGACTGAAACACCTGCCTAAAGTGTAAATGAAAATATTTTAGGTCAGTAAAACGGAAATATAAGCTGTGTTCATTTAGCTTGGGTTTAAGTTGTTTTACGAGTATTACCGATTTGTGAGAAGCTAAGTAGTGAACGAGAAAAACACCCAACTATAGAATGGCAAAGCTAGGAAGTTGAAGCAATTCTATTGGTAGATTCTGCCATACTCATCGCTCTGCTTCCTTGTAAGCTTAAAAAAGAACTCAAAGAGAAAAGTACCTATGGTTAGCGATCAAGCAGGGAACAGAGAATTTTTTATTAAGTATGTTCTAACACATTGTGCTACTTTAAAAACGCATCTCACAGATGTTTCAACAAACATGTATCTGAAGAATGTTTAAAGAACACATTTCCGCTTTAATTTTTTTGTCAACCAGCTTGTTCCACAACAGTAACTGTGAAAAGAATAAACCCAGCAAAGCTTTCCAGTATCTATAGGTCGAGTTTCAAACAGAGTGCCGGAAATTATAATCTTCTATCTTGTAATTTACGTACAATCGTAATTTTAAACTATTTATTTCTTAGAAAGATATAACAAAAAGAATAATGAAGGTAGCAACATCGTACATTTATAATACAAGCATACAAGCTTCTTCACGTGGATGTGGTTTGAAAGACTTTACGTTTAAACTTGTTTCTCGTAGACATGTTACGGCGGCGTAGCAAAGGCGTAGCCAAAATTGAAAATGACTTTTTTGGAGATAACAATTCCGTTTATTCTAAGACATTATTAAGAATGCGAAAGTCTCAAAGGAGTATTAGAGAGAAATTCCAAACCTTAAACAATAACGGGTATCGTATTATTATCTAAAACGACATTCTGACTCATTAATAACTTTGAAATATTCCGAGTCAGGAATATTTCAAGATACAGAAATGAAAATTACAAACGACGCGTCTCCATAATGAGTTATGACTTGAAGTTGCCGTCTTCAACTTGTTCAAATTAGCTTAAATTGCCTCGAAGGTGCTTTAGTAACTTGACATTTCTACCAAATTGCCTTGTTATCAATATCACAGAACTTATTCTCTTTTATTATAAAAGTTTTTCTTTTTAAAACGACATATTTTTGAAGAAAATACTTACAAAAATACTGTGAAAATTAATATCGAAATACTTTAAACAACAGAAGATTGCAAATTCTGGCACTCAACCAAAAAACCAATCAATCAGTACCGTTCCAGCAAATAGTAATGAAGAAAAAAAGAATCTAAGGACAATAAAGCCCAGTGATGACGCAAAATGCGATTTCTATCACAAGCAACTTTGAAACTATTAATTAGAAAATGTGTCTGAAACAGTGCGAACATTAGTGTATTAATGGGAAACTCTTGTAGCTTTTAACTAAGTGAGCACAGTTTAAGTCTGCAAAAATATTGCCACTGGACGAAAAAAATTACTTAATAAACTAAGCATAAGTTTGTACTATAGTAACCAGATAACTGATAGAATACCTATATTTTTTTGTACACGCATACTTAGAATACATAGCGTGGTACATAATAATTTCGGCCGTAGACTTTAAGTGTTCCGGCTTTGGTGATCCTGACATATTCCTAGCTGATTATCTAAAATAACAACATAGACATGTCTATTTCTGCCGCCAAGCAGATTGCTGTGTTCCGGTTGTCGGTGAAATTACAGGCTCATGAGGCTTAACACCAGTATGCCTCAGGTTGATGGACGCTGAGTAGTTCATCGTAGAGTATGTTCCTAACGAGCGTGACCTACGAGGCAATACTTTGTAATACAAATGTATTGAATATAGAATAGGCGATGGTTACCACTTAGCATCTAGTGAGTCATCTGCTTATTCCTACAGCAATTTGTATAAAAAAATATTGGTAGATATTTTCTAGGTTAAAATATAATCTCGTTCCAATATTTTACAGCACAATATTATCTACATACATAGTGGCAGATAAACTATACAACTCTAAACCTCACAAAGTCTACACACACAAAACTTTTAAATTGAGTTCTCTACAGAATGTGCTTTAAAACATCGCTCTATATTCTGCTTCAATGTTAGCTTAGAATCGATAACTAATACGCTTACATGGGTACCTAGGTACTTAGTTATACACGATTCTAAACTCATATGTAACTTACCTGTCAGAACCAGTAAACGGTTTACTTTACGCTTTGCATACAAGCCGACTATTGAACGAGTTGAAATAACGTTATAATTTACGTACCTATTTCATAATTATTATTATTATTATTATATGTTTGTGAAATGTGAAACTCAAAAACTATGGTATACATCCATATCATATTACATCATAATAATTATTATTATACGGTATATAACACGTTGAATTTGTAAATTTGTAAAATTGCGTTTCATTGAATTTTCTCATCCTTTGGGCTCAATATACAGTCGATAGTCTAAACGTTCTAAAAAAGGCCCATTAGTTTTTATGTAACAAAGGTATTCTTGTCATATTTTAAACAAATAAAATATGACAAGAATACCTTTATACACAAATATTATACATACATTATGTTTAATAAATGGATGCTCGTACAAAACGGTATAGTTTTGTATTTGTGTTCACTCGGCGTAAAGCTTGCAGATCACAGAGATGCCTTTGTGCCTCTATGATATTAGAATTTATTACAAAGGCTCGCCAAGTTGCCTTACACAGAAAATTCAGTAGATAAGTTCCTTTGTGAGATAGGTTATGAGGTTAAAAGTTGATCAGTTACTATAGCAGAACGTAGTTTTTTAGTCGCTGCTTTTTAATAAAGAGACGCATTTATATAAAATTGGATTGGAGGATTTAAAAAACGTATTCAGTAGTACTCCTTACAAAACACACGTTTTATATTAGCGCGTCGCTGAAGTTTTTACTTATATGTTTTTAATAATGTGTTGATTGCACGAGACACGTACGTGAATTGAAGCGTATATAATTATTATGTGTAGTGTTATGCTACAACCGGAAATATTTTCAATTTCACCCTCGAGATTAAATAAAATATTAAATTGTGAGAAACATGATTTAAAGTCACATATTTCACATTTGGCATGCAAATTTAATTAGTTTTGATAGATACCTATTAATATTATGCTTATTTAAATTACAAATTAAATTAGTCCTTAATTGTCAATGAAGCAATAGAACAACAGTATAACATAGCAATTACAAAGATAAAGAACTTGAACATTAACTCTATTATTTGTCACTCCTTAGAAAGTCATCAACACTATAAGAACATTAGCCATAGTTTAACCTTTTTTGCAAATAATCTAGTTAGTTTTTAAATTCATCAGGAACTTTATTAAAAATATGCCCGCACATAACAAAAGAAACTTTTTTATATAACGTGTTTCTAGGTTCTCGAGCAAGAACAATTCTGTCTGGGTTTCTAACACATCTTGAGTAGATATTTCACACTTTTGTGAATAGCAAATATTGCTGCTTTCAAAATGTTCATACTAGGCAAAGATAAGTTGGGGAATACGGGCTTACACGACTCCCAAAGAGTTATTACATAGTTATAAACATGGTATTCATTTCAAACATTCATTTTGAAATACATTTTCATTTGAGGTTGAAGATCACATTACCCTTGAATAAAACCAAGTGCAAAAGACAGGTGAGGCGTATTTAATGAAGGTCGAATTACTGTTTACCATATCAAGTAGGTTCAAAAGCCTCGGAGTATTAGTCAAAAAGGTTTCAAATGTAAACTTAGTTTTACTAACTACTATGATTACTCACTTAAAATATTAGCTTTTAATCGCTATAAAAACCTAAAACCCACTTTTTCATCTAAGATGAAAAAAAAAGATGCAAAATGTAAATTCAAATTTAACAGAATGCTATTTGGTTTTAAAAATGATCCTGCGACGGACGATCTTACCTTAGCAATTTTATGCAGTAGTGCAGTTGTAGAGCTAGTCTTGAAGAGGCCTAGGGCGCGGCGCCTTAGCCCTTGACCGAGGCAAGCTTCGACTGCACCACATAGTGCTGTTACACCTCCGCTGTCCTCATGAACGAATTTTCGAGTCACAGCCTGAATACACATTATAATCGTTAATATCTCAATCTAAATATGTACGTGTGACTTGTAACGTAGTGAAAGAGTCTTAACTCTTTCACTACGTTTCAAAAGAGTCTTGTGGCTTACGATGTGTAGTGAAAGGAGCCTTCTAACACACGCTCTTTTCATATATAAGATCAAAACCTAATTATCGTACTCATCTAAAGAGAGTGTAGATAAATAAATACATTTACGCTCATTTTCATTGTAGGCACAGAACGAGCTTTCAAAAGGTCAGTATCAGCAAAATCCTAGCACACATTATTAGTCACGGATAGGAAACAAACACCATTACCGGTCAGTTTGTTTTCGTGAATGAATTTCGGGTCACAGGGTAAATATCATCAAGCCACAAGGCCAGGGACCCCAGAGGCATAGTTAGGTACGCAGGTGAGTCAGCTAACCTAGACAGCTTTAACCTAGAATTTTTACGTAGTTACTCGTGTGTTATGCACCTAAACTCTTTATTGCGTTGTACATTTAACGCAATGAAGAATTTTTTTTTTTTTCAATTCAATTCATTTATTTGCAGTAAAATATGGTAGTATAAGTACAATGATGTCACAAGTATTCTAGTTCCACATATTTTTACCAACTAATGGTGTGCAAAAAATTTCGTTCCCTACTAAAAATATTAAATTTTTAGGTTTTTACATTTAGGATTAAATTACATTACCATTACATTATTATTATTATTAAAAAAAAAATATACATTAATCAAATACTAAAATAAAACTTATTACATGTCAAATCAAGTTGCGAATGTCAGTTGGTTTATTTCTGTTAATAATTGTAGAAACGACACGAACCCTTTTCCAGGAAGTCTGAAATTGAGTAGAAGCTCTCTGATATCAACCATTTTTCCAACTCAGCACAAAATTTTTTACAAGATAGGTCGAAAAACTTTTTTGGTAGAGAGTTATAGATAAGAGGAGCCATATATAAACAATTTTTCCTATATGTTTCAAGCTTTGGTACGGGCATTCTTAGTTGAATATTTGTAACTTGTCTTTTATTCAAGTTACAGTTTTTTTCGAACTCAGTGTTATTATTTTTTATGAATTTTGCGGCTTCGTATATATATAGGCATGGGACGGTTAAAAGTTTTTGTTTTTTAAATATGGGTCTACAGGATTCAGTCCAGCTCATCCCAAATACTGCTATACTACTATAAATTTGAATTGAATACCACTGTTTGTGACACTATTGTAATAATTATGTTACAATAGGTGATTGTATGACATGTAACAACATTGATAAGTAAATTTAAAACATAAACCATGTTAGGGCAAAGCAAATAAACTTAGATAGGTAAGTTAACATCATTCTCTATACACCTTATACATAAAGTGGCCACATGTGGCAGCCACCACCTATAACAAAGTGATCCTCCATAGGTCACGCATGTCAGAAACATGCCCTACAATCTGTATTACGACTGGCCTGTCGACACTGAAACTCTAGAAACAAAATAAAAACTTTCAGTAGATCTTTTTTAGTAGGTATATTATATTACTTTTATTTATCTATTTAGCCCGTGTGTACCCACTGCTGAGTATAAGCCAGCCTCTTTAAAACGCCATTCTCTCCGATCCTGTGTTAGTCTTGTCCATTGCTGGCCAACTACTACGACGATATCGTTATTTAAATAATGCTTTTTAATATTGATGAAGCCGACCATAAACCTTCTGACTTTAAGTTTCTAAACAAGTTCAAATAAGGCAATGCTCTTCTTATGTCTCCCCAGACCCCAGACACTCGCGCTACAAAGCTTGACCGCGTTTGGAACATTAATTTTACTTTAGACTAAGATATATAAGCATCCTATTAGAGAAGTTCCAGTTCTATATGTTACAATTAGACTCATTCCACCTTTGTGACATTTTCTCCCCTTAAGCTCGGAACAGAGAAAACTGGAAGTCTTTAGGGGAAGCCTTTGTCCAGCAGTAGGACGGAATAGGCTAGGGAAAAAAAAAAGTTTTTAGGGACAATTTTCGTATCCGCGTTTAATAAAATTAGGTGTTACTTTTCTGCTTTTACAAGTCAACTATCTATATACATAGTTTATGTCTTGCTACCTATTTATTGTCAAAGTCAAAGCGTATTTTTTTGCTGAAATCATCATTCATCTGAAAACTGACTAAAAACGACTGGCTTCTACCAGCTGACATTATTCTATTGTGAATTTCTGCATGTTAGATTTCATTTGGGATTTCTGTATATCTTAGTAGAGGTCATAAATTATAGTGAGCAAGGCAGACTCTTTGCAGTTTGAGGTGGGTCTGACATAGACATGTGTCTGACTACGAACTTTATGCGGTGCGGCCACAGAATACTTTGTTACATCGGTAGAGCTATGTTGTTGCACAACTTGATATTTCAACCGTTATTTTGAAAACAGTGGAACTTTTTAAATCAATACAAGTAGGTAAGTTGTAAGTGTATAAGTTTTATATAAGTTCTGAAGAGAAGCCTTGACAGTAATATAGCTATGTGACTTTATATAATTGTTGAAGTAAGCAGCAGTAGGTATTCTTCTATTTCGTATCAATCGACACAAAGAAAAGAAGTAAGCAGTAAAAAACATTGTATCTACATAGTAGTGTAAGTTTTGTATGAAAACAAAACTTACAAGCATAAATAATTATTGTAACCGGTAATTTAGGTGTCTCTGCTAAGCCAATTGCATCTGCTAAGACGACCGATGTGGCGCGGCGGGCGAAAGTCCGCCTGCGACGCAGAGGTTGCGGGTTCGATTCCCGCCTTGGGATAAATGTTTGTATGATCTGCAAATATTTATTCTGGGTGTTCTGGTATTTTCTATGCATAATAAAAAATATCTATGTATGTAATATTGTATTGTATTAAGTATATCAGTCATCTAGTACCCATAACACAAGCTCTGCTTAGCTTGGGGCTAGATGATGCTGTGTGGATCGTCCAGCATTATTTATTTATTTAAAATTAGGGTAGCTTAGTTTTTTCAATCATTTTGACATCGCGATAAAAAAAAACAACAAAAACAAAAATCATTGACAATCATTTATAATCGTCATTATAAAGGTAAAAACAAAACTGAAACAGCATTACGGCAGCATAACAAAATTTTCTCCAGGCACGGTAGATACCCTCAGATCTCTTAGGGCCTACCAAGTTTGTATGTAGCATGTATTTAGCACATACTAACAATAGCGCAAATTGAAATACCCCACATAAGATATATTACAAGTAATTGAAGTAATAATTATAATTATAACTTGGGAAGGAAAACATCATGAGGAAACCAGTTTATATTCTAACAGCGGCGATAAGTTTGCAGCCTTCTTAGGGTTCCGTACCCAAAGGGTAAAACGGTACCCTATTACCGAATACTATACTACTCATAGGAGACTTGAAATTTTCACAGACGATGTATTTCTGTTGCCTAAAATACTAAAACAAACAGAATAAAATAAATATTTAAGGGGGCTCTCATACACTGAACGTTTTTTGCCGATTTTACTATAGATAATGGTGCGGAACCCTTCGGGCGCGAGTCCAACTCACATTTGGCCGGTTTTTTTATATTACTTGCTGATGGAACAAGCCACAAACACACACACAACACACACACACACACACACACACACAGTATGTGGCTGCCGCTGAAATTACAGGTACATGAGGTTTAACATCTATATGCCTCAGGTTGATAGACGCTGAGTAGTGCGTCGTAGGGCACGTTCCTAACGTACGTGACCTACAAGGCAATACTTTGATATAGGTGATGGTAACCACTTAACATCAGATGGGCAATCTGCTTGTTCCATCAGCAAGTAATATAAAAAAACCGGCCAAATGTGAGTTGGACTCGCGCCCGAAGGATTCCGTACCATTATCTATAGTAAAATCGGCAAAAAACGTTCAGTGTATGAGAGCCCCCTTAAATATTTATTTTATTCTGTTTGTTTTAGTATTTTAGGCACCAGAAATACATCGTCTGTGAAAATTTCAAGTCTCCTATGAGTAGTATAGTATTCGGTAATAGGGTACCGTTTTACCCTTTGGGTACGGAACCCTAAGAAGGCTGCAAACTTATCGCCGCTGTTAGAATATAAACTGGTTTCCTCATGATGTTTTCCTTCCCAAGTTATAATTATAATTATTACTTCAATTACTTGTAATATATCTTATGTGGGGTATTTCAATTTGCGCTAACTTCGTAAAACAGCAACTTTCCAACTCGAAAAGTTCCTTATTACTTTGTCAGCTTAAAGTTACAGCGTCGCTAAGACCATACCGTTACGCGTGACTTAATCTATCTATCTATACCATTTATAAGAATCTTTACCCTGACTGACTGACTGTCATTATAGACAACGCAGACTAAACTACTGGTCGTAGAGACTTATTGAAATTTTCAGGGTGTATACGTTTTGGTGCGTAGAGGTATGGTAAGGCACGCTCGCTTGGAACGTACAAAAATACTATGTACTACTCAGCGTTCATTAACCTGAAGCATACAGGTGTTCAGCATGTGTTTTTAACTTCACCGGCACTCACACCCTTCAAACCGGAATACAGCCTTAGAGGCCGAAGTAGGCATACTTTTGCAATTTGCAATTGTCACCTAAAAAGCATTGTTCCGCAGATCACGAATAAGTGAATGTATTTCTTTGGCTGGGACGTTCATTACTATTTCAATATAAAGACATGGAAGAGATACCATAATTCATTAATTGTTCCTTATACCGCGTAAAATTTATTTTTATACAAAGTTCAACCCCCGCTGTACCCGTTTAAGGGTTGTGTTTGAAGAATTTATTTCTAAGTACACCCTTAAGCACCAAGAAAAATAAACCCTGAAAATTTCAAGACTCTACGACTGTGGCTTAGGGTGCGCGTTGTCTATATGTCAGTCAGTCAGGACAAAGATTGAGTTATTCGAACGACGCATCTCAATCCATCACACATCCGAATCTAACAGACATTGCAGAGATTTTTTCGGAGTCTCCATTATTATTCCGTTACTCTAGACTGACAGTTATATTCGATTGTTTATCGTCTAGCTACGTTTATATGTACGTATGTGTATACATTTCGGCTATGTTGCAATACCTAGTCGTGGTCGCGGGCATATGCTAAGATAATACAAGATAAATACCTAATACCGCCCAATCTACCTAAGTGTTCAATACTAATCGATAGATCTTTTGCTTCAAACCAACTGTTACTTTTTTTACAGACTCGACTTGACTAAAAGCTTTTTATTTTTATCTTCTTCGCAAAATTATCTGTCGAATGGCGGACTGGTGCCCTAAAGAAGAAAAAAGAAGAACGAACATTGTTTTATTTTGTTTCGCTGTGAGTTGTGCTTTTGGCCTTTTGTTTCACATATTTCGATGGTGGCGCCCTCGCGACTTTACAGGTAAGGCTGTACTTCAATCTTCGCAAATAATACATACATCACTGTTAGAGGCATTATTGTAAGGTAAGGCTCAAGATTACGAAGGCTGATAATTTTATTGTCCTAACACAATTTTAAATTTCGGTTTAAAGAAATTTATTATCTCAAAAGAATTTACAAACAAATTCACTTAATGAGATATTCAAATATTACATAGGCGTGTACATAAAAGTTATTAAAAAGTTAAAGTGTACAAATATTTAAGAGTAGTATAAGTTCGCAAATCAAACAACAACAAGAAACAAATCATTTGCCTACACATTCCAACACTTTCTTTTGTTCTATTGGAATTTATACGACTTCATTGTTTAGAAGATATTTATTATATTTATTAGTAGTTTATTGTTTGAGAGTACTGGTATGGTCTAGTGGTAGCCTCCACGCCTTCTGATCTTAAGATCGTAGGTTCAAATCCATTAAAAAGCAAAAAATTAAGTGCGCAAAGCTAGTACTCTCAAACAGTGAAAAGAAACACCATCAGGAAACCCGTGCGTTACTCGGCTCTGCATTGATCATGTCTTTCCTGTGGATTTGGCCAACAAAGCTGTGAGGTTGGTAGGATAGGTGCTGAACAAGCCTACTTCGTTGACTTTTGTGGAGTTCAGTTCACCTACATAACCGGTCGTTGAATTGTTTGGTCCAACAGGTTTTACAAATATTTTGGTAGCGGTTAATGACAGATAAGGTAGAGGGTAAAAGGCCAATAGGACAAAGCCTCCTTGCAATGGCATGAACTTAGTATTTGAACTCCAAAAGTTTTTTTTACAAAAAATAGATTGCTTGGCTAAATTATAGTCGATTCGATTACAGTTGACTCGTGGTGCGCCTGTGTTTATACCTTATATATATAACTCAAAGGTGACTGACTGACTGAGTGACTGACACAGTGATCTATCAACGCATAGCCCAAACCACTGGACGTATCGAGCTGAAATTTGGCATGCAGGTAGATGTTATGACGTAGGCATCCGTTAAGAAAGGATTTTGATTAATTCTGCCCCTAAGAGGATAAAATAGGGGATGAAAGTTTGTATGAAACTTTGTCAATTTTAAACCAATCGAGCTAAGACTTTGCATGCATAAAGCTACTATGATTTTATCCCGAAAAAATAACGGGAACGGGAAAAAACTGCCACGCAGGTGAAGCTGCGAGCGGCCGCTAGTTGCTATATAAATGCCATCTGTCTAATTACCTCTTCCATTAATTGCTTGACCTCTTTCTTTACGGCGGCGACAAGCCGCTCCTTCTGATCCGCATTGGGGTCTGACGCGGCCGGCATCTCTTCAGAATCGTTGTCCGCTGCCAACAAACAAAAGTTGTAGGTACTTTAAACCATAAATAAACCTTAGAAAAAACTGAATATTAGTAAAAGTTATATACTTTATGCAAATTTGAAAGAAAGAAAAAAGAAAATACATTTATTTTTAACAACATAGCACACAAACAAATTAGATAGGTAAGTAGGTAGATGGACTTAAAAAGTAGACAGAAAAATAATAAAAGAAAAAGAAAGTTGTACTTTAAACAATATTGTACTTTAAACAAAGTAAATCTCAATAAAATTTATGAAATCTAAGCACTCATACTTATTTAGATTTCATTAATATTGAGTCGGTAAGGGGTTTATACAGGGTCATTTCAAATTCATACAAACGTAGCTAAGTCAGTGTTGGCCTAAGTATTCTGCATAATATTTATATTGAAGCCAGTTGCACCCCACTGACTCAAAGTAGGTAAATCGCCGGCTCAACAAATCGCCTTCATCAGGCAAATCGAATACACGATAGATTTATTCTTGGGCTTAACCTATCTATGTTTCAATAAATTAATAATCTACTTATATGTAGCCCCATTTTTGAAATACAGTGCTACAAAGTGGCCTGTCAATGTGTCCCCTTCCCCAGCATCATACATAAAACATGACACATTATAGCCATACCCTATATTATATTATAAAGCTACGTGACTTCAGACTACTAATATATTATGTCTAGAAAAATATTCTTTAGAACCGTTACTAAAATGAAAATAAATATACCAATTATAAGAATCTTTGCCCTGGCCTGACTGACTGACTGACATATAATAAACAACCGTGACCTAAACCACTGGTCGAATCGAATCGCACGAATTTCAGGGCACATTGATCTTGATGCGTACTACTTGTACTTTCAATTCAACCTCCAAAGAGGTAACAGGAGCTTAAATTTTTTATAATAAAAACACGAGAGAAGCCACTTGTCATTCTACGAGTGCCTAACATGTTTTTGAACAGAGCAAGAAGGATAACTACTGCCAGTGAGCTGTGGGCCCAATTAAACGATATGGATACGTAAGTATACCCAGAGTAGACTTTTAGTGGATTACCAAGTGGTTCGCGTAAAAAGGGTACGTAAAAGACATGCTGTAAAGTTTCATATAATTAAAAAACATAAAAATGTTTTTGCTTTTCAGCTATACCTATAGATATTTTTGAAAAAAAGTTAGTTCGTCAGCTCAGCTTTTTGACGACCGTGGCACGGCGAGTGTAAATGTATAAATGTCCCCCTACGACGCAGGAGGTTGTGGGTTCGATTCCCGCCTTGGGATAAATGTTACGATCTGCAAATATTTATTCCGGTAATCTGGATATGCTTGAACTTGGCTTGACACGCTGCCGCGTGTCTAGATTCTTTTTGTATAATAAAAAAAAACTATGTAGGTATGTTTTTTTTGGGTACCTACTGAAACCTTACAAATAGATTCTACCCTGAATGAACAGAACTGACCGACCTTGCCTAACTTATCTTCTCCACGGTGTGACACATTAATAACCGGTAGGTATGTCTATTTTCTAAGGCCGATGTAAACATGAGCAATTGTGTAGATAAGTAAGCTTCAGGATAATTTAATCTGGCACCGCAGGTACGTAAAAACAGAGGGAGTAGGCACCAGCCCCTACATTAGCCAACCCTTACAAATTCAATTACTGTCAACATGTTATTATGACGCGCACAAAAACGACGGTCGCTTCTTCTTCGTCGCACTTAAGGTTAAACAAGTCGGTACGTTGTCCATACAAACGCTGTAAGTGTTTAATGTCTACTATTTATTAACGTGCGTCCGAAGTTAAGTTTGATACTGAATTATCTTGCCGTTATCTATGTACGTTACCCTATATTCTACAGTAAAATCAGATTACCTTGAAAGTTACAAGCGTCGAAAGATTTAGTACTAATTCTTGTAACGCTTGTAACTTTCAAGGTAATCTGATTTTACCGTAGCATATAGGGTAACGTACCTAGGTAACGGCAAGATAATTCAGTATCAAACTTAACTTCGGACGCACGTTAATAAATCGTAGACATTAAACACTTACAGCGTTTGTATGGACAACGTACCGACTTGTTTAGCCTTAAGTCAATTTTCAGGTCACTAAACCGCACCCGGTCATTGACCTAATGCAGAATATGTAATGAAATCATCTGGGATAAACAAACCAGCGAACTGTGCGTGTTATTGTAGACAAGCTTTAGTCCGCGACTTCGAAAATAGAGATAAAAACAGCCTTTAATTATATCCATATCCATTATATTCAAAGTTTTATCCATATCGGTCTTGAGTGGTGTGATTAAGTCACAAACACCCAAACATCTAGCCTTTGGTATTTATAATATAACTTAATAGATTATGAAGAAGGTAAGTAGCAGAAATAATGAACGAGTTTTTTTTATGTGACTTATGTATAAAAGTCAAAGTCATAAAGCTAAATAAATCTTAAGCGCCAGTTCCTCGCGACCAAGCCTAGAAAAACAGGCGGTTTGGTCCCTACCGTTTTTTAATGTAAATAATGAAGCTCCAGTGTGGTGCCTATCTAACTTAATAAGGTGAAAGCATGACAAAAGACGACAGACAAGTGTTGAAGACAATTATTGTAATCCATAGACAAGTTCTTTATTAATTCGTGAAAAAATCACAAAAAGGTTCACATAACTTATTTATACCTACGTAAATAGAAAGTGTACGGTAAATGCGTTCATTTTACACACTAAACCCAAAAAAAGGCCGTCGCACACTATACTGTACAGGGCGCTAAATTACTTCGGGAGGGTAAAGTACCCATCAACTAGAACTACTTTTTATATAGGTATTCGTAGAACCAACGTTATTTGCTTAGAAAACCGGTGCTCCACAAAAAGGCTAAAATTACGTATTGGTTCTATTAAAAAAGTTGTTTATACTGGTGCTATAACGCTGGTGGCTTAGGCTGGTGATCGTGTTGAACAAACGTATGAATTCTACGTGCGTGTGGATGGAAAGGGTTCAAAATCGATTTTCATGGAACATAAGGGAGGCCTATGATGGAAATTTTTGGGCTGATAAGTCACGGCATCAGTCTAAATAAGTCTACTGCTAGTCTGCTGCTAGCCTCCATAGGTAGGCATACTCATAGGTTTGTCATATTCACCGCGGCAGGCGAATTGGTAGGCTTGGTGATCACATGTGTTGGTGTTTAATAGGTACTTAAGAAACACTGCTGCATTCTTTTAGTCACCTCTTACGATATCCATGGGAGTTAAAGGAAAGGCCCCATTCAAAGTCAAAGTCAAAAAGCATTTATTCAATAAAATCCGCAAGGATCATCTTGAAACGTCAGTTCCTCGCGACCAAGCCTAGAAGAAGATTTTAATTCGTTCATTCGTTCATTCTAACCCATGACCACTACGGCTCGAGACAGGTGATAATGAATTAAAATGAGAAAAAATTACATGCGCAAACTACAATCAAAAACATCGTAACAACCTCATCATAACCAAACCAACAAATCCCTTCACGGGAGTTGTTCTGAAGATCTAAGAAAATGCTTATCGCGCTCGCACCTGGGGTAGATTTATAGGCTATTAATTTGGTATTATAATATTATTGGTCTAGTGTTTGCAATAGTATGTTCATGCCTTAACCCAGCTCCCCGCTGGGCCTAAAACCCAAGATGAATCTCCTCTCAGCCTGCTACGCAATTCGAAATGTTTTTTGCGTAGCTCTCAATATTACTTGGGACCATCAATCTTGTTTGTACCTATACCACTGAAAAGCTCGAGGCGTGAACTACTTCTAATAAAAACTTTCCTATTATCCCTTGCCATAACAAAACTATGATAGTAGAAATATAGAACTAACTAAAGATTGTCCTTTTCACATTCAGTGAAAAATAGTTTGTCTCCGACCAGAAATTAAAAAATTATAGCAATTTTTATAGAGCGGTTTCCAAAAATGCATTCTAAATTATTGTAGCGACGTGCGACGGGATAATGGATGGCTCTCAGCTCTGGTAATGTCGTTGTTAGACCAATAGCTTAACGTACCTTCGGGAGCACGGAGGAGCACAGGGTGACACCTCGGGAAAACGATAAACGAAGTTTCGTTGTGTTATTGTCAGTACCGCAGTCCGTTCTACGGTCAAGTTGACCCTGGTAAACCACGAAATACAACTCAAAATGACAATAAGAAACTTAGTTTATTGATTTCCGGAGTAGACACCCTGAAAATGCCACTGGTGGTAACGGTCACGGTCAACCATGCTACGAGGGTGAGAACTTTGCAATACTAGATTAGGTACTAAGTACAGCTCAATTAAGTTTGAAAACAGCTTTCAGCGCGTCACTCAGGTCGTTTAATCGCTAGGTATGTTTAATCACGTTTATGCTTCAGAAGGCACGGGCTAGTCAATGTATTAAATTAGTCTAGCTAAGCCACGATGAAGGCCATAGTGCGGCTTAGAAACTTCAGCCCATAAATACCTACAATGTGATACTGTGCTCATCATTTTGAGGCGTCTCAGTTACACTGTCACTGTGATAAAAACGAAAGGCATGGAAAAATGGACACCATTTGTAGGTGTTCTGCGAATCTGAGGCGTTATACTTCTAAGCAGATTGGAAATTAATTCTCAGGATCAGTTTATCAGTTGCAACATTTTGGAAAGATGACTTTGCGTCTATCTCTAGATCACAAGATATCTCTGTGCCTTATTCATCTCAATCGGTTTAGTAGTTTAGCCTTGGAAACGAAATAACAAACACATATTTTTGAGCTATATATTGGTATAGATGTTAAGTAGGTGCTTTACTTAGTGTGAGAGCATTGGAGGTTTAGGAGTTCGGGTTCGGGTTCGGATCCAATAAGGCACCTATGCATTGAAATAGAATAAAAGTTTATGTGCGGAATGCTATTGCTAGTGACGGTGAAGGAAAAATCGTTTGGAAGTCCGCGGCTTAGTCAGATCCGCACTAATCCGCGGCTGACTAAGCTGTGTGGATGGTTTAGGTGCTGGGTAAGCCTATTTCTTCTAAAATCCTATCCCAATCACGAAAACGTTTCGGAAATGCCCCTGATGACGCTGAATAAATCATCTACAATAGATGCAAAGGCCTGTTTACTTATAGTAGACTAGAGGCCACTCGCAGCTTCGCCCGCGTGGCAGTTTTTTCCCGTTCCCGTTATTTTTTCGGGATAAAAAGTAGCCTATGTCCTATTCCAGATTACAATCTATATTTATTCCAAATTTCATCCAAATCGGTCCACTGGTTATATAGAGCGTGAAAGAGGAACAAACATCCATCCATCCATCCATCCAAACATTCGCATTTATAATATTAGTAGGATATGTAGCAAACATAAGACATTCTAATATACAGTATGTTCACTAAAGTCGGTATTTTATAAATAAACAGAATTAGAATATTATAACTGAAGCTGAAATACTAACACGCATGAAAAGTTGGCTATTGCTTAGTCGAGCCAACTGTTGCTTTCGTTTTTGTTTTTTCTTACTATTAGTAGTGTAGGAACCGCAATATTTATCACCGTAGCGTAGGTACATTAGTGCTCTCATTTCATATGATCGCGTTAGGTTATTGTACACCTTCATAATACTATAAGTACCTAATTGGAAGGTACCTACCTACCAATTTAATTTAATTTTAAACACAAAATTCTGTATTAAGAGATCCCTACATTATTTAATATTATCTTACACTGAATCTTAAAAGCACAAACCACTCTAGAAAATGGACCGTATAGTATAAAATTATGTCATAAAAACCACCCTTATCTCCCCAATGCCATAAAGATTGCAAACACAGTTCACATGGCCGCTCGCCCACACGACTTGTTATCAAAACGTCAAAACGATACGCTACAAGCTAACTACAAGAACATATTTTACTTACCGTGTCCTACAAAAACCTTATCGGCCCATTTACATAGGCACAACAAAATTAAAGCAACATGAAAAACGGAAAAACCGTAACGTAATTTCGTATTTAAAATGACTTGTGTGTACTAACCTTTATTTTTCGCTGCCATAATTTTCCATGGAGTAAAACATAATTTTCCCGGGAATTTTTCAATTTTCACATCTCACACGCTTACCCGATGCGCAAATTCTCTTGTTATTCTCAGCGTGTTTATAGTTGTACTGTGTTGGTTGGCAATGACTTGTTTGGTGGAAAAATCGATGGGACGCGCGCAGAACCGCTCTACAACGAAGCGCCGATAAGGGTCTGACTCGCTCGGCCGCCGCCGCGCCGTCATGTATAGGTAGGTACCTACTTTAGTTAGGTTTATGGGTATCTACTTCATCGTATAGTAAGTACCTAAGCTCCGTACTGTAAGTATCTATTATATCTACTTATGTATGCTGATTAGAATCGAATAGGAATGAGATGTGGCTGGTATGCTTGAAGGAAAATGGTTTGTTATGAAGATTTTCACACATACCAAGGTTTTGGGTGTTTTCATACATTTACATAAGTTAGGGTAATTTAAGGTTGTAGTACCTAATGCTATGTGCTCAGACAGTGTATGTTACACTATAAAGCTTATTATGCAATCACAAAAACAATAGAGATGTAATACATTGGTACCTACTTAGGTACCTATTTTATAAAATAGGTAAATACCCACCCTTAAAACTTTATTAGTAGGTAGGTAAGTAAAATATCTATGTATGTAATATAATATTGTATTAAGTATATCAGTCATCTAGTACCCATAACACAAGCTCTGCTTAGCTTGGGGCTAGATGATGCTGTGTGGATTGTCCAGCATTATTATTATTATTATTATTAAGTAGGTAGGTGATAAGGCCTAAGTTACCTAAATTGTTACCTAGGTTATTAGTATGTGAAGTAAAAACTGATCCTGAGGAAACGGCGATCAGCTTTGCACGTATCGACCTCCTTCCTGTGGAATAGGCCGACGACGCCGCGACTATGGTAAAGGTAGATGCTGGGCAAACCTACTCTATCCTGTCCCAAAGTAGGTACTAGCGCATACCATAAGGGGAAAAAATTGCTCGTAACAGTGGTTATTAAATAATCTACAACTTATTCTCTAGTGTGAAAGCAAGAAATAACTCCTTTGAAAGCAGATATAGGTACCTATTTACTGTTTTGAATTGGAGATGAGAGTCAAAACTAAGCTTACCACGTTATAGTTGTTGTTAAAGTACATAGTTATGTAGGTTCATAAGGTACACACAGTAACACATCGATAATAAACAAGCCCTAGGTAGGTAGGTACCTTCCTAGCTATTTTGGCAGACCCACTACCTATACGTACAACAATAATTTATATCTGTTATTATTGATCATAAAGTTTGTTCTTTGAAGTTATTTTGCAATTATGAGTGAAAAACGTGATGACAAAAAATGCGAGCAGATGGAGCAGATTATTGAATTTTTAAATATTGCCGCCACTATAAAAGTACTCTGTGATTGCCGCCAAAGACAATATTCTGTGATTCTAAGCAATAGGCCACAGACATAATAGTATTCTATTTAGGAAACACTATGCTAAGGCTTGAGACTCCCATGTTCCATAACCAATGTCAAAAAAGTAAAAACACCGAATCGAAAATATTTATAAGTTCGGACCACTAAAAATGTTTTATGGTTTCCTGCAAGTATAATAAAACTTATAAGCTGCTAAAATCTGGGTTTATCGGGCATGGCGTTCTAGGGAAATTGTACTCTTAAACTGTGAGATGTTCAAACAGTGCAAACGTTATTGAGCAACCCCAGTAGGTAGGTACTTTGTCTGCATGTCATTATCAGTGAGAAAACTTCATATTCTGGAAAAACAACATTGTTGAAAAAGCATACCATTTACATAAAATTTTCAAATGTGGTTTCTAGATCTTTTGTTCGCTATGTCTGAATTCTACTTTGGTTTTCGTATTTTTTAGTTAGATGGGACAATATCCGTAGCATAGCCGTATAATTTTTAGACTAAACTTCATACATCGTTTTGATGTTCTTGAGTGTTGTATAGCTGACCACTTCAATGCGCTCCATCGTTGCCAGTTCAACCCTAGGTTGGTAAATTTTTGACCTTACTATAACATCGGCGGCCTTTCTAAGTTCAACCCCTAATCGGTCTTTCCAATTTGAACAGCAGTAATTTCGTCCACATAACTACTCTACTTCCAGATAACTAATACTTTTATAGTACCTACAGCATAGTACATTCGACGTTATTATGTTCGCCAAAATCTGCATACAGAGATTTCACTAATTCATGAACTTCATAAAAGTTAAATAATTTCGTCGTAGTTTTGGTTTTTACGTACTTTATTTACATGGTTTACAGGGATGATTCGATAATTTTTTGTTATAAAAAAAATCGTAAACTTCTCCACTGGAATCTGGCGATTTGATTTTGGCCTTTTTGTGATCATTTACTAGCAACACTACTGCGCCACCAACTAGCAACTAGTCAAATAAACAATACAAAATAAAAACGAAGATTTCGCCCCCTTTATCTATAATTTCCAGGTGTAATGAGGGATACTAAAATGAGTACTCACCTCGCGGGTGGTAGGCTCAACGTAGCCCTACTACAGGAAACCATGAGAACAGATTTTCTGGACCTTTTACAACTTTACAAGGGACCGAAGGTAAACGAAGATTGCATACGAGGAAAACTACGCTGTTTTCATGCTATCATACTGATTATTAACTGTAGCTGCTTATCATTTCAACCTAATAATAAACCCAGCCAAGTTACTAATCAGCTCTTTGAACCAGCAGTTTAATTTGAACACTTATTTTCCACTTCTGTAAAAGAACATTTTAACTAATACTGAATAGAAAGGTACTTTTAATGTATTGTGAACCACCATCTATTTTCAGACTCTGAAGTAGGTACTGCTATTCATAGGTGGTTGTTCTTAAAAGTAGGTTTTTAAAGAAAATATATAATTTTCTTTATAATAAAATGCACATCAAACAATAAATCTTTTCCAGGTGACAATATGGGATGAATGGTTAGCAGGCCCGGTTGGCCTCATAGCTCAGTATGCTCTGCTTAAAGACCATGAGGTAGTAGATATGTTTCCTCTGCGTCCCGGCAACCTACCCAACATATCGGTAAAGCACATTGTGTTTATAGCTCGGCCCAAAATAGCCCTTATGGACCTGATTGCTGATTATGTACTCTCTGTCAGGTAAATTTTAATTCTTATGAAAATAACACCATGTATTTCTGGTGTAACACTAGAAGTAAACAATCATTATGAACTCTACTTAATTATTTTACAGATCAAAACAGACTACACAGCTAGAGTTTCACTTATTCTTCGTACCTCGTAAGAGTGAGCTTTGCAAGATTCATCTCAACAATAGAGGTGTGCTGAACAATCTGACTATACAAGAGTTCAAGTGTGACCTCTTTCCATTCGAAAGTGACGTCATGTCTTTGGAACTACAAAATGATTTCAGGTGATATAAAAAGTAGAGCTTATCATATGCTGCAGCTATGCATAAACAAGCAATAAATAAAAAGAAAGAAAATAATTAACTTGACAATTTTATCCCCAGTCATGGTATATGTCCTCTCTGGCTTAGAATCACCCTCTAGCTTATCCCTCTATTATTTTTAGTAGTAGTAGAGCTCTTAGTAAAGGGCTCATCTCGGGAAGTACTACGACCACACCAATTTTCGACATGGGTTTGAAGGGTTGACCTGTGGGTGCCAGTGAATTACAGGCGCATGAGTCTTAACACCTGTATGCCTCGAGTTGATGGACACAGTGCAATGCATCACACATTCCTAATGAACATGACTTGCGAGGCAATGCTTTGTTATTGGTGATGGTAACCACTTAGCATCAGGTTGACCATTTGCTTGTTCCATCAATAAAAAGTATAAAGATACATTTTAATATATAAACGCTTCTGGTTTTCAGGGAAAACTACTTAGAAGGAGATCCTACCTGCATGTATAATTCGGCGCAAGCGCTACGCACAATACAACAATTGTATGGAATTATACCGCGGGTGTATGGGAAAGGACAAGCTGCTAAACAGGTATCTAAATATATATAACTCAAAGGTAAATATAAAGGTAATAAACTCAATGTATATAATCTAAATATATAAAACACTGACTGACATAGTGATCTATCAACGCACAGCCCAAACCACTGGACGGATCGGGCTGAAATTTGGCATGCAGGTAGATGTTATGACGTAAGCATCCGCTAAGAAAGGATTTTGGTTAATTCTACCCCCAAGGGGATAAAATAGGGGATGAAAGTTTGTATGAAACTTTATCAATATTAAACGGATTGGGCTGAGACTTTGCATGCATAAACCTACTATGATTTTATCCCGAAAAAATAACGGGATCGGGAAAAAACTGCTAGGCGGAACTGAAGCTGCGACCGGCCGTTAGTAAATAAATAAATAAAATAAAATAAATAATGCTGAACAATCCACACAGCATCATCTAGCCCCAAGCTAAGCAGAGCTTGTGTTATGGGTACTAGATGACTGGTATACTTAATACAATATATTACATACATAGATATTTTTTATTATACATAGAAAATACCCAGAACACCCGGAATAAATATTTGCAGATCGTACAAACATTTATCCCGAGGCGGGAATCGAACCCGCAACCTCCTGCGTCGCAGGCAGACATTCGCCCGCCGCGCCACATCGGTCGTCATGCCACATACATGCCACGACGATAATATCACCGCGATTCCCTCGCTCGTGGAAATGGCCCGGATCGTCGGGGATATCTACCGCGCTTGAGGATTGAACTCATAATACTATTTATTAATTATTTAATTTTTATTGTAGGTATGGGATCTCCTCTGTCGCCTAAATAAAGAAGAGCAGGGTTCTTCCGTCAAAGGCTCGTCCACCTCTTGTATAGATCAGCTGCTGCTACTGGACCGCGCTATAGATCTCACTAGCGTCATGACCACGCAGCTGACTTATGAGGGACTGATTGGTGAGTCCATATCTGACTAGTTGAGTTTTTTAATCTTAGTGTAGGTTTTGCAGATCACAAATCTTTTATTATTCAAGCTATTATTATTGTCAAGCTACTGTATACTTTTTTTGTAAATACATACTGAGAATACATGTAACATATGGGTATACACTGTGTCCCAAAATTCAACGTTAAGCAGGCACCAGAGGGTGGTAGGTCCAAAAAGGGCCCACCAGCGGCCTAGTTGCGAAAAAAAGTCCGCTCACCAAGTAAGGGTGGTAGGTCAACCCTCTGGTCTGGTCAAAGGTTGTCTGGAAGAGATCGCTTTTAGCGAGCCCGTTGTACTCAGTGCTTATAATTATGTCTATTGTGTTTTTACTTCTTTGTGTACAATAAAGAGTTCATCTATCTATCTATCTATCTATCTGGTCTGACAGGCTATATCAAACTGAAACCTAACCAACTTATACCTATATTTGCATTCTCACCGTACAACATGTATTATTAATTAGCTTAAGTTGTCTTTTTATTTCTTAAGACAATAAATATTTTCTAAACCGAAAACCGAACCTGATTCTAATGAACCTAATGAACCTGGAACTTCCAGATGAGTTGTACGGCATTAAGAACTCAACGGCCACGTTCCCTGGCGACAAGTTCGTGTCTGCTGACGACGCCAGCCCTGAAGCGACGGCGCGGGAAAAGAAACGCGTCATACTCAACTCGAGCGAGGAACTCTTCACTGAACTCCGGGATTGCTACTTCACATCGGTAATATTCTCAGATCTTGACGACTGATGAGGCGCAGCGGGCGAATATCAGCCTGTGACGCAGGAGGTTGCGGGTTCGATTCCCGCCTTGGGATAAATGTTAAAGATAAAAGTACTTGGGATAAATGTACGATCTGCAAATATTTTTTCCGGGTTTTCTGGGCATTTTCTATGCATAATGAAATATATCTATGTATGGAAAGGTGGAAAGTGTCGGTTATTGCATGGTTATAAAAGTTCTCAAGGTCTACTGTTCTCATAGAACTAGTTGGTGTAACTTCCCGAATTAATTTTTCAGGTAGGAGCAGCCCTCTCCAAGAAAGCAAGAGTGATCAAAACGCAGTTAGACGAACGTCACAGAGACAAGACTGTGCAGGAAATTAAACAGTTCGTCTCGCGTTTACCACAGATGTTGGCAAACAAACAATCGCTGGCAACACACACCGCTATCGCTGAGTACATCAAAGAGGTATGTAACCGTCATCAGCCTAAGTCCACTGTTGGACATAAGCCTTTTTTTTAGGATTCCGTTCCTAAAGGCTTAAACAGAACCCTATTACTAAGACTCCGATGTCTGTCTGCCTGTCTGTCCATCTGTCACCAGGCTAATCTCATTAGCCGTGATAGTTAGATAGTTGAAATTTTCACAGATGATGTATTTCTGTTGCCGCTATAACAACAAATACTAAAAAACAGAATAAAATAAATATTTAAGGGGGCTTTCATACAACAAACGTGATTTTTTTGCCGTTTTTATTATAGACTAGCTGACCCGTGCCCACTTCGTTGGGCGGTAAACATTTTTACTTACAAATCTTAACTGAAGTAGTACTCGATGCGCCAACAGATGGCGTTAATACGGCATAAAATAGCGGTCGTTCGCAGTTTCGCCCGCGTGGCTGTTTTTTCCCGTTCCCGTTATTTTTTCGGGATAAAAAGTAGCCTAAGTTACTCCTTGTTACATCAGCTATCTGCCAGTGAAAGTCCCGTCGAAATCGGTCCAGCCGTTCCAGAGATTACCCGGAACAAACAGACAGACAGAAAAAAATTTAAAAAAATGCTATTTTGGTATATGTATCGTATGTACATTCCTATGCATGTAGTAAAAAGCAGTTATTTTAATATTACAAACAGACACTTCAATTTTATTTATTTGTATAGATAATGGTACGGAATCCTTCGTGCGCGAGTCTGACTTGCACTTGCCCGGTTTTTATGTGATTGCTGGTGACAATAGCAAATGGCCCACCTGATGCTAAGTGGTTACCATCGCCTATGACAGCATTGCCTTACCGGTCACGCTCGTTAAGAACGTGCCTTACAATGCACTGCTCTGCGTCCATCAACCTGAGGCATACAGGCGTTAAGCCTCATGTGCCTGTCATTTCACCGGTACCCACACCCTTAAAACAGGAACACCAAGTCTCTACGACCAGTGGCTTAGGCTGTGCGCTGTCTATGTCAGTTAGAAATAAAATCTTATAATAATAATAAATAAATGAATAAATATTTGTGGACATTTTTACACATCATCTAGCCCCAAACTAAGCATAACTTGTACTATGGAAACCAAATGACTTATAAGTGATATGTCTTGTTTATTTTTCAGACGACTGATAGTTTTGAATTCAACGATACAATTCAATGTGAAGAAGACTTTTTGAATTGTATTGAAAACGAGAAAGTGTGCCCATACATTGAAGACCTGATCGCACAGAAGGAACCATTGACAAAGGTTATTTTCGGCAATTTTTTTCATACTGTCGAGTATTTGTAAAAGAAATACGCACGCACGGTCCATAAACCTAACGTGAATACGTTAGGTTTACGGACCGTTACGATACGGAAGTGGAATTCGTTCGTGCTTACCCCCAGGTGCTACGACTTATCTGCCTGCAATGCGTGACCGGTTCAGGACTGAAGCCTAAAGTACTGGAGTACTATAAACGGGAGCTCGTCCAAGTATACGGACTCAAGACATGGCTTACGCTATGTAATCTCGAGAAATGCGGCTTACTGAAGGCTCAGCAGGGTATTCGACAGTACGTGGTACTGAGAAAGGTATGCCTCCAAATATAGCTTCATACCATAGTCAGGTGTGACATAGCTCGGCCCATACTGGCAACGGGTACCATTACAGGCAAAGTCAAAGTCTTACGAGTTTTATATGATGTGACTTTTGATCAATGAGACCCCCTAGATATAGGGCTCACTTGAGATGTAAGCTCTTATTTTGTTTTGACAACTAGTGACATTATTTACTAGGTGATTGTAATAAGATTGAATTTAAAACTGTTTATCATGTTTTCTCACTTCGTAAGTAAATAAATGTAGCTGTATATAAGCTAAGTATATATATTCACGCGGACTGCTTTTAGCTATGATTTTGTATGTGACCCGTCATCTAGGGGTATCATTGATCGAAGGATGTGACTGTATGTAAAGTCAAAGTCAAAAATCATTTATGGTCATCAACCACGGCTATTAGTAAATAATGTCACTAATTGTCAAAACAAAATAAGAGCTCACTTCTCAATTGCGCTTTTTGAGCGAGGGTTTTTGGTGTGGAGTGTGGCTAACAAATATACTTTATAAAATCTATATCTGTGTGAGAGATGATATGGGTAAAAAAGGAGTGACTAAAGAGATGACGGATGATGAGGCAAATGGAGGGAAAGTGGAATAAGGGCAGGAAAATGATGAAATGATGATGAAAATCTATATCTGTGTGTCATTTGGTGATTATTGTCACCATAGTCTTGGAAACATTATACTATTTACACATTACATTACTTTTAAATTTTTCATAATTTTATCATATTTTTTCAGTCACTGCATCTCACTATGGACGAGGTAGAGAAGAACTCAAAAGACAAGAGTTTCATGGCAAGCAAATATACACCTTTGACTGTTCGACTTAGCGAGCATATTGCCAAAAACAAGGGCTGGGCGGGTGAGTCGGCACACGCTATAATTAATTAGATAAAAAATACAGTTGCCAGAAAAAAATGTTTTAAAACTTGAAGCTTAATAAAAATAAAAAGTCCTATTACTTATCCTACAAATTTATTACAAACCCCCAATTATGGGGAGACTTTGTTCATCAGTGGATTTATTTAAGCTGATAACGTATTTATAAATAAAGACATAGATCTCATCTCTCATCATCACACAATTGCTTGTCCTCAATGGAAATCCAACCAACACCCTACAGCGAAAAAACCAGCCAAATGTAAGTTGGACTCGCGCACGAATGGTTCCGTACCATTATCTATAACAAAAACGGCAAATAAGAACATATACTACCACTACCTATAAATGGGTATAAGTAGGTACTTAAATTATAGGCGTAAAAGCCTTTTAAGCCATGACCATAATTATTCAGCCAACTAAATTATCTGTAATAGATGATAAATCCAATGATGATGATGATAGATATAAATTTAGTTGGCTACGTTTGTAAAGTGACTTCTGGCGACTGTACCAATTTATTTCATACTGGTTATTTATGGGCTTATCAGTAGGTAATAATGTGAATATGACGCATAGACAAAATAAATACACACGTTATCAAGGGAACACAAAAAATATACTTTTCACTTCTCTTGCTCAAAAAGGCCGTCATTGTAGCATACCAGAGCGGGGATAAAATAGCATTTCATCCTCTAGGGGAAAAAGATTTTTTGAAGAAGAAAACTACCTCGTATATAATGGGTCATTTTAGCTCCTTGTGCAACAATCTACTATTACGTGTGTAAAGTAGTAGTAGTAATTAAAGTTAAAAAAAACCCTCGACGCTAGAGTTGATATTTAAACTAACTAAACAGATTTTCCTGAGCGCCTATCATGAATAAATTTGACATTTGTAAACGTATCGTATCCATATCTGAGTTTACTGCGCGCCAATATTCCGCAGTTGAGGTATCGATTTAAGCAGATGTCAACATGATACGTTCACGCAGCATATCTATGTCAAATTTATGCTAGACCCCCGAATTCCCCGCTCACACTAGTCTCCTTTTAATAAAAAAATCGGCCAATTGCAAATTGGACTGTATGGTACATGGTACCTATATTAATTTTGGTGCGTAGAGGTTTAATCTCTCTAATCTAAGAATTCTCGAAATTAAACTCCTAAAACTTTACGGGTGTTGAAGTTTGTAGTTTTATTATAGATAGATAGATTAACTCTTTATTGTACACAAAGAAGTAAAAACACAATAGAGATAACTATAAATACTGAGTACAACGGCCTTATCGCTAAAAGCTATCTCTTCCAGACAACCTATGGATGGAAAGGATAGAACAGAAATAGATAAACAGCGTTGCACAAAAAGATAGAGACGCTAACCATGTAGACAAACTAAAATTATAATAATACCTAAAACATGCAAATCTCTCGATATATCATACTTCATACTAATATTATAAAGAGGAAAACTTTGTTTGTTTGTATTGAATAGGCTCCGAAACTACTGGACCGATGATTGAATCATTCTTTCACCGTTGGGAAGCTACACTATCCCCGGGTGACATAGGCTATATTATACATTTTCAAAAAAATTAGGGATCCTTACTAAAACCCGTGCGAAGCCGAGACGAACCGCTAGTATAAAATATACATATACCTATATACTATAGCTACATACTATTAAATATGTAATATACAATTGTACTTATAATACGTATACTAATACCTACCTAATTATTATAACTCAATTCTATTCCAGGTATCCAGGACGTCTTAGGCCTTCTCCCAGGACCAACTGTGGAAGAGTTGCAATCACTACAGCCACGCACAGCGCGACGAAATTCCATCTCCAGCGATAACTCCTCGTTAGACTATCCCAGAGTGGTTCTTATATTCTTCATCGGAGGCTGCACTTACCAAGAGATATCTGCATTAAGAACTATCAGTCAACAGGAGGACTCTAATGTAGAATTTGTTATATTAACGACGAAGTTAATAAATGGGACTAGTTTTTTAGAATCTATGTTAGAGGCTGAGGTTTAATGGTTACCTGTTGAATATGTAATTTATACCATTATAATAATAATGGTGGACAATCCACACAGCATCATCTAGCCCCAAGCTAAGCAGAGCTTGTGAGCTGTTAATGGTACTAGATGACTGATATACTTATTACAATACATTACATGCATAGATATTTTTTATTATGCATATAGAAAATACCCAGAACGCCCGGAATAAATATTTACAGATCGTACAAACATGAATCCCAAGGCGGAAATCGATTATCGAACCCGCAA
Source organism: Electrophaes corylata (assembly GCA_947095575.1). Lineage (NCBI taxonomy): Eukaryota > Metazoa > Arthropoda > Insecta > Lepidoptera > Geometridae > Electrophaes > Electrophaes corylata. Next base: position 5,097,929 of record OX352720.1, read on the forward strand.
CCTCCTGCGTCACTGGCGGACATTCGCTCGCCGCGCCACATCGGTCGTTATGACGGTATTATGACCCTAGATAGGAAGTTAAGTGTCCATGCATGCCTATTTCTGCCGCTAAGCAGCGTTGCCGTGTTCCGGTTTGAAGGGTGTGATGCCGGTAAAATTATAAATTACAAATTACAGGCACATGAGGTTTATACCTTTTGATGGTAGCCGCTCAACATCAGGTGCGCCCTCTGCATGTTTAGTATTGTTGTCTAAGCGGAGGTAGTCAGAGGCATATCCAAATAATGGATTTGGCAACATGTCCACATTTTACACGTCTACCTGTTTATCTAAAATTAAAATCTAAAATACCTACCCCTTTTGACTGACTAGCAGACAATCGACGCACAGCCTAAACCAAAGGTCCTAGTGGTATAAAATTTAGAGGGTAGCTCCTGTTGTAGTGTAGGGATGCACTAAGAAAGGAATTCTCGAAATTCAACCCCTGACGGGATGCAGCGGCTGTTGAAGTTAGTATGAAAAGTAAGGTAAAGAAATAAGCATAACCAAACCTTCCTTGTATCTGTATAGTTAAGATTGTATCGTAAAGTGAAATACTAATATTATAAAGAGGTAAAGTTTGTGAGGTTCCATCCAGAGATTACCCCCTACCCCCTATGAATATTATTATTATTTTAGTTACTAATAAACTCGACATAACCTAAGGATTGTTATGCGGAGGTAGTCAGAGGCATATCCAAATAATGGATTTGGCAACATGTCCACATTTTACACGTCTACCTGTTTATCTAAAATTAAAATCTAAAATACCTACCCCTTTTGACTGACTAGCAGACAATCGACGCACAGCCTAAACCAAAGGTCCTAGTGGTATAAAATTTAGAGGGTAGCTCCTGTTGTAGTGTAGGGATGCACTAAGAAAGGAATTCTCGAAATTCAACCCCTGACGGGATGCAGCGGCTGTTGAAGTTAGTATGAAAAGTAAGGTAAAGAAATAAGCATAACCAAACCTTCCTTGTATCTGTATAGTTAAGATTGTATCGTAAAGTGAAATACTAATATTATAAAGAGGTAAAGTTTGTGAGGTTCCATCCAGAGATTACCCCCTACCCCCTATGAATATTATTATTATTTTAGTTACTAATAAACTCGACATAACCTAAGGATTGTTATATCGTGTTTTGTCTTTTGCATTGACAGGAAGTTTCTAATAAGATCGAAACAGACGAAACACTATTTCAAAGTTACGTCGAGTTTATTAGTAGCAAGGTAAATGTATAATTATGTTTAATGATAAGTTTTATTCCTTCATATGATTAAGAAATAAATAATATATTACTTGAAATACACTTTTATTCCATTTGACCAACATTTTTCCATGAAAAATAAACATCAAACCATTGATCTGGTTTTAAAATCTCATATTTATAACTTGGATATAATAATCTTTAAATTTGATCAGTTATAAATAAACTTACAAAACCTGCATGCTTACTACCTATATATTACAATTTAAAGCTTTAGCATAATAAAAATAATTTCATACATTTACATCATATCTAGTGACTATTTTTCATAAATATTCGTTACTTGTATATTTTGTGATGTTCGCTTTCTTTGGTGCGACACTCACACCAAACTTCTTGGCCAGAGCTACCAGTTTCTCATTATCATAACTCATTTCTTCTTTATAACATCTGAGCATTAGAGGCATAACGGTTTCCAAAATAAACTTAAAGTTTGTCTGAGCATAGCTAGAGTCGTTACCTAGCGACAAATTAAGGCGAGAGTTGAATATAGCATGAATACACTCATCTACTACATCCATCATGTCCTTAGTTACTAGTTTAAGACCCATCTTTTGCACAGTGATAACAGACTGAGCAAACCATATGGTACTACTAGATAGGTCCACCCATGTTTCATTAATTATATATCTAGCTAATATAAGGCCCAAATTTTCCATTTGCGTAAGGAATTTGTTCACACTAGTTTTGGTGTGCATATTGACTGGTGTCCATTTATCCTCGGAAACCTTACATTTCATTGATTCAACAATCCTCTCTTTGTATTCTCTTAGTGCTTTAATGATGGGTGTTCTTAAACAGCTGTTTAATTGAAATCTTAAGTCAAGGCCGAATTCACAGAACAACATACACTGGTCTCTCAGACTTTGAACACAGTCTAAAACTAAATCTAAGGCGCATTGTGGGGTGAAAACCTGCTTAATAATTTGACTCATTAGTATCCTAAGTTGCAAGCTAGCCCAGACTATAAAAGCACTTATTTTATTCTTAGGAAATAGAGACGTGAACTCTGTTAAGGCATCAGTCAGTGAACAGAAGAATACTTCCCCCACATGTCTAACATAACTGTCTATAGAACCTTCTAGTTGGACCCCTTTAACATGAACTTTAACTGTATGACTGCAGATAGCCAGGTACATTTCACATGCTTGACTGGTCATGTTGAACTTGTTGAGTATTAGCACAGAATGCCTTGTGGATTGCAAGCCCCCCCTTGGACTCCAGTTGTGTGTCACATCTAACTCCCGCAGTAAAATCTCGATCAAAACTTTTTGTTTTTGCTCAATTTTCTTCAAAATTTCAGGCTTCTGTGGGTGGGTTTTGTATTCTTGAGAGTTAAAACTTTTCTGAGCTTTGGCCATCAGTTCATAAGTCTTCTGAAAATGCCTCTCGACAATTAAAACATCAAGTTCCTCTGTCACATCAGCTAGCCATTCAGGAAGTGGATCGATTTGTGGTGAAGGTAACTCCTCTACAGAAAGACTAGGAGATTCAATAGATGCAAGTTTAGGTTTCTCCGAGCTCTCCTTTTTCTTTAGCTTTAAATTTTCTTTCTCAATGTGCAGTTTTTTTGCAACATCAAACTTGTCCAACCAATCCTTCTTGATAGCTATGCTGTTACACTGAAACACTCTGGTATCTGGAAATGCAAGAACTTTGAAAGCCTGCTTCACTGTTCCCAAATCACGCACATTTACAACTGCAAGAGTACTAATGGGATAACTAGTTTGAAACTTATACCTCATGGGACCCCTTCTGTTTGATATCCATGAGGTTAGCATAAGGCAGTCACTGAACAAATACACATGCATTCTCTGTAAGGCTGTGTTCTCTTCTCCGTCGATTTCTAGAAGGTCGCCCTCGTGAAGTAAAGTTCGTTCGGGAACGTCAAGTAAGTTCATGCAACCTTCGACCTTCTCTGTTATGATATTGAGTTTGTTTTTGCGTTCCTCCTCAGCGCTGTCCGATTCTAGGTCTGGATTGTCAAGCGATTCACGGGATATGGTGTTGTCGTAGCCCAAGATCGAGGCGTGCGACAGCGTTGTGAGGACGGTTCGTTGCTCGCTAAGCAAATGCGAAAGCTTATACATCTCCGCCTCGAGGTGGGATATTTCAGTCGCTGTCTCGATGAACTGCATATAGTTCTCGTAAACATTTTTCTTAAGAGCACTGGCGGTTTCTTCGGCTAATGTTTCGATCTTTTCCTTCTGTTGCTGAAGATCCTCCCCCCCGACACAGGTCTTAGTCAGCTCCTTTACATACCGCTCCGGGATGAAGTCCGGTACCGCAAACTTTTCCATGTTGACGTCGGACATGGTCTTTCATAAATATTTAGATATAACGTTTATTTTATGATAAACAACACTGGTTCTCTCATCATTCGGTAATCGAATAGAACGACACACACACCACACACAGGCAGGACGTATCAAATCAACTCAAAAAATGAAAATGTCTGACGGTGACGGCCAAATAAAATGTCAAACTAGACGTCTCTTTGACATTTCTATAGTTTCTCTGTTCTGCTAAAAGTATTTTGCCCAGCAGATATAGAGTATAAAAAGCTGACAACTATCCGATGTAATAAAGCATTCTGTGGACTCTAGCTAAAAACTAAACTTAGCTTCATATCTAGTTTCTCCTAGAATTAATTAACTGACAAAATGATTCCGACGACCGATGTGGCGCGGTGGGCGAATGTCTGTCTGCGACGCAGGAGGTTGCGGGTTCGACGCCCGCCTTGGAATAAATGTTTGTAAAATCTGCGAATATTTATACCGGGTGCTCTGGGTATTTCTATATATAATAAAAATTATGTATGTAGGTATGTAATGTATTGTAGGTATTAAGTAAATCATATAACACAAGGTTTGCTTAGCTAGGGGCTAGATCAGTGGTTTCCAGGTATCATATTATTTAAAATAACCAGCCAACATTTTAGTTCTTCACTATCGAAACCAAATTAATTTTCATGCACCCCTGCTTACGACTGTAGACCCCCATTTTTTGTCACGTCCAACGTAGACCCCCGTCGAGTCTCCCGTGGACGGGGTCTACCTGGACCACTTTGGGAATGACTGGGCTAGATGATGCTGTGTGGATTGTCCAGCAGTATTATTATTCTACCTACGTGCCTGAACGATGTTGTGTAGACGCTCTCTGCCCAGTCTAGGTACCTGACCTAGCCCGTTTTATGCTCAGTAAACCGGCATTTTATTTCATCTCCACCTCTGCAGATAGAGTTGGAGATGAAATAAAATGCCGGTATATAGAAACCCTACATAGAAATAATTATAGTCTACTCGTAGCATCGGGAACATAGGAAGAAATGCAATAAATTTTTTTTTAAATGGTACTAATTTATTAGTAAGTAACAAATGAACTTAAACAAAGTCTATGCACGTATGTTTATCTGGCAGATCGTAATAATACCTATGACAAAATATTACAAATTGATGCTTGTTTTAATTTTTTGTTGAAAAAGTAGGCATTTCATTTCTCTAATCGAGTCACCCAACCTTATATTCTCATAGAGGCTTTTGTTATACTCGTATTATCTCAGCTCTTTCTCTCTGGACGGTGACAAAGAGGGAGACACCTTTATACCTTGGATGATTGGAAAGGCACAAGCTTTTAGTTTTGTAGGTAGTTCATCTTCCTTTGATATAAATATAATTCTGATCAATAATTATCAAAGGTAAATTGTAAAAAAACATTCATTTCGCCATTGTCAGAATATAAAATCGAAAGAGACTCGTTATCATCGATGAATATTGTTTATCATTTACTCCGTGTCTGCAGGCTTTTCCGCAGGCTTTTCTTCTTTAGCTGGTGTTTCTCTCTTTAAGAGTTCCTTCTTTGCAAGTTCAGGGATCTCTACTTCAGCAGTGAAGTTACCGTTTCGCTTGTATCTGTAAGTGCGTGCGGTGGCAACAACCGATTGAGATTCGTAGCAGTTGATTAGAGCGTCTCCGTTGCGGCCTGTCAGAAAATAACAATATATCTTTTAACAGATAAACATAGGTATAAAACAATTGCTAGAACAACTACCTAAGTACTATAATATTTGATCATAAATGTTCAAACTTGATCATAAATGATCAAACACGTCAACTTGATCATAAATGTTCAAACACGTCAACTTATCACAAATGTTCAAACACGTCAACAAGTGATTCTAGGGCATCAAAAGTTTTTTGTGAACGTAGTCTCCGGTACCTATGTTTTTAATTCATAATCTATTTCGATCAACCATTAAATTACCTGAGGGGCAGGTGCAGACTGCAATGTGTCTTCTGGCCATGCAGACGGCACCAGAACCGCACTGAGTATTGCCGAGGCAGGGGTCCACACAGTTGTATCCGACGCAAGCCAAATGGTCAGAGCATTGAGAGTCCAGTTCACATTCACCCTGCAGGTAAATAAAACCCATTTTTGATTACATACTATAAGCACAAATTAAACAAGGGAATAAGTTGTGAATATTTTTTGTTAGGGTTCCATACCCAAAGGGTAAAACGGGACCCTATTACTAAGACTCCGCTGTCTGTCTGTCTGTCCGTCTGTCACCAGACTGTATCTTATGAATCGTGATAGTTAAAGAGTTGAAATTTTCACAGATGATGTATTTCTGTTGCCGCTATAACAACAAAAACTAAAAAACAGAATAAAACAAATATTTAAGGGGGCTCTCATACAGCAAACGTGATTTTAAAAGTCTGTTTTATTTCAGTATTGAATTTATGAATCGGCTCCTGACAAGACAGCTTATTGTCTTTAGAAGTATTAACACCTTGAGCAGATAGCTACTATCACTTCAACTATATTTTCCCATCTGATATTATTACTTAGTTATTGTTATTATTGCTATTATTAGAGCCTAGCAATGATTTACTCACGCGTTCGCAAGAAACAAGTGCGTTTCCAATGTAGCCAGTTGGGCAGGTGCAGACGGGGCGTTCAGCACCAGTGCGGTCGTGACCAGGGGTACATTTAGCGTTGGCACCGCAAGGGTTGGGCTCGCACAGGTCACCTGTAAAGAGTTTGAATAGTAAAAGGCCAAGTAGTGAACCTTGTGGCACACCATATCAATTGTTTTACTTCCTTAAAGAAAATATAGTAGTAGTCAGACTTACGATCTTCGAAAGGTCTGCAGAAAGTGAAAGGATCGCCAGTCATGGTCTTCGGGCAGGAGCATACAGGTGTCAGACCGCGGAGGTTGCATTCAGCGTTGTATCCGCAGGCGTTAGTGCAAGGATTGATGCATGCATTGTACACACAAGCTGGTTTGTAGCTTGGGCATTCGCTGTCCGAGGTGCATTCGGCTGAGCAGATTTTGTAAGGATCACCATGATAACCCTGGTCATTGGAAAGTTCATTAAGTTGGTTTGCTTCTAGACAGATAAGGGTTGCTGAAATCTCAATCTATCATGCTCCATTACCATAGCGATTTACCACCAAAACGAAAATAGTTACGACACTGAGAATATAACGTATAATCAAATAAGTTAATTTTCTATCTCTATCAAGAATAATATAGAAGAATCTATGTCCGCCTGAGACGCAGAGGTTGCGGGTTCGATTCCCGCCTTGGGATAAATGTTTGTACGATCTGCAAATATTCATTCCGGGTGTTCTGGGTATTTTCTATGTATAATCATCTCTTAGTGTCATTTTATTAGTTTGTATCCCGTATTTATTATAGCTTCATACCTACGTATTGTGTATGTTGCATTGCCTACTCGTGAGAACCTGTAATTGGCTCTCTAAAGTTAATTTAGTGTTTATTTTAGTGTAAAAAAGCGGTTGGTTCTCCAATAAATATATAAATAAATAATAAAAAATATCTATGTAAGTAATATAGTATTGTATTAAGTATATCAGTCATCTAGTACCCATAACACAAGCTCTGCTTAGCTTGTATGTAATATAATATTGTATTAAGTATATCAGTCATCTAGTACCCATAACACAAGCTCTGCTTACCTTGGGGCTAGATGATGCTGTGTGGATCGTCCGGCATTATTATTTATATTATTATTATTATTAAGAATATATCTTTACGAAGAGAACACTTTAATTACAAACCCTTGGGCACTTGCAGATAGCACGGTGAGCGGCAACAGTTTCGCAGTCAGCGTTGACACCACAGTCACTACAGGGGCTAGTGCACTTGAAGTCCCGACAAGACTGCTGAGCTCCGCATTCTACGTCAGAGTCGCACTCGTGGCGACATCCGGTAAGAGGACTACCCTGTAAAATTAAAAATGTAGTTTGTTACTAGGTATGTTGATAGATAGATGTTACATTTAAAACACCACACCGGTAGATAATTTTATCTCACAATGTAATTAGATTAGGCTCACACATTGCTGGGTAGGTACTCTTTTTTCGAATAGAGTGGCTAATTAAGGGCATCTTTCTTATAACACTTCACTTTTCACGGTACTGCCCCAATTGAACCTTAGTTCCTACCACGATAGCTCTGAAGTGAAAGGCTGAAAGTGAAGTGTGCTTACCCGGTATCCTGGCAAACAGGTACAGATGGCCTGGTTACTGGCAACATGGCACTTGGTGTTGGGTCCACATGGAGAGGGGTGGCAAGCTTCCTCTGAAAACAAAACATCTCGTAAGATAATCTCGAACAATGGAGCATTTCACTCAATTGTAACTATATTTTTTGTTTCTTGTTACCGACCAAGGCTCCTATCGCCAGCTTGTTTGTTCAGTCGGTCGATGCTGGAACTTCCATTCGAACCGCGACCTCTTATAATGTCAGTTGGTCGTGAAGCTCCGCACATTAGCTGACACGGATATTCTTTCTCTATCTAACTTGTGTGACGTTTATAAAAGTACATTACCTGGGTCAGCAATTCTGCAAGACACAGATGGGTTGCCAGTGTAGCCAGCGGGGCAAGTACAGACGGGAATGTGGTTACGGACCTAGATACAAACAAGATATTCGTTATTTACAATGTCATCTCTAGAATCCATCTGAAAGCTTTGAACCTGAATTCCCTTAGACACTAGACAATTTTTTGTAAACACTTACGTCACAGTTGGCGTTTGTACCGCATGTACCTTCACATGGGTTGATGCAGTGCTGATTCACACATGCTTGGTGACCACGGCATTCACTGTTATCTAAAAAATATCAATGGTTATCTCCAACATTGTGTCCGACGAGCATCAAATGCAAAATAAAGAGCCCCCTGGTCCTGATTTACCTACTTCAGATGCTTATGAAAATGATTCAGTAAAGACATAAGTCCAACTCACCGACACATTCAATCCTGATGCACTGGCTGAGCGGATCGCCCGAGTGTCCGGCCAAACAAGCGCACACAGGCCTCACACTACCCTGGATGCAGTGGGCTCCGACACCGCAGGTGTGGCTGCCACACATGACAGTCGTGTCGGAGATGGAGCGACCATGCTCGTATAAATCCCGACCAAAGTAGCTTCGAGGATTATAATTGTAGTTGTAGTAGCGCTGAGCTGTAATAAATTTTGTATCTCAGAAACTATATAGGCACTTAAAATTAAGAGAAGTGGTTTTTGAAGTTTCGACATCCCACTTTATAATTTTTTTAAAAACCCACATCTTAACAACACCTTGTTCGATTTCATTTATATGCTTACCAATAAATTTCTCAACAGCATCCTATACGTGTATTTGGATGTAGTTAAGAAACTCTCTACTCTGCATAAAATTTGGCAGTGATAACTACCAAATTTTGTGCTGATTGGATCAACAACAACGGTTTGAAAATTATGCTTGAGCACACATACCTACAAACCAACATACAAAGCAAAATCGCCCAAGTTCACACAGAGATCTTCAAATGCATCGCTCCGAATCAAGTATCTTCTTAAAAAAAAGAACTTTATCAAAGATCTTCACGTAAGTATACCGTTCCTATGTTTTATAGATACCTAACCTACCCCTACCGCAGCTTCAAAGCGGTTTCTATTGTACAGATGGCATTACTATATTTATTGTGAATAAGCATTACTCATAAAGCAAATTAAAAAGATTAATAATTCATACAACAAAGACTTATTAAAATGCATTATTCCCTGATAAGACCACGCGGAACCGTCCCACACACAAACCGTAGACTAGAAAAAATATAGCGAGTGAAGGACCTTGCAATAACAAGCTTCGAGGACGACTTTTAAAAACGATCAAAAACATTAAAAAATGTAAGTAAAAAAGGGATACTGCACGCATAATAATTTCATTCATGAATTCGGTCTTTTTAGTACAGTACCAAAACGTAAGTACCTAAGTACCTGAGTTGGTAGGTACAGTAAAGTACTAAAATGCCTTTTTCGCTAGTGTTTGTTGGGGGTACTTGTCGTTGGACTGTAATCAAGGGAAGGCTTTATGAGCGATTCTTTTCCAAGGTTCTAATAGTATTTTTTTTGCCAAATTGATCGTATTTGTTCTGTTGATTGTGTTGTGTGGAGGTGTAGGATGTTTGTTAAATACCTATGATGTTACGGATATAGATTGTTTGTAATGTTCGGATGTAAAATTTGGAACTTTAACTTTGAATGGTGACTCAGAATTGACCTAGACAAAGATTGAATTTTCCTTATACCGGTAGTTTACGGCGCCTAAACAATTCTATAGAAACCCATTGCTCTTATTGTAAGTCGATGTAAAAATATAATGTTTTTGAAGTGATTACTCTACGATTCCAACATCATGGGGTTAGGTTGGGGTCATATTTATGTACCTACTTTTTAAATTACAGTTTTTATTCCAGTTGATTATACACACACAAATTGCCATTTAATTATCATTGATTGGTTGGATAGGTTTAAAGTTTTTTGACGACCGATGTGGCGCGGCGGGCGAATGTCCGCCTGCGACGCAGGAGGTTGCAGGTTCGATTCCCGCCTTGGGATAAATGTTTGTAAGATCTGCAAATATTTATTCCGGGTGTTCTAGGTGTTTTCTATGTATAATAAAAAATAAGTATGTTCTTACATACCTACTACACCCATCATCTATCATCATTCTTATCTAGTACCCATAACACAAGCTCTGCTTAGCTTGGGGCTAAATGATGCTGTGTGGATTGTACATCATTATTGTTATTAGGTAAGTTACAATAAAAAAAACTGATTAAGTAGGTTACTTCGTACCTAGGCACTTAGGTACCTAGGTAGTTTACACCCACTGCAACTACATATAAGGTTGTGTTTAATCATCTTGCTATTCTAATGATGATTAATAATAACATTGATCAAAAATGTAGAGGTCAGTGCAGCGTACTTATTTGAATAAGATAAAAAATTATACCTATCTAGGCAACCGCAATTGCAGAATCTAAGAGATGTAAATAGAACGCAAGAAATACTACAAAAAAAAAAAAAAAAAAATACAAACAACTAAAAACACTAAAAAAACACTAACTAAAACTACACACACACTACACTAATAAAATACTATGTTCAGGCATAGTATATAGAAGTAGTAGGTAGTTATTAGTAGTAGTAGGCATAGTAGGGATGGGTTTTCATCACTTACCGTCAACGCCAACTTGGAGAGCGAGGAGCACCAATGGTGCTATGGACAGCATTTTTCCGCCCATCTGTAGAAAAATAATTAATATGATTAATAATTATTACAATTATCAGCGAATCAGCATTGCCATTCAGCGTGGCAATGCAGCCAGTGTTTTGGGAACGCTTCCGATTGGCACTTATCTGCGTCAGTTGAGCTACCTTTAGATCGTTTGCAATGGTCTTTAGATAGCTCAACTGTTTCATATGTATTTTGTACATAACAATTATAAATACCTGTATTAGCTATAATTTTCTTTGTAAATAAATGTCTATTAAAACAGTAGGTATACCTTTTATTATTCACCCGATATTCAAGGAGAGATTCTTGATATGAAAAATTATAAAAAATATATAAAAAAATTGATTTAAAATAGATTCTGAATAAATATAATTTAGAATAGGCACCGAGAAGGTAGATAGTTATTACGAAAGTTGATGGTTATTTATCAATACCTAATATTTAAAATAAAATAATTTATTTACAAAGAAAATTACAGCTAATACACGTATTTATAATTGGACAAAATACATATAAAACAGTATAGCTATCTACAGACCGTTGCAAACGATCTAAAGGTAGCTCAACTGATCCAGATCAATGAATACCTAGTTAAAACAAAGTAAGAACATAATTAAATACAAATTATTGAACTTTCAAATCAAGTACTTTGCTCAGGAGATAGAGGGTGTTGGTTGTCTCAATTAAAAAAAAAAGAAAAAAATACGTTAAAATTATTACTTAAAAACAAATAAATTTCACGTTTTTTTTAGGCACTAAATGTATTTACAAAATAAATGGGTTACCCAAATATTTTTCAATTATTTAACTTGGTCATGATTAAATGTAGGTAAAGATTTCAATATTAACATTGTATAAAGGTTTCAACAAAGGTTACATTACCAAAGCATTATAATAAACAAGTCCATATTCTTAGTAATAAACGCACGCCATGTCGCACAGATAAAATTTACCTAACATAAAAACGCGCGCAATCCCGCACAGATATAGATCGTCCGTGCGTTTATAATATTGAGTAAAACATTACATTTTATAACTTAAAATAGTACCCATACTTAGACAAGAACAGACGCTGTGTACATAACCAAAGAAGCTGTTTTTACGAGTACATTGACTATTTAAAAGTCTGTTAAGTACCTTGATACAAAGCGTTGTTAAATTTTAATGATGATTTACTGATGATTTTTTTGAGTTGAATAAGTAAGTAGACTGAAGTGAAATAGGCTATTTCTATTATAGCAGCTCTAAGTAATTTTACCTAAAGCTGACTGATTATTTACTTGACTGAGTAATTGGTATGCAAGGATGAATGAGTCCGTTTGCAGTGTCCCATAATAATGCTTGTTGAAGGTTGTGAGATATTGTTTGAATGAGTCATTTGACATCAAGTATCAATGGATTCGAGTGACCTACTCTGTAGCGTTTTTATTTAATCAGCTAAATTAGGTACCTACTATAGTACCTAAATAATAAAATCAGTCTTTAGCACATATGATAAAAAAGTATCGAAGTACTTAAAATTTAATAATATATTTTATTTTCTTAATACGTCCAATAAGTAATTTAATATTTGTAAATAAAATGTTATTTAGGTAAATTGAATCATTCAGAATTTGTAACTTTGAATCTTAACTGTAAAACGCGAACGCAATAGATTAAAAATAAAAAACTATCCAGGTAAATTCACATCGCGTAAATCTTAGATGATTGATTCCTATAATTCACAGTGGAAAACAAACACTTGTAAGGCACAACACTAAACACTTACTGTTCGTATGTCTGAGAGTAAACAACACTGCGACGAATGTGCGCCGGCCTTATACTGGACATTGCGCCTACGCGATTCTAATATCCGCGCGAACTTTTATGCAAATCTATATTTTTAAGCATCCTGATTTATTGATTTATTTTGCGGCTATTATCTACTATTTAGTATACATTTTGTGATGGATACCTAATTTGTTGTTAATCGCATGCATTATGCTCACCCCAAGAACTCTCCTCATCTAATGAATGAAATTCAAGATTTAACATAGAGATAATTACACTCGTCCTGTTCTTGTAAATTTATGCTAAGAATAATTACTATTTTAATTAGAATAATACAAAAAGTCCCTAAATTATTAGATTTTTTTGGAAGCAACGTGTACCATTTTCATTTTAAAATTAACCATTTGATTTTGCTGACGTAATGCGCGAAAACTGTAAAGGCTTATCCTCAAGAAAGGACCTTCCTGAAGGTCATAATTTAAGCGTATTTTTAATTCATTTGTCACGACTACTTTCCCGCCATATTTGGCTATCACTCGTTACCGGCGAATAGTCAGTTCTACCAGACACGGTAATGACATCATTTCAAGTAGGTAAGTATTTAACCTGGGTACTCTGTAAATGGAACAGAGAAACCGGATCTAGATAAGCCTAACTTATTATATAGCCATCAGACTTATAAACATATTGATTTATTTGAAAACAAAAAAAAGCCCTCTTTAGAGCATCGGTGGTCTATTGCGAGTAATCCTGCCTTCTGATCCTAGGTTCGTAGGTTCGAATCCGGTCGTGCATCAATGGATTATACGTAAAATTTATGTGCACAATGCCAGTGCTCTTAAACGGTGAAGGAAAACATCGTGAGAAAACCAGTTAGTATTCTAGCAGCGGCAATGAGCTTGCAACTGTCTCATATGGAATACCAACTACTGCTCTGCTTAGCTTGGGGCTAGATGATGCTGTGTGGATTTTCCAGCATTATTTATTTATTTATTTCTAGTATTTCTCACCTTTTAATCTACTTCTTTCTATACCCTACACTGTCATAAATTCCAGTATAATCCTCTCAATTCCAAAGGCTTTGCATATCGTAAAAGTTTCTTTATTTTTTTAGATTTTCTGTTGTAGGTACCTATGTGTGATTAAAAACAAAAAGTTATTCATCTTTATTAAAACCTTCTAGTTAGTATTGAAACTGAGTGATCATTTAATAACGGGGGCGGGCGTAGCTTCATCGTGAGATATAATTCACTTAGTTTACCGTCGATAAACAACACCACTACAATAAAACATGCCTAAAAAGGGACTTGACAACCGTCCCTCTTCATAATCAACTCGCAATTTCGCTCACACATGAACGGAACGTATCAGGAACGCGATGATCATGTGTGTCACAGAATAATCTGTGTGCTGCTGCAGTAGACAAAAGCATTATTTTATTTTTAACCCTCGGTCAGTCGCGCATTTTTAGTTTACACGGTTGGTCGCGTGGGGTTTCTGAAGACCCCAAAAATAAACAGCCTTAAAAACACCTTTTTAATAATTTTTTCGTTATTATCTAAGCAAGTCATTGGCGAATAACTTAAATGCAATAAAACTACAAAAAGTTACGTAAACATATTCTTTTATTTCTTCTTTGAACTTACAATCTAAAAAAAGGAACTTAAATTTCTCTCCTTGAGATCACAATCCCAAAAAAAAGGTTTTTAACAAACTAAATGTAGGAACTTCTCCTTTTTAATAGCTTAAATTTTTCATTTTTCCAAAACCTGGGCTTTCAAAGACCCCACGCGACTAACGGAGGGTTAATGTTGTTGTTTGTATCTAAATTATTTCACAGCAACTTCCTATTAATCGATTATTCTTTAATGTTAAAGTAAAAATTGAGACATAGGTATAGTTTTTAATCAAATCAAATCAAATAAAAAAAATCAAAAAGATCTTCTGTACACAACATGAACGCAATAAAATAAAATATATTTGATTTGATTTTATTTTATTTTCTTAATTCCTACTTTATTCAATCCTATTACTTTCCGCTCACGTTCCTGAACTCGTACGTAATCCTTATTTGAAGAAGATCCATTTAGGAAATCCAACAAATCCAAATACCAACTTTAGCATATCATTTTGGCGATCGGGCTAGGAACAAAATAATATTTTTTCAAATGATTGACTCATTTGGATTCGACCCACATTGATTACGTAATCTTATTTGTTGTACCTACAAACACCTCGTATTGTAATGTAAATTGTATCAATGGAACGTAGGACTAGTAGATATTAGGAAGTTCCATCACTTAGAGGAAAAAAGAATATAAAAAACAGCCTACCTATGAGTACCTACAACATCCACTGTTGCTAGCTTTATAGAATTAGGTACCTACCTACCTTATTATAATAATCCTTGGAGTACTTGAACCGAACATAATATTTTAGGATTTTTAGGTACCTACTTAAGTAAATATTTTATATTGACCTACCTACCTGCCGTTGTTACGTAAAAAGCTTTGGTTAGATAGGTATCTACACAAAGTCAAGGTCATCGTCAATCATCATCAAGCTTTCAGATTCACACTTTAATTATGAATCGTTCCAGTTTCCATAAAAAAGAAGAGCCATCTTTAATTTAATTGCATGAGTAGGTAGGTAGGTATTCTTCCAACCCACACAAGGATTTGCATTTTAATTATTATTGATGTGTTACTAAGCTATCCATTATATCTTACTACCTAGTCATAATGGATAGCTTTTGCCCCGAACTGAGATCTCGCACGCCTATTCCAGGGACGCCTTTCGTTTTTCCATATCTATATAATAGATAGAATAGATAGAACACTCTTTATTGTACACCACAACGAACAAAAAAAATTACATAATATACAAGTTCTTAAGCTTAGTGAAGTACAATGGGCGGTCTTATCGCTGTAAGCGATTTCTTCCAGACATATATATAGGTATCTACCTAGGGAAACTATTTTGTGTATGTTATAAATTTTATAGAAACCTAGTTTATCCATCTAAGTGTGAACTAAGTAGGTACGAGGAGTAGATTTTAATTTGACACGAAATACAATCGATGGTCCCATTTTCGCCTTTATACCTAGATGTTCCCCTAAGCCTTATGGTAAAGATCCACTGAATTAGGTACGTAGCTACCTAGGTACCTACCTACCGAAGTACTTTTTTTTTTCTACAAAATAGGTCTAGGAAAAGTAGTAGGTACCTACGTAAGGTAAATAGTACCTATTATACTGACGTAGGTATGTTACGTAAAGCAATCTCATACATTCAATACAATAAATTAAATAAAGATAGATAGATAGAAGATAGAAAATACTTTATTGCACACTACAACTATAATTAATAATATTATTATTATTATTTATTATTTATAATATAATTATTGACTAAAAGTTATTGTCTAGAAAGATAGAATACAGTTTCCGAACGTAAGAATGAACAGCTGACGCACTGCTGAAAATAATGTCAGTTTTGTTGACAACTGCTGGTTTTGACAGTTTGGTTTTTTTTTCAGCCACTGATTTTTCATTCCTCGAAGAAAATGCACTGAAGGTTTTTGTATAGAAAATAGATATAAATTTACACTGTAGCTGTTACGAGTACAAAGCCATCCTCCCTTATACAAAACATGTCCGCTAGTAAATTAGATGCAGTGTACCGGAGTATTCTCTTGACAAAATTTTTTACTAAAGGATGGGGGAAGCCAGAAAACTTGAAAAGGTCAGCTCACCACGAGAGTTCTGTGTTGTGTAACATGTACATGCTGTACAAGGGTTAACAGTTTGAATAACACTGATTTATTCATAATTTTTAAGGTTATTCGAGTTCAGGAAAGTTGTGTCAAACCGGGAAGAATGCTTCAAGTTGGTGGAGAGGGATTATCCTGTCACAATAACAAAGGTAAATAATTATCCAAACATCCTGTATTTTTATGGACCAGTTGCATATTAAATGGTTTCAAACCCAATGTTGATGTCCTATAAAGGTGAAGTAGGTAGGTACTAATTTTTTATAGGTTTAGTAGTCTTAAATAGAAATAAAGTAGGTAAGTTTAAAGATGTTTCTTGACTGGGTCCTTTACAACACTATTAAAATTAATCTAAATTAATCTCAGAACAATCTGAGAACATAATAAATATGTTTGATTTAATAACTAGCGAGTGCATGAATTCTTCCATGGGAAGTCATGTTATGACTTCAAGCTGTTTAAAAGCGGTAAATACAATAGTGAAGTAGCAATGAGCGAGACCCTCTAGCACAGGTATTTCCATACTTAAAAGAGGGTCCCAACCCCATAAAATGTAACCTAGATTAAGTTTACTGAAATAAAATATTTGTATTGTATGTGTAAGCCCATTTATGGGTTGTATTTCAGGAATTTACCTGTCCTTTACCTACCTCTTGTATCTATGGTTATACAAACTAGCGAGAAGCTCACCAACATAATCTATGTAAAATAAAAACATTTTTGTTACAGGAACAAAATTTAGCTGATTGTAAACTCATAGAAGGCTACTTTGTCAGTCCTCTTGAGAGGTACCTTCCTGGAATAGTTCCGGAGATTGCACAGAAGGCCCACTTTCAAGCCTTACTGCCTATCCACTGGCCAGAGAAGAATGTGAAGCCTGTATGCCTTCATTTAGCTGGAACTGGTGATCATGTAAGACATTATTTGATACAGCCTTTTTAAGCAAGTGAAACAATCAGAGATCTCTTTCACAACTTGGGTGAATGAATGAATTGAGTGGAGTTTGTCCGAGTTGAACTTTTGAACTGCTTGTCCAATCTGCTGGAAATTTGGTAGGATGATTGTATTATTTACTTTGACTTGCTAGAATTTGAGAATTAATTTGGCTGAGCAATAATTAAGATATAGTTCAAAAGAGGGTAAACTCCGAAAATGCTAATTATTTGTTCACCCATGTTCTTATTTTTGTAGGATAAATAATTTATTAATCTAAAAAAATTATGACTTTGTAGCTAGTTCATACTGTATATAGTTCAACAGTGCATACTGGCGCGACATCGTTTGTGTGAAGTTATTTTATTGCAAACTTTAATCCTCGCTGAACACCTTTTAGGGTTAAATTTCAAGAATTCCTTTCTTAGTACACCCCTACGCACCAAGATAGATAAACCCTGAAAATGTCGAGTCTCTACGACCATTAGTTTAGACTGTATGTTTTCTTTATGTCAGTCAGGACAAAGAGTAGAGAGATAGATATAGATTCTGATCACCACTTCTGTTGGTGTCGATCCCTAACATTCACTACTTTTTATCACGATGTGGTGCCAACATGTAAAGGCAAATCATGCGTCAAGTCACGCCATCATTAATTGATTTGTATTACAGACTACGAACTTTCGAATAGACGTGAAACTCCCTGGGCATACTTAATGACAGATACCAGACTTATTAAAATAGCTGTTTCTGCCAAACCAAGTCTCGCTTATAAGCGAAATCTTTATGTCAACTAGCTCTCATAGTTCATTTATTTTTCTTATGCGATTTGCTGATGGAACAAGCAGATGGCCCACCTGATGTTAAGTGGTTACCTATAACAAAACATTACCTCTCAGGTTGTGCTCGTACGGAACGTGATCTACGAGATGTTCTGCGTCTATAAATCTGTTTATATAATCAAATATATTGATGTTAGGCCTCATGTGCGTGTAATTAAACCGGCACCCACACTCTTCAAACCGGAACGCAGCAAGCTACTTGGTGGCAGAAATGGGCATGGTGGTAGCATTCCCCAGACGAACCTATCACTAAGAGCTCACTACATGCTGGCAGTAGTGAGTTGAAGTGAGCGCTTGGCAGGCAGATTAGTGACCACAGTATTGGTGTCAAGTAACCCGGAGATGCTGCTACTCCTGTTACGTTTCCTTAGGCCTCTGGCGACACTACGTATGCCAGGACTAGCATAGAATAGGAGGGTTCCTATTACCATGACCCACAATTACTTAACACATAAAGTATGTTCCTATTTAACAATTTTGCCTTTGTGACAAGTTACACTTCTATGCACTAGGTATATTGCGATCATCAATAATATTATCTTGGCACACTCGCATCGGCCCACACGGTGTGCCTGTGTACTTGTTATCTATTATTATCTTGTTTATTTATTCACCTTATTTTATCTAGATAACTTTTTAGGAAGGTTTCTTTCATATGGCTCCACGCATGCAAACTTATCAGTTCTCACAAGTCTTACACAAATGTTTGAATCCACAATCGAATGTTGCGCAGAAGGTAGAGCTCCTATTAACTGGTAGTCAGTGAAGTATAATAAAATCGGCCAAGTGCGAGTCGGACTCGCGCGCGAAGGGTTCCGTACCATTATCTATAATAAAAACGGCAAAAAAATCACGTTTGTTGTATGAGAGCCCCTTTAAATATATATTTTATTCAGTTTTTTAGTATTTGTTGTTATAGCGGCAACAGAAATACATCATCTGTGAAAATTACAGCCTGGTGACAGACGGACAGACAGCGGAGTTTTAGTAATAGGGTTTCGTTTTACTCTTTGGGTACGGAACCCTAACAAAGGTTTTCTAAATGTAACTAAATTTTTTCAGTTTTTCTGGCGACGTCGAAACCTCATGGTGAAGCCATTACTCAAGGAAGCAGGCATCGGAGGCATCATTCTAGAAAACCCATTCTATGGACTCAGAAAACCGACTGACCAAGTGTAAGTAAACTGAAAACAGAAACTACAAAAAAGGAAACCTTTGAGAAGAAAATGAAATTACAGGCACATATGAGACTTAACACCTTAGGTTGGTGGACGCTAAGCAGTGCATAATAGAGCACGTTCTTAATGAGCGTGACTTATGAGGCAATACTTTGCTATAAGCTATAACCACTTAACATCAGGTGGGCCATCTGCTTGTTTAATGAGCAAGTTGTAAAAAAAAACAGCTTCACGAATTTAATCCTCAGTCACGGTAGAAATCCACTCGGATTTCTTAGTTCCATTCAAGATTATTTAAGGATGTATTAAGAGGTAGTCATAGGTACGAACATAAAATTACATTTGGCAGATACCCACACGTTTTGCAGTAGTTAGTAGGAACTGCATTTTGATAAATAAATAAATATAAATAATAATAAATAAATAATGCTGGACAATCCACACAGCATCATCTAGCCCCAAGCTAAGCAGAGCTTGTGTTATGGGTACTAGATGACTGATATACTTAATACAATACTATATTACATACATATATATTTTTTATTAAACATAGAAAATACCCAGAACACCCGGAATAAATATTTGCAGATCGTACAAACATTTATCCCAAGGCGGGAATCGAACCCGCAACCTTCTGCGTCGCAGGCGGACAATCGCCCGCCGCGCCACATCGGTCGTCAAGACTTGAAGAAAATGCTTTATTGCAACCTCATTTCTAGTAGCCATGACGAAGACTGTATGCAATGAATGCTGGTACATCTTGACGCCCGCGATATCAAATTAAACAAGTCACATTTTTTGTTTCATGCTACTGCCGCATGCCGGCGGAACAAGCATATATCCCAATCACCTATAACAAAGCATTGCCTTGTAGGTTACGTACGTGCTCTACGTTGCACTACCTTGCGACCTGAGGCATCAAGCCTCATGTGCCTGTAATTTCACGGGCACCCACACCCTTCAAACTGGAACATAGCAATGCGAGCATCACTGTTTGGCGGCAGAAATTGGTAAGTGCGGTGGTATCACGAAACCGTATACGTGTGTTCCGATTTGAAAGACGGAAAGGAAGTCATATAGAAAAATTAAAAATGTCTTGATAGAATATTTTTTTAAAGTATGTTTGTTTTTTAGGCGTTCCTCGCTTCACAACGTATCAGACATATTCGTAATGGGTGGATGCCTTATCCTGGAATCGCTGGTGCTATTTCACTGGTGCGAGAGGAACGGACTTGGTCCTTTGGGGGTCACTGGACTTTCTATGGGAGGACATGTATGTACCATATAAAGCATTACCCTTATTCATAACTAGATGACCCGCTCGCGAATTCGTCTGCGTTGTGTTTTGAATTTCATACAAACTTCATCCCTTTTTTACACCCCAGGAATGATAGGTCAATGAAACTCATACTAAGTTGTAAGTTTGACTATAAGCTAAGTAATTCTGAAACTTTTTTTTAAATAAATTTCGTCTTTTTGCCTTATTTTAAGTACTATTAACAAGATTTCAGAAAAATATCTTTAAAAAAATTTGTTCATATTTATATTTACTCTACCCCTATAAGTTTTCGGAAGTCCTATTTCACCCTGTATAATATTATCATGTTGTTCCGTATAATGCCACGTAGAATGCACTTTCATGTTATTTGAAATATATTTTATTCTTATTTGTATGTTCACCTGGTTATGGGGACAACGCTATTGCTTCTGTAACTGGGAGTTAGTAATGAGGGCAACGGGAAGCATTATGTTTGATGGTAACGTAGGCAACGCGTACTTCGTGTATTAAGGAACAATTGTACGTAGTTTAAGGAGGCGGGTGTTGATAATTGCGACACAGTATAACGACTACTGTAGTTATCTTCGTTTTCCTATTTATACTGAACCACTGTTAAAGTTCCGAAATAAACATTATTATTTTAAAATTTATGATTATGATTTGTGTACTAGATGGCGTCACTAGCGGCCACAAACTGGCCGAAACCTCTGGTGCTGGTTCCATGCTTGTCTTGGTCGACTGCTTCTGCGGTTTTCTTACAGGTAATCAACATATCCTATTTCAGTCATCATAGGTTGTGGTTACCTGCTAGTTATTTTTTTATTATTTTGGTTATTTATTAACCGACCGAACGAAGCGTCTCAGTTTCGAGATGAGGCCAAAAATGCGTTTGTCCGTCTCTCTGTTCTCGCCTACAGCAGGCGGATTCTGAGCTTTTTACGTTTCCCGGATAACGGATTTCGGTTTGCGAGCTCGAACTTTTTGTATGAAGATATGATAAGCGGCCCACGAGGGTCCATACTTGCGTATCTCCATACAAAAAGTTCGAGTTCACAAACCAAAATCCGTTATCCGGAAAACAAAATAACTCAGAATCCGCCTGCAGGTCGCATTTTCAATCGATTTTGACGAGAATTTTAACGCACGTTCCTTTACTTTTTTTTTTAGTCGATCGTGATTTTTGTAACCTAACTAACCCTGTAAAGGGGTTAGTTTGCGGTCGGTTATTGTATGGTTATAAGGGCTCGCGAGGTCTTTTGTTCTCCCAGAACCACTATTGTTAGTAAGATGTCTAATGTTGGCACGAACTTTTCAGGGTGTAATGTCACAGTCAATAAACTGGGACCTTCTAGAAGACCAGTACCTCTCCGACGGCGTCTACAGAGAAAAACTATCCAAAATGGTGACAATAGTCGACGAAGCGTTCCTAGCTGGCAAAAAATTCGCACGCACCTACTCAGAAACCATAACACCGCAAGCAAAAACAAACCCTAACGCACAGAACATAGATCCTAATAAAAAAGTAGATATAACATACAAAGAATCAGTGGATTCAAATCAAGTGATAGATATGAGTAGAAATCTAGAGATGAAAAGCAAGGTTCCGAATTACGAACCGAAGTCTGAGCTTACTGTGAATATTGAATGTTTGTATGCGGAGTTAAAGAAGTTACTAGATGAAAAAAAAATTACGCAAGTGCTGTATGATAAGTTGGTTTCGAACGAGAAATTTGCGCTTGAACCTGAAGATATAGAGGATCTTAATAAATTAACTGAAGAGAGATTGAAAGAAGTGCTGTTGAGATGTAAATTGGGTGAGTGGACGATTTATATTTATGCATTTTAACAAAGCATTACATCGCAGGTCACGTTCGTTGAACGTGCCCTACGATGCACTGCTGTGATCAACCTGAGGCATACAGATGTTAAGCCTCATGTGTCTGTAATTTCACCGGCACCCACACTCTTTAAGCCAGAATACAGCATGCTACTTAGCGGCAGAAATAGGTATGGTGGTAGAACTTCCCCAGACGAGCCCTTCACTAATAGCTCTACTACTTTTTTATTTGTTGATTGAGACGATTACTTTGTCTACAGACTCGGACGAGATATTACGGCGCGGCGTGGCGCGGCGGGCGAATGTCCGCCTGCGACGCAGTAGGTTGCGGGTTCGATTCCCGCCTTGGGATAAATGTTTGTACGATCTGCAAATATTTATTCCGGGTGTTCTGGGTCTTTTATATGTAAAATAAAAAATATCTAATATGTAATGTAGCGTAATAAGTATATTAGTCATCTAGTACCCATAACACAAGCTCTGCTTAGTTTGGGGCTAGATGATGCTGTGTGGACTGTCCAGCATTATTTATTTATTATTTATTTATTTTAAAATGTTCCCTTTTTTAGCTTTCCTCAAACAAGAAGAAGAAGATGTCCAAGCACCCCCTCTAGCACAAGAGAAAGAAGAGATAAAGCATGAAAACTCAAAAACCAGCGAAAAAGTTTTAGAAGTAAAATCATCAGTTCCAGAGAAACTACAACCACAGACAAAAGCAATAATCCAAAATCCTAAAGAGAAAAGTTCGTGGAACATTGCTGAGCTGGCTTCTGATTGGATCAACCTGTCGTTCCTCAGATCGAGTGAGAGAAAGATAGATATAAGCAAGATACATTGGAGAGACAGAGAAGCGTTGCAGTTTATGAGAGGTGTTATGGACGAATGTACGCATTTGAGTAATTTTTCGGTGCCTTTCGACACATCTCTTATCATTGGTGAGTATGTTTATATAATCTGTGACTCTTCAAACTCCTGGACATGACTGACAAAGATTGTCTAGAAAAATAAAATAAGTGGTATTGTTATTTCCAGCGGTATGTGCGAAACACGACGCGTACGTCCCTCGAGACGACGTCGGTACGCTAGAAGAGATATGGCCGGGCACGGAAGTACGATATGTGGACGCCGGACATGTCTCCGCATATATTCTACATCAGTCGGTTTTCAGGTATGTTATACTATACATTTTGTGGGTATGAATCTGGACGTACCTCTGACTAAACCCCTTAGACATCCTCGAAGAATCTCGAGTAGGTACTGGTACTAAAAGATTTCAAAGTCAAAGTCAAAAAGCATTTATTCAGTAATATCCGCAGGGATCATCTTGAAACATCTTAAATGTAGGTAAAACTAAGCGCCAGTTCCTTGCGACCAAGCCTAGAAGAACCGGTATTTGAGGGGATATCTTCCGTAGTAAAAGGTAATTAAGGGAACGTACCAAGAAATGGCTAGGATCTCCTGAGTAAACCAATGTTGAATATGCAAAAATTTTGTTAAGCCTGCTCAAGCAGTCGCTAACCTTTAGCCAAGTGTTAGGCATTGATAACTATCACTAATGAGATAAACTTTATCTGACAAACAACGATTATTAGTTGTACTAGTTATAAATTTAATACTACGTAGTTTATAGTTGATCTAATAACACCTTCATTTGTATTAATATTTTGGATAGAAACGGGATATTTACCATGATTTTTGAGTTTGATTGTTCCCCGATATTTCGGCACAGTTGCATGCGCCGGGATCACGGGTCGAACTGAAGTCTTTGGCAAGTGGGTCTAATGTTATTGGCAGACAAAACGGTCTATCCTCTTCCGCACTCGTTTATTGCAAACGACACTTCTACCACTGGTATTATTCTCACTTTTTACTCGAAAAATACTCGAAATATTGATCAAAACCATGATAGTTTAAAAAGTTTCATTTATATTTTTAGATCGTGCATTCGGGAAGCGTTCGAGCGTTCAAAAAAACGATGGAAGGACGGCGAGCATATTGTCTGACACAAACACGCATCGCCTCTCAAGTGTTCCTCATCGGTCTCAAGCCTACATGCTCAAGTCAACAGTTTCGCCCAAAGAACTACTCAAATATTCGGAGTAATTAGATGACATTGGTTTAAATCATGGCATTTCATGATTTGAACCAACTGATGGCTTTTTGTGATCGTATCTACAGATATTTGTGATAATTACATAAGCTAGAATCAGTATTTTATAAAAATATAGCGAATTTCTTTTTAAATTTATATACATCTTTTTTCACAATTGGTCAATGTCGCTCAATTTTAAATATTAGAATTGTAATCGTCATTCTGGTTGTTTTCAGTGCCATGAAAATCGTAAAGTTGTCATTTAGCATAGATAAAATTGTATAGTTCTAATTGAAAAAACTTGCTTTTGTGTGGGTGTTAATACTAGAATAGATATACAATATTTTATATCAGTCATGTTGGATGGACCATGATTTGATTAGATATATTAGTCCAGCGCATGCAAAGTTGATTATTCGTAGAGTGTTAGTGCTTTACTGTAGTAGTGTTAGTAAAAATACGTTGACGAAGCACATTACCTGAGTATGCGCTGGCTTTTAGCTCAGACGTCTAATAAATTAATTTAGTTTATTTTTCACACAAAACTTTTTTTTGAGAAAAATAGTGTAGGCACCTATATGTCTGTAAAGTACAAATATGTTTTGGATGTGAATTATTTAGTAGATTGCATTGCTTTTAGATAATTTATTTACATTGAAATATCTAGTGTGCGTAAGTCTATACAGATTCTCTATTGAGATTGTAAAGTGTAAATTATATTTTTATATGTATTAAATGTTGTCATTTTAAAATATTTTGTTAATTTCACTTGTCTCTCGGCTCAGTTAGTAGAAGTTGTTTTTCGCACTGTAGGTTGTGGGTTCGATTCCTATCGAAAACACATGTTATTTGTTCATTTATTTAAAAATGAACAAATGTTTTTTTTTTTAAATGAACAAATAACATGTGTATGTCTGGATTGTTTTGTTTTAACAGAAAAAAGTTGACATCTATACTTACCTAAATAACTTCACGCGGAAGTCGTGCGCGTTCGGCTAGTAGGTACCTATTCTTTAAGTTTCATCAGTTTCCAGAGTCCAAGAATATCTACATTTCCTTTACGTATAACCACTAACATACCAAAGCAGCATAAAAAAATATCTAAGTTCTGGGTAAACTGCTAGCATAAATTAATAACCACGACGAGTTAATTATAGCAAGCGATCGATTGTGTGGACATTAGGTAGATTTTAATTATTAGCACTTCTGATACAACTATAATATTAATAATAATAATGCTGGACAATCCACACAGCACCTTCTAGCCCCAAGCTAAGCAGAGCTTGTGTTGTGGGTACTAGATGACTGATACACTTAAGGTTAAACTAGTCGGTACGTTGTCCATACAAACGCTGTAAGTGTTTAATGTCTACTATTTATTAACGTGCGTCCGAAGTTAAGTTTGATACTGAATTATCTTGCCGTTATCTAGGTACGTTACCCTATATTCTACAGTAAAATCAGATTACCTTGAAAGTTACAAGCGTCGAAAGAATTAGTACTAAATCTTGTAACGCTTGTAACTTTCAAGGTAATCTGATATATACTACTGTACTGATGATATTACTGTAGAATATAGGGTAACGTACCTAGATAACGGCAAGATAATTCAGTATCAAACTTAACTTCGGACGCACGTTAATAAATAGTAGACATTAAACACTTACAGCGTTTGTATGGACAACGTACCGACTCGTTTAACCTTAATACAATGCATTACATACATATATATTTTTTATTATACATAGAAAATACCCAGAACACCCGGAATAAATATTTGCAGATCGTACAAATATTTATCCCAAGGTGGGAATCGAACCCGCAACCTCCTGCGTCGCAGGCGGACATTCGCCCGCCGCGCCACATCGGTCGTCAAACAACTCATCATACTTTGGCAGATCTCTCTACTCAGATACTCTCTTTCAGAAGGATTAACTACCTAATGACTTTACTCATAATATTATTTTTACAAGAAATATTTAAGTTTATAACGTTCTAAGTATGGGGAAGTTGAGTAAACAAAACCATAGTTCATGTTAGACAAATATTTATTTTAAAATAAATCACTGAGCAATCAAATTACATCATAATTTGTTTTGCAAATTCAAATCGCGAAACTGAGTTTCCACTGCCGAAACAAAAACACGTTGAAAACGATTTTTTCCTATGAATCCAAACGCATTTGCACAGTCATACAACCCGTTGAAACGAAACATGTTTCACAAATCTTGCGGCATGTAAATACCTTAGTTCTTGCCTACCGGCATGGTATGAAAACACTAAAAATGAGATTTATAACATGTGAAACATGTTTAGCAGCAGCGACATCCTAACAACAACTGACAATAGTGTAGACTGCTTGACTTTCACAATGCTTACGGCAAACTTGTTAATGAATACTCGGCTTTTATGTTTTTTGTTGAGCAAGCCCACTGTAACATGGACACTTTACAACTGTGTACATTAATCTACATGAACTGTTTGTTAAAAAAACAAATTTAAACATTTACTGATGAATATCTAAATACCCAAGAGTTTGTATACTTAGTGATTTTATCTGATAAAATTATTTATTATAAGTAACTGTATAAAAGTCGAGCCCGACAACACAAAAAATATACGCTCGTGTAAGCCTTTTCAAAAAGCACAATTATTCTTATATTTACAAAACTTTTAATCACTATCAGCACAAACATAATCGTAGGTAATTTAAAAGATACATAAATTAATCTGCAATATACTCTTGTTATACTAGTCATATGCATCAACGAACTTCGTAACATTGTCGATGCTTAGATCGGCTGAAATTATTACTGATGTATTGAAATTCTTAAAGAAAATAAACTTTAAAATCTACTTAAGACACAAAAAGATTATAATATACAACTAAAAATAAACTGGTCAAACATGTTGTTGCTTGAGATATTAATATGAAACTTAAAAGCTAACTAGTCAGTCGCATTAAGCTCAATCTAAAAAAAAAAGTGTACAAATAAGTAAATACTCTCTAAACTTATTAGTACTGTGCTTAAGTTCCACTTCTGTGTATTTGTGTACAAGCTCGCACAACGGGTTATGGCTATACTG
This sequence comes from Electrophaes corylata, assembly GCA_947095575.1. Taxonomy (NCBI): domain Eukaryota; kingdom Metazoa; phylum Arthropoda; class Insecta; order Lepidoptera; family Geometridae; genus Electrophaes; species Electrophaes corylata. Next base: position 5,125,624 of record OX352720.1, read on the forward strand.
GATGTTTCACTACGAGATAAAATTCAGAAATGAGGGAGAACCAAGGTCAGAGACATAACTCAATCAGAATCAGCAAGTTAAAGTTGTCATGGGCAGGCCATATAGCTCGTAGAACCGACAGTCGCTGGGGAGTAAAGGTTCTTGAATGGCGGCCACGAACCAGAAGATGAAAAATAGGGCACCCCATGGACCGACAACATTGTTGATCGCGGTAAGTCGGTGGTTGGTAAAGGCTCGAAATCTTTCTTCCTGAAATTGTATGGAGGACGCCTACTACTACAGGACGTAGTGGACTTCTACATGCTGTTGGGATGATTGGGTCTTATGTACAAGATCAGATGCAGTACACTGAGAGCATGGTTTTCAGCGCGTATTGGCGATTTCATACAAAATCTACTACGAAAAAGAGCTCGTAATACACAAAAGACAGCGCGTGGAACTCAAAGAGTTGCAGTACAATATCTTAACCTAAAACATTGAGGACATTTTGAATGAAACCTTTGCAGTGGGTGAAACTTATTTACACGTGTTTTTACACTTCTACTATCAATTAAAGTTTTTGGTATGCTTCTTACTCAAACAACCTTGCTAGTTTTAGAATAATAGGCTCACAAAAGGACCCATGCACAGTAGACATCCCTTTCAAAATGAGATGTAGATTTCGCAACAACAATATAATATTTGGTCTTATTATTGTTTCTTAAAAACCTACAAAAATCAATGACGTAAAAAAAAATAAACTGTATTTGCATACCCTGCGGTACTGCTTTTTTTTTAAGAAATCAAGCGTCCGCTTCATGCTGGTTTACTCGTCTAAGGCTTCATGTCACTAACAAAACTTTGTTATCTCACTGTGTTATAACATGTAAGCAAACTTAACTACTTAGAATAATGCAACAACTCCATTGAAACCAAAAACTAAGGAAGATAACTATACCAATAACCAAGCTTTAGTGGAAGAGAACCCACTTTCCGATAATATGGAGATGTGGATTTATTACTTGAAATGAAAATGTTTGTGTGCAATGCCAGCACCCTCAAACGTAGCAAGAATTTAGAGGCAAAATCATGACTAACGTATTTAATAAGACTGTTACTAGGCAGAGAGGACGGTACATGTGCTGAATACTACTTAATCTAAATTCTGTCCCAGACGCTGTATAAAATCATCTAGAATCCTAGATAGAGGCTTATTCTTTAACATTGTCTTTATCAAATCTATTGGTTTTTGCGAAGAAGCAAACTTCTAAAGTCACTGTTAGATTTGGGTTTATTTTTTTCTTCACTATCCGAATCGGCCTTGCTCGTTGATGCAACAGGTTTTTGGAGGACACTCGGTATGAAACTGCTTAGCTGCGTTCGCCGCCTGTGGACCAAAATATTAAATAAGGAAATAGGAGGGTTATGATAACCAACAAAATTGCCTCGTAGGTCACGCGCTTTAGTACCATGCCTTAGTACTATGCATTATTGCCATGCATTCATGAACCCAACTCATACTCATATAGAGTTAAAAGCCTTTATGTGTCTATAATTTCATCGGCACCCACATCTTTCAAATTGAAACAGCAAGCTGCTTGGCGGTAGAAATCGGTATGGTGGTAGTACTTCCCCGGACAACCCTCATAGGTCTCAACCACCGGTTTAGGCTTCCCGAGTATCTTGATGTGTAGAGCTGTACTAAGAAAGAAATTCATGAAATCCAGGGGTACATGGGTACTACAGAGGTTCATGTTAATAAGTATGATATGTCTGAATGTTAACTTACATGCCACCGCCCGCATCACGTTTCGGGAGTCCAAGGGATGTGGCAGGAACCGCCTTGGGCGGAGGCGCACTGATAGCCACTTCGATCTTCCTCTCTCCAATCAGCATTCCGTTTGTCGCTTCGATCGCCTTCGCAGCAGCTACCTCGTCTTCGTAGTCTATGTACGCAAGTCCTCTAGGTTTACCGTCTCTGTAAAACACACCCCAACGTCACCTTTAGCACTTTTAACATCAAACAGTAAGTTTGGAAAACCAAAGCAAAAAGTTATTTACATTGTAAAATTACTTTTGTACGCGTACCTAGGGTTTAACATAATAATACTGAAAATGACAGGATGAGAGAATGTGATGATGTGATGCATAAAATGTTTAATCATCAGCCTGCATAGGTCCACTACTGGACATAGGTCGCCAAATATTTAGAAGAGTTTGCCATAATCACTACACTTAGCAGGCATTGGTCACCGCATTCTGATGGTGCTGTCCATTTTCTGGGACATTACCTTAGTCGAAGTAACTCTTAAACTATCAAATAAAGATGCAAGGCAGAGTCACATACTTGGTAGTTACAATCCTAACATCGTTCAGTTTGCCGTGCGGCTCGAAGATAGCAGTCAGTTCCTCCTTATTGCAGTGTGCAAAAGGTAGGTTTTTCACAAACAGCTTATTCATCTCTTCCGAGGTTGCGTATTTGAATTGCGGTTTCGTTTTCTTGGCTGTGTAGCGAGAGAAGAACATTGGCCGACCGTTGAGCGGCGAGCGATCGTGCTTCAGCGCTTTGTCTACTGATCCCTGAAATATATGAATCCGATTACGACTGATAGGCTTAATAGATTTTAGATGTAGCTTTTGTAATATCATGACGTACCTCTGACTACCCCTCTTAGACATCCTCGAAGTCTCGAATAAGTAGATACTACCGTACTTAGGGATTAAAATAGTGATGCTATTTTTTTTATATATAGCTTTTTAGCTTTTTTAGCTTAATAGTAATGAATAAATAGATATTGCAAACATTTAACATCAGGCTATGCAAACCCTAACTAACCTTGTACTATAAAAACAAGATCATACTTAGAATACAATATTACAGACAAAGACCAAACATCTATATTCAACTCACACACGTTTGTCCACAGTAGGGATCGAACCTAGTGGGTTAAGCATAATTATGCATATATGTAAAATTAAACAATGAGAACCGCAAAACGTAACTAAGATTAGACTGCGATATACAGCACTTCTAGAAAAAATAGATTTTCTGTAGTTGGATTGGGCCATACTGGAGCTTTAGTATGTTTTGTAAAGTACTTACAATATTTTTATACTGGCAGTAGCAAATAGAACCGCCAAACGCCTTGACGCCGGTCCTCACCCGGAAAGATACTATGTCACCATATTGAGACAAATTTTCTCTGAGATTCTGCTCATTTACTCTAAAAAATAAAAAATCATATTACCAAACATTAGTCATAACATCGTGAATTTTTATGTTTAATGATACTAAAAAAACGCGCACGATTTTCGGGATTTTAAATTCGGGAGTTCCTTTCTTAGTATATATTTACGCACCAAGACAAATACACCCTGAAAGTTTAAAGCTTCTACAACCAGTGGTTTAAGCTGTGCGTTGTCAATATGTCAGTCAGTCAGGACAAATATTCTTATGAATGGTATAAATATAGAAAGATTATACTAACTTGAATTCAAGATTGCTGACAAAAAGCGTACAGGCCTCTCGATATACAGCTGAAGCATCCTCACTTTCTATTTTCTGTTTTTTAGTGTCTTTTTCTGAAACAAAAAATGATAGAATTTCTTATTTTTCAAGTTCCTAAGTCTGAGGAGTTCTTACTGCCAAACCCTGCTGTACCCTTAAAAGGTAATTTTACCATACTACTACTTTTTCATACTTGTTTAACTAGCTTTTCTTTACTATCGCAAGCTTAGCATTTGGCTGCCTGATGGAAATAGAATATGCAGCCAAGATGGAGCATATTCCAGTGGTTCACTCTGGACTAAAAAAATCTATTATAAATCAACATCATCATAATCAGCCTAAAGCTCACTGCTGGACATAGTTTTTCCTACATTACCAGGAAAAACGATTTTGGGCCTTCTCCACCCACCGAATTCCTGCGATTTCGTGGTCACTATTCGAGAACCTTTCTTCAGCGGTTGTCGATTCTTCGAGTTATATGACCTACCTACCCATCACCACTCCAACTTGATGTTCTGAAAGATATGTTGGTGACCTTACTTATAGGGTCACCAACACGCAATCATTTTGTAAAACCTTATTTTCTCACATATATGAAACTGTAAATGTTTACCTTCTACATCACCATGAGACCTCTTCACTCCTTGACCATTGCTACTGGACTGTACAGGCTCATCAACTTCCATATCTCCTCTCTTCCGCTTAACCTCAGAGTTGCCTTCAAGGGGAACCAACTTTCTTTTTCCTTTACTTTTACTTTCATCAGCATTGCTTATGCTTTGGTTATCGGCCGGTTTCGAGAATGTTTGTTTGTCACTTTGTTTCTTATCATACTGTGTTTTGTTTTTGTCGAATTTACTTTTCTTGTTGTCCTTGTATTTTGGAATGTTTTTCTTGCCAGTCATGTTATCCTTCATTGTTTTGTAGTATTCGCGCCATTCTTTTATCTTTTTCTGTAAATAGGAAAGTAGGTACAGATTTAACCGAGTGTTCAAAAATATGTATATCCTAATGTATTTAGGCGATATTCAGGACGCTCACTGCATAAAACTGCATAAATGTCTATTGTACAGGCTTTTTAAGCCTAGTTTAGACATTTGAGGCTTCACTACAAAAAAAAAAGAAACAATAATCAATGTTTACATTCTATAATAATTTAATTAAGTAGCAAATGTATCATATTTTGAGATAAAAATAAATTATTATTATTATAAAACGATAAACAAAAGTTCGCGTTTTGAGTTATATTCCGGGATAATGCTGACATATCGGTTACTGTATGTTCGCTCTTATTTCATCATAAGTCTAAATAAGTCCACTGCTAGACATAGACCCATTCACATTTGGGGTTGCCGAGGTCATTACGCTTGGCCAGCGGATCGGCGATCGCAGTATTGCGTTAAGTCCTCAGGAAATGCTGCTACTTATCCTCTGGTGTCCCTTACGACATACTCGAGAGGACCACCACAGTCGTGGATTGTTAACGAATGCATCCATTCAGTGTTGTTACCTCACAAGCCTCCTTGCATTCGACCAGTGTATCGAGTGAGGCGAAGTCACGCTCGTAGTCCAGCCATAGAGCTGCGACAGCGGGCGGGTAGTCAGCCACCTGACGCAGCGCTCGTCGGAACAACTCCCTCAGCTTGTGCTCGGCCGGCGGTGGACTCCGACCCATCTCTAGACGAAGCAACGCCTCCCAGTATTTAGACATCGTTTTATTATCGCCGTACTCTGGAAAATTAAATAAACGGAGTCACAGCTAATTCCGAAAACTGCAGTACATATAGTAGATAAACTCTTTGAGTTTGTCCGAGGAAGTACTTACTACCACTGTACTTTGTGATGCTTGCACTGTTTGTAAAAAAGATATGTTTGTAATAACAGACACATGATACGACTTTTATTTACAAAGGAACCGCTAAGAAGTGGAACTCATCCCGATCACTACAATCGGGTTTCTTTTTGGCAAGTGTAACTGGTGTCTTCTAGAAAGTCCTACAACATCGTCAGCTTTATTGTCACTTACCACCAAGCGAGGTTATAACCAGAGAACAGTCAAAGAGTATTATGTACTATATAATATTAATTTCACTAGCTAGCACCCTAGTGGCTATACACCGCACATTGTTTAACTTAGTGGGTCGGATTCGGAATGCCATGTAACTGTAATGTAACATAACTGTAACTTACTGAATATTTCGTCAAACACCTCTCTTCCCTCCTTGGGTGAATTCATACGTTGGTACTCTAGCCGCGCCCAAAACAGGGGCACTTCACAGTCGTTTGCTTCCTCTCCATAACACTGCAACATAATAACTATTGTTTAAACTTGCTTTAAGTCTACACACAATGAAAAATCAATTTTTTTTTGTGTCATCTGTCCGTCTTGCGGACAATTTTGCCAATGTCAAGTGGGTTGAGTAAATTCTTTTTAGTCAAGTCGAGTCGGTAAAAAAAGTAAAGTCAGCCGTCATCGGTTTTGAAGAAAAAGATGGCGTTTTTCTTCAAAACCAAAGGGAAACATTTTTGTTCAAATCAGGATGCCTCATAACACACTTTCATTTCAATTGTTCACACTTGTGCTAAGACCTCAAGTAACGATGGTTAAAATACCACCAAAATTACCCATCAGAACTTAAAATAACACTAGAAAAACAATTAAAATGAAAATACGATGTTGCTTCCAAAGATGACAGAAAACGAATCAAAATCGATGTTATTAGCCATTTCGAGCTTTATGTACACTTGTTTGCCTATCGGCGCTTATACTTTTATACGCTTTAAGACCTGTGCATGCCCTATAGCACATATAGTAAGGAGTAGCTTACCGTGGCAAGCGAGTCCCAGGCTAAGCGAAATGTGCTTCTTAGACGCTCTACGTCCTCTGGGACGCTGAAGTCAGTCTGTCGACGCTTGTATTCGATGTAGCTAAGCCAGAGTTGCTCGCCTTCCTTGTAAGTTTCCATGCCGCGTAGTAAGGCAGCCTCAAAAGATGCGTGCACCTGAAAAAAACCACATTGAAAGTGGTACCTACTTCCGATTCGGTCGTCGTTATGCGTTTTAGTGGAAGAGTTCTTTACCAAGATCACTGCAGGTTTAGTGGCAGCAAGCCTACATTCCGATCATAAGATCGCGGGTTCGATTTCAGTCGTGTGTTTTTTATACATAGCCGGCATTATTCTGTGCGTACGACCTATTTAAGGCCGGGACCACCACAGCTAAGTGAATAATAAATTAATATTTTCAGACAATCACAAAACGCCACCTAGCCCCAAACAAAGCATAGCTTGTACTATGGAACCAGCTGAAGGATAGAATACTTATATATTTTTTTTTGTAAGTACATGTTTAGAATACAATTATAACACACAGACAGGGAACCAACATCTGTTTGTCCTTGGTGGGGATCGAACCCACCACCTACAGCGCAGAAGACAGGGCTACTACAAACTGAGCTGTGACGGTTGTCTAAACATAGTTTACATTATATGTACGTAAAGGTAGAGAGACGCTCAGAGACCACGAGGCCGACCACCCGCCCGATGGTCGGATGATATCGTCGCAGTAGTTGGCCAGCAATGGATAAGACTGGCACAGAACCGGATAGAATGGCGTTTTAAAGGAGGCCTATACCCAGCACTGGGTGCACACGGGCTAAAAAGATAGATAGATAGAAAGGTAGTTTAGTAACCTCTGAGATATCCTTCTTGTCTCTCTCCGCCTGCTGCATCATAAGAGTCCAGAAGTGGTGCGTGCGCGGGTGTCTGCGTGAGCAGGCTCGCAGTACACGTCGGTAGGTCGTGGACGAGTGGAATTCTTGCGCGTGCTTCGCGAATGATAATAACATCGGCAGGTTGGGGCACTCCGTGGTCGCGCGGTCGTATATTGTCTGGCATCATGACAAAAACAAAATTAAATACATTATTCCAGCCTAGTGAATCGTTCCGGTTATGGACTGAACAAAATAGTATAGTCTTACTACAGAAAAGTGTACTAAAAAGTGTTTTAAATGACACTGTCAATGATTGAAAATGTTTTAAAACACTCGATTTGTACTGGAATGAATGAATGAAAATGAATGAAAATTCTTTATTGTACACCTTACAAGCTAGAGAATAAAAATAAAAAACAATGTATTTGTATTGTGTGGATTGGCTGTTAACGCTATTCCAGTGGCGCTAGATTATAAGAGCCAGTCCAGTTACCATGGTGGACTAGCAGTCTATTACAGGATTCTGAGCATTTGAGTGCGGGTTTTTATTCCCAGTTCGTATTAATCCAGTTGCATTCCAGCCGTCGAATCCAGCGCTGGAATGCTACTTTTATCAATTACTCATTTCTGTATAATCAGAATTTAAAATATTTCATTTTCATTTTAGAAATATAAATAAAAAGAATACATACAGTCAAACATAAATAAATAATGTTTGTGAACATTATTACAGAACATCATCTAGCTCCAAACTAAGCATAGCTTGCACTATGGGAACTAGATGACTGATAATTAAAAAAACAGAAACTCTTTTTTATTTATTTCGTTAATGTAAGAGCCTTACCTTGACTACAGCTTCGTAACATGGTTCATATTTTCCGGTGAGAAATAAACTAACTGCTTCCTCTAAGTATTCCTCATATAGTCTCAACTTCTCCTCAGTGTTATTTCTGCAAGAGAAAACCTTCAGTTAGCTTTACACATAAGCCAAGCAGGTGCATTATTTCAGTTTTAACATTTTTAATTAACATAACCGTGGAACGCTTTGTTAAAGGTTATGGTTACCGCTTAACATCATGTGAGTCTCTGCTCTATATGCTTGTTCCATCAACAAGTAGTACAAAAAAAATGTGTTTATAACTATTTTTACTATCAGAAACCCTAACTAACGGCTTCGTCCGTGAATGTAATTTTACCTATTCTATTTGCTATTTCAGGTCACGTACTATACTTATTCCCCGCGGGGTCCCGGTAAAGACTTCGGAGTTATTACGTGACTTCTCCATCACCTGTGGATGTCGTGACTAAGGAAACATACATACCAGGAAATCGTCAGCAGCATTTCCTGAGTAATAACATCAATACTACGGCCACCGATCCGCCTGCCAACGCGTCGATGTGTAGTGCACATCGAACAAAGGTTTCCCGAAATACGATTGAAATTATTACTTTGGAGAAGAAACTTACTCTAATGTCAGCAATCTCTCTTCAAATGGTGTTACTTTTTGTAGAAAATCCAAAGCCAATTCATGTCGTTCCTTTGTCTGAAAAATATACATCAAATAATTAAATTTCAACGACCTCGGTAGCGTAGCCAGTGAGAGGTTGAAACTCTATATGATTATTATTTTATTTTATGGACTTTTGGCCTGGCTGCCTGATATATAGACAAGGCACAAACTAAACCGCTGGTCGTAGAGACTTGAAATTATCAAGGTATATTGTCTTGATTCACAGGGGTGTCAACATGAGTAACAAAAGAATTCGATTGGCACCATACTGCAGTTTCATTCTATATTATTTAGATGAAAGGATCACCCATAACAGTAGAAACTAAGCTGTAAGACTCTTTCCTGTTCTTCTAGGCTTGGTCGCGGGGGACTTGCATCTAGGTCCTGCTTAAAGACGGTTCATAGTGCTCCTTAAGATTCTAATAAATAAATGCCTTTTGACTTTGGACGCCCCCCAAATTTGGATTGACGACATTGCGAAGAACACGAGGGTAGAAGAATTTCTTAGAAGTACTTACTCTTTCCAGAAGAGTAAGCTCGTAGGTCGGCGTATCCTTGACATACGCTTCATAAACCGGCCACGCCTCGTTCACTTGCATCATTGGTCGCGACACCAGCTCTTCAAGACATCGGCAGACGACCTCCTTTTGTTTTTTGTATTCAGGTTTGTCGATATCGTTTTCACTGTTGGAAAAATTGAATCATGAAATGTAACAAACTAAAAACGTGTATTTATTTTAACCGCGACTTCGTACGTTCCCAAATATTTCCTAAACCAATCGCTTAGTGGTGATGCTGCGGAAATAATTGATTTAAAAAAATATTGGAAGTGTCAATCAAGGGAAGATATGGTTTTTTTTTAATTTTATAGAAAAACTTTGAATCTGTTAAGAAATTAAAGTATTAATAATATACACAGGTAGGTGGAATGTGACTTAGATTTAGAAATCAATATGGCTTACTCAAATTCCTCTAGCTGAATCTTCTCGTAATCAAAGAGCGCGTCCCAATACACCTTGGCGGAAAGTGGGTCTGCACCAGCAAAGTTCAGAATCGTCCTGAGTTGTTGACGCGCCGTGTCCGGAGAGTTATCTTCGCCAACGCACCAGGAACACCACTCGCTTAAGATTTCCACCGCTGAAATATGTCACAAAAAGTTATGATATGTACGTACATGCTACCATTTAACGCGAAGAGTTTAGATACAAATGTGGATGGATATACGAGGAGAGGTAGGCCAAAGAAAAGATGGATGGATTATGTGAGAGATGATATGGGTAAGAAAGGAGTGACTGAGATGACGGATAATAAGAGGGAAATGGAGGGAAAAAAGTGGGATAAGGGCAGGAAAATGAAAATGACCGTGCTACCCGCGCGATTGTAGGTAGTAGTTGGCCATCAATGGAGGCTGTGCGTTGTCTATATCCCAGTCAGTCAGTCAGGGCAAAGATTTTTATAATTGGTATAGATAGATAGATTATGATAAATTATTTTTTCTTATTGTTGTTTTTGAATATAGCATATACGTGGGCGCTGAGAGCGAGCAACTAAAAATACTCTGTGTATACTTATACTTATACTTACAATAGCAATCCTCAATAGCGGCTTCAAACAGTTGGGCAATTTTGTCTCGCTCTTCAGGCGAGTGCGCGAGAGTTACCTCGGTGCGGATTCGCAGCAGCCAATCTGCTGGCTTCAACGCCATAAGACTAATGAAGTTATCGAAAGCAGCCCGCCAGCGATCCAAATCCGACAGCGCCCTGTACGAGAAACAATATCCTAATAAATAATTAATATATAGTGAATAAATAATGCATAAATAATGAATAAACAATAAATAAATAATGATAAATAATTATTGACAAACGTCACTTGGTATAAAGCTTTCTTAAAGTTTAAGTTTATGAATTGCTGACTTGTTACCAGGAATTAGTGGGCCGATATCTACTATAATCAAACTCACCACAACGCCTTGACCAGCTCAATATGATGATCATAAGAATATGGATCCGCTTTGATCATCATTTCTAAATCTGTCACCTTGCGTTCCAGTTCTGCGCCTACAGCGTCATCATCATCTTCCTGCAAATAATTTAACAATGTTAATACGTTTAGTCCGTTTTGCGACGCACTAAACTTATTTTGGCATCTTAGTATTAAGGCTGTGGTATTCGCCAACGACCTTGAGGATTCAGGCGGAGTGGGATAATTTCCCCGCGCCGACCGCGTGCCCCCCGCTATATTTTTACGCTCGCAAAGCGCAACACGCGCTCCTTGTTTGTTGGCAAGGAGCCGCGCTATTATCGTGCTCTAAAAATTTACTCAATATAAAAGAAATATTTTAGTGGTGACACTGGTTTTCCTAAAATAAGTTAATAAATAAAAAGATAATACTAAATTGGCTAAAATAATATTTATATTCATTATGAAATGAAATGAAATTTATTTGGAAACAACATACATGACTATTCATTGGTTAGACAGCATTGGTACCCAAACTGAAAAACCTGTATGATGGCGTACCACTGCCCTCCGCCCGTTTAGCATATGATCATAACAATTTGAAATAATAATAAAAATAATGTTCATACAATAACTAATAACTAACTATGTACTAACTACTAAAACAACTTTTTATAAATTTTAAGCTCAACCTATGAAGTTAAAATAATTTCCTAAAAAGCTTAATTAAAATTGTATAATCATTTCATTAAAATATTAATTTAATAATTTCATTTATATTTACTTTAATGTAATACGTGTTTGTGTTAACTTAAGAAGTAAAAAAAACACGATGCAATAAGTTGTATCCTAGTAACAGGGCGTCAAGTTTTTATGATTTATTTGTCCGTTCAATAAAGGCACAAGTATTCCTAAAATAAGTAAATAAATAAAAACATAGGTAATACTAAGTTGGCTTAAAAATATTTATATTCATAATAACACGATGCAATACGTTGTTTCCTAGTCACAGGGGCGTAGATTCGATTGTGCCTTTCATAGCATTTTTTTATTTTCAGCATCTACATACCATTTTACATAATTTCAGTTCAAAAAAGTATAAAAAAACATGTATATATTTTAATAATCAAGTTTTTATGATTTGTTTGTCCGGTCAATAAAGGCACAAGTCTTCCTAAAATAAGTAAATAAATATGAAGATAATACTAAGTTGGCTAAAAAATATTTATATTCATAATAACACGATGCAATACGTCATATCCTAGTCACAGGGGCGTAGATTTGATTGTGTCTTTGATAGTACTTTTTTTATTTTCAGCATCTACATACCATTTTACATCATATCAGTTCAAAAAAATATAGAAAACAACATGTATATTTTAATAATCAAGTTTTTATGCTTTATTTATTGCCTATTATCACGCGCGGAATCAGATGAGTGGTTCATTTTGCCCGGTGAAGAAAGGCACACAAGCCGCTACTGTCAACTAGGGTGACTTTTATTTCCAAACTACCATGTACTGTAGGGTGTCCCTTATATGGACGAATATAAGTCCCTTATGTTTTTTTTTTTGGAAATCGAATTGTATACCCCGTATTTCTTTTTAAACTATCAAGACTTACTTAAATACAAAATTTTATCTGTCTACATTTACATTAACCCGCGAATTTAAAATTTCTGTTTTCAACATTTTTCTATAAGCATATAAATCAATTGAAATATATAAACTTTTTTAACATTATGATATCAGGGCTACTTGTGATTTGGTGGACTCTTATTTCAAACACACATTTTAAAACAAAATTTGATTTTATAGATTACACTATATTTTCTACTCTGTGTGCAAATGCGTTGAATGGACGATTTTTTTATCAGGAAATCATCACAGCTAAGATCTAGTGCTTTTGCTACAGCCTGAAGTATATAAACAGAATTCCTTGTTTAATTGACATCTGTCTAAAGCTGCAACTAATTTAGGCGTGACAAAGTCTTTCCTTCCTCTTTTTGTAGTAAGTAGTTCCAGAACTTACCCTTTGAGAGGTGGATGGCAAGGGTTTCTAAGGTTTTCATCAAGGCTGGTAGGTTGACCGTGATGTCCTTGCATTTTTATAAAATCTTGTGTTGTAAGAGATGACGGTAACCGAAACATATCATCAAGCTCATATCTTTTTTTGCAAATCCTTCCAAGCACGGTGAAGATCCATAAGTTTTTTACACAGGTAGGTATAGCTCTGGTTACAGAGGTTCTAGCCTTTTCCCAAAAAATTATAGGTACAGTCGCCCAAAAAATTGGTTTACCACCCTAAGGTTGAATGCCGCTTGCAGATTCATAGGTGATAAGGATTAGTTTCGCTTGCAAACCGATTTGACAACTTCTATTGCCCTCTTTATCTGATTAAAGATAACGATGATTACTGTTTGTTACGCTGACAGCTGTTCTTAGCTTGAACTTGATGGAACCAATAATCATAAGCTACATAAAATTGTAAAGTTCTGACACAAGGCGAGTCCACCTGTCGGAATTTACAAATTATGTACACTTGTTACTAACAATATGCGTTCAATAAAACAGTTTATTTCGGGATTCGTTTTTATTATATTGTCAGAAAACAAAGCTAAAAGTAGATGTATCCTTTTATTAAATTGTCACAATCACAAGCATCAACGACGCCGCAGTCATATGGTGAAATTTAAATATTACGGACTGTCGGTAGCATTGCATTTTGAAGCGCGTCGTTATAATTTACAGCCGTCGCTCGAGGAGATAGAGAGCATAATTCTCCTACACCATCCATAAATCTATGTGGATCTATGTGATCGTGGCACTATGAGGGAGAAATATACGCACTAGTATATGTCTGGACATGAATAAAGACAATCGAGCACCGTATTGGCCATTATTCGTATTTGACCACCCATTCGATACAGCCAATCAAATGATGCTAGTTCGATAACTTGAAAGTATTCTTACCATGGATTTAACTTGCCCTCTTGGGAAGAAATTATGATGGAGTTCTACAGGAAGAAAAAAATATATGTGCAAATCTTTTATTTCTTACAGAAATACAACAAAGGCATGCTAACTGCTTTTCACGTAGTTTAATTGCAGAATATACAGACCAGATACAAGGGCACATTTTAAGACCTAACTAACTGCGTTACTTGTGTTGAGCTGATTATCTAAAAGATTCCCATCTTTTTGATAATCAGCTCAAGCAATAGCTAATATTCTTTAATAATGTAGGCAGGTATATATAATGTAGGTGTGCTCACTTTCCAAAATCTTGCACACGCAAAACTCCGAGGTAAAAAGGCCCAATGGAGGTTATAACTTCTTTCGAGCGATAATCAACGGGCAAGAGGGGCACAACCGATAGAATAAAGGGAAAAAATCGAAAAAACAAGAGTAAATTCCATTATTATAATTTAAAAAAATCGTTATACATATATATCTATATTTTTTGTATATATAGATATATATGTATTAAGTAGTTTAGAAGTGGTTTAGGAGCAAGATAGGATAGTCAATTTAAAAAAGTATTTATAATATTATAAATGTTTGTACAATCTACAAATATTTATTCCGGGTGTTCTGGGTGTTTTCTATGTATAATAAAAAAATATCTATGTTTGTAATGTATTGTATTAAGTATATCAGTCACCTAGTATCCATAACATAAGCTCTGCTTAGCTTGGGACTGGATGATGCTGTGTGGCTTGTCCAGCATTATTATTATTATACTGAAATTATTTAGACAAAAAACTACCAAAAAGGTTTATAATTTCTGAAATAATCTGAAAACCACATCCTCCTGTAAGTTGACTTTTTGCAGTTATGCCAGGAGCATAATAATAATAATTTGTAAATCGTACAAGCATTTATCCCAAGTCGTGAATCAAACCCGCAACCTCCTGCGTCGCAGGCAGACGTTCGCCCGCCGCGCCACATCGACCGTGCATCATATCGGTGGTTTCGTAAATTATTATAGAATACTAGCGGCTCGTCCCAGCTTTGCACGGGTTTTAGTAAGGAACCCTAATTTTTGAAAAATAATTTAGCCTATGTCAACCGGGTATCCTAGGATACCTACGACGAATGCTTACAGGGTGTATACGACTACTCCCGCCTACTTCGAGGGGCTAACCTATTACTGTGTGGTTTATTATTCGAGTATAGTTGTGAAACTGTAGGTATCCTGTACCGTACGTAACTTTATTTGCCATAGTAATGAATAAAGAGTAATCTACCAAACTTATAAAGAAGCGTGAAGCGCGAAAAATTTACGTAAGTGCCTTACCTACGATTTACAAAAAAACGAAATTAAAAAACTAACACTAAATCGTCCATGCGCGAATCGGAGCAATGAGCAGCACAACCTCCCCGTCCGACAGTCTGAGTTGCACTGCCGCCCGTCGCCCGCACAGGGACCCGCGCATTCCATTTCGTATCGCATTCAAGAAATAATTAATTGTAGCTTAATGAATTATTAGTTCGAACTGCCAATTGTTCACTTTGTGATAAAAACTTTGACAGATATTTGTGTGAAATAAAAATACTAAAAATCAATACCGTTTAGAAGAAATAACCAAATTTAAAATAAAAATTGCTTCACTTTGGATATTTTTTTCATATAGTAATAATATAGTTAGAATTTTTTCAATTGTACAAATTAAAATTTAGTCTTTAATAAACAATATATATTTTTTTTGGACATTTATATTCACTCATCAAAGAGGAATTACTTGGAGAAAACCTCGAGTTGGCGAATACCCCCTCCTTAAGAATTTTCTTATAGTAAGATTAATCTATATTATAGTTAGAAATTATTCAGTATTATAATTTATTTCTTTCTCTTATATATTATCATCTGTGAACATTTTAAAGAAGGCACTGACTTTAATTAGTAATAGATCTTTACTTGTTTATTTATCACGCAGTCAAGCTCGGTTTTGAATGTCTAAACATATAAGTAATACCAATACCGAATCTAAGGATACCTAAGAGGGGTAGTCAGAGGTATATCTACTTAGCACATATCCACATTTTGTAGTAGTTGGTATCCCATACATGACATGACACATTCAATTGGCGTAAAAACCCTTTTAAAATGACTTAATAATGCAGTTCTGTTCAGATTTTAATGCTCTATCAATCTGTATAAACTTTGATAATCCCAAAAAAATGGTTAGTACTACCCAGTTTTTTTTTTTTCATACTGTGTATTTGCCATTTCACAGGACTTTCAAAATTTGTGGCACATCACCATTGTAATCAACAATACTTGGTCGTAAAAGCCAGGGACATTAAACAGTTTTCATTTACAACCTTTTCATTTCACTGGCTTTGCGTAACTGACTACTATGATTTTGTTTACTATAAATTCACATACCTACCATGCTTTGATTTATAAAATGTGTTAAATACACCTCATGGAGACCATATATTATTAGAATATGTTAGAAAATATGTAGTTTTCAATGTAATGTGGTAAAATGGGTTGCAAAACGTAGATTGTGAAGAGTGTGATGCAAAGGGAGACTGTCAGGAAATTGCAACTTAATTGTAGAAGTATTTTTAAGTAAATGGAAAAACATGAAGAATAAAGCAATTCCTCTAGACACACCTACTTATTTTTAATATTGTAGCCAATATTATTAGTTAGAGACACAAAAAGTAGGCAGCCTATCATACAGACATTAATTTTCCTTGGAGATGTTTACATACTTACTTATACACTTTACATAAGGGACCATAATGTATTTCCTATGTAAAAATCGGTACAATGTTACTCCGTTTAAGGTACATAAATGATTATGTACTTACACCACATTGGTTATTTACGTAGTGAAGGTATAAATCATAATTTAGAAACTAGTTAACTGAATTAGAAGTGTTTGGAAGGTTAGTAAGCTTTTCTGTAGTTAGCGTACACTATTGTCTTTTCTAGGTTAGTAGTAAACAAAGTTCATAAAGCCCCATCGCTATTTCGAACTGCCTGCAAGCGATCTAACACAATGTCGTTGCCATTATTATTTACACCATAAATCAACACTGATTTTATAAAATTGTCATGAACAGTTAGCTAAAAAAACAAAATTAAGAGCCTTGTTTTTGTCTCACCTCAGAATCGTCTGAATCCTGTTCTTCACCTTCATATTCTTCTACCACCACCTCTATTTCATTTTCTTCTTCGGATTCATTTCGCACCTCGTCCTCTACGATCGCCATAATTGAAGAACAGCTATCAAATTGGTTCGTATCTGATTCTGCAACTGCGAAGCGAAAACCTAGTTTGAGTGTATTTTAGAAGACAACGAAATTAATAGGTAGGTACTCCAATAATCCAATCAACTCTTTCGCAAAATATGTCAGAAATTAATGTCAGAGAGCCATAGAGAAAGTAACCATATTGAGTTAATGTTGCCAACGCGTGTTTCGAAAAAAGGCCGAAACCCAATTTGCTAAGAGCTGATTTCTAACATAAAATTTAACTTCATGAATAGGACCTAATGCAACAGCCAGGTAGCAGCCGCCACGGCTGTGCCGCCCGATTCTGTGGCCCAACGTGGTAATCACCTTTTTTACGAGTAATTTATTTATTTATTAATATCCTTTTACAATGCCCTAACAGTTTATAACTAAAGCGACAATGCAAAACAGTTTAATCGTTCCCAGGCGTCCCCAGCCTATTTTCCACGGTCAAACAAAAATCTAGTTCAGTTAAGACACGCGCAAAGCAACTTAACTATTACACTGATGCCACGCCATATTAGATTTTTAAACTAGCTCAATATTCAAACTTTTTCCCCAAAAAATACGTATCACAAAACATGAATAATTTTTTTTATGAACTAGTTTTATCATTTTATCTAAACTAAAAAAATCCTTACACCAAAGTCAATCATTGACATCATCAACAGTTTGAAGAAGTCTACGGTTAGAGGGAGAATAAATCGAAAATCTACTTTTTCGATTCATTTGCCTCGGCTTTCCATGATTGTGTTCGCCGGGAATGTGTTTTCTATGGTCGTACAGTAACTGACTGAACTCAGATTTATCTAGCAGTGTTGCCAATTCAGTGGATTTGCTACTAGAACTGATGGTTTGGTCTCTCTAGGTTATGTACAAATATTGAATTTATTATTCTCATTGCAACCGATCACGCAGATGGGTTGTAAAATACGGCATGGAGAGTACCAACTACCGACAGAGGAACGTAAAGCCAGACTTGAAGTAAAATGCTTCTCCCGCTCGGTCAACAAAAGAAAATAAGGAAACTAACGACTGTTTTTAGTGTGTAGGTACCTACCTACCTACCTACCTAGATCAATACGTTCGAGACATCTTTCAGACTGACTTTTACCATTGTTGAAAATAATCATAACAGTAAGTAGTTATGTGGTACAGGGGCACAGGTAATACCTACCACGAATGCTTATTACCTACAAAGGTAGGTAGATACGGTACATACAAAAGCTGCCAAACTGATTATCAACAGCTGTAACCTGCTGATAAACCGGATGTTCTGGGTTGAAGACATTTCGAAATGAAATTTTAATGAATAAATAATTTTACTTTCGCTTGCTAATTGTTCCTGGCGTAGCCTCAACATGATGTCTTCACTTCCAGTCGGGATGGCAAAAGCATTTAGTCGATTCCTAGAACTGCTAGTATAGGAAGGGTCGTCGAAGTGCTTACTGCATATAAACTTATGTTTTTGGTGTAAACTTTTCAATGATTTTTCAGAAGTCCAGTTCCCTGACGGGTAACAGTACTCAGCCCATACTCGAACCCTGGAAGAAGTAGGTATTTGTTTCTTTTGATACATACCTACCTACCTAACCTACTTATTGGTAAGTAGCTAGGTACCTACCTACTTATCTTTCTACTAAAAAGATTTTGACTGTTACGTCTGCTACATTTGTGTAGATAGTAATTTAAGTAATTTAAAAGTGAGACACAGGAGACACATTCTTTACAATAAAGTCATTACAGATTCTTGGATGACGTTATACAGTAAATGAAAATGATGCCCCACCTAAATGTTAAGTCACCTTCACCAAAAGCAAACATTGCCTCGGAGATCACGTTCGTTAGAACCAGTGTTTTCACTCGGTACAAATGTGATGTGCAATATTTGAGAAAAGTTTGCTCAAATTATCAATAGATGTCGCACCAAAACTAAGGTAAGTTTTTTATTAAAAATACCGGCATTTAAGTGTCCCACACTACTAATTGTGTGAGATAATCATTTGCTATTTAATGCAAGATTTTTTTTATTATTTATTTGAAATTTCAGCCTTTGCAGTCAGATATCGTTCTCTGGCAAATTGGGTTTCGGTCTTTTTTGAAAACACACGCTGGCAACACTAATAAAGTCTGCCGTTTTGCGCTGTTTGTTTTAAAATTTCCTAAAAAAGCTTTTACATGCTCTTCCCGGTAATATTAGTGATATTTGTACGATGACTGTGCTGTGTTTGGACTCGGTATATTCGGCCTTTGCTGTTAAACTACTGCTTTTCCACCTGGACTTTAATTTGCCTTGAAATTTGGTTACCGGCGATACTTTTATCTCCAGCGATAAATAGAGCTGATCAAACGTGTTGTATGTGCAAAACTATCTTATGATTACCTATTAGCTATAGAAAAGGTGTAAATTTCAAAATAAATATCAAAATTAAGAACAATGTGCATTTGTTTCATAGCATTCCCAAGTATGTAGTAGTAATCCACGACTAGAAAATAATAAATATGATAGGGTACTGGGTGGGTAGGTTTCTATAGATAAGTTTGCGCAAATTAACACGAGATGTCGCTGCACACTCAAAATCTTTGAATGATGCCTTTATCTCCAGTATAAAAGTTACTTTATGGTACAGTACTGGGTAGGTAGGTAGGTTTCTATAGATAAAAGTTTGTGCAAATTAACACGAGATGTCGCTGCACGCTCAAATCTTTGAATGATGCCTCTATCTCCAGTATAAAAGTTACTTTATGGTTAGAACCCTATTCTTTTTATAATTCTAACTTCCCGATAATAACCTAAAATTTGTAAGTAGATATAGGCACTCAAATAAATTTATACTGCCTTTATTTAAAGAGTCCTATTAACTTACCTCAAACAGCCGTGTTTACCAGGTAGCGGAAATCTATGAAAACGCAACTTCGCATCATTGCCGGTTGCAGTAATATGACATTTAGCGCACTTATTTACAAACATTTTTTAGACCAATAAAATAAAAACCAACAAAATATGGTAGATACCTAATCTGGTAAAATCAAAACTATGATTTTAAAAGTTTTATGTGAAAGCGAACAAACAGATCGTTTTATTTTCGATTTGAGCCAAGATCATAGAAAGGTAAGTACAAAAAACAAACGAATAAAACAAAAGACACTTGACTGAACTGAACTCAACATTGCACACAGATAGACTACTCGGATGCTCCTTATCAGACACAACACTGCCATAGATTTAAATTCGTCACATTTCTGTATGTGATGGTGCGTTTCCATGCTTGCCAAGGCTTGACCAGCGTCCACAACCACAAGCGTGTAAAGAGGGTGTTTGGCTTGGCTTGCGTGAGCTTGTGGACCCTTGTATCCGGGTCTAGTGTCGGTTTTTGAACACAGATCAAAGGGCGCTTGAGACGCGTTCACACGTTGGCGCACGCTTAGTAGCCGCTTTGATCTCGCGCGCGACGAACGCACGTCTAGTTCTGACTTCAAAATGAGTGGCTGGTCGAACGAAGAGAGTTTATCGTTTTTGGAATATTACCAGACCGAAACGTGTATCAGCCCCCCGTTCGTGTAACTCTGTTAGCATCAAAATCCAGTCGCATGTGTCAAATATGACATATTTGCTATAGAAAATCTGGACACATGCGACTGGATTTTGATGCTAATAGTTACATTAACGGGGGGCTGGTCGTCGGGCTTTCCTTGCTTTTGTTTTACTTTGCTTGTATCTACACTAATATTATAAAGAGGAAAGCTTTGTATTTTTGTATTTTTGTATGTTATGAATAAACTCAAAAAGTACTGGACCGATTTTAATCATTCTTTTTTCATTAGAAAGCTACATTATCACTGAGTAACATAGGCTATATTTTATTTTGGAAAAAAATAGCGTTCCGTAAAATATTTGGGTTTTTCAGACACAAGGTGTAAAAAATCAACCAGAAAAGTTACTTATTTTGCGTACGCTGCCTAAACTATAAAAGATAGAACCATAAAATGTTCTACATAATTGTAGATCTTATAAATATCTACAAAAAAGTCAGCGACACACTATACCTATCTATGTCGAGTGAGGCACAACAACCATTTTTTTATTTAAAAATCTTAAATTTTTTTTGGACTACATTTAAACGCATTTATTTTACTCATACTATTAATCCTTATCGAAATAAATTATTTTATTACTAAGTACAGTTCATGTAGATAATATTTGGTCTTTAAATGATTAGAATTGGACGTTTGGTTTTGAAGTTATGGCGAAATTAAAATATTACGTTTTCTGCTGCACGGCCCGTTGCGAAGTGAGCGTCACCAAGTTGGGAGTGCGCGTGCAGGGGAGTAGTTTAGATCTATGAGTTAGGTACCCGCGCGGCTCTGACGCGAGGTCGGCTCCCTACGCAGGTGTTTTTTAAAAAGGACTTTAATTCATAATGTCATATAGTTTTATGACAAAATCTATACAAATAAATAAAATTGTAGTGTCTGTTTGTAATATTAAAATAACGCTTTTTACTACATGCATAGGAATGTATATACGATACGTATACCAAAATAGCATTTTTTTAAATTTTTGTCTGTCTGTCTGTCTGTTTGTTCCGTGTAATCTCTGGAACGGCTGGACCGATTTCGACGGGACTTTCACTGGCAGATAGCTAATGTAACAAGGAGTAACTTAGGCTACTTTTTATCCCGAAAAAATAACGGGAACTGATATAAACTGCCACGCTGGCGAAACTGCGAACGGCCGCAATTTTATGCCGTATTAACGCCATCTGTTGGTGACATCGAGTACTACTTCAGTTAAGATTTGTAAGTAAACATGTTTACCGCCCAACGAAGTGGGCACCGGTCAGCTAGTTTGAAATAAAAGTAGATTAAACCAAACGTTTTAGTAGTAGTAGAGCTCTTAGTGAAGGGCTCGTCCGGGGCAGTGCTACCACCATGCCTATTTCTGCCGCCAAGCAGCTTGCTGTGTTCCGGTTTGAAGGGTGTGGGTGCCGGTGTAATTAGAGGCACATGAGGCTTAACACCTGTATGCCTCAGGTTGATGGACGCAGAGCAGTGTATTGTAGGGCAAGTTCCTAACTGACGTGACTTACAAGGCAATGTTTTGTTATAGGCGATGGTAACCACTAACATCAGGTGGGCCATATGCTTGTTCCATCAGCAAATTGTACTTATAAAAAAAAACGTAATAGCCGATACAAGTTCGGTGTCCGCCATGCTTGGATGTATGTAGCATACTGACGCATTCACAAGCGTGTAAACGACTTCCAAATGCCAAGCGAGATTTGTGGACGCTTGTGCCTTGTGGATGCTTGTCAAGCCTTGGCAAGCATGGAAACGCACCATGACGAATTTTACGAAGAAGAAGAGAGCTGTAAATGACCGGATTGATTGACTGAAGCTCAAAACCTTAAGTAAATTGGTTCAATATTATTTGTGTATTCTTATTGCCTTGATCTTAAAAATAACTCAAAATAACCGTATTGTATTGTAAGTACCGTATTTAATTTAAATTGCAACCTTGTACAATCATCATTATTTATTACTTTTGAGTTTTTTGATAAAAAGACATTTCCTATCTTAATTAACTTTACGAATGACAAAATAGGAATCATACTGAATTTTCACAGCATCAAACGTGCCAAAAGCTGCCAAACGTTAACCTAGTCTGGTCCTGGCGTAGGTACGTAGCAAATGCCTAATGTTGGCATTTGCTACTTACGCCAGGTATTAATAGTGTTAGGTAGGTAGGTAGGTACCTACGTAAGAACATTTGTCCTATATTTTCCTCGCATAATATAAATCGGGAGAAAGTGTGATCTTTTGTTTTTGTAAAAGTATGTGTTTTCGTAGAACAACGATGCTTTGCAACTGTGTAGACAGGTAGGTACTTAGGTAGTAACTTATACCTTGGTGTTTCGTATTGAAACACCAGTGTTGTTGAATAACTTATACGACATAACATGTCCAACATCGAACACCGATAATTTCACACCAAACACAAAAAATATTACCTACCTTTCGTAACATCATAATAGCTGCAGTAATTATGATCCATAATAGATTCTGTCTGTCTGTCCAGGCGTAGTGGGAATCCGACCATCATATCATCAGTCAAAGGCTTTTTGGCTATGTCTATAGATGGGACAGCATTTCTTCTAAGTCGGTTTTTTTTTTTCGTAAAGTCTTTTGGGCGAAAATGTTTGCCACAAATAGATTTCACTTTGTGCAATTTTTGTACCGGCACGTACATTAAATCAATATTTCCTGTCGCCTGCACCCACTTTTTGCATCTGGAAAGTCGATACATTTTTGTCGAGAGTAAAGGCACATGGCCACACACAGCTCAGTTGGTAACTCGGCATACGTTTACTCAGCTCGGAATGCTACATGTTTACGGTATGCTATACCATTCTGTTCTTAAGGTTACTGATTCAAATCCCACCCAAGACATAAAAATTTAATAATTAATTTATGACGCAGATGCGCACCTAACCATCAGTACCAACCCGTAATTACTTTATTTCCAAGTAATCTACTGATAGACACTATATAGGTATAACAATAAAACACATATAAAAAATCGTGTGCCTAGGACGCTTTCCTACCCGATGGACTGACGACTTTGTTAGGTTCGCGGGAAGCCGATAGAAGAAACAAGTTCAAAATCGGCCTTCCTGGAAACATAATTATAGGGGAAGGTCTATGTCCAGTAGTCAGCGTTTATATGCTGTTGATGATGATGACTAGGACTGACCAAAACAACACACCATATTATTTCGTTTTGTGGCAGGCAGTGTAAGTGAAGAGGATGAAGATCGCGCGGTACGCGGATGTCGATACTAGCAAAAAATTGTTGGTTAGTAGGTACTAACAACTCAACACCAGCACTACGTACCAGCACTCCCACTAAACAAAGTGCAAACAGTTAACCTTGTACCCAGACACCTAGGAACCTAGATGCCATGCCAATATTTAGTAATGATCACTTTGATCATGAGAAAATAATCAA
The DNA here is from genome assembly GCA_947095575.1 of Electrophaes corylata. NCBI lineage: Eukaryota > Metazoa > Arthropoda > Insecta > Lepidoptera > Geometridae > Electrophaes > Electrophaes corylata. The sequence continues at coordinate 5,149,556 of OX352720.1, forward strand.
AACATTTGGCCCACCCTCCAGAAATCAGGACCATGTGGAAATATGTTTTGGTAAATGACTGTAGTTAATGCTTCTTATATCTCGTATAACTAGTGAAGTAAGACGTTCTGAAGCATTTTAGTATGGTTTTATGGTAACAGCTCTTATGTATGCTTACTGGCTGAAGCCATTGAAATTAAATATTTCAAATTCAAAATAACTTTTTTGCATAATACATGCTGGGATTTTTTTAATAACCCGAAGTACGACATTTAACAGCATTTCTTAAAACCAAGGTCTCAAACATGTAAATATTTTAAAATAAAATAAGCAGGTAGGTACCTGTACAAGTCAGAATATCAGATCATGAAACCATTTTAAATAATTGTCATCAATAATAAACACATAATAACAAGACTAAATAAAAGATTAGATATAGTAAGTACTACCAGAAGAGCTCTTTGTGAGAGTTTATCTGGGAAAGGTGGAAAACTAACAGTGTCTCATTATTAGCCTTTAGTTTCTTAACAAGCTATAGTAATTATGTTTAAAAGTACTGTAAATCTTCCAAAGATAAATAAGTATGTAACCATAAATATTTCTGTTGCCAAGCAGTGATGATCTTAGGTCCAATTTAAGAGGGTATGCAGTTGTGGTATAGTTGCAGGTACATGACACTTAGCACCTGTGTGCCTCAGGTTTATAGAAACTAGGCAGTGCATCGCAGGGTACATTCCTAATGCATGTACTTGTAAGACAATGTTTTCTTACAGATGATGTTTTCCAATGAACACGATGGGTCATTATAATGTTTGTTTCATCAGTAGTATAAAAATTAAATAATAATAATACCCACTACTTGGATACTCATCCCATTCCCATTTTGTAATGATTTTTTGGGAGCTAAATACCATCATTTTTAGCAGGTTACGCTAACATGCTCTATGATGCTGCTCTCTGTCTATTAACCTGAGGCATGCAGGTCAGCCTCATGTACCTGTAATTTCAGCCTAGAGATACTGTTTCTCCATCTCCTGGCGCATTCCCTTAATCGCTTCTTACGACATCCATGGAAGGTAATCGAGGGGTCCTATTCTAAGCCAGAATCCAGGCCAGAATAACAGTAGGTACAATTGTTTAAATCATACGATCACCGCTTCAAGTTCGGCGCGCCGACAATAACAGAATGTTATTAATTATTAGGTATTATTTTAAGTTTCCTACGTTCCTTTAGAATTGGTGTGGAGTTGGACACTCACCGAGCCTCGTTCGATGGAAACATCGCCATAAAAATACTACGATTATTACAGAATTCACGATACGAACTTATTCCACATATTTCACACTTTCTAGTCATTTTCAAAGTTCTAACAAATTGAATACGTACAGACAGATGTAATCAAAGAATACTTTGTTATGATGAAATATTTCTTTTACCTACGTTTAGTTAGACCGAGCACAGAATATTTCTCCAGCTTCCTAAAAAAAAAGCAGAGGCAGACCAGTGCTGCCAGCGCGTGTTCCCAAAAAAGGCCGAAACTTTAGTTTGCCAGGGTCCGATTTTTGACTGCAAAGGCCAAAATTTCAAGCAAATAGTAAAAAAAACCATGGACCTAACGCTACAGTCAGGTGGCCCGGGGCAGCCACTCATTCACGGCTCGACGTTGTTTAAAAGCGCGTGAGCCATTAGCAGAGAGAGTTATGGAGATTTGAAGACAAGGCAGTAACAACTGTGTGTAAATTTCAACTCTAGCTATCACGGCTCATGAGATACAGTCTGGTGATAGACAGACCGCAGTCTTAGTAATAGAATTCCGTTTTACCCTTTGGGTACGGAACCCTAAAAACAAGAGCAAACTTAAAAAAAATATTCATCTAAAATCACCTTTTGGTTCACTCACAGGTATATTTTTTCTTACAGCCAGTGGCCGCTGGTGCGGCTCTTTCGAGGGAAGAAATTTGAGCGCCGACAAGCCTGTGAATGTATATAACAATATAACTGTGACAATAAATAATGTAGGTAGTTAGAGCATTTTTAGTAAATCAAACCACACTAAACTGGCATAAAGTAGTTTGCCCCAAACTAAGACCTCGCGATGTCTTTGTGAGTCCTCAAACATTTTCCAATAAATTTAGATAGGTTCTAGATACTGAAAGTTGTTGTTGTTAAGTCATGTTGAATTTATTGTTTTTTTACTTAACCTAATAATGTCTTTAACATGTTTAAAATATTTACTTGTCACGTTTCGAGCCCTTTCGACGAGTAGGTACCTACTTCGAGCCTCAAGTGATTCAGTGTTTCCACTTTTGCCTTTAACATTTGCGAAACGACCTATTTGTTCTAGGTAGGTACGACTTTGACGACAGTTGTTTTATTAAAACATTTTATCTTTGATCTCAATATTTAGTTGATAACTGAGATTAAATTGAGAAAATTTGGCCAAAAAATTACCTGGAGGTGGTAACTTTCCGATATATCAAAGTATTCTATTCTGTGGTAAATTAGACGAATTAACCACAGAGTACTTTTTTATAGACTGAAATAGAGGGGTATCTTGACACCCAATCAGGGCGCAGCACAGTGACGCCGTGATTGCTTAGCGATTACAACCAGAAACCTATCATGGTACCGACCACCCTGCGGGCCCCTTCATCCTACTGAGATTAGTACTATTTACCTATTTTCATTGTCACAGGTGGTAACCTAGGTACCTTGGTAATTAGAAGTGACGCGAAGTACGAATACCTACGTAGGTACGTGGACGAATTGGGCTAATCCTAGAATAAGGACGTAATATTAGGATTTAATTAAACCCACCTGGCATAAAAAGAGTAGGAACCGCTATCTTAGTGATTCTTTTGGTTCCGTTACAATATTTTTCTTCAAAGTGTCTATGACAAACGCGCCGAAGTTTGTGAACATATTCATTGTCTAACTGCAGGATATCACCACCAATTTCAAAGAGCCATGACCTAAAGCGTTCTAAATCCACTGCAGGATTCGGAAAATAGTGCAGAGACGTCTTTCCATCTAAAAATAAATAGTAAAGTAAAATAAAAAGTAAAAATTTTATTTCAGCAAAACACAAATCTCTTAAGATGTAGGCACAAGTATTATAGCTAAATAGGAATAGAAACGGTATGTTTTGCAGAGAGCTATTACAACAAAAGTAAATTCACATCGGTTTCCTCACTAGGTAGGTAAAGCCTGTATCGAGGAAACCAGTATACAAACCACAAAACAGATAGGTAGTGTATCAGCGCTCAGCAGACAGAAACAATAAAACACATATTCAAAATATGTATTTTGTTTTATTCTATAAGTAGGTACCTATCATTGATTACAACCATAAAGGGAGAAAATAACAAAACAAATTGAACTCTAAATAGTAAACTAGAAAAAAAATACATAGGTATATAAAAAAACTTAAATGTTAAAGTATAACAATTCCTCAGTTCCACCATAAGTTAACCTTTCTTATTCTAGCTGATAGGGCATCAATATGTGATTTGAATGTTAAATTCTCGTCCAAATGTACTCCAAGATACCTACCTACTTTAAAGTTTTTGAGCGTACCTAGTAAAATTTCGCAAGAACAGCTACTTTCATCGCATGTATTATCATGGATTTTAATCTGAAAATTGTTGTCAGGCGCTGAAGCAGAAGTTTTATAAAAACATAAGAACATCGTTTTTTGGTATTAAGTGTAAGAATATTGTTTTGCAGCCATTGTGAGATTAAAACCATAACAAATAGCTACAGATATTATTACAGTAGGTAGGTAGGTACATCATTCATAACATGTTTCTTAGGTCCAAAAATAACATACCTACGCGGTTCAAGCTGAACCCAACATACCTACACTCAAACCAAAGCTAAAATTAAATACCTACCTAGGTACCTACTAGATATTTAAAGCTAAGTAAATGTTGTGCAAACCTGTTCTTGGTACCTACACATTTTATAGAGTATTGTTATTTTAGTTGTATTAAAAAATGTATTTATGTTGTACTGTTGGCGTTGCCTAATGAATAAATAAATAAATAAAGCTAACATAAGCTCAATATTAATTTTATTGTTCAGGTCTGTACAATGCCTATCATGAACTAGGCCTACCTAGTCTGATAGATTTTAAGAATAAAAATATTTCCACTGTATACACATTTATATTGTTCGATTCCCGCCTTGGGATAAATGTTTGTACTATGTAAGTATAATAAAAAATATCGATGTGCGGGCGAATACCCGCCTGCGACGCAAGAGGTTGCGGGTTCGATTCCCGCCTTGGGATAAATATTTGTACGATCTACAAATATTAATTCTGGATGTTCTGGGTATTTTCTATGTATAATAAAAAATATCTATGTATATAATGTGTTGTATTTAGAATATCAGTCATTTAGTACCCATAACACAAGCTCTGCTTAGCTTGGGGCTAGATGATGCCATGTGGATTGTCCAGCATTATTATACATAAATACATACATAAAATCACGCCTACATAATTCCCATGGGGGGTAAGCAGACTCCAGATTGCCACTTTCTACAATTCTGACATACCTCTTTTGCTTCATTCACTCTCATAACATTCTTCATACATGCTCATCAGTTTTGGGTACTACAAAGATAAGATGACGACCATGGGAAACAAGTTGTGACGAGTGCGTCGCCATCATTCAGACGATTAATATTTTTTTGTCTCCATTGCATTCCCACAAGAATTAAGAATTTCAAAGGTCCACAGAACCCTTTGCAGGGGTAAGGAATCCATACTGTCTTGTGACCACCAACACAGACACCCTCCATAAGTGACCAGCTTGCCCCTTGGCCATGGATCCATCAGCACAGGTTGGTTAACACCTTGAAATCAGGGTTTCTTTCAGGGTATGCTTCCTGATAGGTTTGATTTCTGAGTTTTTCCTTCTCCTTATTTATTATTTTATTTTATTTATAAAATCTTTACATTAGATTAACATAAAATGACATAATAAAATTATCTATCTTATATCTACATATTTTATCATTACTTTTTCTACCTATAGTAAAGTGTGGTTCTTCACTATAGGTAGAAAACAGAATTTAAGTTACTGACCGCAGGAAGTGTGCCCAAAAGGCTGGCAACGTTACCTCTTTGAATAGCTAAACTAATTCTCTGTCCAAGATAAGCGCCAGCCCTTTGATCGTGAGTCACATCCACCAGTCTCTTGGATAACTCTTTAAATAGAAGCCACGCTTCTGGACCCCATGGACCTAACGTTTATACCCCAAAAGGCAGAAATATGTATCCATTACCGAGAGATGCATATTTCCGCCTTTTAAGGGCTTTATTTATTATTTATTATTAATAATGCTGGACAATCTTCTGCTGACGTAAATGACTGCTTTGAACTATGGGAGAAGCCACTGGCTCCTGAAACACAGTTTTTTACTAGTTTGGAAGCATCTGGATTCAAATCTTTTTTTATTTGTAAAACTGATAAAAACACTTATTATTTTGAAGTGTGAAATTGTAGATTAAAATGTTCAAGTTTTACTGGATTGGTAGATTAAAATTTCAATTTCGATAATAAGCTGTTATCATTTGTATACAAAAATCCAAGTTGTTGAGTCACCCGCACACCTGGTGGTCCACTTTCTGAACATCCTGGGACACAGCATTTCCTGTCTGACATTGTAATCACTTCACAACGCACAAAATACAACTAGGTACCTACTCTAGGTAGGTATACCTCGAACAAAATAAATATAATCAAAATGGGTACCCCGATTACACAACCATGGAATACACAACTTTGGAATACGCAGCCAGGAATTTGTGTACATTTTAGCATGGACATGGAACCCTATCATTTCAACACAAGCTGTTCGTAGCTGTTCTGTGCCTAGGCATGTGTACCTACTTAAGAATAGATTCAGTAGTTAAGATTTAGATATCCAAGAGAAGGTACTTACTTCCTGATTCCAGACATCCGGGAACACAGCAGTTTCTTACAGACATGATGATAAAACAAAGAGTCTATAGTCTGATTAAACAACAAAGATCATTTTTGTAAACAAAGGTGCTACCATATAAAAAAAATGTTTCTAAATATAAGTTTAGAGAAGATTAATCTTTTTTTCAAAATACTTACGGTAGGGTTAATTTTTTAATCAATATCCATAGGATCAAAAATAGCAATGGTTTTGTGCTATACATTATATTTAATTTAATATTATTAACAAAATTATAAAATGATGAAGAAATATTAGTAGAGAATATTTTATGACGCTGGTATCATCGGCGTAAAATGGGAGCAAATCACAGGAGTTCGTAACATTTTGAGATTATATATTTTAGTGCTTGTTTGTATTGTAATTTCATTCGTCTCTCTCTCGTTGCTATCGTTGTCTTTTATTGTTATTAGTTTTTGTTAAGTTTTCAACCATGTTGTTGTTGTTGTGTTTGTTTGAACATGGAATCTCAACCCGCGCCGCCGTCGGCGGAGATGCCGGGTATTTGTATTTCCTTACGGACACAGAGAAACGAGGCCGCGACAATGCCGCATCCATGCGGTATAAATATCATACTTTTGAGTGTTTTGCGCGGCAAAGCGATGACAAGCCAGCGTATCCAATTAAATCGGAATCTGACTTGGAGCGTGTTTTTGGCTGCAGGCCTGTTTGATTTGATAGCGTGCTATAACATAAATAGTTATGTTTGTATAGTCTCTATCAATACTCAATTATGTTTTGTTTTTTGCTGTTTATTTTTTTGTAAGTGGTTGCTAGCTATTCTTGTCTGTGTGGTGGTTATGTGTAATAAAAATTTATGTATCAGCACTATTATTATTATGTATTTACTGTATTATGTTCTACTCACAATTAATATTGTTATGTTTGTTTATTTGTTTTGTGCTACCTTACAATGCTTCTTACACAGTATTTGTTGGATAGGCACTTCAGACTATATAAGTGATGATGTGTGTCCTGGCCGATTTCGGCTACAGCGACTGTGTGAACTGAACAGGCATAATTAACTCTAACTTAAAATTAAGACTATAATTACAAAACTAATTAGGACTTTATTGACCAGTCCTTTCATGCGCTCTCTCATGACTTGCGTACCCAATTTTGTTAATAAAAGTTCGAGCGCATTTTGGGCAAGTAAGTATCCCTCTGACATAATTATAAGCGATGGCTGCTGGTGGTCTAGTCTTCAGCTCATCTCGCTTCCTATCAAGCTCATCACGACGCTCGGTTTCAAAAGCGTTCACCTGTTGATGAATGATCTGTCTCCATTCGGTGCGCTGTGCTGCTTTTACCTCCCATTGAGAAGGCTCTATTTTGCATCTCTTCATATGTCTTTTCAGAACGTCCTTGTACCTCAGGTACTGGCCTCCGCGTTTTCGCTTGCCGTACTGAAGTTCTGAAAAGAAAATGCGCTTTGCCACTCTACTCTCTGACATACGGGATACATGCCCACACCAGCGCAACTGTCGCCTCATAAGATATACCTCAATGCCACTGATGTTTGCACGTTTCAGCACATTTGTGTTTCTGACACGGTCCGACCATCTGATGTTCATGATGTCTCGGAGGCATTTGAGGTGAAATCTATCCAGTATACGAATGTGCTTTCGGTATATGACCCAAGTCTCAGAAGAATACAAGAGGTTAGGCAGCACTACGGTCATATAAACATTAATTTTAGTGGAGAGTTTAAGGTCGTGCGAACGAAAAACCTTGGGACGCAATTTGCCATAAGCCGCGGCTGCAGCTCCAATTCTACAATTTATTTCAGCATCAAGATCACATTTAGGTGTTATTATGCTGCCAAGGTATTTAAACTTCTCCACGCGTTTGAGAACGTCCCCACCGATGCATACACTAGGAGCCATGATGTTAGAGGCATCCATATTGGTCATGATTTCAGTCTTTTTCACACTTATTTTAAGGCCAAATTTAGTGCATGCTTCGTTGAGACTTGTGATAAGATTTTGCAGACTTTCCCAAGTGTCGGTGACGAAGTATAGATCATCCGCGTACATAATTTCTGTCATGGTGGTATAAGAAACTTTAGTACGAGACTTAAGCTTCGCAATGTTGAAAAGTCCTCCGTCCATGCGAAAACGAATTCGTATCCCTTCGGACAAATTTTGCAGAGTTTCGCGAACTACAACAGCAAAGTATAATGCGAACAAAGTCGGTGCTAGAACGCAGCCTTGCTTAACCCCACAGGTAACGGGGAAGGACTCTGACTGTTCGCCGTTGATAGTAATGCAGCACGACATGTCATCGTGTAATAGCCGCAACAACCTTACAAATTTATCCGGACATCCAAGTTTAGCTAGAACCACCCACAACGCTTCACGAGGGACACTGTCGAATGCCTTTTCAAGGTCTACAAAACACAGAAACATTGGTTGACCTTGTTCCCTACTCTTCTCAACTAGCTGACGTACTGAGAAAATGGCTTCGCATGTCCCTCTACTTGGCCGAAAGCCAAACTGAGTTTCGGGTAGTATCGCTTCTGATAAAGGCAGCAGGCGGTTCAGGAGAATTCTCGCAAATACCTTACCCGGAGTCGATAGGAGTGAAATGCCGCGATAAGAATTACAATCGGACCGGCTCCCTTTATTCTTATACAACGAGCAGATACGCGAGCTCTTGAAACATTCTGGTACTCGTTCCTCAGTCCACATGCGTACAAATAATTTCCACAGAGTGTTATGTAGATTATCTCCTCCGTATTTCAATATTTCCCCGCAGATATTATCAACACCCACTGCCTTTTTGTTTTGTTGTTGTTTGATGGCTAAAATAGCCTCCTCCAGAGATGGAGGATCAATAAGCTCTATTTTCGACGGTGCTTCCGAAAGCGATTTTATGAATAACAGATCAACTGAGCGATCGACGTTGAGTAAATGACTAAAATGTTGTACCCATCCCATCGGTTCATAATTTCGTCTTTGTTGGTCAATGAGACACCATCTAGAGATTTTAAGGGTACAGAGCTGACGGTTGCTGGTCGCGTAAGTTTTCGGACTTCGTCATAAAAAGCACCTAGCTGGTTGGTGTCTGACAGCCATTGTAGATAGCGAGACTTTTCTTGCCACCATTTGTCTTTGGCTTCTCGGGTAAGTTTCCGGATTTGAACATTGCTCTTTTTTATTCGTGCTAATATGTGTTGGTCTCGACTGCTTGTATTGTTTTGTTCTTTAAGAAGAGCTCGGTGTTTTTTAAATGCATCAGCGAATATCATGTCGTTCTCATCGAACCAATCCTCATGTTTATGAGTTTTAAGGCCCAGAACCTGAGTGCTTATGTCGATGAGTTGAGACGACAGTGTCTGCCAAGTTGTTTCAAGTACATTATTATCAACATCCAGGGATAATAGAGCACTATCTAAAGCTTGAACATATGCCTCTCGTTTTGGAATGTGCTGAAGGTCTTCAACATTGGTTCGCACGGGTTTTATAAGATTCCTTCTACGAGGACGACGAAGACACAGTTTTAGCTTAGTCAATACAAGTCGATGGTCAGTCCAACAGTTGGCGCCACGCATAACGCGTGTGAGATGAACCTGAGCAATATCTCGTCGCCGCACAATAGCGTAATCGATGAGATGCCAGTGTTTTGATCGTGGATGCATCCAGGTGGCTTTGTGTTTCATTGGCAGTCGGAAAAAGGTGTTGGTGATTGATAAATCAAATTGCGCACAAAAACTTAGCAATGCCTGTCCATTGCTATTTATGTTTCCGATGCCATGTCTGCCCAGAACGTTTGGCCAAGCCTCAAAGTCACGCCCTACTCGCGAATTAAAGTCTCCTAGCAGTAAAATTTGCTCTCGTGCCCTTATCTTAGACAGGGATTGTGTGAGTTCTTCGTAAAATTTATCCTTGATATCATCAGATTTATCCAGAGTGGGTGCATATACGCTTATTAGATTAATGAAATTGTTGTGCTCTAAGTGAATTCGAAGTGTGATGACACGGTCTGAGATATAAACAGGGCATTCTTCAAGCCGTTTAGCAATTTCCGTTTTGATGGCAAACCCAACTCCTGAACGTCTTGGTTCATGTGCAGCGGTACCTTTCCAGAAAAAGGTATATCCACTTCCATGTTCCATAAGTTCCCCTTCATCAGCAAGATGTGTTTCACTGAGGGCAGCTATATCTACGTTGTAGCGGCGCAGTTCTCTTGCCACTACAGCTGTTTTTCGCTCAGGACAAGAATTACCATCACGGTCAAGCAGGGTGCGTACATTCCATGCACCAAAAATAAGAGTGGATGTGCTAGGTTTATTATTTTTATTTTTAAACTTTATAATTTTCTTTGTATTTCGACCACGCCAAATGGGATGCATAGGCAGCCGTGGTTACTACCCCCCAAGAAAATTGGAACAAGCAATTTTTAGAGCACCTTTTCTAGCTCTCTCCTCGGCTGAGCGAGGAAAGCAGTGCCTCCCTAAATAGGGCTGCTTTGTCGCACAGGGTGCTGCCCAATCTACGCTGTTGCTCCAGTGCAGCGTAAAGACGACCACTCTCCCCACTGCCGCCTGTGTGCAGACCTCAGACAAAGCCCAACTTGCAAAGTCAAACCTCTCTACCTCAGTCTATCGCCACAGGACTTTTAAGTTTCGAGTGCCAGTATCCAGAAACAGTCCGTTGCGCAGGATATATTATGGTGCGTAAGTGCTCGCGCAAGCACAGACGCACCCTCTGGTCTCTTCTCCCCTATACCCAATGGAACGGATAGCCGTTACGATCGGAGAGGAGTCAAGATGCAGTGTCTAGGCGGCGATAAACAAAACCCTTACCGTCACCTTAGGCCTTCCACAATGCCTTGCTGCCTCGCTACCGAAGGTAGATTGCCAAAAGGCCGAGGCAGACTTTGTACACTAAGCGGGGAGTGACCGCTAAGACTTGAAGTGCCGAAATACTCAAGTCCCCCTCTGCCAGGTTTAGCCCACGAGCCGACGTGGTTACCGGGGTGTGGCCGCTGCATGTAGGACAGCTACTAGGAGCCACTGGCGAGAGATTATGGATTACAACGTTTTTAAATGAGAATACAACCACCCATTAGGGTCGACTGGCTGATTCTCACGCTGACAATCCACTACACCCCAACTATATACGTATTACTGTACTATATAAGTATTACTATATATAAGTATTACTATATAAGTATTACGACTATATAAGTATTACTGTACTATATACATACTTCTCGTACACATTCATAATTTTGTCTTTCTGTTTTATGTGTTCTGTCAGTGGTCAATCATGTGTAATACACTTTCTCTAAACCATCTTAAAGTTGGTCTTTTTAATCCGGGCTCACTTAACACGGGCCAGGATGAGTTTATAGTGGCTTTCCTAGAACTTAACCCAGATGTACTAGCAGTCAACGAAACCTGGTTAAAAGATGGTCAGGATAATAAGGCACCAGTCGTTCCGGGATACCGCTTTGTTCATTTACCAAGACATCGAAACATTAAGGATGGCCGTGGTGGGGGGGTTGGTTTTTACATACGGAAGGGTATTTATGCGCGTGTCTGTCCTCACCCTGTCGTACATACGGTAGAGCAAATGTGGCTACGTCTAAGCGTAGTTGGAAGGACTGTTATTATTGGCACTGCATACCGAGCTCCCTGGCAGGATGCGGTTGCTTACCTTGATGCTCTCACTGATTCTATTGCCTCTTTTCCAAAATGTGATAACCTAATCCTGGTTGGAGATTTTAATATAGACTTACTTGATCCGACCAATAACAAACGTCCATTACTACAGCAATTTCTACATTTTCTGGATCTAAGACAAATAATATCTGAGCCTACTCATTTCTATGCTGATCATACCCAGACTTTGATAGACATTGTGTGTACAAATACGCCTGTGAGAAAAGTTACTTTAAAACACACTCCCGACTTGTGGTTGTGGTGAATGTTGGTTGTTGAATTTAACATCAGGAAAAATAAGCCATCCCCGCGCTTAGTTACCTACAGACCCCTCAGGAGTATTATTACTGATTTATTTTCTAATGATCTTGACACAATCTGCTGGGATAATTCAAAAACGCCAATGTTTGTTAATGACCAGGTACTGATCTTAACCACTATGATCACCACATTGTTTGACCTACACGCTCCCCTGAAAACTAGTAGGTTTAAGGGACCTCCTCACCCGTGGATAACTGACACTGTAAAGACAATGATGAAAATTCGGGATAATTATCATGTTAGGTTTAAGTTCCACAAGTCAGATGACCTCAAGGATTGCTATAAAAGTATGAAACACATTGTGGTGGCGGCAATTGAAAGTGAAAAAACAGCCTTTTTTACTCAAAATATTAACAATAATATTCATAACCCCAAAAAGTTATGGAAAAACTTAAAAAATAATATTTTGAATAATAAACATAATGTAGATGAATTACCCTCACAGTTTGATGACCCTGAGCTGATCAACTCGCACTTCCTGAATGTCCCGGGTGATAACCTTGTTCCAATTTCTCAACTAACCTACTTTGAATACCACCGCTACAGCTCAGAAGTTTGTTTTACTCTGCAACCTGTTAGTGAATTTACAGTCACAAAAATTCTGCAAAGTTTTAAATCAAATGCTCAGGGCATGGATGGTATGTCCTTGGATATGGTACTAATGACATTACCTCAATCTTTATCTGCAATTACATCTATCATTAACAACTCTATTATCAGTGGAATATTTCCTGAGTCCTGGAAGGTGGCAGTCGTTAAGCCCATTCCTAAGAATAACCAACCCTCTGCTGTGACTGATCTCAGGCCTATCAGCCTACTCCCATGCCTCTCTAAGTTATTGGAAAAAGTAGTTTGTATGCAACTGACTAAATATCTTGAAGACCATCACATCCTTCCACAGCTCCAATCGGGTTTCCGTCGAGGGCATAGCACTGCAACTGCTCTTCTAGACGTAGTGGACAATTTGTTGGCTGCTCAGGATCAGGGCATGTGTAGCATCCTAGTGCTTCTGGATTTCTCGCGAGCTTTTGATTCAATAAGTGCTCCTCTTCTTCTTTCAAAACTGGCTTTTTATGGCTTTGACACAAACTCACTAAGCTGGTTCTCTAGTTACCTGGATCAGAGAAAGCAGTGTGTTGAACTCAGACTTCCTAATGGTCATAACCTCAGATCCTCCTTACAACCAGTTCCACGAGGAGTACCCCAAGGATCCATTTTCGGACCTATCTTGTTTATATTGTACAGTGCTGATATTATCCAGGCTATTACACATTGTAAATATCATCTTTATGCAGATGACGTCCAGCTCTACCATTCTTTCCTACCACAGGACATTCCTGACACTGTAAGCAAGATAAATAGTGATTTGGCCCAAATCCTGCGTTGGTCGGAGTTAAACTCCCTTGTGCTCAATCCCAGAAAGTCGAAGTATATGCTGGTGGGTACGAGAGCTAGACTTGAAAAGTGTACAGGTGCGCATTTCAACATTAATGTGGGAGGGGTGGATGTTGAATGTGTTTCGGAAGCCAGAAGCCTTGGTGTAACGCTTGACAAACACCTGCATTTTGAGAGTCATTTTGCTGAATGTGTGCGCAACTGTTTTTACAGACTTAGATCTCTTTATAAAATCCGATTGGTTCAACGGGTGCAAAATGCGTGTGCACGGTTTTGCTTTCACATTCCACCTCGCACACACGTGACTCCCTATCTTAACTCTTCCAACCTAACACTAGAAGGGACTGCACCCACGTGTTTGTTACACCGATGCATAGGTTGGTTGCTTTTCGTGGCTCGTTCAGATTTGCATCAACTCGGTGCTGGAATGACCTACCGCCACCAATACGTGCCTTAAAAACACGAAACACCTTTCGAATTAGGTATAAAAAACTTCTTCTCTCTTCACAAATTAACCTTTAATCTACTCACCATCCTGATGCGACCTCAGAGTACTTTTATATTAACTATGCGCACGTTCAGCCGGAGAGATCGTATCATTTGTCACCTTTTCTTTTTCAGCCGAAAGATTGTTATTTGCAGTTCAGTGTATGGTTGGCCACAGTCCCATGCGTGTGCCTGATTTTATTTTTATTTCTGTCTTTTCGTTACCTGTCTATCTATTTTGTATTTTTGTTTGCTTTATTTACCTAATTTTTACCTAACTTCGCACTGTTTACATGGCTTGCTTATCTGCACCACAGAGCGTCTTAATTTATTTTTACATTAGGACTTATAAACAACATTATAATAATTATTGTATATTTTATGTTGTATGTTGTAGGCATGTATATAACTTTCAAATAATTATTCAATGGTATTAAGTTTATATTTCTTGGTTTTCATTTATTCGTGTCGTCACTTATTTTTTGGGCACTACCTGAAAACCAGCGCTGCATGGCACGGTAGACATCTACCTTGTTAAGCAGCAACTAAGCTGAGGTAGAGCCTTTTTGGCATGCCATTCGGTACCGGACCGGACTAACTGGGACCCACTGTTACCTACTTTCTGTTTGTTAATTAAGTTTGCTATCTAGCTTTCCTACTACCTATTGTTTGTTTTAAGTCCGTTCTGTGTGCTATATGTGTATGTCAAATAAATGTATTTTCTTTCTTTCTTTTCTTTCTGTTCTAAGGAAGAATATTGTATATATCGCACAAGCAAACCCACGTGCCATTTTTAATAGAGTGATCCATGGTTAAAAAAATTATCTACCCCTGACTTCTCATTATGACAGTGGCATATCTTGACATATCTTTGTTTACAAAAATGATCTTTGTTTTTGAATCAGACTACAGACTATAGCTATTACCTATATGGTGAACTTCTAGATTAAAGAAGGTTCCTTCTTTGAAAGGATGTTTTTTAACAGCATTTAGAGCTCTATAGGGGTAGGTATACTTTTCTTGTATTGAATGTAAGTTATAAAATTAGCAGCACCTATGTAGGTGTCGTAGCGAGTTTCTGTCAAATTCAAAATCTAGCACCAACTTAGTAGGTAGGTACCTACCTAATTGTGAAATGATCATGATGAAAATAATATGAATGCTCAAACTGCATTATGTGCACATTTTTCTATATTTTAATGATAGGTTATAATACCAACCTCCACTGCCTTTGCATCCAGGAACGCAACAGTGTTTATCCGACGACATGTTAATGGCACGACGAAGGCATGAGTCCTTTCTCAGTTCAAAAGTTAGATACTACCACAAAGTACTTTTTTATAGACTGGATCAAGTTACTTTATGGGACTGGATTGGATACTACCACAGAGTACTTTTTTATGGATACTACCAGATACTACACTATAGAAAATATTCTTGTCACAGACACAAGTGGAGCGTTTCGTTAGTGCTGCCGGCAGACAAACTGAAAAGTTCTATTCTAACGAAGCCAAGGCTTTTTTTATCCGCGATTTTAGTAAAATTGCAAAATAAAACCACAAACTAAATGTAAATAAAGATATACATATAAACTATTACAATATTTAATTTATATTATTCTTAATTTCATGCCTTTTAGTAGTGACATCTATCGATAATATTGGTGACATACACCTAACTGCTACGTAGCAGCACGTAGCAGTGTCATCTAGGTATTAATTATCACAGATTGGTATTATCCAGTCAGAAACATAGTAATTGTAATACTACAAAAATGAAAATCGCTATGTATACGAACCAATATAAAGGTTTTTGATTTGCTTCGTAATTTGATGCCAAGTGCTGCACCGTCTACTCTCCCAAATTTTTTGTACTAAGATTACTGTGGAATGGGGATAGGTACTGTTTGTTTGTTAGCATCTAAGAATATGGACTATAAAGCAAGTTAGCATCAACATTCGATCGATTCATAGCCATAGCATTCTCCCATCCCTCTCTTTTCAGTTTCTCTCATTCTGTTTGGATTCTTCCTTTTATCTTTACATATCCAATCCATCTCATACCATCTAACTATGGATGTATAAAACGAATATGCACCCAAATTAGTCCAGCATTATTACTAATATATTGACATCTGGCGCCACTGAAAACCAGCGCTGCAAGAGCTGTTATATGCTCTTGTAGCAAATGCTGAGTGGTGGCCTTTTTTGTCGCTACATTATAAATTTTATCCATGTATGTTATTCATAAGAGATATTTTCTATTCTATTCTAAATTGACCATTAGTGTGGCCACTCAATCTTAAATAGCAGTTTCTAGCACCGTTTTTTGGATAAGTGTGGCCAAGATCAAAAGATTGGGCTACTTTACGCCGCCCTGTGATAAAAAATCAGACTACCAATGCATGATAGAAAATATAAAATAAATAAAACACATTTAAGAACATAATGTTGGGTAGGAATGAGCCACACACGGCACATGGGTCATAAGCAATTAAACGCAATTTTTTTATATTTAGGTTTATTATAAAAATAATATGACTGCATAGAAGCTTAAGGTAACGATACGATATGATGCAAATATAATACTTAAAGGATAAATACGAAGGTATATCTCAATTAGGTAAACTAGAAAATTATGGTAAATAACATAATATTCTGTTAAGTTAACTATAGCAGAGAGCACTGAAAACTTCCAGCTAATACTTTTTTTACTGCTGACAGTACCTTCGATCTAAGATGAGACATAAAAGGCCAGCGCACAGAAAGCGCCCTTCTGAGCAAAGATGTCAATTACTTATCATAAACAATTGGATTAGAGTATATATTACAACTACATGAAAGTGATAGGTACACAAGACGTTGGCGTAGGTATTGTAGTATATACTTTATTTCCATTAAGTAAGATAAATACAGATTGATAAATTAAATATGCTCTGGCATGCTCCATATACGCTGATGCTTATTATAGTTAAAACGACGTCGGCGGTTGTTTACGCAAAAAGGGCCCATCAGCGGCCTAGTTGCGGAAACCAGTCCGCCCACCAAGTCGGCGGTTGTTTATAGCGTTTTAACATAACGCTTATCGTATTATCAGGGGGCTAATCGCGGTATAATCAAACGATTTTGTCGTTTGAACGCTGCTGTTCTCGTGTTAAGGCATTTTTAGTATCATGTTGATTCCGTCACAACGCTATAAATTCGAAGTGTCACGTGCGTTAGCAAACCAGCATAATGCTAAAAAAACCTTATATCACGCGGAAATTTATTTACAACATTCAATCAATTAGTATACTCCTTTGGCACAGTATAACATAATATCTAGTCAATTCAAATTATAATTATCTCGTTACAATCCGTTAAATATTTGCTACATCTAGTAAATTAAATGCACCAACATGGGAATAGATTCTTAATAATTAAGAGATTTATAAGATTTTAGTAAGTACCTACCTTATTTTAGGTTACGCATAACTCTTACAATTTTACTGTCACAAACACACTCAGCCTTCCATAATTTCTATATCAAATTGAATAAATTCATAAACAAATGGGTAGATTCCACATTCCTAGCTATACTGTCAAATAAAATATAAGAAAAATAATACAAAAATCATTAATTCTTAACGAATTCAGTCGTTATATAAAATAAGGAATACAAGGTTGTCAAGAAATCGTAATACTAACAAATATTAATACAGTAGGTAAACTTAAGTAGATAGGTAGATAAAACATTTTTATTATGATATAGGTATAGCAATCTGTGAAAAATAAGGCTATACAAGATGATAAAATGGCACAAAATAAAAAAACCTTTAGAACGAGTGGTCAGTGGAAGAATGACAAGAATAAAACAAAAAATTGCAATTAATTTGAATTACAGATCAAGTATTTGATATTCATTCATAACATTCACGACAAAGGGCATAAATTCAAGTTAATTATTTGATAAAACTCGTACTCTAATATAATTTTCATTCGAGATATTCAGATTCAATTGTTTAATTACATACTAATACTATTATACTATTTATCATATATACCTAAACACTTTTTTTACTAGCGACTACAAGAGAGAAGCATCTACCTATTAGGCCATTAGGCTTTATAAGGAAAAAGTCCTTAAATAATGAAAAATTATATATCTGAGTACGAAAATAATACATTTTTAATTATTTATAGCCGTGTTCACGAAAACGTTTTTTAATATATTGTTTTGTATGAAATATCGGCTTATATCTGTCCATAAGTAGTTAACCTAGTAGACAGAATACACACCTGAGACCCTGCAACTTTCGCAATACAGAGTTACCAGAGATATTGTGTATCTTCTACAAATTTTCTAAAGTAAATCTATCATATTTGATAGATATAACTCAAAGGTGACTGACTGACTGACTGACATAGTGATCTATCAACGCACAGCCCAAACTACTGGACGGATCGGGCTGAAATTTGGCATGCAGGTTGATATTATGACGTAGGCATCCGCTAAGAAAGGATTTTGATTAATTCTACCCCCAAGAGGATAAAATAGGGGATGAAAGTTTAACGGGAACGGGAAAAAACTGCCACGCAGGCGAAGCTGCGAGCGGCCGCTAGTCTATCATATTTGACACATGCAACAGAAGTTTGTTAGCAACAACCCTTACACAATCACCCCTCAGAGCAGAGCGTCAGATGTGTTGATAGTATACGGGTGGCTTTTCAGGCCTTTTTAGGGTTCCGTACCCAAACGGGACCCTATTACTAAGACTCCGCTGCCTGTCTGTCTGGCTATCCGTCTGTCACCAGGCTGTATCTTATGACCCGTGATTGTTAGAGAGTTGAAATTTTAACAGTTTTTAACATAGACTATGGCACGGAACCCTTCGTGCGTGAGTCCGACTCGCACTTGGCCGCTTTTTTTCGTTTTAAATTGATGAAAATGCCTCGCTTATTATAACTGTGGGGTTAGTTTACGTGAACACGGCAAAACGATTAAAACACTAGATTCTAGATAGTCAATTGGAAGTAACACAGTAGGGGATTGCGCGAAGAATCGAGTTGACGAGACTGATCTCCGTCCACCTCTGAAAAAAATTAAATAAGCAAGTAAACAAATAGTAGATTCTCTTCAATGTCTAAAGGGAGTAGTCCAAATATTACATTTGGCATACACCCACGTATTGCAGTAGTTGGTATTGTACATGTGACAGGTTGCAAACCTATCGCCGCTGTTAGAATACTAAATGGTTTCCTCACGATATTTTTCGTCACCGTTTTAGAGCGCTGGCATTGCGCAACATTTTTCGATAGAAAAAAATCCATTGGTGCAGAACCGGGTTTGAACCCACGACCCTAGGATCAGAAGATATATAGAGAGATAGAACAATGTTTAAGTTATTTCATGTTCCTATTTGACATTACTCATTGATAAGATAGGTAAATAAATAAATATTTATGGATTATTTATAATAAAAAAAATACGACATTAGCTAGCCCCAAACTAAGCATAGCTTTTTTATATACTAACACCCAGGCAAAGAATACACATCTGTTATGTCCTCGGTGGAGATCGAACCCACAGCACAGAAGGAAGAGTTACTAATAACTGAACTTTTTTGAGCTACGGTTTTTTTTAATAATAATTCTGGATAATCTATACAGCATCATCTAGCCCCAAGTTAAGCAGAGCTTGTGTTATGGGTACTAGATGACTGTATGCATAGATATTTTTTATTATACATAGAAAATACCCAGAACACCCGGAATAAATATTTGCAGATCGTACAAACATTTATCCCAAGGCGGGAATCGAACCCGAAACCTGCTACGTCGCAGACGGACATACGCCCGCCGCGCCACATCGGTTGTCACAACTTTGTGTGTATGAGGAAAAATGAAGAAATAGAAGTATACCTGTGCTTGAGGCGTGCACTATGCGGTGGGCGTGGCGCTGGCCGCTTGCAGCTGCATCTGCCGCTGCATCTGCTCCACCATCTCTTGCATACGACGCAGCTCAGCCTCCTACAAAAAACATCACTCATTACTAACGTTCCATACTTACAAATGTCATTGAAATTAATTTTATTGACTTCACATAATCTCACAAGGTGTATCGATCGAAGGTCTAGCCAGTGGTTCTCAACCTATGGTCCGTGGACCACTGGTGGTCTCTGGGAGTACCCAAAATGGTCCGCGAGACACTTATATCACAGCAGACCGCTAGCAGTAGCGTACACTGCAAGAGCCCTCTAATACTTTAAGCCCCTTGGTACCAACTAAGCCAAAACCTGATTTTAAATAGTTTAAATAGTTTTACAACCCTTATAATATAAATGATACAAATGCCAAACAGTACCAAATAGTCCCTCAACAACAAAAGGTTGGGAACCTATGATGGATGGATGGATGACACAGACAACAATATAATATTATTTTAGAAGAGCCTTGTTTTACCTTTTCGCGTAGAGCATCCTCATTAGAACCGTTGTTAATGCCGTTCGAACCGGCTTCACTCAGGCCGCTCTCATTGGATCTATCATAAGAAATAACTTTTAAGCATAATCCACCACTCATAAACAAATACGTAATCTGTACCATACCACACTTATAAGTAAATAATAATATTTGTAAAATATTTTTAGAGATTTTTACACACCATAATCTAGCTTCAAACTAAGGACTTACCTTAAACCAACCCCCTTACGGCCGAATACTCAAACGCAACTTAAATTTAATCACGACTCAAGTGACGAATTTTTGACAGACTTTCATTGCAAACTGTCAAATGTCAAAAAATCGTTAGTTGCGTTTGAGTATTCAGGCGTTAGACATCCTCAAAGAATCTCTAGCGGGTACTTGGTACTAAGAGATATATGGAGAAGGCTACTGTGCCTCAATTCGTGATGCTTTTTCTTTCCTTTTGTTCCTATTCATCGTAGGTAATACTCACGTATGGCGTTTGGGCACTTGTCCGTTCCTCGCGAGCCTCTCTGAGCGGTAGTTCTCATAGTGCACCTCCTGGGTCACCTCTTGCAGATCTTGCATGTGGGTGCTATCAATAACAAGAGAATAACAATTTTTTATTTTATATTATCACTTTGTGCACTGCCGTCCCTTACCGCTTCGCTCATTACTCTCCATCCCAAGGGTTGCCTGGAAGAATCGCTTTCAGCGATAAGGCCGCCCATTGTACTTTGTAAGTTAACAAAGTACAACGGTCTGTTTTTTTAACAAATTATCCTTGTGTACAATAAAATGTTATCTATCTATCTAACAATTATTTACAACGTCATCTAGCCACAAACTAATAATAATAATAATGCTGGACAATCCACACACCATCATCTAGCCCCAAGCTAAGCAGAGCTTGTGTTGTGGGTACCAGATGACTGATATACTTAATACAATACATTATATGGATAGATATTTTTATTATACATAAAAAATACCCAGAAAACCCGGAATAAATATTTACAGATCGTACAAACATTTATCCTGAGACGGGAATCGAACCCGCAACCTCCTGCGCCGCAGGCGGACATTCACCCGCCGCGCCACATCTGTCGTTAACTACTAACAAACTAAGCGAAACTTCTATTGACAGCCATCACAACCCATTTTGTAGTAGCCCTGCCTTCTGCGCGGTGTTGGGTTCGATCCTCACCGAAAACAAACATTTGTGTTATGAGCACATATTTGTTGTGTTTGGGTGTTGTGATGACGATGTTATGTTATGTTATGTTATGTTATGTTTGACGATCGACGGATCGTTATCCGTCGATCGTCATTTAATTAAGTCACAACAATTAGAATGATTCATTGGAGGATTGTTGAAAATAGATATAGCTAACTACGTAAAAATGGCAAGAGACCAATTTAATTAGATAAAATAGGCTCACACCATAAATCCTAGGCACGGTAGATATTCTATGGAATAAATTAATATCAGTGTTAGAAGTACTACTCATACAAGATTCAATAAGCAAGCTAAGTTTCAAAATGTATTTTGTTCTGGGAAAAATGCTTAAACAAAATAGACCTTATTTGTTAACCAAATCGAACTACAAAATGCTTAGATCTACAATGAATAGTAACTATTACTTATTCTGTGTCAGGAATGCCATTTAGTATAGCAGCAATAGCGAAAGTAACTAATATGTACTCCATGGCTAGTGCGGCGCATGGGTACTCATTTGGTAGGCCTAATATGAATAGGAATAAGGTCGAAGCCTGGGGAGACTTTCGATGGGTTGCATAATATCAATTATTATCTTTGCCGCGCGCTTTTTGAATTCGGAACGAATATGAGCGCGCCACAATTAGCTTTACCGCGCACTTTTTGAACGTGGAACTTTTTCGTGTTCGGCGCCAAAGAAATCGAACCAATGGGGTCGCCGCGGGCGAAGGAATAAAAAAGGGCGGGAAGAGGAGCCCGCGTTTTTTGGACTAGAAGGATCTGGGTGACTAAGGAAGTAGGTAGGATACGAGAAGGATTTTGGGGATTAAGTAGGTAAGGTGGAACCGAAGCAGATTTGAGTGAGTCTTTTTATATTATGTTTCAGTGTAGGTATATCTACTTGAGTATTTTATGTTCCTTCTACCTTTTAGATTGGTAACCAAATAGAGTAGGATCGGTTTCCTTAGGTGGACAAACCATACCTACAATAACCTCTGATTTAGATACTCAGGAAGTTAATAATTGTGTTTTCTTGTTTTACTGTGTGATTGTGTAGGTACCTATTTGGACTATATTAGGGTGTCACTATAGCAGTCTTTAGCAGGTTTGATTCCTGTGACGGGACAATCTTACGATTACTTTATGATCTATTATAGGCATTGGTATTTTGCACTTGCTCGTGTATTGTATGAGAGGTTCAACAGAGTGGGTTCGATTCCCGACAAGACTTATTTGGGGTGTCATTATAGCAGCCCTTAGCAGGTTCGATTCCTGTGACTGGACAGTTTTACGATTACCTACTTTATGATCTATTATAGAAATTGGTATTATGCTCTTGCTCGTATATTGTACGAGAGGCTCAAACATAGTGGGTTCGATTCCCGACAAGGACTAACCATGCATATTATTTACTTTAGAAATTTATGTTCTACATCTACTGTTGAGCAATATATATTTCGAAGTGAGTAACCAAAATAGTGCAGGTTCGAACCCTGTGGCGGAAGATGATAAAATACACTATGTTATTTTATCATACATTGTCTCTCAATTTATATCTAGAACTACTACTATCATTTGCTACTTTTATATCCCTAATTTGTATAAGCCCTGTGTATTTACTTTAGTGGTGTTCTGGATTTGTTGTAAGTAGGAACGATGTAAACATTCTTTGGACTAGATCTTACTAGATCTTAAACGTTTTTATTATAGCCTGATTTATCATATTTATACAAATTACATATTAGTATATAATATGTAATTTGATATGACTCGAGTTGATTTTACTCATGGTGATAACCTGTTTACTGTTCGAACCAATCTAATAGTCTTAAAGGAATAACTAAAGGTGAAGCCTACCTATTTACTAAACTACATAAGTCCCATCATACCTACTAATGAGCACATGACTCTATACTACCTGAATCTAATGGAAAGAGGATGGAGTATAATTAGTGGAGTATTTTGGTATTTTTATTATTATACCGTATGGTACATTTGATCACTCTAATGACACGCATGATGTCTGACACAAATGATGTCTAGCTCGCATGAGGCTATCTACGAATTAGATGCTGATCTAATTTACCTGGTTTTACTACCTTATTTAAATTGAGAAAGTTCTCATGGCTTCGGTTTTGGTTATCTAAGACTTTCTATGTGTCTTATAATAAACTCTCGAGTTGA
The DNA here is from genome assembly GCA_947095575.1 of Electrophaes corylata. NCBI lineage: Eukaryota > Metazoa > Arthropoda > Insecta > Lepidoptera > Geometridae > Electrophaes > Electrophaes corylata. Next base: position 5,173,243 of record OX352720.1, read on the forward strand.
TTATACTCATACTCAGTTTTGGCATTGGCCTATTTACTGATTCATTCAATCTAACCGTCTTAAAGGAATGACTGAAGGTGAAGCCTACCTATTTATTGAATTATATAAGTTCCATCATACCTACTAATGAGCGCATGACTCTATACTACCGGAATCTAATGGAAAGAGGATGGAGTATAATTAGTGGAGTGTGTTGGGATTTTATTATTATACCGTATGGTACGTTTGATCACTCTAATGACACGCATGATGTCTGACACAAATGATGTCTAGCTCGCATGAGGCTATCTACGAATTAGATGCTGATCTAATATACCTGGGTTTACTAGCTTACTTAAATTGAGCAAGTTCTCATGGCTTTGGTTTCGGTTATCTAGAAAGACAAAGGATTGACTAAATCAGTCAGAATCTTCTTTTGTCTTGATGAATGTCAGGAACCCAATAGGGACTACTTTGATTCTAAATCCATTTAGGATGATTGTAGTTCCGCACATAACTTAGGAGGGTGCATGGATGTTTTGTTATATATATATTTAATATTACAATGACTAACATTTAATAATTAACGTAGAAGCTTTCGGATGTGTGTGTGAATGTAAAATCTACAGTTCTGGGGTATTTTGCTAAAAGAATATGTCCTCTCAATCTTTTGCTATACAGATAATGACGAACATGACTTTGACAAGTAAACTCAGTAAATAATATGAGGTCCCACAAACATAGTGTACTTGCAATGGCGGAGTACCCAGTACCTATGTCTCGGAGGAGGCTTACCCAGTCATGAGATGAGAGCCACTGGGGGTTCGCGGATGGCGGGGCGATCCTCATTAGCATTGGGTTACAGTGCTAATCCGATTTTGTAGAACTAAATTCCTAAATTAGACACTTACAACATAAAACTAATAGTCTAGTAGATTGACTAAAGAATACCTACTTCCTATCTACTTGTTTATAAGATATGTTAAAATACCTACATATATATATATATATATATATATATAAGAATATATTAACAATATTTAGGGATGATACAAGAAACAACTAATAGTTTAATAGGTTGACTAAAGAATATCTACTTTCTATCTACTTTTTTATTTGAGAAAATTGCATCCTATAAGTAAATTAGTTATCTAGGTAAAAGGTTAGATGTTTAGGTTATTCAGAAATATATAAGTTAAATCTCAACATAAAGTCCTTTAAAGTTCCAAGGTTACTATAGATCACATCCGTAGGTTCCTAGCACTAGACGATTCACTGGCCAATATAGAATATTAAATAGTTTAAAAAGTAGGTAGGTTGTAGTTGTTTAGGTAGGTTAGGCTTTAGGTTTATTATTATATTTAAGTTTTATCAGGGGGGGGGTTGTTACAGTGTTATATTGCATTCTAAGTATGTATTGACAAAAAAAACGTACATAAGTATTCTATCAGTCATCTGGTTCCGATAGTATAAGCTATGCTTAGTTTGGGGCTATGTAAAAATGTCCACTATAGGAAGCAGATAACTGATATATTACATAGATACTTTTTTGTTAATACATACTTGACAAAATGAAACACCTTACACTTCCACAGAACACTAAGATCTATATTAATTACACAAATATCAGTACTTGGTCAGATTCGAACCCACTTGATGCGCTTACAAACTGTGCATACTCTTATCAACAGGAGGGTCGTGGGTTCGAATGCCACTCGGCATAACTTTTGGAATAGTATAAAATCTTTATGAATTCCTATGAATTTGTTGTTATAGCGGCAACAGAAATACATCATCTGTGAAAATTTCAATTCTTTAACTATCACGGTTCATGATATACAGCCTGGTGACGGACGGACAGACAGCGGAGTCACAGTAATAGGATCCCGTTTTACCCTTTGAGTACAGAACCCTAAAAACGAATAAACTCTACTGTAGTTGAAAAACTTACATGAGCATTGTCCTCAACTTGATAAAGTCGCAGTGGTCCGGGTTCTCGACCTCGACAACGCCCCAGGGGTACAGTCGGCCGCGCACGCGTCTGCCGCGGACTTCTAACTGCTGTCCCGCGCCGCATACAGCGAACGGTACTGCGGCTTTCAGCTGACGCACCTGTGTGTAAAATAAATCATAAGCTAAATAAAAAAAAGGGCAAGTGCGAGTCGGACTCGCGCACGAAGGGTTCCTTACCATTACCTTATTAAGCGATCACCTTATTATGTTAAATTGGCACCACACTGGAGTTTCATTATTTACATTATTATTACTTTGTAAAAGGATCAAATAACGGTAGGAACCAAGCCGTAAGTTTCTTGCCGGTTCTTCTAGGCTTGGTCGCGAGGAACTGGCGCTTAGATTCACCTAGATTTAAGTCGTTTCAAGATGATCCCTGCGGATATTACTGAATAAATACTTTTTGACTTTGATTATCTATGATAAAAACGGCAAAAAAATCACGTTTGTTGTATGAGAGCCCCCAAAAAATTATTGCTTTTATTCTGTTTTTACTATTTGTTGTCATAGCGGCAGCAGAGTACAATGGAGGGGTTCTATTCTAAGCTCGGACCACAATGGCTTTATGTAGTACATAATATTATTAAAATTACTGTTTCCTACCTGTTCCTTGTAGTCCTCATCTTCGTCGCTGTCACAGTCGGGCAGGGGGTAGATTTTGATGCCTTCTCTCTCAATTTCTTCCATTACCTAAAAACACTTGTGTGTTACTTGGTAGGTATTACCATAGTAGTAAAAAGCAGTAGACTGCAGCCTACTACTTTTTATAGTTGTAGTAGGGCTTTTAGTGAAGAGCCGGTCTGGAAAAGTACTATCATGAAAATATAGATACAAGAGGCTTAACACCTGTATGCCTTAAGTTGGTAAGCGCAGGACAATACATCATGCATGTTTCTAACGAATTGCTGATTGAACAGGCAAGTAGCCCGCTTGATGTGAAGTGGTAACTATCACGTTTAATTGGCTCGCATGTCATAGGCGATACTTACCACTTCACATCAGGGCGGCCGTCTTAGTAGAACAGTAAATTGTATCAACATCCCTATTTCTGCCGCCAAGTAGCGTTGCTTTATATTGGTTTGAAGAGTCTGAGTGCCGGTGATATTACAGGCACATGAGGTTTTCACCTGTATGCTTTAGGTTGATTAATGCAAAACTTTTACCTACCTACTATTTTTATAGGTAGGTGATGTTTTTGGACCTATTAGGGCTTTTTTATAGGTAGATGGTAACTGGCATAAGTGATGTAGGAGACAAAGCTACTAGGCTGAAATGGAATTGGGTGAGGCATCCCAACAGGTGGGCGAACACAACACTTTGGGTTCCTGACGGACGGCGGCCTCGAGGTCGCTAGAGAAAGCTTTGGTGAGACGATCTGGACCACTTTGAAAGGAGATGATGGGAGAAGGTTCGAGAAAGAGAGAACTGGAAGTCTTTGGGGGAAGCCTTTGCCCAGCAGTGGGACGAAATAGGTGAGAAAAAAAAGGTGGTTAGTAAACATCAGATGGATCATATCTGATTGTTTATAATGAAGTATAAAAAAAACGTAGGGTAGCTTACCCTTGCCTTCAGCCTCTGTACTTCCTTCTTAGTGAGTACATCTGCCTTCGCGATAACCGGCACGATGTTGACTTTGTTGTGGAGTTGTTTCATGAACTCAATGTCGAGAGGTTTGAGGCTGCAACGTAAAACACTAAGATTAAATTATAGTTTAAAAAAAAAATTGTTGCAAAATTGGTTTAAACTAACGAAGCGCGCGCGACTTCGCACGCGTGAAGCTATTTCCATACGAACTTCAACCCGCGCTGTACACGTTTAGGGGTTGAATTTCGAGAACTCGTTTTATTAGTACACCTACGTACCATGACGAATATACTCTGAAAATTTCAAGTCTCTACGACCAGTGGTTTAGGCTGTGCGTTGTGTATATCCCAGTCAGTCAGTCAGGGCAAAGATTCTTATAATTAGTATAGATAAAGATTAAATACTAAGATTAAAGCAGTCCAGTGCTCTCAAATGGTGAAGGAAAACATCGTGGGGAAATTAGTTCGTAGCAGCGATGGGCTTGCAACCTGTCACGTATGGAATCCTCACTACTGCAAAATGTGAGTATGTACCAAATGTACTATCTAGGCGTACCTCTGACTAACCCCCTAAGAGTACAGTCGATAGGGTCGATCGAGTGGGTATTTCATACTAAGAGAGTTGAGGGGATATCTACCGTGCTTGGGATTAAAATCGTGATACTATTTCTTTTTGTTTTTCTATATTGAAGCGATTCCTTAGAGACTGGGCTATCAGACACAATTTGGGGTAAAATGCCATTGCTCTGAAACAGGGAAGAAAAACACGTTTTAACCATGTATTTCCTGTGGAAAAACTTGAACGCTTTTTTGTAATAATTAAATCGCTCAAGTATTCAAACAATTCAATTTAAGCTAAAGTAAGTTTTTTGCGTGCCTACGTTTAACATGCAACGGTAAACAATTGGTGCAGTTGTATTGTACACTACATACCCGTGCCCGAACGGCGATATGAAATAGAAGCAGCAATGTATGCGATTGTCGACAATATTACGACGGTTGAGGCCGCTCTCGTCGCGAAGGAAGCGCTCGAATTGCTCGTCGATGTATTGGATTATTGACTGTTGACAAAAATATTATGATTACAAAATTGCAATCAAAAACTCTGATCCCGTCCAAAATCAAAAGCCTATAGTAAGTACATACTAGCGAAACAAACAATTCGATCTCGCAAACCGTATGTCAGTCAGTCAATCAGTCAGTCAGGACAAAGGTTCTTAAGATTAGTATAAATTATAAAACAGAACATAATAAACATAAGAGTATCAGCCGATTATATAGGTATCTAAAAAGTGCAGAAGACTATATAGGTATTAATGAGACAACAATCTACTTCTTTCAATTGCCTTGACATTGAATCGAGCCGTCGAGCGATGTAACTTGATGCAAATGAGTTATTTATAAGTACTTTACCATACAATGAGTACACACTGGCGGCGGCGGCAGCGCATCGACCTATGCCCCGTTAGAACATCCATTGTTTCGTACATGTGCGTTACACATTGCTTGTTATTGCAACGGATATAAGTTACACCTGGGTTGAAAATTGTAATTCAAATTGGGATCTAATTATAGCTACAACGGTTAAGAGCTTCACACGTTTGCTTATCGTAAATGGATGCTCAAAATAGAGTTATGATTGTTATAGAAAGGGGTATATTGTACAGACAAAAGAACGCATTGAAAACTTGAGATAATGGCGATTAAAATCAAACAACCCTGTATTTGGGTTACACTATACTCCTTGTTTGCTTTGCTGGACATTAGTTCTACATGAAATGTTACAGACGTTTTCCGGTTTCTCGGTCGATATCTTAAAACTTTCAACTGATTTTGAAAGCTACGAAAAGTGCGTAAATAGTTAATTTTCTTAGCAGCTTCAAATCTGAAAACAACATCGCTGCTCACAGTCAGAATATACGAGCAATTGGTACGGTTGTAATACTTTCTCGGACGAACTCGTTTCCAAAATTGTTTACTACTACAGTGCAGCTGTTTATAACTTACTTTGAAGCAGTCAGTGTTGTCGATGGCATCTCCATATCCTGGGGTGTCGACGACAGTCAGACGAAGCTTGACCCCTCTCTCTTCGATTTCAACAGTCGAGGCATCCAGCTTGACCGTTTGGTTTGTCTTCTCTGTACAGTAACATTTAAAGCTCAAAGTAGTTCAAGATTTTAATGAATAAATATCTTTTCTACTAATCGTGGAAAGCTCTAGTAACTTATAAGTGTAAAACTTTCTGATGCGCTAATATTTTGCAGAGCTGGTTTACGCTATCAATTACTATCTGCAATAGGCTTTGTATAAACAAACCGTATCTAGGCATACTCTAGGCGAGACCCAAAATGATAAATATAAGCTTGGTAGAAGCCCAAATAGTCCTAGTTTGGTAATCTAATAGATCTAATTCCTTGGAAACTATTTCTAACAGTTGATTTCTCAGAAAGGTGATGATAAAAGTGTAGTTGAGACAATAGAAAGACCTCGAAAAAGCTGTAAATCTTATTAAATAAGGTGAATGCACGTTACCTTTCTAAAGTGCAATGCAACTACCTGTGGCATCCGGAATCACTCGCTCCGGATACAAGTCGGTCAGGAACAGTGAGTTGACGAGTGTGGACTTGCCGAGTCCGCTCTCGCCTACCACCATGAGCGTGAATTCGAAGCCTTTCTTCACAGATTTGCGGTGCACCTGATTGGGCAGGTTCGCGAAGCCGACATAGCCTGGTGTTTCGAGGTTCGAGAACTATGGACAAAGACGAATTTATATAAAAATTTAACATACTAGCGGAATCGCGCGCGACTTCGCCCTCTTTAAGTTACGTTCATACGAACTTCTACCCCTGCTATACCATTTTAGGGGTTGCATTTCGGGAATTCTTTTCTTAGTACACCATCATGCGCCAAGACGTATCTTGGGTTGAGAATCTCAGATTACACTCGAAAATATTCAAACTTTTCAACTGTAATAAATACGACCAGCGACAAAAGTAGATGAACACTCTTGGTTCGTATAATTCTAATATTCCCTAAACAAGTTCTCTTTTGACAAAAAAAATATTCGAAATTCCGCCTTGAGCCACAACAACACAGATTATCATTGAACTTCGCTTATTACCCAATTTTTTTATCTACTGACTGTACCAACGTACCTAGAATAAATGATAGACCTATATCGGTGAAGATCGTCGGCTTTCCCCAGTGTAGACAATTATGTTATCAAGTAAATGCATCATTATGTGAAAGAATGCGAGTTCTTTACTTTTCATTGGTCATCGCATGATCTCACGCACAACACTCATCATAATTTCAAGAAGATCATAATAGATAGGTATTTATAACTTTCCAAGTCAAGGCGCGTGTAATCGGATGAACGGACATCCCGCAGGTTGATGTCAGGTCAACACCTAATTATCCTACCAAGGTCTATGAGCATGAGAATTGACTTCGTCAACCTTGAGGTCTAAGATGGAGTGGACCACTTGTGCGCATGACAGTGCGAGACGTACCGCTAGACGCTATAAGTAGGCCAGCTACTGAAGATACAGTTTCTATAGGTAGGCAAAGCATTGCTTCTATGAACTGCCCTGCGTCCATCAATTTGAGGCAGACAGAATGGCTATAACTCCAAGGGTATCCATACCATTCCAATCGAAACAGCAACGCTACTCGGCGGAATAGGCCAGAAAACAAATAGTTTGATTTATTAAAACTACAGGAATAGCTTTGAATCGTCTTAAAACCATGATATGTCTGAATCCGTAAAAATATTGAACTCTTCCATTCCAGTTTTCACTAATAGAAAGCTTGATTTCCAGGGAAGATTTAAATGTATATTAAGTAACCAGTGGAAGCCAGGCGGGTGAGATAATCTACTGTTTTTTAAGGATATCTCTAGATTAGGTACCTACCATAATAGCTCCACGCTTGAACGGCCTCATGGCAAACCACTTAGCAATTACAAAGGCCGGTGCGGGCTAAGCTAATATTTTAATCTCCTTGGCTGAACGTGAAGGAACGGACGAAAAAAGTAATGTACCAACTAAACTAATACACTAGTTGCAATCAATTATTGTCAATGTTCGCTCTACAACTATCACTTCCTTTGTTATCAAACTACGTACAGTACAATTTAATATTTTCACCCAAAACGAGACAAAATGAGGTCGTATAAAGTTCACGTGTCCTTTAGTAACTGATACTAGTTCTATGGTTGTAGTTAGCCTACTTTTTCTGGGCGAATGGTCTGGCGAATTTACAGTTATCGTGCAAGAGACCACTATAGCTGATACTAAATGAAATTTGTATGCACGGGCTTGCATGACACAAATTCCCGCATTCCCAACAAAAACGCAAACAACAGAAAGTTGATAAACAATTTGTGAGGAATTTAGACTATTGACTATTGTTATTGGGGTGGTGTATGTTGACTAAATTTTGTAGAGCAAAGATAAGGCCTATTTCCAGTATTGGTATGCTTGTTTGACATGATGGTTTGTATTGAGGTACAGTAGTATATTTTATTGAAAATGATCCCTTGAACCTATTTTCATTCAAACTTGTTTTTTAGGACTTCTTGATGGAACAAGCAAATGGCCAACCTGATGTTAAGTAGTTACCATCACTTAGTCAGCCCTCAGCATAATTTTTTATGCTTCTGGTGAAACAAGCCTATGCCCCACCTGAAGTTAAGTGGTAACCATCACCCGTAACAAGGCATTGCCTTGAAGGTCATGCACAATAGGTAGATACCCTACAATGCACTACTCTATGTCCAGATATCTAAGGCATACTGGTGTTAAGCCACAAGTGCCTGTAATTTGACCGGCACCCACAACCTTCAAACTGGAACACAGCAATGCGAGCATCACTGCTTGGCCGCAGAAATAGGTACGGTGGTAGTACTTCCCCAGAAAAGCCCTACTACTGCTTAACTTATATACTTAATTTATGTTGCCATTTACTTGCCACTTTTCCTACAGGAAAAAACAAAAAAATTATAAATATAATAGGTAACAGTAGACAGCACACATTTAGTATCCTGTACATGACAGTCCATCACCGCTGCTAATATACTAACTGGTTTCCTCACAAATGTTTTCCATTTCATTTCATATTTCATTTCATTTCATTTAATTTCACTGTAAGACATAGTAACATGTCCTAAATATCAAATGCATATAAGGACCTAAAAGCACTATTTTTTGTTTGTTATTCTTCTTACTTTCAAGCCTTTACTGCTATTAACTTTTTTTTTTAAATACATTCTTAAAATACATTATAACACCCAGACAGAACAAACATCACACAAATGTTTGTTCATAGTGGGGATCGAACAAACAACAGAAGAATACGCAGAAGGCTACTACTTCCAACTGAGCTGTGACAGCTATGGCTAGACCAAAATATTATGATTTTTTATGACTGGTAGAACTATAGTTAAACATTTCTGGGAATTAATTACTTATTATAAATGGGTGGCTAATCATAAATTACAACAAAAATTGATTAGTTATAAAAATAAATTACTTATAAGTTAGTATCAGTAAGGAACTTGCTAAAGGAATGCAGCCATTCACTCTATGGATGATATATTCATCTAGTTTCTGTTTCCTAGCGATAAGATGTACTAATTGTATAAACATGAGAGGGATGATTCATCTGGGCACTCACTGAGTACATACATTAAAATCAATGAACTTTCGTAGCTTGAAATTTGTTCAATTTGTACGTATTTCCTAACTTTTTGAGTTATACACGAAGGTTGATAAGAAAAGCAGAGAAGGTGACACATCACACGCTCTACAATAACCAGCAGAATAAATCTGGAGACCCGAGACAGGAAAATTACAACTTACGTTTTTGTTGTTAGCGGTGTCACTGGACATCTTGATTTCTTTGCTAAATTGACAACTTTTACTGATATGTATTTTTTACAGCACAAAATGAGTATTATTTTGTAGTCTGAATAGTTCTATTTACGTAAAATATTGCTTCATACGGTAAAACAATAAAAATAGGCCGACAAACAAAATGACGACCCAACCCAACCATCGAACTGAACACCACAGAGTACTTTTTATATTATAGACTGCTGAACTCCAGCGTTGCTACTTGCCAGTGCGCACTCGATCAATTCGCCAAATTTCCAGTACGAAGTAGCCTAAATTTGCATTTTTTTTTAAATTATTGAAGCGAGTAATAGTTTAGTATTTCGATGGAAAGCAAAAGCTTTCAAAGTATTGAGTAGTAGAATAAAAACAACTCCAATATTGAGCGCGTGATAATGTAACATGTACATGTTTTGTTTACACATCGTTTTTGTAGTGATCCTACCCACAAATATTTTATACTAGCTGTTGCCTGCAACTTCGTCCGCGTGGTTCGTTTTTTCAGATTTACCAACAGTCTATTAATTTCACGTTACTCAGCAGATTAACATTTATCGTTATACTTTGGACAATTAACACAACACTATTTTTATTTCATCGCTAAGGAGTGGAATTAATTGCTAGCGTCTGTTTTTCTTGAGCACTTTGACAACCGACCTGTGACGCAGGAGTTTGCGGGTTCGATACCCGCCTTCGGATAAGCGTTTCTACGACCTTCAATAATTTATTCCAGGAGTTCCGGATATTTTCTATGTATAATAAAAAATATCTATGCATGTAATGTATTGTGTTGTATTATTATTATACAGTGCATGTAAGTATTATTAGTCATCTCGTACCCATAGCACATGCTCTGCTTAGCTGGGGGCTAGATAATGCTGTATAGATTGTCCAGCACTCTTATTTGTCACTATAATCTAAATCTCTTAAAGGCAAGAGTAAATAGGTGTCTTCTAGACCATCTTGCTTCATCGTCAGCTTTATCGTCACTTACCACCAGGTGAGATTAAAGGCCAAAGGACCTACTAGAAATGATAAAAAAAACATTTACGAATTTAGCTTGTGCGTTATTCTGATGTATAAGCTATAGTATTGTAAAGTTTCACTAAAAGTCACCAAGTCATCGCATTTTTCGGTCGTCCCGATATTCTCTAAGTTTGTTAAAATGGCGAAAAATCGCATAACCTGGCAGCACTGCTACAACACTAGTAGTGACACCACAGAATGAATACTAGCCACTTGACTTGACATTGACAAAATTGACTGTCGAAAGACGGACAGATGAACCTCACTATGATTTTATGCAGTCTGTATTTGTGGAGTTGTTTCTTTAATGGTTTGCGCGCTGGATGTGTCGCGAGTTACCTATTTTAATTTCTTAGACGTTCATGAGAAACTAGGCTAAAACTGTTAGTTGTTCAACAATGGCTACTTCTAGTGATAACTCAGACCAGAATGCGAAGTCTAGGCGGCCAGCAGGTGAGCTAACTAGGTACCTCTAAATGTCACGCCCCTATGTTGCTGTGTCCTTGTGGTATTGATTTATGTTGTTTACGGTATCGTTTATTTTAGAGTCCGCGTTTAAACAACAGCGCTTGCCCGCCTGGCAGCCTATACTGACTGCAGGGACTGTGCTACCTACATTCTTCGTCATAGGCATAGCTTTCATTCCTGTTGGGATTGGGCTTTTGTACTTCTCTGATGAGGTAAGCACCAGAGTAAGCACAGGTAAGTAAGGTTTTCCTGGTAGCTTGTATTTATGTTTAACATTTTATACATACACCATATTACATGGATCTAGCCTTACATCTTAGCCCATTACAATACCAAAGCAAATAAAAAACATATTACATTTCACTGACATTTATAGGTACCGTACTTATGTATGTAGACTCAAGTTTTTGTAATATATTGATCTGTCTTGACCTTTGCCTTGCATTGGGATGGCATTGTATAAAATATAATGTTCTAATGAGTACTTAGTCACCCATCCAAATGGTAACTGTGCTAAACATTGCTTTAATGAAACAGTGTTATATGTAGGAAATTGACTTGAGTTAAAACCATTTAAAAGTTAATTTTAGATTCATACTTGCTTTTTCATTTACTGTTAATGAAACTTAACTGTTAAATTATTGCTTTTCCAGGTCAAAGAGCATGTCATCGACTACACCCTGTGTCATAAGAATGATGATCTGAACACAACATGTGCTGACTTCATTAAACAGAATCCACTGGAGTCTTGTACATGCAGTTTACCATTTACACTGCCTGAGGATTATAGAGGAAATGTATATTTCTACTATGGTTTGTCAAACTACTATCAGAACCACAGAAGATATGTCAAATCTAGGTAAGTTTAACATAGAAACATAAAACTGGTAAGAAAATAAAGAACTGGAATTGACGGGGTATAATTACTAATGGAAAATATATTGAAATATAAACTTACTCTTAATCTACATAATTACATTTTAGATGATTAAGGTACCCAACCTAATTCTATCTAATATTAATGGTACTATATTATTTTGAAAACTGATACATAACTGACATACTAACTACAAACTTAAACATACTTATTGAATAGTTGACATTATGAATTAGTTCTTCTTGTTTAAAAACAGCTGAATGAAAAAAAATTGCATTATTTATTTATACTTTCACTCTCAGATCTGAAAGGAGGTAAACTATGAATTAATGAAATGGTATGTATTTTTTTTTACACAGAGATGATAACCAGCTTCTTGGCCGACTCTCACTCACTCCTTCATCGGACTGCGACCCTTTTACATACGCTGACGAAAATGGGAAAATGAAACCGGTGGCTCCGTGCGGAGCCATTGCAAACTCCCTGTTTAATGGTATATGTCAAATCTAATATATATTATTTTAGCTAGTAAAACAGGTCCACCATTGGGTCAAGCTCAAATTTAGCATAAAATATATTTATAACAATGTGACTTCTGCAGTATTATAGACTTAGCTGACATTGCTTTGTGAGTTGACATTGTATATGCGCTTAATAGCTGTGGAAACCAAGCATATACAACATAATAAATAAATATATGATATTTCCAGGGATAAAACCCTACCTTGAAGCCACTCCTTACCTAATTTATGTAAAATCACGTTATCTAGAACAGTGGGAGTTTGTTACGTAATCAGGGAGCCGTCGCCGTCGAATGACCTTTTGCTGAAAAGGTTGGATGGGCTAGGCTAGGCTTGTTACTTTTTATTTAGGTCAATATTGCGCCCATGCTCAACAGAAAAACATTCGAGAGTAATGAAATAATAGAGCATGATTTTGAATTAGTTCCAACTCCAAAAACTAAATGTTGTGTAGTACCATTAATAAATATTATAAAATAGACGATTTAATATACTATTTCGTAGCGGAATAGTACTATATATTAAATCGCCTATTTTATAATATTACAATGGACTTCCGCAATGTCTCGCCTGAATCAATTAACTATCTTAGTACCATTACGACCTTAGTACCATTACATGACGACCGATGCGGCGTGGCGGGCGAATGTCCGCCTGCGACGCAGAGGTTGCGGGTTCGATTCCCGCCTTGGGATAAATGTTTGTACGATCTGCAAATATTTATTCCGGGTGTTCTGGGTATTTTCTATGTATAATAAAAAATATCTATTTATGTAAAATAGTATTGTATTAAGTATATCAGTCATCTAGCACCCATAACACAAGCTCTGCTTAGCTTGGGGCTAGATGATGCTGTGTGGGTTGTCCAGCATTATTTATTTATTTATTATTATTAATGTACAAGGATCATACAAAAATATATATCTATTGAGTTAATATATGTATAGTAAATCAGCTGTAAAGGGCGATTTGTTCTCCTTTCATCTTGCACGAAAGGACAAATACAATAATGAAAAAAGATAGGATCCAAACCTTAGACGAGTAAACCACTTTTAGAAAGTGACAGCGCTAACTGTGGAAGTAAAGCAGAAATAGACCTTCCCTCCCGTGCTCCGCAAATATTGGTTGATCGTGATTTCATTAGATTTTCGAGCGTATCGTGTCCCCTGGTTTACTCGTCTAAGATCCAAACAGAGATAGTTGCCAGTTTTTCTTGGGTTGATCGTGAACTGACACCTACCTTCATCTAGCTTGTAAGATGTATTAAAGCAGTGGTTCCCAGACTCTTAATTATTTTATATTTTTTCTTAATTTATTTATAAATTGTCTTATTGAGAAGGTTTAATTTAGGTATCATTATTATTTAAAATAACAAGCCAACATTTTAGTTCTTCACTATCGAAACCAAATTAATTTTCATGCACCCCTGCTTACGATTGTAGACCCCCATTTTTTGTCACGTGCAACGTAGACCCCCGTCGAGTCTCCCGTGGACCCCTGGGGGTCCACCTGGACCACTTTGGGAATTACTGATCTAGCTGGTAAGATGATTTAAAGTGACCTCTATGGTTGTACTGAATAACGCCCATTTTGATTTTGAACTAAGTCCACGACATAGTAGTCAATTTCTGCAGATCTCATAAACTCAAAATCATTAAGAATGTCACCGTTTAACTTTAGGCAGTTATTTTGTGGTATGGTGATAACTGTGTGTTTTTGTAGATACACTCACCGTGTGGTCTGAAGAACTGTCGAAGGACGTGCCTGTGTTCCGGACAGGCATTGCGTGGACTTCGGATAAAGATATCAAGTTCCGAAACCCGCCCGGAGTTTTAAAGACAGGTATGAACACATACTTATATCTTACATTATACTATAATCATGATATATATATGCAGCTTGCTTTATTTGGAGGGTGTGAGTGCTAGTATATAAATCATCACACGCTTACAGCTACAAACTATCTCTACAAATTATCTTAATACATATACCTATACCTATGTGTCTCGGTGTTATAATGTATTTGCAAAAAAAAAGTATATAAGTATTCTATCAGTCATCTGGTTCCCATAATACAAGCTATGCTTAGTTTGGGGCTAGATGATGTAAAAATGTCCACAAATATTTCTTTACCTCCCAGAGAGATGCACATAGAGCACGTCCACTGTAGACGTACTCCAGAATTACACCTATACCATGCCTCTTTCTGTCGCCAAGCAGCTTGCTGTGTTCCGGTTTGAAGGGTATGGGTGCCGGTGTAATTACAGGCACACGAGGCTTAACAACTCATAAATCTTTACCGGAAATCTGTTAAACGGTACCTATAATTAATTATATTTTGTAATATATTTTTTTGACAGCTTTCGCCAACTTTACTAAGCCGGTGAACTGGCGTGTACATGTGTGGCAGCTAGATCCGAACAATACGGATAATAATGGATTCCAGGTAACTTAGTATAGATACAGCACTACCCGACATCGCATCGGCTCATTTTGCAAAGTAGGTTTTTTTACAATTTTCTGCAAAACTGGCTTTACACGATGTTGTTTTGCAAATGCAATTGAGTTTCGTAAATTCCTGAATTATACCTCTACACACCAACTAATTGGTATATATAGACAAAGCACAGCCTTAACTGCTGGTCGTAGACTAGAAATTTTCAGAATATATTCGTGTTGGTGTGTACTAAGGTAAGTTTATATGAAAATCATTTCAGTAGTTTGCTAGTATGCATATGCAAATAACTTAAAATACATTGAAATCGAATAATAAATAATTAATCTATCTATACTGATTGACTGACTGGGATATCAACAACGCACAGCCTAAACCACTGGTCGTAGAGACTTGAAATTTACAGAGTATATTCGTCCTGGTGCGTAGAGGTGCACTAAGAAAGAAATTCCCGAAATTCAATATCTAAACATGTACAGCGGGAGTTAGTTTGTACGAAAATAGTTTCACGCGAACGAAGTTGCGCGCGTTTCGCTAGTAATAATAATAAAAATGAGTTTAAAAATCACTATACTTGTAAATACTGTGTCTATACTGTACTATTGAACACTTATATTCCACGGGTATTTATCGCGTATTACCTTTTTTATTTATTATATTTTTTTTATTTTTATTGCAACATAGCCGAACCGTCGGAAAAATAAATAAAAAAGGTAATACGCGATAAATACCCGTGTAATATAAGGGTTCAATATGTGTTCCGATCGCGAAAGTTTAAAAAATACTATACTGTACTATACTTTACTTCAGAATGAGGACCTAATAGTTTGGATGCGTACGGCCGCCCTGCCTACGTTCCGCAAACTGTACCGTCGCGTGAATCACTTGGAAGATGGATTCAATTCAGGACTCATGCACGGAGCTTACGTCCTTCATGTGGAGTACAGTAAGTCACATTATCCTACTAATATTTTTATCCTACTTTGACGACCGATGTGGCGCGGCGGGCGAATGTCCGCCTGCGACGCAGGAGGTTGCGGGTTCGATTCCCGCCTTGGGATAAATGTTTGTACGATCTGCAAATACTTATTCCGGGTGTTATGGGTATTTTCTATGTATAATAAAAAATATCTGTGTATGTAATGTATTGTATTAAGTATATCAGTTATCTAGTACCCATAACACAAGTTCTGCTTAGCTTGGGGCTAGATGATGCTGTGTGGATTGTCGAGCATTATTATTATTATTATTGTATTAAGTATATCAGTTATCTAGTACCCATAACACAAGCTCTGCTTAGCTTGGGGCTAGATGATGCTGTGTGGATTGTCCAGCATTATTATTATTATTATTGTATTAAGTATATCAGTTATCTAGTACCCATAACACAAGCTCTGCTTAGCTTGGGGCTAGATGATGCTGTGTGGATTGTCCAGCATTATTATTATTATCATTATTATAATACTGTAAATGTGTAGAAGTAGTAGAGCTCTTTGTGAAAGAGCTCGTCCTGGGAAGCACTACCACCGTACCAAGCAGTACAGTGCTCGTTTTGCTGTGTTCCGGTTTGAAGGGTGTTGGTACTGGTGAAATTACAGGCACAAGAGGCTTAACACCTGTATGCCTCTGGTTGATGGACGCTGAGTAGCGCATCGTAAGGCACGTTCCTAACGAACGTTATCTGCGAGGCAATGCTTTGTTATAAGTGATCGTTACCATTTAATTAGGTGGGCCATCCGCTTGGAAGCAAGAAATAAATTAATAGGTACTATTACCTTTTTAGTGAACGAATTGCTTATTAGATTAAAAAATACCTATTCTTTATTGTAGAATTATAATTAATCATCATTATCGGCCTGTAAAAGTCCAAATTTGGAACAAACATAGATTATTACATGGATTAACATATAGGCTACTTTTTATCCCGAAAAAATAACGGGAACAGGAAAAAAACTGGCACGCAGGTGAAGCTGCGAGCGGCCGCTAGTAATTAAATATGTGTATTTTACAGACTACCCTGTAATTGACTTCGACGGCAAGAAATCATTTATAATCTCGACGACATCTCTGCTCGGCGGGAAGAATCCGTTCCTTGGAGTAGCGTACGTGGTCGTTGGTACTCTCTGCCTTCTGCTGGGCATTGTTCTACTGGTGATACACGTTAGATGCTCTAAAAGGTTAGATCATTATCATATCCTATCAATTAATAATCCCTTGATCCTTGACCATGGGTGGGATCAATATCCTAGCGGTTGGAGATAAACTTGACGACCGATGCGGCGCGGCGGGCGAATGTCCGCCTGCAGCAGGTTGCGGGTTCGATTCCCGCCTTGGGATAAATAAGAATAGAAATTCCTAAGAAAGGAATTCCCGAAATTCAACGGGTACGGTGGGGGTTGAAATTTGCTTGAAAATAACTTCACGCGACCGAAGTGACGCGCATTTTGCTAGTCTATACTAATATTATAAAGAGGAAAGATTTGATTGTTTGTTTGCACTGAATAGGCTCCGAAACTGGACCGATTTGAAAAATTATTTCACCGTACACACCGTTCTACACTATCCCCGGGTGACATAGGCTATATTATATTGGCAAAAATTCCCGCGCGAAGCCGGGATAGATCGCTAGTTTCAAATAACTTGATTGGTTGTCCGCACGGTGGAGTTCAGGAAAACTAGATAGATTTTTTTGTTTGTTTTCTTTATTTTTCATTGTTCTTGACTAGATACCCTATGGCCAATTCCTTCTTCGTAGATGATGAGAACACATCCCAAAATGCCATTTCGAGTTCGTAAGTCCTTTAAGCCTGTGTTGTAAAAAACGTACATAGATTTGTTTTGTATGTTTTGTAGTTAGTGATACTATCCCTTTATAGTTGTAGAGCTCTGTGGAAGGCAATACTATCCCTTTATAGTTGTAGAGCTCTTTGTGGAAGGTAATACTATCCCTTTAAAGTTGTAGAGCTCTTTGTGGAAGGCAATACTATCCCTTTATAGTTGTAGAGCTCTTTAAGGAAGTTTGTCCGGGGAAGTACTACAGGCGTGCAAGGGGGCTAGCTAGCACCAGAGCCCTCAGGATATGCCGGGGTTAAGATATAAGCATACACAAATTTGGAACGTAAAAACCATTTTTCTGCTACTATCTTAAATTTATTACGGTAATTTCACGGTATTTTTTTGAGGAACTAAAATTCTTAGTTATTTTTTTTTGTGACAATAAATTTTACTTCTAAAAACATAACTTTTCGGCGGGTTATATCTATCGGGTTATTATATAAAAAATAAATGGAAACGTATGTATATTGCTAGCGAATGTATCAAAATAATCAAGCCTTTCGAGACCTCCATAACGACAGGGGCCTTGGGCACGGGCCCCGTGTGCCCTTATGGTACTGGTTAGCATTAGCACGACCGATTTTGACATTTGAAATACATTGCGCGGTTTTAATAACTCAACTGTGAAGTACTGCCTGGTTGGCGTGCAGTGTAACTCATCTGTGAAAGGCTCATCTGGGAAGTACTAATGGTAGGCGATAGCATTTTGGAGTCCTAACTGACAACACGGTCTTAGCTTAGTTTGACTACGCTAAAATTATAACTGTCTTAATTGTTTCAGTGTTTTTAGAAAGGGACGGCTACATTTTTAATTCTATCAAATTAGGTTAGTTTAGGATAATGAAACTACAGCTGGCATCATTGTCAACTAATATATTAAAAAAATAGAACGTATATTAAAGTAATTAGTGCGTTAACGCATGTAGAAACTAGAAATGAGTCCGATATCATATTAAAATCACCGATTGTTAAAATTATTTCATCATGACAGCGACCAATTCATCAAATCTTATCACTCGGCAAAAAATATTCTGAATATCGGCCGGCCATTGAGGGGGGCGGTGACAGCATGCTGCATGCATGCAATGCGTGTAAATGCGATAAGACGACTCGTTAAAATGACCGGGCCGATGAAATTATTGCAGTACGGCAGCGCTGACGTAAAATAGCGACTTGAGCGAGATAGAGAAAGACAACAAGTGTTTACTTTACTGGGTGATATTATTTGTCACTTCTTTTTGTTTCTCTTTCACTGTCATTTTTTTTGTCACTCATCCAGTCATTTATATAAAAAACTCATTACTTAGCCACATACAAATCGTTTGATGATTTTATCATTGTTCCTTTTTTTTCCATTGATTTAAATAAATCATCACTCAGCCCATTGCTAGTAGAAATAGGATCACTTCGAAGCCACTGAACATTGGATAGATACCTACTGTTATTTCTACAGATGATAAAGATTTTTAATCTGTTGCTTTTTGTTTCAGCACCACAGAAATGATCAACGTGAACCCACGGACACCGTACTCTTAAACCATCGCATAGTACTGTGGATGCATCGGATTGTGGATCTCTATCTGACACCATGATTTGGTTTTATATTAGGTTAGTACATTTACGGTGTAACCTTTTTCTGTCATCATTGGCGACTAGTCCGATAGACATCCTTAGAAGAAATTGTAATCAGGAAGGTCTAATAAGTATTAAAAAATATGAGTGTCAAGAGATTTGAGAAGTAACCCTTACCCGCTGCTGTAAGCTGCCGTAAGCTGACCCCGCTTTACGGTCGCTAACACGTTTTTATTCCATTTTTCTCGCAATACACTCGAGAGCAACGAAACTGGGTCACTAGCATAAATACTGTTTTGGTAGCAAAAAGTAGTCGCTTCAATAATGAATAGTTTAAAACAAGTTTTATCTATATCTATACCACTTATAAGAATCTTTGTCTTGATTGACTAACTGGCTGCCTTATAGGCAACGCATTGACTAAGCCACTGGTTGTAGGGACTTGAAATTTGTGTATATCTGTCTTGGCGCGTATCTAATGTGAAATGACAAACGCAGCAGTAAGATTTCACAAGCTAACATAATTATGATTAATTGATTATTATTTAGTAATACGCATTTGATTTTACTAAGTGCCGCGTCATTGTTGCCATCACCAAAGTTAGCCATTAGCTCATAGCAGGGTAATCTATATCTTTATATTTTATGTGAGCTGTCGTTCTTGGTGCTGGTTATACTGGAGACCTTATTTCATTGCTCTTGACTGCACAGCTATTATTACACTGAAATGTTTTATGTATAATCAAAGTCCACAATCCTAGCTAAACCACGAACATCTGTTCAGTTGACCAAAGAGGAATCTACCACCATTTAATTTAACTTCACTGTTAGCTAGATAACTTCTTTTCAATTTTTTTCAATGGTGGTCCCTTTATACTGAACAGCAACACTATAAGTGAAGGCCAAACCAACGCCAACAAAGTCTGATGTCAAAGAACATATAAAATAAAATAAAAATATTTTTTTTCATACAGGGGAAAGATAGAGAACTTTCAAATTTCATTTTTAATCATATCATGTGTCTAAATTGACCGGGGTATGAAATGAAAGTGTTATATGTGGCATCCTAATTTGACGAAACTGTTTTCCTTGGGTTTTGAAGAAAAACGCCATCTTTTTCTTCAAAGCCAACGATAGCCGACTTTACTTTTTTTATCGACTCGACTTGACTTATAACGGACATATGCCACAATAAAAAACCATTGGTCGCAGCCCCTTGACATTTTCAGGGTATAGTTGTCTTGGTGCGTTGGGTGAAACGAATACAATTTGAAGTTTATATGAAAATAACTTAGAAGTCGATCGTGTTTTCACGAGTTACCTATAACTTAAACGCTGTTGATTGAGCCTTCGCTTCATAACTTTATCAGGAAGTAGATTCACTTTGAGATAACCAAATAGATAAATAAGAAACAAATAGATGTGTTAGATTAATAAATTAGTTACTTATCATTTTAGTTGTGATACACGATAATTTAATCGAGGTATGTTCAGTATTTGTTAGATTTGTTGATTTATGCTAGTTTTAATAATATAAACTATATTACTATGCTTTTGTGCTTTTGTGTTTGATTATTACTTCTCACATTCATACACACACGTTTTGAAATTACAACTTTAGGACGTGTCTTTGGCTACCCTCTTAAAACGATGAAGTTGTTAATTTGGAGATTATAGTCGTGATTCTATTTTATTCATCGAATGATTTTTTATTAAAACGATCTCTTGTATCTTACGTTATGACAATATATAAACACATTAAATAATTGTTACCTAATATTATGTAGAATAGATTATAAACTAAGTGCCTTTTAAATAATAACGCTTTTATGTTTAGATACTGTTTATTAATTTATGTTTAACTCTAATCGTCTTATTTATTATGGCTTGGTAGTGTTAGTTAATTACACCGTATTTATTTTTGTAAAGTGCACATTAGAAACAAATAAAAATGTTAAAATGGTCATGGTTTCAAATCCGGTTCAAAAATTTGAAGATATTTTTTTTAATAAAGTGATATCCTATAAAAATACATGTTTTTTTAAGGAATTATATTTATTTAAGAATGTACTTATCTAAGCTTATAATGATTAGTTGTAGAACAACACAACACTTCTACTTGTACTTCTTAGTACAAGTATTCCTTGTTGCAGATTTATTAGGAAATTTAACATGTGACATGTTATCCCAAGTCTTCAAAAACAAATAAAAATACGTTTGAATTTTTTAGATCCGAACATTATTATATTGATGTTGTAGGTAAATATATGTATTTTAAATTTGACTAATTGTTTGTATTTAGATATTATGTACTAGTTACAATTAAATGTTTAAAATTATAACAGAAATTACTTTTATTCGGTATTTAGCAAGCAATACTTTTTATTTTCACGTATGTACATAGATAATTATTTAGTGAAATAAGTATCTTTGTTTCTAGGTTCAAAGTCCAAAAGCATTTATTTAGTAACTAGCTGACCCGTGCCCACTTCGTTGGGCATTTTTACTTACAAATCTTAACTGTACTAGTACTCGATGTCGCCAACAGATGGCGTTAATACGGCATAAAATAGCGGCCGTTCGTAGTTTCGCCCGCGTGGCAGTTTTTTCCCGTTCCCGTTATTTTTTCGGGATAAAAAGTAGCCTGAGTTACTCCTGGTTACATCAGCTATCTGCCAGTGAAAGACCCGTCGGAATCAGTCCAGCCGTTCCAGAGATTACCCGGAACAAACAGACAGACAGACAAAAATAAAAAAAAAATCTATTTTGGTATATGTATCGCATATACATTCATATGCATGTAGTAAAAAGCGGTTATTTTAATATTACAAACAGACACTTCAATTTTATTTATTTGTATAGATTATCGTAGGATCATCTTGAATCGTCTTAAAAGTAGGTGAATCTAAGCGTCAGTTCAAGTTGCATTAGCCGTCATCGTTAAATCATTAGAACCGACATCCGCTGGGGTATAAAGGTTCTAGAATGGCGACCACCCACCGGGAGGCCCTACGGATGGGCCGAGATTGTCGATATTGTTAAGATTACGGAAGGTCAAAATAGGTCAGTGGTAGAGGGCTCAAAATAGTTCTTCCTGAAAATGTATATCTATTCTGTATACAAATGTATGTCTTGCAAAGGAATTATTCAGGCTAATGATGATAAAGAACCCTCCTACCCGATGGTTTGACGACCAATGTGACGCGACGGGCGAATGTCCGCCTGCGACGCAGAAGGTTGCGGGTTCGATTCCCGCCTTGGGATAAATGTTTGTACGATCAGCAAATATTTATTCCGGGTGTTCTGGGTGTTTTCTATGTATAAAAAAAAAATATGTATATATGTAATGTATTGTATTAAGTATATCAGTCATCACCACCCATAACACAAGCTCTGCTTAGCTTGGGGCTAGATGATGCTGTGTGGATTTTCCAGCATTATTATTATTATTGTTAGGATCACGGGAAGTCGATGGATAAAAAGGGCTCAAAATCGTTCTTTCTGGAAACGATGCAGAGGTCTATGTCTAGAAGTAGACTTCTACAGGTTGTTGATGATGATGAGTAATCCTGATGAAGAACAATTTTAATTGTACGATGGCAATCAAAGGTTGCAGGTGGTCTATCGCTAGAAGAAAAGTCCAAACTTGACGTCACGTGATCTATTATCACCGGAATACGCAGTACCTACCAGATACTATTTAATAGTGTGTTAACGAATGTTAAAATAGAATCGCTCGAAGCGAATGAACGTAGTTTCTCTGCTCTTCAGATTTTCTTAGTAAAGAATGTCTGTAAAATAAAACATAAAGAATGGCTTTATGTTTTTTATGGAAAAAAAATAAAGCCTAAAAAAGGTTTGTAGGTAGAGTAAGACTAACATATACATAACGCACAGCCTAAGGTTTAGGCCCTAAACCATTGGTTGTAGAAACTTGAAATTTTTAGGGTAATAAAAAAAGAAATTCCCGAAATTCAACCCCTAAACGTGTATAGTGAGTTAATGTTTGTATGAAAATAACGCGCGTTTCTTTAGTTATTTATATCTAGCTAGAGTGTACCTACGAATCTGCAGGAACACGCTAGTATAATAATACTATCGCTATCATTATAATACACATGCTTAACATCAATAAAAGGCGTGCTTGGGTAATTGTAATCATTAATCTGAGATACGTTGTTTTTGCTCATAAATGGTTGTTGAAATTGCTTGTGCAATATTGAATCTTTTCTTTCGTAGTACAATACTTACATACCGGTATACAAGTAGTAACGGTGTGCAATAAAATGATACAAGTACTTTTTCCATGGCCGATCGATTCGGTTTGCTCGTGGATCGGAGGCCTTATGTACGATTCACACTAGTCTAGCCGGCGCGCGTCGGAGCGCATTTTAAAACTTGCTGGAGGAAATTGAAACTTCCTTAAACCAGTTAAGTTCCTTAGTTGCATGCAATTTACACAGCTTTGAAGCCGACCGGCTGCGCTTGAACTCGGCGACCCGCTCGCGCACCCGGTCGGCTACTCGGCGCTCCGACGCGGCCCGGCAAGTGTGAATCGTACATTAGAGTTATCAATATTTCAAATGAAAGCCGTCTCTCAGGGCCGTCATGGGGTAAATTTCATAAGTTTTGATGGTACTCACTTAGTCGATACTTACTACGAGGTCTAACTGTCGATTGCAAACAATTTCGCTCGCTTTTAGAGGAACTACGGCTTAGTGTAGTGTAGGTACCTACCTAGTGTAGGAGCATATTTCGCACAGACGAAATATACTAGGAACTTAAAGCTAGGTAGGTACCTACTTAGTATTACTTCTTTATCGTTGCGGATTTATCATAATCTTAAAATTATTATGTTTATCTGCGCGATTAATTACCTATGGGTACTTTTGATTATTTATTATTCGAAGGTTTAGTGTTTGCGTGTCGACGCAAGATGTTAGGGCTAGTGGTGTGTGTTTTAGCCGTGCTGGGGTCGGTGCCTGCTCAGGATCAGAACGAGGAGTTTGAACTCAACATTATTCATTATAATGATTTTCATGCACAGTAAGTAACGTTTTATCGAATACTTTTTAGGTATACCTATACTTTCATTAAATCTTTTCATCTTGTGTGATGTCTGTGAAACAAACAGGCTATATTTTTAACATACGACACATGAATGTGTCTTATTGTGTATTGACGCCAAAAAAAGTTTTAAATTCAGGCTTAAGTTTTAACATTGTATGTCTGAAGTATACAAATCGATCGAAATATTATCTACTAACTGGTAGGTACCTTATAAGAAAACTGCTGTCGTCTTTTAAGAATGAGTTACGAGCATTATAGTAAAAGTAATATTTAAATAATGTTAAATGTCTTCAGTTTTGACGAAGTCAGTCCTCAAGGCACGGTATGTCAGCCAACCGTAGATCCTTGCATCGGCGGCTTCGCCCGTCTCTACACGGCGATCAAACAAGTGCGAGAGGCAGAACCTGACTCGATACTCCTGAACGCAGGAGATACCTTCCAGGGAACCATATGGTACAACTTCCTGAGATGGAACGTTTCCCAGCATTTCATGAATATGCTGCCTCATGACGCTCATGTAAGTCATCACAGTGAAATTACAAGCGCATGAAGCCTTGCCACACCAGTATACTTCAGTTTGATGGACGTAGGGTAATCCATTGTAGGGCACGTTCCTAATGTGTTTGACCTACAAGGCAATGCTTTGTTATAGGTAATGGTTACTATTTAACATCAGGTGGGCCATATGCTTGTTCCACCAGCGTTAGCGTAAAAAAAAACATCATATATGGCCCGGCAAAATATGAACCCATGAAACTATGATTAGGTCACATCACGGCATCGGCCTAAATAAGTCGGCGGTTGGACATAGACCTCATGTATGGGAGGGTTTGCCGTAGTCATCACTTTGCAGGCGGATTGGTAACCGCAGCGTCGGTGTTTAGTACACAACAAATTCTACTACCCATTCTGGTGCGTTCCCTTAGTCGCTTTTTTCGACATTCATGGTAGGTGATGGAGGAGTCATATTCTAAGCCGGGACTACCACAGAAGGAAGACAAATAGAAGATTAGGTAAATTGATAAACAAATTATTTTATAAACGATTTTATAATACCTTTGTATTTCTCAGCAGTTAGATTTCTACAGGATCATGATGAGGAAGACACTACACGGAAACTTGAATTTGATCATCGATCAGCAAGTGCTTCCTTTAGGTATCATGAAACCGCTAGGAAAAATAACTTTTTCTAAGAGTTCTCGTGTTGGGCGAATTTTGACAGAAGTCCTGACCAAAACTTTAGTTAAATTTCTATTCTGCAGGTACTAGGAAATCATGAATTCGACCACGGAGTAGAAGGTCTAGTGCCTTATCTAGAGCGCCTAAACTCCACCATGTTGGGCGCCAATGTGAACACGCAGAATGAACCGACTATGACCCCGTACATCAAGAACCACGTTGTCATCGAAAGACGTGGACGGAAGATCGGTATTATTGGAGTGCTTTTACGAACCGTAAGTTTGTTTCTTCAATTTGAAATAACATTATCCTTGACTTGAGGGGTGATTGTGTAACTGTTGTTGCTAGCAAACTCCTGCTGCAAGTGTCAAATATGACAGACTAGAGGCCACTCGCAGCTTCGCCCGCGTGGCAGTTTTTCCGTTCCCGTTATTTTTTCGGGATAAAAAGTCCTATGTCCTATTCCAGATTACAATCTATATTTATTCCAAATTTCATCCAAATCGGTCCACTGGTTAGAGCGTGAAAGGGGAACAAACATCCATCCATTCATCCATCCATCCAAACATTCGCATTTATAATATTAGTAGGATTTTCTAGTTTCTGTAGTTTGCTAGCTACAGAAGATACGCAATCAGCGGCCTAGCAAAGCGGAGTCGTTACAAGAAGATTAGAAGAGTTACATACCAATATTTTACACTCCACTCGCTTTTTCAGAACCAGAACTTCTGGTCTTAGATGTGTACCTACCACACGCTCGCGTTACGAGTTAAGCAAATTATTTAATGGCTCAGTTCCGCCCATAGTAAGGAGACCTTTAGGCGACCTTTGAAGTCTGTCGCCGGTTGGTCACTAACTAAAATTCTTACATAGGTATAGATTAACGATTTAAATTTTTCAACGTCCATTTCTTCTGTATTTAGCTAAGAAACCTTGATTTGCAGATACCTAAAGATAAAATATTAGTCAAGATTGAGTTGGTTTGAGAAATATTTGAAATACAAACCACAAAATTAAATGTTACATGTACTTTTATTGCTGACCGTGCAAATTTTAAATCTTGTAGTTCTCTGCGCCTATCGGACAAGTTATAATGGAAGAAGAACTGGCAGCGATTAACCGTGAAGCTGCAATACTCACAGCACAGGAAGTAGATATAATCATCGTGCTCTCTCACGTTGGATTCAGTAGCGATCTGTAAGTGACAAAACTATGAACTTGTCTCTGACTATTCAGAGTTAGTTTCTTATTCTATGATTCAGAGTAATGAGAAATAAATAAATAAATATTTGTGGAAATTTTTACACAACATCATCTAGCCCCAAACTAAGCATAGCTTGTACTATGGGAACCAGATGACTGATAGAATACTTACATACTTTTTTTTTGTAAATACATACATAGAATACAATATGACATCCAGACACAGAACAAACATATATGTTCATCACACAAATGTTTGTTCCCGGTGGGGATCGAACCCACCACCTACAGCGCAGAAGGCAGGGCTACTACGAACTGAGCTGTGACGGCAGTCAACAAGGAAAAAGTGAAAGTTTTGACAGGTAGCGGAATAAGCAGGTGACTCATTGATATCTGATGGATATCTGCCTTTTTTTGTACCACTTGCTGACAAAACAACTCACTCACTCACCACTCTTGTCAGGGTTAAGCTCGCCTTTGTACATGTCCTCTATTTGTATTTTTCCTATGTAATTTTATGTGTGCAATAAAGAATTAAGAAAACAAGCAAAGAGGATAGATTTTTTTTCGTAATTTTTTTTACACAACA
Source organism: Electrophaes corylata (assembly GCA_947095575.1). Taxonomy (NCBI): domain Eukaryota; kingdom Metazoa; phylum Arthropoda; class Insecta; order Lepidoptera; family Geometridae; genus Electrophaes; species Electrophaes corylata. The sequence goes on from OX352720.1 coordinate 5,200,507, forward strand.
TCATATAGCCCTGAAGTACTAGCAAAGTTTGTACTGTAAAATCAGATAACTGATAGAATATTTATTTACTTATGTACCTACTTTTTTAGTAGCACCCAGACAGAAAACAAACATAATATTTGCATGGTGTCAAAAAGTCCATAGTCAAAAAGCATTTATTCTGTAATATCCATGGATAATTTGAATAGTCATAAAACTAGGCTTTCTTTTGTTTTTATCATTTGAGGGCATATGCCCCATGACCAAAAAGTATAATATTATACATTTTTGGTCATGGGGACAAAAAATTTAAAGGCATGACCTGCGAATATGCTATACGATTATGATTATGCGATACGAAGAATGGGAGGGCGTGGTTACTACCACTATACCACTAGTGCGTACTACTCTACTACTACTAATTGATCAATGGGGGCTTTCATTATTACGCGAGGCAGTTAGGAAACGGGGGGCCGGTCTCGGCAAATATCTTTTAACTTTTTTTTTGAAAGAAATATTGTAAATTTGCGATGTCGCAATAAAACATGTGATTCATTTTCAGCTCTTGTTACTGCAAGGGGGTCGAAAAATCGCCAAATTTCTCTCACGTAAATAATGGATGCCCTCAATAAATAGAAAAAGGTGGCAGAAAATGCTTATTTTATTCTCAGGGCCTTAGCAGCTCAAATGTCATCAGACGTGGACATAATAGTGGGAGGGCACTCTCACACGCTACTCTTCAACGGAGAGACTCCTAATGGAGACTTTGCAGTCAGCGGCTATCCTACCGTTGTCACACAAACCAACGGACATCAGGTTAGTTAAATAGTAATAAAAAGTTGATATAAAGTGAACCTACTACAGACTAAACTAAATAAAACTCGTCCAAACTAATACGAATAAATAAAAAAAACTTTTATCTCCAAGCACGGTATTTCCTCACATCTCTTAGTACTAAGTTAGTACCCAGTCTTAGTACTTGGGATTCTTCGAGGATGTCTAAAGGGGGTAGTCAGAGGTACGTCCAAATATTACATTTGGTACATACCTACAGTACCTAGTTGGTATTCCATACGTGATAGGTTGCAAGCCCTTCGCCGCTGCGAACACTAACTGGTTACCTTACGATGTTTTCCTTCACCATTTGAAAGCACTGGTATTGTAAACATAAATTTTTCGAATAGAAAAATCCATGGTGCACGATCGGGTTCAAACCCACGTTCTTAGGATCGGAAGGTGTGGTCACTGCCACTAGATCGGTGCTCTCTATAATGATGCATTATTATAATAAACCGTGGTGGTTCCGGCTTAGAATGGGACCCCTCCCATTACCTCCCATAATGATTAATGGGACCAGAAGATGGCAACATCTCCTGTGTACTAAACACCGACACTGCGGTCACCAATCAACCTACGACTTGTAGCGACTACGGTAAACTCCTCCAAATTTGGGGAAGACTTATGTCCTGCAGTGGACTCATTTAGACTATCGAAGTATATTATAATAACATCCAGAAGCAGAACAAAACTCTGTTCATCACACAAATGTAAGTCCTGGGTGGGATTTGAACCCACACTCCACATCACACACATCTTTGTGAAGGGCTCGTCTGGGGAAGTACTGCTACCATGCCTATTTTTGCCGTGAAAACGTGCTTCGAGTATTTCTGCTACCAACACTAGATCTTACAGCTAAGTACTCTAAATGTATTTATTTTAGATCCCTATCGTGCAAGCGTCTTGCTACACCAGATATCTGGGCAACATCAAGTTTGTTTTCAACGCACAAGGAAAGGTATTAAGATGGGAAGGAGAGCCCATCTACTTGGGTTCTTCGATAGTTCAAGGTTTGTACCGATTTGTTTGTGTGACATCAGTTAAAGACGATTTCCCGACCCTACATTTATTTATTTATTAATAGACGAGCAGCTTTCGCTGATGTCTACGTCATAGTGTTGAAATGTAATTTTTGGTCATTGTCTTTTATTTTAGTTGCACTTTTTAAGCACTGTTCTACTTAATCGTAACCAGTTATCGAGCTTTTTTTGAAGGCATTGATAAATTCAGCTGAAACAACTTCTTCAGGCAGCATGTTCCAATTGTGAACCACTTTATTGCTGAGAAGGTGATGTGCTACATTTGTATTGGCCGAGACACGAACTAAACTAAGATGGTGGCGTCGTGCTGTTCTGTCTTCTTTAGGTCACTTAATTTTTGGGTTTAAGCTACTGCTGGTGATACAAGCATGTGGCCCAGCGAATGTTAAGTGGTAACCATCACCTATATATAACAAAGCATAGCCTTGTAGGTCCTACACGTTAGGTACATGTCCTACGAAGCACTAATACCCTGCGTCTACTAACCGGAGGCATACTGGTGTTAAGCTTCATGTGCCCGTAATTTCACCAGCACCCACACCCTTCAAACCGGAACACATAAATGCGGGCATCACTGCTTGGTAGTACTTCCCCGAACGAGTCCTTTCACATAGAGCTCTACTATTATGTATTACTAATGGCCGCTCGCAGTTTCGCCCGCGTGGCAGTTTTTTTCCCGTTCCCGTTATTTTTTCGCGATAAAAAGTATCCTATATTCAATGTTTATTCCAAATCGGTCTACTGGTTAGAGCGTGTAAGACTAACAAACATCCATCCAGCCATCCATCCATGCTTAGTAGGATGTGTGTCAATACTTATTTAACGACTACAACGTTCTAGTGTATTTGAAAAGTACTTATTAGGTTCACACCATAATGTTATAACCCAGATCCCGTAATAATGGAGCTGCTAGAACCGTGGCGCCAGGAAGTGGACGCAGTCGGCAAGGAGGTGCTCGGCAAGTCTCTCGTGACCCTGAACCGGTCGTGGTGCTACCGCGGAGAGTGCAATATGGGTAGTTGGGCATGCGACGGATTTTTGGAAGAGGTAAGAAAGTCTTTAAAACTCACAAAAAGAACATAAATCTTTACCAGTGGACCAGGCAGCTTCTTTCGCTCCACGCCTTCAAAAATAAACTGAAACAATTTTATTATAAAGACCTAGGTACCTACTTCTTAGTTCGATTACTGTCAAATATTGAATTTTTATGCAGCTACTTTCGTCGCGACAAGTCGCGCCAATAACGATCGCACAGCAAGAGGCAACAAGCATAAAAACCAGTCTGAACTCTGGTACCAAAAGTACTGCCACTTGAACTGTTTAAAAACTTGGCGATAGCGAAGTTCGCTTCGAAGCGAACGAACATTGGGCGCCGCGGCCGGTGGCACGGCAATCACCTCTCTCTCGCACACATTCGCACAGTGCTTAGAAGCAAGATTCGTCTCTAGAAATATAAGTTTGAGTAAAGCTCTAATTTCAGCTTATGCCAAGAGCTACCGGCACTAACTGGAACGAAGCACACGTCTGCATGATCAACGCAGGAGGACTTCGAGTGCAGATCAACCCTGGAGGTACTTAACTTGCTCATTAATATTATTTAGGTAGACTGGCTGGGAAAGTATGGAAATGCTTTTTTAAAAGACACTCAAAATTTTGCGCTTACGAATAGATGAGTTAGTATTTAGTTGGCTACAAGGATGCTACGGGTGGTTAATGTAGAGAACGTAACTAACCCGCAGGTGACAAATCAGGGGTTTTATCGCCTGCATTGTTAGGGTCAAGAGCGGGAGGGTACCCCAGTGTTCAGGGTGCCCCAAAGAGAAAGATGGGCTTGCCAGGCAATTCTTCCTGGTGATGGGTCCGCAAACAGCCGCTGACAGGGTATCGGAATGCAACGCGAAACCGTGGCCCTGTACAACTGCGAAGAAGAAGAACACCCTAAGGGTTTTAGTCTGTATCAAGAGTCTGACATAACCCTGTAGCTCCCTCGGGCTAGGTACTTGGTATCCATAAAGGATTTCGTAAAGGTTTGCTGTGTAAGAGCTTATTGTAATGCTGTGATACCGAAATACAGCTGACTATATAAGCAACATCATATCCGATTTAGGGAACTAATCTTTTCTTTTCCCCCTTTTAGAAGTGACCACTGAAGGTCTGCTAATGGCGATGCCGTTTGAGAACTACGTGCAAGTATACGATTTGAAGGGCGAGTATCTGCTGGAAGCGCTGGAGTTCTCTGTCGGTGTATTCCAGTCGGCGCCGGGTGATTTCTACAGCGGGAGAATGCTGCAGATTGGTGGTAAGGGTCTCTTTCATTCACCAACTTTCCGCGATCTTTCTATCTTCAGTCGAGGTTCAGTTAATTATGCGGCTAGTTGTCAGGATTTAGTAGTAGTAGAGCTCTTCGTGAAAGAGCTCATCCGGGGAAGTTCTACCATCGTACCAATTTCTGTCGCCATGCAGTGATGCTCGCATTGCTGTGTTCCACTTTGAAGGGTGTGTGTGAGGACACACAGGACTTCATACTACACAAGATGTTGCGAAAAAAAATCCAAAAGAGGAATTAAAAGGCTCAGCTTAGCTTGGGCCTAGATCATGCTGTGAATTGCTGTGTGGATTGAAAGTGGAGAAGTTTGCTCCATATTTGGACGGATTTCAATTTTAGAAAAGGAGAAAATGTCGCGAGGTTTACTACAGAGATTCGATTAAGATTCCGAGGGGATTCGTTAAAGATTGTCGGTATCTTGTCTGTAGTTTTAAAGTAGCAGTTATTCATCGTCCGATACTGAAACGAGATGGCATATCGAACGTTTTATATAGCTTTTTTCCATCGAAAGCTGCGGATACCAAACTGAAATGGCATATCGAACGTTTTAAAATCGCAATTCTGTTCTCACCGAATCGTTACTTAGTAATTTGTATGGCAGGTATGCGGAACACATACAACGGGTCAGCACCGGTCGGCTCCCGTGTCACAGCGACCATCCGCTGCATAGAGTGCGATGTACCGCGGTACTTGCCTCTCGATCCCGAGAAGATGTACAGGGTAGTCACGCAGAACTACATCGGTGACGGAGGCGGCGGGTACTCGGTAAGTTAAAGTCAAAAGGCATTTTATTCAATCTAATCTTATCCCTACCGAGGACAAATATGTGTGTGATAAAATTTGGAATAAATATAGATTGTAATCTGAAATGTCCCGAAAAAATTACGGGAACGGGGAAAAACTACCACGCGGGCGAAGCTGCGAGTGGCCTCTAGTTACTAACATATATACTATGTGATGAACATAATATATATATAAATATATAAATATATATATGTATACTATGTGACACTAATATCAACATCCTTATTTTTATTTCTAGATGTTATCTGACAACCGCCAGAATCTAAACAGTTTGGACGTAGACTACGTTATGTTGCAAAATTACATGAGACGCCAGGAAATCATCTTGAAAGACCTCGATGGAAGAATCAATATAGTATGGTGAAAGAAATGTGAATTTGTACATAAAGCCACGCTGTCATTATTATTATAGAAACTATTTTAACAAGTATTTTGTTCTCATTTGACCTTTACTTAGCCAACTTACTGCCAAAGTATACGTACCACCTATACCAATTATAAGAATTTTTGTCCTGACTGACTGATTTATAGACAACGCACAGCCTAAACCACTGGTCGTAGAAACTTGAAATTTTCAGGATATATTCGTCTTGGTGCGTGTATATGTACTAAGAAAAGAATTCCCGAAATTCAACCCCTAAACGGCTACAGCTAGGGTTGAAGTTTGTATGAGAAATAACTTCACGCGGACATAGTCGCGCGTGTTTTACTAGTGCGCACATAAGGTAGGTGCAGTACCTATTCCGGAGTCACGCAAGGCACTCTTCTTGGCCTTGTCAGTTATGGATTAGTCCTAATAAATAAAATATTTTTTATATGATTTGCTGATGGAACAAGCGTATGGCCTGCCAAGGCAAGTTCCTTGTAGATCACGTTCGTTAGGAATATTCCCTGCGATACACTGTTCTGCATCCAGGAGTTAAGGTTAAATAAGTCGGTACGTTGTCCATACACACGCTGTAAGCGTTGTCTACTATTTACTAACGTGCGTCCGAAGTGCGTTCGAAAGATTTAGTACTAAATCTTGTAACGCTTGTAACTTTCAAGGTAATCTGATTTTACCGTAGTATATAGGGTAACGAGCCTAGATAACGGCAAGATAATTCAGTATCAAACTTAACTTCGGACGCACGTTAATAAATAGTAGACATTAAACGCTTACAGCGTTTGTATGGACATCGTACCGACTTGTTTAACCTTAAACCAGGTATTGTACCAACTCTTTCTAACAATACTTTATAATAACTATAATAATATCCTTTTCCATAGTTATCGCGATTAAAATACAAAATTGTCCATCACATCATTTATTAAAATTTAATAAATTCGTAACTATTTACAAACACATAGAAATAAACTTATTATTAAAAAACAAACATATTAAGCTCACCAAAAGTTAAAAACATAACAACAAAAACGAATAAGAAACTTATAATATTACGTAGCAACTTAGGACAAAGTCTTGTCATGATGACAATTACTTTAAATAAATTTACGTGAACTGTTTGACGGTAAGTAAATATTTATTAATTGGTATAATTTTCTGTTAAATATGGAATATAAGAGCTAGTACATGATTAAATACTAAGATATTGATTTATGAGTGGAAAAAATTTTGTTACATTAGTATAAGCATAGTCGTATAAGTATACAGAATACATAATACTCGTAGTTTACATAGAATTGGCACAGTCAGAAGTATATATTTTCTCTAGTCAGTCCTGCAGGTATATAATTTGAACTGATGCATAAATATTGACTTAACTATGAATACAATGCGCGGCACGCGAAACAATGATAACTCGACTGTGGAGTTTTTACGTGGTCATCCCGTAGTGTAACTCAAAATGTGAATACTAAGGTTAGTGTTACTGTTGCGGACTGTGTTTAGAACAAAAACGGCGTTAAACTTGCGAAAAAGATTTATTTCATATAAATTCGTGGCACTCAGTATGAATGTTCGGCCTAGACTACATTCCACGAAACTACCTTAACTTTTAAACATTACACAAAATCCTAAACCTACCTACAAAAGTAGACGTCACACAGTTAGGCACAGATTACAAAATAGTAAGTAGGTACATATCTATGATGGCAAAAATTGACCATATTTGAATACAAAAATAATAATATTTTAGGTAGGTAGGTACCTAATTAGGTTGTAGGTGTCTGTGCGTCGCTAACACCCACCCCTAGTGCTGACGCAGCACTCATCACCCATTGGAATAAGAGCGACGCGTGCCGCAGAACACCGCCAAGTACCTGTTTTGGTCTTCACACCGACCTGCCGTATGCGATGATCTTTGCCTGCGAAGACCTGTTGTACGACGCCTTCCATTCCGGGGAGAGTCAGGATTGACCACCAACACTAGGTCACGTACCTATAGAGGATTCTGCTCCTCACTCCATGTTTTTCTAGGTATCAGCTGTGACAGAAAGTGGTGAAGCGCTGATGATGATGAGGTAAGCCGTTCCTCATTGATAAGTAACATACTCAACTGTAGGCCTAAGCCTGATTAACTAATATTTTATTTTTGTTTCAGCTCGCTGACTACTCTCCTGATCACCATGCGCTGCTAGGTACCTTGACATGATGATGTCGAACAATCAGGTGAGCTATAGGGTTCCTGCCATCGAGGATCACCGGTCTCTTCACTTCCAGGTTCACGTCGAGGGCAGCGTAAATGCGACCGCCGGCGCGGAGAACACCTTGTTCGTCGGGGCACGGGGACAAGGTAAGTAGCTTGCTAGACTTACTTAAACATTTACCGTTTTTTATTGCAGCTATTTCCTCGGCGAACGACTCGACTTGGGCCTGACGCAGAAGACGACGCTCCGGCCTCTCCAGTGCGTGACAGTCTACGAAGCTGGTGTGACCTTGGCAAGCATTGACAGGTACAAAACTGTCATTGAATACAAACACCGCTAATCTAGCAGCTAGCAGCACAACCTGTAGTTCCGCTCGAGGTTTTGTAAGCGGCTTCACAGGTACCACTCGGTACTTGCTAGCTATAAATAATACACAAATAATGTTCTTACATATCCAGCGCCAATACGCTACGGCGCTTATAACGTTTGAGTAGGCATCACTATAGAAATGCAATTGTAGGTAGCTATAACAGGGAGGTGAACTCACAGCTGTTATCGCGTTGCGAGCGGGCAGCGGGGAAAGCGGGTGAGCGGAGCGTGCGGCCGCTGTATCTGCTTTTTCTCTCTCGGTCTCGCTTCCGCGCGAACTCATGCGGTAGCACCTAGGTATGCCTATGTGAGCAAAATAATTTTTTAACAAATGATTGACCCTATCTCGATACCTTTCAGAGAAACCTTTGCCCTTTTCTATCTTCCGCTTGATGCTTCTCAGCCTTTCCAGAGTGGTCAGATAGGAATTCGGCATTCGGCAGTCTTCGTTCTTCCACGGCCATCCAACCCACCAGCGACCGTCGACCAGTTCAGCGGTCTTCTCCAGCTTAGCTACAGTAAGTAAGTTATTTTTATTATGACGAGGCTTACCGTATGTACCCATCGAGTCCAAGGCGAAGAAGTGCCTCACCGCATTGTGAAGACCCTGCGGCTGTTCCGGCTGGCACGCAGTGCATGACGCGTGTGCGTCTGCGGGTGCGTATGCGTGTGCAGGTGCGGCTACGGCTGCGGATGCGGATGCGGTTGCGGGTGCGGGTGCGGGTGCGGGTGCGGGTGCGGATGCGGCTACGGGTGCGGGTGCCGGTGCGGGTGCGGGTGTCGCTACCACCGACACGAGCAGCGTCGAGTGCGGGACCGGCGCGCACCTGGCTGCGCTCCGCGGCACGTGCCACTTACCATGGACACACCAACCTAGGGGGGTAAGTGTAGCGAACGGCTCAGTAGAACTACCTAAGTTAACTTCAGAAGATATTAACAGGTGATAATTATCCTGACCAATTAACATTTCAGGTTGCAAATCTGTGGTACACAACAATTGTTTTATATCTGACAAACTTTTATACCTATCGCAATCAACTATAGACATACTATGCACAGGTAAGTTTAACCTTTTTACTGTACGAGCTCTTATTGAATAAACTTTATTGTCCATACCAGAAAGATCCAAATTCGTGACGATCGATTCACAGCAAAGTTCCTCATTCAAGGCACCTCGGATGTGTAGCATCTCGGGCCGGCCGCGGAGACCCGCGCGCTCGGCGAGTCCTTCGCTTATCAACGAAATCGTCGACCCGTCGTTGAGTAAGGCGCTAGTGTTTATAATACCGCTAGGACTATGTATACGTATAGGCACGACTTTTAACAACACTTTGCACTCGGCATCGCTCGCGTTGATGTGTGACACTACGTCCGAACTGAGGCCGGTGCCGGGAGACGGCGTCGCCGGCGTCGGCTGCCGCTCCTGCGGCGCGGGCGCCGGCGCGTGCTGGGTCTCGCTGCGCCGTCGCTCGGGTGCCACGGGGTAATGCAGCAGTGGGTGATGCGCCTGGCCGCATCCATCCTTGTCGCAGACTGGGGCCGGGCAGATGTCTCGGTCGTGACGTTGTAGTAGGCATTTAAAACACAGGCCACTACGTTTCACAAATTGCCATCGTACTTTGCGAAGAACCTTTTTAAATTTATTACAAGCTGTTATCTGTGTATGTGCGCTCGTCTTACAGAATAGGCACTTTGTTAGATCTCGATCAGCTGTGTGCATAAATACCTTTTGTGAGTGAGGTTGTGTATACTCACTATTTTTATGCTTGTATCGGTCGCGTTGATTATCGCTGCGCGTAGGTACAAAGTAGGTATTCGACGTAGTAGAAACTTTTACAGCTTCTTCCTTCAAGAAATCGGATAATATTACCAGACGTGACTTCTTGCCTTCTGTAATCAATGTGAAACTGTAATCTGTCCATCTAGACAATAGTATCGTAGGCAGTTTCAATAAAATATCAGATACAATACTCATTCCTTGTAGGTATTCCTCTCGGCCGACGGCACGCACAGCTTCCATGAAGTTCTGTATTTTGACCGAGAAGGGCACAATTTCTTTGTGGTAATCTTGAGACATGGGTTGTACCTTTTTGATGTCGTACACGAGCTTCGATAGGATGTACTCAGGATTACCGAATCTCAACTTCAACGTTGACATTATAGTTTCAGGAGATGATGCACTCACGAGCAGAGCTGAGACGGCTTCTTTGGCAGCTCCACGGAGACATTTCCGCAATCTCCACATATTTTCCTTGGGTGTAAAACTACACAGTTCCGTAGACTCCTCGAACGCGTGTTTGAACTGCAGCCACTCCAAAGGTTCGCCGGAGAACTCTGGGAGCTCCCGGGGCGTGCAAATGCGGCTGAGTAGGTTCGCGCCCGGCGCTTGACTGGTGGAAGCAGCGGCGAGGTCTCTCAGCGCGCTGGCTAGCATCTGGACTGTACCATCAGTGCTGGCGGCGGCGGCCAGCGCCTGGGGTGGCGCGGGTGGGCCAGCCGGGGTCAGCGCGGGCGGTGCCAAGCATGGCGCCTGCGCCCCCAGTGCCGGTGGCGGTTGTAAGGACGCCGCCGGCGTTCCAGCATGTAGACCCTGCTTACCCGTATAATGACCATCTTCGGGGGCAGGCAGGCCTTTGTTTAGTTCCAGATAGCTGCGCTCCATCCATTCTTCAACGCGGCTACGGCTTTCGCTACCGTTGTGTGAACTGTATTCTTCGTCTAGGCTAGCTAGATCAGCATCTAGCTTTTTACTGATAAGTTCCATACGTATTTGTGCCTTTTGTCTTTCTGCCTCCAGGATAAGCTGCTGCCTTTTCACTCGCATTGAAGAAGTGGAACCTTTCTTAGACTTCAAGCTCCGACGTTCATCTCTTTGTGACGCGGGTGGCGGTGGCGGCGGCTGCTCCGACTTGATACTGCTAGGTAGCATCGCTGCTCGGCGTAAAATAGGAAGCTTAGTTGCTTCACTACTTCTATCCAATGTAGTTATCAAAGCCGAAGAAGTAGGGTCCGGGAGTATTTCACGGCGCAAGTCACCATCCGGAACGCGGTTATCCGCCCCGTGGCGAACACGTTCACGTTGCACTGAACTTCGTGTATTCACCATATTACGTGGCGCGGTAGGTGTTCTAAACATCAAATCCGGCTCTGAAGGACTTTGTTACTGTTGCGGACTGTGTTTAGAACAAAAACGGCGTTAAACTTGCGAAAAAGATTTATTTCATATAAATTCGTGGCACTCAGTATGAATGTTCGGCCTAGACTACATTCCACGAAACTACCTTAACTTTTAAACATTACACAAAATCCTAAACCTACCTACAAAAGTAGACGTCACACAGTTAGGCACAGATTACAAAATAGTAAGTAGGTACATATCTATGATGGCAAAAATTGACCATATTTGAATACAAAAATAATAATATTTTAGGTAGGTAGGTACCTAATTAGGTTGTAGGTGTCTGTGCGTCGCTAACAGTTAGTCTACATTTTTTCATTCATAAGCCTACTCTACCTGGGTCGTGGTTATCAGCAGTTAGCTACCGTATAGTCTAACCACCATAATTTGTTCTGTCACTGTTTATAAATTCAAAACGATTCCTGAGGTAAATATTGAAACGCATCACAGAGCGCTTGATAGTTTTTTTCATGTTATTATTTTTGTAGCATACACACTATGCTTTCAACCAAGTAGGTACTACCGCCTTATCTTATTCTAAGCTATAGCGGTAGTACCTTATCAACCTTTCATCCATTGCCATTCAAAAACTACATCACATTCCCGTAAAACCTTTAATTAAAATTCCAAAATTTTTTTATTTCATATTTTTTATTCTACGTACAAAATCCTCTACGAAAGATGTCCATATCATATATTTTAATTATAAAAAAGTTACGTTACATATTTTTTCCATAGCTTGATTCAGCATCGTAAACCTCTTCCGGATCAAGAGGTCTGGGGCTAATATCGTCATCGACTATAAAAAGCGCTCCAAACCCTTTGACTCAGACTAATTTAAACCTTAACTTGAAAAGATAGTAACCCTAATTATAGTTTGATATTTTTACATTTAACTTTTAATAATGTCTACTAGGTCTTATGTAAAAGGTGTTCTGCGCCCGAGTCGAGAGTTCAGTGTGATGTGAGCCTGTTTCGGGCTTCGGTTCCTTATCGTGTCTTCACATAAAAACCACTCGCATAACACAAAACAGAAACCACAGTAAAATCCCGACTTGTGTCGTCACTGTCGAGACTTGTTTGTCGAGACAGAATCCGCAAAACACGAATATCGACACCACAACAAGCACAAGCACCCCGCAGACAACTCTGGGTCAGTTTTTCATATCCAGTGGCCACTTTTTGTTGAGAACGGTCAAGTTCCGTTTGAATTCATCAAAGTCGTGAATGAAGTCCGATTCGAATTCCTTGCCGTTTTCTGCGTCGGGGTTGCAAAAGTTTTCGAAATCGAGGCTGTAATTGCGGATGTCATCCTCTAGCGGGTTGGTGGTGTTGTTGAGGACTTGGTTGCCTATAACCTGGAGGGAGATATTTATTTCATTAAACAAGTATTAGAATACATTTATTTACAAAGAAAATTACAGCTAATACAGGTATTTATTAAATATATTATTTTTCCTAGCCTATTTCATCCCACAGCAGGGCAAAGGCCTCCCCCAGAGACTTCCAGTTCTTTCTTTCCCGAGATTAAAAATTTACACGGTGAAACTTTGACAAGTCTCTACGACGGTTTAAAATTAAAAAAAATAAATCATTTTATTGCAGATAACTGTGATCCATAGTGTGTTACTAGCATAAAAAAAAATTATCTTATATTTAATGTTAGTATAATTTTTAAAAGTACATATTACAGTTGAAATTATATGAAATTAAAAAAAAAAACAAATCAAGCAAAAGAACCAAATTAAAAAAAAAAAAATACACAAAATTCAATCAAATCAATCAAAATCAAATCACACTGTCATTATATTACACACTATATTATTAGTGCTGCAACAACGGTGATGTAATCCTGCCAGTTACAGTTTGTAGGATGTTGTTGGGGCGTTCCCTGTGGTGCGTTGTCTATATGTCAGTCAGTCAGGACAAAGATTCTTATAATTGGTATAGATTGTGATTACCTGAACAGATAGTTTTCGGAACTTGGACGCGTTACCCGAAGCGAGATGATCATCGACCCACTTCTTGATATCCGACGCTTGGACACATTCAATTGTTTCCGCCTGAAACATTTTAAAAATAATAAGAATCATCTTTTGGTTTTGATAGATCGAGCGAGCGATTTCTTTAAACTATACAGGATGGTTTTTTAAAATGTGGAAAAATAGTTAGTAAAGTAGTAAACTTTTTTTAACTAGCGTGGTTTCGGGTTCCCCTTCTCAAACCGTATACTTGTTATAATTAATGATAAACTTTAGTAGTACAGCTCTTAGTCAAATCCGGGGAAGTACTACCATCATGTTTATATCTGCCGCCAAGTAACTTGCTATGTTCCGGTTTGAAGGAAATTAAAGCTAGTTAAATTACTACCTGAACCCCTACTGAATCTACTGCCAACTATCTCTATCTAACCTTATGAAAACTGATCTGTTTATGCTGTCTCATTATGCCACTTATCAAATGGAAAGAAAGAAATAGCATCACAACTTAATCCCCAAGATATCCCCTACGATCTCTTAGTACTAAGTCAAGTATCTTCTCGAGATTCTTCGAGGATGTCTAATGGGGGTAGTTAGAGGTACGTCCAGATAGCACATTTAGTATAATATAAAATAATGAAGACGCCATTATTTTCCCCAGTGGCATAAGTTTTTTTTGTAATTAATTTACCATTGTTTGGGTTCAGTCTCACTTGATTTTAAACATGTTGGTATGTGTTTGTCGGAGCAGAACTGTAAAGCGTTAATCTGATCTGCCTGGTTTCGGTAAACAAATAAATCAAATTGTATTAAAGTTTGTTTCTTGACTTACCTCGACAAACTGTCTATCAAACTGATATTCTCCGAGCACAATTTCCTTGAAGTTTCTTTCAACCTGAAACATACAAATTTGTTGTAGGTTTCCTGCAATATTAGAAAATATGTTTTGACCATAAAAAAATTGGCCAGGAATATTCTTTTAATTAGCCATGTCACAAATTGGGAATATTCTTTTATCTGGCCATGTCACAAATTGGTCAAGAATATTATTTTATTTAGCTATGTTATCAATTGGGAGTATTCTTATATTTGGCCATGTCACAAATTAGTCAGGAATATTCTTTTATATCCATCAGCCTGTAGAATTCCACTGCTGGACATAGGCCTCCTTCATACGTCTCCAGGAACTTCGAGCCCTTTTCATCCATCGACTTCCCGCGATCCTAACAATATCGTCAGTCCATCGGGTGGTAGGACGACCTACGCGTCATCTTCCGGTTCGTGGTCGCCATTCGAAAACCCTTATTCCCCAGCTGTTGTCAGTTCACTACTTAATATACATTTATCAGTACAATTATAGATACCTCTTCCTCTAGCTCGTAATCTGTGGAATGTTTGAGCTGGACGAGAGACTGCTTGACCTCCGACAGCGTTTTTTCAGATAACTTCATCATTTTACTGGCGAACTTCTTGAGGAAAACCTCCACCCGGTAATCTACGTGAGACACGCTACAAAAACACAACAATCATCAGTATCTCATCTAATACTTTTAGATTAACTATTAGATAAACTTTTAAAAGAAATAACTATCTGCTAAGTAAGAAAATAGTGACAAAAAAACAAACCAATAGTTTTTTGAAGTAATACTTCTTATGCGACTTCCAACAAGGTTGCGTTAAGCGTTTAACACTACCATGGGGAGGAGTATGAAAGCACTGTTCCTTCTCTCTTTCTCTCATAGCCAGTTACGTTTCGTATATTAAAGAAGTTTTACTTCAGTCATGTGGTCTAAAGTACACTCGTTTATTGATTTTATTTATTTGGTGATGGAACAAGCACATGGTGCACCTGATGTTAAGTGGTTACCATCGCCTATAACAAAGCATTACATTGCAAGTCACGAACGTGCCTTACAAAGCATTGCTTGTGCAAATAAATAAAAACTGATACCTGAACTTATCGCATTGCGTGTTGATGGTAATGGAGAAACCGAGAACTCCAAACGTGTACCGCATTGTGTTGTACACGGAATAGCCAAGCTGTTCCTTTGTACGAAGCGTGTCGAATGCCGGCTCTTCCATCAGCATCTACAAAATAAATCACAAGTGAGAACAGGGGCCTAAGCACGAACTGGCTAGCGTCACGCTAACGTTACCAAAATGTATGAGATTTTGCACAGAGCCTCTATCGCGCGTAGAGAGAACTAAAATTGGAAGCACGAACACTTTTGGCATTACGTACGTAAAGTAAACGATAGCTAGGTCCGTAAAGTAACGTAACTAAACATAAACATAAACGTAAACCTAACGTGAATACGTTAGGTTTACGGACCGTTACGATACGAAAGTGGAATTCGTTCGTGCTTACCCCCCAGTAAACCTTTATAACCATGCAATAACCGACACCGTCATTACCCAAAATTGAAATCCGAACCTAGATTTAGTCAAACTTCTTTTTAATTTATATCTTTTAGTTTCGTTAGTAAGTAGGTTACTTTTATTAGTAGTGTTAGGAAATATAAGGCTTTTTTATTTATATATTTTTTTACCTATAGACAATATCATAGGTAAATTATAACGCGAGTTTTACAGACAGAAAGACGGCAACCGATTAGTCGTTCGCCGAGTCTACGGTACACTTTCAACTACAGTCGATTCCGAGAGAAGTTAATCTATAGGTACCAATTATAAGAATCTTTGTCCTGACTGACTGACTGACTGGGATATAGACAACGCACAGCCTAAACCACTGGTCGTAGAGACGTACGACGTAAACGTGTACAGCGGGGGTTGAAGTTTGTATGAAAACAGCTTTACGCGCATTTCGCTAGTTTTAATATAAATATATTGTTACATACCATGATAACTTCAAGAATGGCCGTGTTCAAAGGATTGTAGAACCCTGCTTGGTAGTAGTTCGCCACGATGGTGTTTGTCGAGTGCTTGTGGAAACTCATCACTCGAGCTCTATGGTCCCCTAATGGCAGCTGGAACACTTTGAACTGAAACCAAATAATATTAGGCTTATAGTCAAGTAGTAGAGCTCTTAGTGAAGGCTCGTCCGGGGAAGTACTACCACCATGCCTGTACAATCCAGTTAGACTGTACAATGCTAGTTTGGAGTAGTTTTTTTAATTGACAATCCACACAGCATCATCTAGCCCCAAGCTAAGTAGAGCTTGTGGTATGGGTACTAGCTGATTGATATACTTAATACAATACATTACATGCATACATATTTTTTATTATACATAGAAAACACCCAGAGCACCTGGAATAAATATTTGAAGATCGTACAAACATTTATCCCAAGGCGGGAATCGAACCCGCAGCCTCTGCATCGCAGGCGGACATTCGCCCACCGCGCCACATCGGTCGTCAATCGGATTGATTGGTGTTTCCGACCCGTGTCGCTCTCACTCGGTTGTAAGATTCGCACTGTCTTTAATATGTTGTAGAACTATCGACGCTGAGTAAAATGCCGACTCAGTCACCTACATAAGTGTACGTCACCGTACAATGCCTATTTCTGCCACCAAGCTGCTTGCTGCGTATCGGTTTGAAAGGTGCGGTGAAACTACAGGCACATGAGGCTTAACATCTGTATGCCTCAGGTTGATGGACACAGAGCACTGTATCGTCGGACACGTTCCTAACGAACGTGATCTGCGATGCAATGCTTTGTTATAGTTAATCATGGCCACTTAACATTAGGTGAAAAACTTAAAACGTCTCTAAAAATACCTTGGGCAATTCTTTTGGAGGGATCGCAACGCCATTTATGTTGTTGACGATGTTTTCTACAATCTGAATTGTTTCATGCCACGGAATGTTGCCTTGGACAAGTGCCTGAAATCAAAATACTTAGATTATTAATTATTAATTTGTGATAGTAGTAGTAGAGCTCTTATTGAAGGGTCGTCCGGGGATGTACTACCACCATACCTATTTACCTCTGACTACCCTCCTTGGACTTCCTCGTAGAGTCTCAAATAGGTACTTGATACTAAAAGATCTAAGGGGATATCCACCGTAAAATTTTTTATTCTAGCTCCTGGGAAGAGGCTGTAGGCATGGCCTACACGACCCTTACAGCTTAGTCTAAATGAAAGACTAGTTATTACGTTACGACAGCCGTCACAGCTCAGTTCGTAGTAGCCCTGCCTTCTGCGCTGTATGTGGTGGGTTCGATCCCTACCAAGAACAAACATTTAGGTAACGAACATAGATGTTTGTCCTGTGTCTAGGTGTTATATTGTATTCTAAGTATGTATTTACAAAAAACAGTATTAAATATTCTAGCAGTCATTTGGTTCCCATAGAACAAGCTATGCTTAGTTTGGAGCTAGCTATTTACGTGCGGAGCGTATATAACAAACCTGAATAAAGAATTTCTCCCAAACTCGGGTGCTGAACTCCATCAATTCCTCGAATGTGATATCGTTGACCAGCTGCGCCTTGTCGCGCGGTGATATGTACGGCTCCAGTAGCACGTTCATTCTCACATCTCTGAAACACAACATCTTCATTTACTATCGCTTGTCCACACTCGCGCACTTTAGAGCAGAGTAATTTTAATTTTTTTTTTAGCCAGAGAAGAGCTCCGGTGGTTTAGTGCGAGTGACCCCTTTTGATCGTGAGTTCTTGCATCTTTTATTTTATGTCCGGCAACACTAGATAACACCAAGTATTACAAAATGTGGGTATGTGTCAAATGTAATTCGGATGTACCTCTGACTACCCCTTAGATATTCTCGAAGAATCTCGAGTAGGTACTTGGTACTAAACGATCAGAGGGGGATATCTACCGTGCTTGGGGATTAAAGTCATGATGCTATTTCTTTAAGTCAGTAAAAAACAGATGCTGGGAACTTACTTGGCTAGTTTCTGCGGTTTGATGAGCATATTGTAGTAGACCCGAGACCTGGCTTCACGAACAGCCTCGAACATCTTCTCAGTCAGGTCGTCAGTACACTTGTTCATTTCCTCTGTTATCACCTTCACAACGAGCTGGAAAATAATCAAAATTAATTTTTATGCGGCATATTTAGATTTTTGCACTATGCAATATCTAAAAACGGTGATGACCAGGTTTCCACCATGTAGTAGAGTTCTTAGTGAAGGGCTCGTCCGGGGAAGTACTACCACCTCGCATTAGTGTGTTCCAGTTTGAAGGGTGTGGGTGCCGGTGAAATTACAGGCACATGAGGCTTAACTCTAGTATGCCTCAGGTTGGTGGACGCAGGGTAGTGTTTCGTAGGGTACGTATCTCGCGTGCGTAACCTGCCAGGCAATGCTTCGTTATAATCGCATTTTAAGACCCGCTTGCACAACGATCACTAAATATATTTAGCGAGTCCTATGCATTTAGGAAGTTAATTTCGTTTAACATCTTGCTTAAGGAAAATTAAGTCACTATTTCCTTTACGCTAAAAATTGTTATCTTGGTAAACGTGATAAGCTAAATAAAATTGAATCAGATTGTTGTGCACGCTGGCCTAAGTATGTATTAATTTATTGATGCTAGGCCCCTGATGGTTTTTAACTTACATGTAAGTTTTGACTGTATCCATTGATTTTGACCGTGACACCCTTGTCGTTCGCGTAGATAGAGTGTGACAGGTCCGCCAAGTTAGCCGGATACGTTTCTTCCTGTAAATAAATTCGTATGAGCTATTGGACAACTCTTGTGAGTGCGTAAATAAATAACCATTAACAAATGTAAAGGTTAGTTTTTTTAGGCTAACGTACCCAAAGGGTAAAATGAGACCCTATGACTAAGACTCCGCTGTCTGTCTGTCTGTATCTCATCTCATGAACCGTGATAGGAACAGAGTTGAAATTTTCACAGATGAATCAACAAAAATAGAATAAAATTAATATTGAAGGGGGCTCTCATACAACAAACGTGATTTTTTCCGACCGAGTCCGACTCGCTTGGCCAGTTTTTACGATCGATAATGGTACGGAACCCTTCGTGCGAGTGTCCGACACGTCTTGGCCGGTTTTTTCAGCTACTTACTTTCAGACCATGATTGAGAACATCAGTCCATAGATCAAGCAGACAGGATCTGAAAATAAAATATAACATAATACAGTCTGTCTTTACAGTTCATTTGGTTACAGTTCTGCCTTCTGGAATGTAGGTTAATTGTGTGATATATAGATAGATGATACATAGATGTTTTCTCTGTGCTTGAGGTATCGTTGTGAATTCTACATGTATTTATAAAAGTACTGGCTGACCCGGCGAACTTCGTACCGCAAGGTAATGAATGTAGCGATACCTTTGTTAGTTTTTATAATGCTTACCTGCACTCAAGGAAATCACGAAGATTTTATATTATCCCAAAAATTATCGCACTCGAGAAAATAATTTTTGGTATAATATAAAATCTTTGAAGATTTTTCTTTACGTTTTTTATTTCTATATTTTAATAGCTATATAATTATTCTGCTTTTCTCGGAACAGACGAGTCCAACAAATCAGAGATCATCAAAATAGGTCCATCCGTTCTTGAGTTATCATCATCATCAGCCTGTAGAAGTCCACTGCTGGACATAGGCCTCCCCCATACGTTTCCAGGAAGAACGATTCCGAGCCCTTTCCATCCATCGACTTCTTGAGTTATAACTAAATGGTGTAAATAAGCGGACTTCATTTTATTAATACATACATATTCTATCAGTTATCTGCTTTCTATAGTATCAGCTTTACTTAGTATGGAGCTATATGGCCTTGTGCCAAATTAAGAAGCCTGGAAGAAATCGCTTTCAGCGATAAGGCCGCCTATTGTACTTTATTCGTTTACGCTTAGATGTATAATGTATCCTTGTGTACAATAAAGTGTTATCTATCTATCTATCTATATATATTTTGTAACTAGATACCTTACATAGTTATTATAACTAATAAAAAGGTCACATGACTTACTCCCTTGGAGACTTAAGGCTCAGTGGCGTGATGAAGTAGAAGTACAGCAATGCAGTCGGGAAACGGAACTTGAAGTCCGGCTTGTACCAAAGCTCCAGTTTGTCGTTCTTGCGGAGGAGGTTAGGTTGATCCAGCCTGATAAACAACACATATATTTGGAAATTGCATTTCTAAGCATTAAAACAAAGGAAGGGTTTCACAACTTTAATCCCTAAGTACGGTAGATATCCCCTCAGATCTCTTTGTACCAAGTACCTACTCGAGATCATTTGAGGATATCTAATCAGGGTACTCAGAGGTAAGGCCAAATATAAAATATGGTACATACCCACATTTTTCAGTAGTTGGTATTCCGTACGTGACAGGTTGCAAGCCCATCGCCCCTGCTAGAATACTAATTGGTTTCCTCACCATTTTTCCTTCGCCGTATGAAAGCACCGCCATTGCGCACATAAATTTTTCGATAAAAAAACCCATTTATGCACGACCGGATTTGAACACACTATACTACTGTTGCGAATGAACATTGTCCAATCTAGACCCTTCTGAGACATCTAAAAATAACTTAGCTGCAATTTAAGCCATACCTGAAATTATCAACAACTGCCATAAGATCGCCATACTTCAGCGTTGTCTTATTCACCTTCTCCGCGGTATCAACCTTCTTCCTGATATCCTTCATAGTGGAGTTATCAAGGTCTATGCCGAGGTCGGCTGCTACGTCGAGATAGGGCTGCGCGGGCGGGATGAGGGAGAAATCTGTTGTGATGTAGATGTTCTTGTTGGGAAGGTGGAAGCTAGGGTACGGCTCGACCTTCAGCCAACGATTCAGCCAGTTTTCGGGGATATCTGTAACATAAATAGAGTTTTTTATAAGATTTGCTGATGAAACAAGCAGGTGTATTTTCAGAAATTTCACTAAAATCAGGTCTGTACTTTGGTTAAATTCAAAATAGTATGTAGTTATAATATAATTAGAATTTTATTAGGTTGAGATGGTTTAGGATTAATTTCCTATTGTTTAGTAATTTATTACCAAAATATAGTAAAAGTAACAGTTGAAGTGGGTTTCAACATTTTTTTTAATTGAATAATTATTTAGTATTGCTAAGTACGGCGCGTAATATCCATAGTAAAGTTTCTGAAAGGACTAGCTAGAAGCGACTTCATATAATGTAAAGATATAGTATACCTTTATGCTTGTATTCGGTACCAAACCACTTCTCCTTGGAATCGTACTCAATCGGGGTGGCGTGCTTGTTTGACAGTATCATTATATTCGCCTTATCCGCTGTCATGCACTCAAGTACATCACTTATTCCCTAGAAACAAATATATATTAAAACCTGCACTTTATATCCAGCTCTTTAATTCTAAAAGCATTTGTTAATCTGTAGTAAGTCGACAACTTGTGTCACGTGATTAAGCTGCGTAGAACCTAATCTCGGCTTCGGCTGTTGCAAGGGAAGGGAGCTACGGAGACTCTTCGCTCTGAAGGGACGTTAACGGAACGTCTTTGACCCGGTGAGGTCAGTGTGATCGTATCATCGGGGTCACCCTAAAACGTATGTGCGGCTATGGAGGGTACGTTTTGGAGGGGACGAATCTACTGAATAATCGGGCAGCGTGGAAACTAAGGCGTTAACGGAACGTCTTTGAACTTCCGCGCGAGGTCGGTGTGATCGTATCATCAGGGTCACCCTAAACCGTATGTGCGGCTACGGAAGGTTCGTACATTTTACGGACGGATCTACTGAATAATCGGGCAGCGTGGAAACTAAAGGGTTCGGATAATGGGGAGCCGACACACTTTTGTGACATAAAAGATGCTGCAGCAGAAGTGTGTATTTAAAAATATAAGTATTCTATTAGATATCTGGTTCCCATAGTACAAGCTTAGTTTGGGGCTAGAGGGCGTTGTGTGAATGTGTGTCAATATTTATTTATTTATTTATTTGGAGGAGATTAGTAACTGGCGGATGATCGCAGTGTCGGTGTTTAGTTTTCAGAAGATGCTACTGCATCTCCTGGTTCTCCTCATCTTTGTGAGGTAAAGGAAGGATCCTATTCTAAGTCCAGACCAGCACGGTTTGGTAATATAATGTTGAGCTAGTTTACCTTAGGATCAAACTTGAAATAGAGTTTTTCGCCAGTTATGAAATGCTGTGGCGGGAATAAGTGCATGTTCTCGACTAGACTCTCCACGTAGCTTGCTGGTTGGGATTCCTCTTCAAAGCGGAAATTTGTCTCTTCTATAGCCTGAAAGTGATTTTATAACTATAATAGCAGTCTTAAATTATTTATTACACAGAGATATTTAACTTTTTTTTATCTGACTTGTTGCTGGAACAAGCAGATGGCCCACCTGATGATAAGTGGTTACCATTACCTAAAATAGAGCATTGCCTCGCAGGTTACGCTCATTATAAACGTGCCCTTACGATGGCACTACTCTGCGTCCATCAACCTGAGGTATATGAGGTGTTAAGCCTCGTGTGCTTGTAGTTACACAACTTAAGCCGTTCCCTTTTTTAATACGGCTTGTTGGAGGGTAATAAAATTGTATTATCAGTTCAATTCGATTCAAGATTACAATGACCCACCTAAATGGTGAGTATTCACATATTTTTTTCGCAGCTGAGACCAGACTAATACTAGAATTTGGATGCCAAATTGGGCCTGTCTGAAATGTCAGTTTCGGAGTCATCGGAATGTCATTTGGAGATTGACATGATTGAAACTTGAATTAGGATTCGTTTTCTGTCATCTTTGGAAGCAACATTGTATTTTCATTTTAATTGTTTTTCTAGTGTTATTCAAAGTTCTGATGGGTAATTTTGGTGGTATTTTAACCATCATTACTTGAGGTCTTAGCACAAGTGAAATGAAAGTGTGTTATGAGGCATCCTGATTTGAACGAAAATGTTTCCCTTTGGTTTTGAAGAAAAACGCCATCTTTTTCTTCAAAACCGATGACGGCTGACTTTACTTTTTTTACCGACTCGACTTGACTGAAAACGTACTGAAAAGAATTTATTCAATCCATCGCACTTGAAATGAGCAAAATTGTCCGCAAGTCGGACAGATGCCACAAAAAAAAAAACTTGAGTTAGGTGATATTTTGTTGCGAGAATTCGGCCTAAGACTAAAACTTGTTGGTTGGCTTACATACTTTGATTTACTTACTTTGATTTCTTGGTAAACCCTTGCAGAAGGTCCAATCTTCCTCAGCATACTTAAATAAGAGAACACCGCTTCCAAAACCTGAAAAAAAAATTGAGTCTGCATGCATGCATGGACGCAGAGCAGTGCATCCTAGGCCATGTTGTTATTAAATGTGAATTAAATGTGACCTGTAATGTAATGCTTTGTAATTAGATAATACATTACAGTAAGTTTAAATCCAATAAACGATCTTTACTTCAGTAGTAGTAGATTCTTATAGTATAAGTTAGTCTTTACGCGCATTCATGAAATAATTGTTTTTTTATATCGTCGTCGTCGTGGCGAATTCACGAATCTGCAAAATACACATTTCACAGGAGAGCAAAAAAACTTCCTAAAAAATATGTTTTTGCACTTTTCAAATAGTTCCCAATGAGTTTTTTTGAACTTTTATATCTTTTTGTTTATTTAATTGAAAGCATGTTTTTTAAGCTTTTCTTAAAAGCATTTTAAGCTGTTCGGCGTTAAAAAGTCACTTTCGTGAAAAGTACAGATTCGTGAGTTTGCCATACAGGTGACTATATTATAAAAAAGAGATTTTTTCCAATAGCTTTTATTTTATAAAAACACACCATACTATCATCTTGTACGTCCACAATTCCTAGTAGACAATGCTATTAGCATTAAGTCCTCCTAGACTGTTTTGTGCGAAAGTTTTAATAAAAATGAAATTCTCTCATGTACAGTCAGCTGCACTGGAATGTATACAATTATTGACTTTTAAATTGCTATCACAACATAACTATAAACTTTGAGACAGTAGAAACTCAAATACCCTGTAATCAGTTGATCAGTTTACTTATTTTTTGCATTTTAGCCCTAAAAATATAAACTGTTACGCTGTGACACTATTTTGAAAGTTACAATTTGTATACATTCCAGTGCAGCTGACTGTACACAATGACAGTTACCTCGTCAATACGACTCAACCCTTCCTTAGTGAGTACAACTTGCGTCGAAAACAGACTGTACATTGAAGTGTAGTCTATTCCACTTTCCGAATTTCCTGTGTAGATTCCCAGAGCCCAAACTCTGAAACACACAAAATAATTTAAATTCTACGCATAGTCATATACATACATAAAGTACTGATTCTTAAACGGTAAAGGAAAAAATCGTGAGGAAACCAGTTAGTATTCTGGCGATAGGCTTGAAACCTGTCACGTATGGAATACCAACTACTGCAAAATGTGGCTAATGTACCAAATGCATTATTTGGACGTATCTCTGACTACTCCCATCAGACATCCTCAAAAGATCTCGAGTAGGTAATTAGTATTAAGGTATATATGGGGATATCTACCGTACCTCAGGTCGTGAAGCTATTTCTTCTATATTTTCGTTATTATAGTTCATCTTTTTGCCTTTTCTTAAGTACTAATAGTTTTCAGAAAAATATATGTAATGTACAGACTTTTCGACCTCAACAGTATTATTATAGTATATGTAGATAACCAGCCGTCACAGCTCAGTTCGTAGTAGCCCTGCCTTCTGCGGTGGTGGGTTCGATTCCCATCTTGAACAAACATTTGTGTGATGAACTAGATGTTTGTTCTGTGTCTGGGTGATATATTGTATTCTAAGTATGTATTTACAAAAAAAAAGTATGTAAGTATTCTATCAGTCAACTGCTTCCCATAGTACAAGCTATGCTTAGTTTGGGGCCAGATGATATGTAAAAATATCCACAAATATTTATTACTAGCGGACGCTCGCAGCTTCGCCCGCGTGGCAGTTTTTTCCCGTTCCCGTTATTTTTTCGATACAAAAAGTAGCCTATATGTTAATCCAGCTTGCAATCTAAAATTATTCCAAATTTCATCCAAATCGGTCTACTGGTTAGAGCATGAAAGAGTAACAAACATCCATCCATCCATCCATCCATCCATCCATACTTACAAACTTTATAAAATTAGTAGGATTACTATTAAACCAACGTTGTGAGGGTACGTGTATGTTATTTTTCTTACTTTTTCTTGAGGTAAGACAGCAGACTGCCCTTGCCCTCATGTCCGAGGAGGTAAGACACGTACTGGTGCGGTTTCGACTCGTATTCAGATATCAGCGAGCGCATACACCATGTAATATGCACCTGGAAATCATTTTACATTGATGATAAACAGTTTACATAGGAAGCTTGTACTCAGCGGCGGCTTAACCCATTGCGAGGCTCCGGGCGGCGGCAGATCTTTGCGAGGCCTTTTGTCCTTCGTGAAAAGTATGTGATCAAAATTTAAAGTTTTAAATAAAGAAAATATAGTTAAAATCTATATTTTTAAAATTTGTTTGGGTTGTTGCGCGAGGCCCCGGGCGATTGCCCCTGTTCGCCACCCCCTAAGGCCGCCGCTGCTTGTACTATAGGAATCGTACAATTACAATTGTCCTATATTTTGGATAGAAACGGGATATTTACCATGATCAAGCCAAAGGATAGTCTATTAATGTTAAAAAAAATACTAGCAACCGTTCGCGGCCTCGCTTGCGTGGTGGTGTTAATATTGCACATATACCTCACCTCAGTGGTGTCTCCGACAGGTTTCACATAGTACATGCTGCGGAACTCCGAGGATACATCATCAGGCTTGAAGGTATAACGTGAGAAATCTTCCGCTGGCAGCTTGTTGCTCGGAATGTGGCCAAATGTGTCGAGCACGTACTGTTCCAGAACTGGAATATCCATACGCGCCTGGAAAATGAATGTAAATGTAAAAATATTCAGCATTCAACAATATTCAAACCCGTGTTTATGAGGCGAGGGAAGAACAGTATCCACACCGTTCTAAAAATTATAGCTTATCTATACTATATAATTTATATCTATATAATTATAAGAATCTTTATCCCGACTGACTGATTGATATATAGGCAATGCACAGCCTCAACCACTTTTTATAGAGACTTGAAACTTTTAGGGAAAATTCAATCCCCAAAATAAGAGAGGGTTGAAGTTTATATGAAAATAACTTCACGTGGACGAAGTCGCGCGCGTTTTTCTAGTTTTTTATACAAAGCAATACTTTGTTATAGATGATGGTTACCACTTAACATCAGGGCCATAATATGTAGCAGAAAAAAAAAAATTAAAGGGCAAGCTTACTTAATTAATAACCATGCTACATTAAGTTTTAAAGTCAAATAGTATGCACAGTAAACTTACCTGTACCGCAACAGTCATTCTATTGCCACTATAATGACGTTTAATAAACTGATGTGCCTTCTCGTACAGTTTATCATCATCATTAATTTCATCCCGTAAACTCTTCATATTGCCCCACGTGAACGTCCTCGCCGGATGCCCTCCCGGGAAAAAACTGCATAACAGCTGATCCTTGCGGTTCGTGTCCGATGGAGTAGCTATTGCGAACTCTATAACAATGAACGTAAGGTTTATTTCCGGCTTGTTATCAATTATTATAAGAATCTCTCTTGACTATAATAACAATAACAATAATATTGCTGGACAATCCACACATCATGATCTAGCCCCAAGCTAAGCAGAGCTTGTGTTATGAGTACTAGATGACTGATATACTTAATACAATACATTAGATACATAGATATTTTTTATTATACATAGAAAATACCCAGAACACCCGGAATAAATATTTGCAGATCGTACAAACATTTATCCCAAGGCAGGAATCGAACCAGCAACCTCCTGCGTCGCAGGCTGACTTACTGACTAGTTGACATATAGAGAAGATAAAGCGGTCATAGAAACTTGGAATTTTCAAGGTGTATTAGATACTAGCGGTCCGTAACGGCTTCGCACGAGTTTTAGTAAGTATTTTTTTTAATATATAACATAGCCTATGTCACTCGGGGATAGTGTAGAATTTCCCAACGGTGAAAGAATTTTTCGAATCGGCCCAGTAGTTTCGGAGCCTATTCAATGCAAAGAAACAATCAAATCTTTCCTCTTTATAATATTAGTATAGAAAAAAGGCACTTCTGAAATTCATCCCCTAAACGGGTGCTGTGAAAGTTGAAGTTTGTATGAAGATAGCTTGACGCGAACAGAATCCACCGGTTTCGGCTATGCGTTGTCTATGTGACTCAGTCAGAACAAAGGTTCTTGAAATATTAGATAGTAATATAACATTACATAACTTAGTAGATCAGTCAGGAATACCCCGAGTAGGCAATTTATTCCACAAACTCTCTTTTCCCCGCGTAAAAACATTGCATTGCGCTTATATTTTTCGAACGAAATTTTGGTGCACAACGGTTTCAAAGCCACAACCTAAGTATGTGGATTTGCTACTACTACACAAGTGCTCCTTAATCGTTCAAGCTTTAGATAAGGACTATTATTACGTCTTTATCTTAAACCTAACTGATGGAACAATGGTGCGACTTTTATAAAATATTCTCACAGAAATATCCGTATTGTTCTGGACATTATTACGTTTAACCACCTTACAATTATTTACAAAATTAGATAATATAATAATATTGTTCACCACTTTAGTAATAGTAGAGCTCTTAGTAAAGTACTCATCCGGGGAAGTACCCATGCGTAGTTACTTTTGCCGCCAAGCTGCGTTGCTGTGTTCCGGTTTAAAGGGTGTGGGTGCCGGTGATATTACAGGCACATGAGGCTTAACACCTGTATGCCTTAGATTGATAGACGCTGAGTAGTGCATTTTTTCCATAGGTAAATCTATAAATATTTGTGGTCATTTTTACACAACATCATCTAGCCCCAAACTAAGCATAGCTTGCACTATGGGAACCAAATGACTGCTAGAATATTCATATACTTTTTTTGTAAATACGTACTTAGAATCTATTATATAAAAGAGAAGTCCATTCACTCACTGACTCATCACGATTCCTCCGAAACTACAAGACTTAGAAGTCTGAAATTTGGCACAAAGATTCTTTAGAGGGTGTAGACGCTCACTAAGAACCGATTTTTGAAAATTCGCACCCTAAAGGGGTGAAAAGGGGTGAAAACGTTTGTATGCAAAATCGTATTCAGTGGTCGTATTGAAATGAAACTTTAGATAAATGTTACTTATGATAAGGCTAATAAAATGCATTATTGTTTTTTTTTAAACAACCCTTACAAGGGGTGCGATGGGGTGTTAAAGTTTGTATGGGAAAATCGTAATGCGTGTTGCGATTGGCTTCAAACTCAGTGAGGCTTCTTAAAAAACAAAAATATTAATAACTACATTAAAAATTTTTCAAAACTACCCTTACGAAAAGGGATGGTAGGGTGTCAACATTTATATGGAAAAATCTGAATGCTTGGCTTGATTTACTTCAATCTTTGTTCGGACACTTAAAATACGATATTACTTTACAAGTTTTTCATGGTTTTAAAAAACAACCCCTACAGCTACCCCTACCCCAATAATTTCGTACAAAATAAAATTATGCCAACTTAAAAACATTTGGTGTAAGCACTCTTTATAAGGCTTGAGTGCTTACTAAGAAACGATTTTTGAAAATTCACACCCTAAGGGGTTGAAAAGGGGTGTAAACGTTTGTATGCAAAATCGTATTTAGTGGTCGTATTGAAATGAAACTTTGGATAAATGTTACTTATGATAAGGCTAATAAAATGCATTATTGTTTTTTTTTAAACAACCCTTACATGGGGTGCGATAGGGTGTTAAAGTTTGTATGGGAAAATCGTAATGCGTGTTGCGATTGGCTTCAAACTCAGTTAAGCTTCTTAAAAAACAAAAATATTAATAACTACATTAAAAAATTTTCAAAACTACCCTTACGAAAAGGGATGGTAGGGTGTCAACATTTATATGGAAAAATCTGTATGCTTGGCTTGATTTACTTCAATCTTTGTTCGGACACTTAAAATACGATATTACTTTACAAGTTTTTCATGGTTTTAAAAAACAACCCCTACAGCTACTCCTACCCCAATAATTTCGTACAAAATAAAATTATGCCAACTTAAAAACATTTGGTGTAAGCACTCTTTATAAGGCTTGAGTGCTTACTAAGAAACGATTTTTGAAAATTCACACCCTAAGGGGTTGAAAAGGGGTGTAAACGTTTGTATGCAAAATCGTATTTAGTGGTCGTATTGAAATGAAACTTTGAATAAATGTTACTTATGATAAGGCTAATAAAATGCATTATTGTTTTTTTTTAAACAACCCTTACATGGGGTGCGATAGGGTGTTAAAGTTTGTATGGGAAAATCGTAATGCGTGTTGCGATTGGCTTCAAACTCAGTTAGGCTTCTTAAAAAACAAAAATATTAATAACTACATTAAAAAATTTTCAAAACTACCCTTACGAAAAGGGATGGTAGGGTGTCAACATTTATATGGAAAAATCTGTATGCTTGGCTTGATTTACTTCAATCTTTGTTCGGACACTTAAAATACGATATTACTTTACAAGTTTTTCATGGTTTTAAAAAACAACCCCTACAGCTACCCCTACCCCAATAATTTCGTACAAAATAAAATTATGCCAACTTAAAAACATTTGGTGTAAGCACTCTTTATAAGGCTTGAGTGCTTACTAAGAAACGATTTTTGAAAATTCGCTCTCTAGGGGGTTGAAAAGAGGCGTAAACGTTTGTATGCAGAATCGTACTTAGTAGTCACATTGAAATGAAACTTTGGATAAATGTTACTAATGTCAAGGTTTCAAAAATGCATTATTGTTTTTTTTAACTACCCTTATTAGGGGTGTGATGAGATGCCAAAGTTTGTATGGAAAAATCATAATGAGTGATGCGATTTGCTTCAAACTCAGTTTGGCTTCTTATAATACAAATATAATAATTACTACGTTTAACATTTTTCATGACCACCCTTATGAAAAGGGGAGGTCGGGCGTCAACATTTATATGGAAAAATTTGTATGTGTGGCTTACTTTACTTGGTTCAGACACTTAAAATACGTTGCTATTATACAAGTTTTTCATGATTTTAAAAAACAACCCCTACAGCTGGTTGAAAGGAATTAATATATTAATTTCATAAATTACGCCAACTTATAAACATTTGGCTTAGGCATTCTTTGAAAGGTTTAGGTGTTTACTAATAAACTATTTACGAAAATTTGCACCCAAGGGGTTGAAAAAGGGTGTAAACGTTTGTATGCATATTTAACGATCGTATTGAAATGAAATTTAGGATAAATTTTACTTATGACATGTTATTTTAAAAGGCATTATGGACTTTTTTTGTATGAAAAAATCATATTGCTTATTGCGACTAGCTTCAAACTTAATCATGGAATACACAACCATGGAAAACACAGCCACGAATTGGTTTACATTCTTGCATCCAATTCCATGGTCGTGTATTTCATGGTTGTGCTTTCCAGGTCATACCAAATTTTCTGCACTCTTGGAAAACACAAGCTTAGGATTGGATGCCAAAACCTATGCTCCGTTTGCTCGCTTTCTAGGGCGGATCGGACTCGGATAGGTTAGGTTAGGTTAGAACATAAAAAAACGCCCGAAGCGAGCGAGCGGAGCGAGCGTGCTACGGCAGCAACCACCGAAGCGCCAGAAATAAAACTGCATGATCTACCTATACTAAGATACAACTTGACTTTTTAGTTGCGTCTTTGCACTCGCTTTCTAGGGTGGATCCGACTCGGATAGGTTAGGTTAGGTTAGAACATTAAAAAACGCGCGAGGCGAGCGAGCGGAGCGAGCGTGCTACGGTAGCAGCCGCCGAAGCGCCAGAAATAAAACTGCATGATCTACCTATACTAAGATACAACTTGACTCTTTTATTGCGTCTTTTGCACTCGCTTTCTAGGGCGGATTCTACTCGGATAGGTTAGGTTAGGTTAGAACATTAAAAAACGCGCGAGGCGAGCGAGCGGAGCGAGCGTGCTACGGTAGCAGCCACCGAAGCGCCAGAAATAAAACTGCATGATCTACCTATACTAAGGTACAACTTGACTCTTTAATTGCGTCTTTTGCACTCGCTTTCTAGGGCGGATCCGACTCGGATAGGTTAGGTTAGGTTAGAACATTAAAAAAAACGCGCGAAGCGAGCAAGCGGAGCGAGCGTGCTGCGGCAGTAGCCGCCGAAGTGCCAGAAATAAAACTGCATGACCTACCTATACTAAGATACAACTGGACTCTTTAGTTGCGTCTTTGCACTCGCTTTCTAGGGCGGATCCGACTCGGATAGGTTGGGTTAGGTTA
Source organism: Electrophaes corylata (assembly GCA_947095575.1). Classification (NCBI taxonomy): domain Eukaryota; kingdom Metazoa; phylum Arthropoda; class Insecta; order Lepidoptera; family Geometridae; genus Electrophaes; species Electrophaes corylata. The sequence goes on from OX352720.1 coordinate 5,231,922, forward strand.
GAACATTAAAAAAAAACGCGCGAGGCGAGCGAGCGGAGCGAGCGTTGCTGCGGCAGCAGCCGCCGAAGTGCCAGAAATAAAACTGCAAGATCTACCTATACTAAGATACAACTGGACTCTTTAGTTGCGTCTTTGCACTCGCTTTCTAGGGCGGATCCGACTCGGATAGGTTAGGTTAGGTTAGAACATAAAAAAACGCGCGAGGCGAGCGAGCGGAGAGAGCGTGCTGCGGCAGCAGCCGTCGAAGCGCCAGAAATAAAACTCTATGATCTACTTATACTAAGATACAACTTGACTCTTTAGTTGCGTAAAGACGCAACTGAAGAGTCAAGTTGGATCTTAGTATAGGAGCGCCAGAAATAAAACTGCATGATCTACCTATACTAAGGTACAACTTGACTCTTTAGTTGCGTCTTTTGCACTCGCTTTCTAGGGCGGATCCGACTCGGACAGGTTAGGTTAGGTTAGAACATTAAAAAAAAACGCGCGAGACGAGCGAGCGGAGCAAGCGTGCTACGGCAGCAGCCGCCGAAGTGCCAGAAATAAAACTGCATGATCTACCTATACTAAGGTACATCTTGACTCTTTAGTTGCGTCTTAACGAAGCATAAGCTTTGGTTCGACCAATCAGAGCAATGATCACCAATGCCCAGGTCGTGTTTTTCATGGTTGTACATTACCGACACGCGTTGGGAAAGACTCATAACCTACCCTTATGAGGGGTGCGAAAAGGCGTTTGTATGGAAAAGTTATAATGCATGGTGTGATTTGCTTCGAACTCAGTTTAGCTTCTTAAAATACAAAAATAGTAATAACAACGCTCAACATTTTTTGAAACTACCCTTACGGAAAGGGGAAGGTCGGGTGTCAACATTTACATACATGTATGGAAAATCTGTAGGTACCTTATATGCGTGACTTGATTTCTTTCAATTTTGGTTCGGACACTCAAAATACGATATTGTTACACAAGTTTTTTTATGATTTCAAAAAAAAACAACCCCTGCAGCTGGTTGAAAGAGATAAAAATGTTTATTTTTCATCTATACAAATAAATAAAATTGAAGTGTCTGTAATATTAAAATAACCGCTTTTTACTGCATGCATATGAATGTATATACGGTACATATACCAAAATAGCATTTTTTACAATTTTTGTCTGTCTGTCTGTCTATCTGTTTGTTCCGGGTAATCTCTGGAACGGCTGGACTGATTTCGACGGGACTTTCACTGGCAGATAGCTGATGTAATAAGGAGTAACTTAGGCTACTTTTATTTTAGAAAAAATCGAAAATGTCCAAGTAGGTACTGCCCAATATCGCGCGCAGCCTTTCACGCTCTAACCAGTGGACCGATTTGGATGAAATTTAGAATAAATATAGACTGTAATCTGGAATAGGACATAGGCTACTTTTTATCTCGAAAAAATAACGGGAACGGGCAAAATCTGCCACGCGATCTGCGAGTGGCCGCTATTTTATGACGTATACCCTCTATTAACGCCATCTGTTGGCGACGCCGAGTACTACTTCAATTATTTTATAATGACTACAATCATCAGTACTTATGTACTAGCGCCACCGTGCATCTTTATTTTAACATAGTACCTTTGCAAAAATGTTTACCGCCCAACGAAGTGGGCACGGGTCAGCTAGTACAATATAACACCAAGCCAGAACAAACTCGGATTGGTTGCTTAACTCGGTACTCGGTTGGGATAGAACCCACCACCTACAGCACATAAGGCAGACTACAAACTAAGCTATGACGGCTGTCTTCAAATACACTTTATCTTTCAATAATACACACTAGTTAAATAACGTTTTAAAACTGGTTACAATAACCTGTGACTAGATTAGCATTTACTATGTTACTGGTATAGCGGGAAAAACTGGATGAGACCGGCACAGAACCGTACTGGGTGGCACAAACAAGAAGAGGTTTATTATTATCTAGCAGTGAGTGAATTCGGGCTGACGATGATAATGGTAACTTAGGCGGTGGTGTTTCTGACTGAAAGTCAGCAGGTGAGAAAGGTGAGATGATGACTGACCACAGGTAAACTCAGAAAGAATCAATTAAAGGCAAATAAGCAATTGACCCACGCGTTGGTAATTGACTATCGTAACGTATCGCTCATAGCTCGTAGAGCCAACAACCGCTGCTGGGGAAAATATGCTCTCAAATTGAACTACGAAACGAAAGATATGCGGGAATCCCACTATACTCATAAGGAGTAATTGGTTGTAATAACAAAGAGTATGGAGCATTGATTGCAATTTGCAATTCAATCAGTTTATGCTGAGGCAAAGCCCGTTTTGCGACGCACCAAGTTTTATTTTAGTATAAGAATCTCTGTGTCTAACTCTTTCTCAGATGAAGAAATGTGTTAGCCTCGGCCATCAACAAGTTTGACGCCAAGTGCCATCTTAAAATGGTCTTAACTTGTGCTCCTTAAGGTATGACAGAAACTTGGCAGTCCAACATACCAGAATCAATAGTTTCTCGTTCTCGCTGCATAGCCTCTTTCTTCATCAGCGGACTGACAAAGAAGTTGCTGAACATGTCCATAGCGTGGGGGAGATGTTTCTCCGTTATCTCGAAGTAGAAGGTCGTTACTTCGCAGTCAGTCGATGCGTTGTCCGAGCCGCCCTTTTTCTATAAGACAATGCCAGTTTTAATACTAAATTTTTTATTATAGCTAGATAAAAGCTTAGCATAAATATATTAGTGATTGGGCTCGTCTGGGGAAGTACTACCACCATGTGTATTTCTGCCGCCAACTAACGTTGCTGTGTGCCGGTTTGAAGGGTCTGGCTACCGGTGCATGAGGCGTAATTCCTGTATGTCTCAGGTTTCCCAATCAGACGCATGGCAGTGCATTGTAGGGCACGTTTCATACGTGCATTACCTGTGCAGCAATGCGCTGCAGCAATATGTAATGGTTACCTTACTACTTAACATCGGGTGGGCCATCTAACACCAAAAAAAAATGCAGGAACTATGCAACATAACTTTATAAATAGGCAGTCTAAACTTTACCTTGATAAATGCATCAAAGTCATTCTCCTTAGGATATTTCTTGCTGCCCATAAAGACCATGTGTTCCACGAAATGCGCCAATCCCTGTATTTCCAGAGGGTCGCTGTAACTACCCACGTTGACTGACAACGCGCAGGCCGCCTGTCACAAAAGATAACATCCCTATATAAATACATACACAACAGCATGTCTGTTTACCATACGTAGGCAGAACCTACGGATTTTCAGTTAAAAGTAAGTCAAGTTTGCAGACGGAGTTTTAGGCCGCATAAAGGCTTCCGTCATATTACACTAACACACCTACTTCATTTGTTTCGTTCGCTCTCATTAATAAAATGTTTACTGGAAAAGAAACTTATTAACATCCAGAACGGGCGCCTAGATTCACTAAAATAAGTGGTTTGATTTCGACTTCCGACTGAACTATAAGGGAGGTAGAGATAGGGCCTCCTTTTTACATCCACCTTGGGATGGATGAACCTGCGCTTTTCTTATTGACGTCAGAACTATATGTCCATAAATCTAAAGACCTGGAATGGATATGAAGATTTTGTAGTCTCCAAAAGACCATTCTTTTAAAATTCAGTTCCACAGTTTAAAAGTTATTTGCATTGATTGTCCCAACGCTCTAGCCTCAGATCCTGGGCCACCTGGGTTTCCGTAACGAAGGATCGGAGAGAATCGATCAATAGCATACAATTTTCTAGTCGGAGTTACGTAAAACATCAGCTACCTACATATTAGTAAATCTGAATGCATGAAACTAGAGCTATCAATTGAATTCGTAACTGGAAGTAGATCATAGTACTTATAACCAGGAATGTCCTGTTATCGATACTCCACGTAATGGATTGGCCAATTTGACGTAGTACGAATGCTACCGAATATTCGCCAGTTGATGGTCTTGTTTTACAAATTTTAACACCATAAGCCATACGTAGTATCTAGCTATAAATAGATAATATAAAGGGGTGCATTTCTATTCAATAGGCTCTTGGTGAAGGGTTCGCCCGGGGAAGTAGTAGGTACTATGAATATTTCCGTCGCAAGCAGCGTTGCTGGGTTTTGGTTTGAAGGGTACAACCTGGTAAACCTTGATGGACGTGAGGTTGACGATGTGCATCAAGCACGTTTTTAACGAACGCAACCTACAAGCTAATGCTTTTGTGATAGTCAGCACTTCACATAAGGTGAACCTACTGCTTGCACCATCAATGGCACGTTTTTTAAAAAACCGTTTGCAATTTAGTTTAGGGTTCAAAGTCGCGTTGATGACGAGATTTTACCTAAACGTAATTAAATTGCATCCATTCTTAGATGCATTTTTTGCTCTGATTGAATAGTTAGGTATTGTTAGGTACTGCTGTAATTTTCCAGCGTTTTAAAACACGTTTCACTGAAGAGAAATGACGTAAACTGAGCGGAAGTCATCATCGTATGTAATAAGTAACTACATGAAACAACAAATACGTAATGGACAACGTGTGTTAAAATGATGGAACGGCTCTCAATTTGTTATTACTAGGTTTACCCGTAACTTCGCCCGCGTAACCTTAGTTTTTGATTTTTTTCCGCACCCGAAGAAATTGTATTTATATTTTTTTTTAACTAACCTATTCTTTCGAAAATTGTCACTCCTTGGATGCCTGAGGATGGGAAGCGACGACCGGGCCGGCCGAGAAGACGTTGGCGCGACGATCTTGACACCCACAGAAAAGATTGGTGGGAGACCGCCAAAGACCGGGACCAGTGGAAGATTAAAATCTTCCACTGGTCCTGGGGAGACCATTGCCACGCAGTGGGACACAATAGGTAAAAAAAAACCTATTCTGTCACACTGCTGGGCAACGATCTCCCACGGTCTTTGGTGGTCTCCCACAAATTCTATATGATCATATGTAGAGACCGTGCCGTTTTTGTATTATCTTACATATTTTATTATTGTGTACCTACCTAGATCAAATACTGCGTTCCCAGTACATGGCTACTCCTAGGACGTTTTCAGGGTAGGGTGGCAGTAACAAGTCGCCAGGGTACAGGTATTAAGGCGCATTTGGCTGATTATCAGGTGTAATATAGATTGAGGATCTATGGCACAATCACACTAAGATATATCAGAGAAGCTCTATTTGCTCAAGATCAGCCTGCAGCTGACAGAACGAGATGGGTTTTTGGCGCTAACATGTTAGCATAGGTAGCGTAAAGAGATATCTCTAATTTGCACGAGATATCGAATAGACAAAATTTTGTCGCATTGCACATTTGAGTCCGGCTAGTAGGGGTTTTTTAGAGACATCGTTTTTCGTATGGGTTAGCGGTAGGTAGGTGGAGTTTTTGTGGATGCGAGGACGGCTTTTCAGGCGTTAAGTAGCGTGCATCCGCTCTGTGAGTAACCTTGCCAAATCATTGAGAACCGTTAGTCGGTAAAGATAAAGATAAAGACATTTATTTGCCAAAAAACACGTGTGGACTAAATATGTAACAAATAATTAAGGAGAAACAACATGTTTGACCAGTTACGGTATGCAAAAATAAGTAGAGAGATGGCATGCAACATAAAGAACTAACTACAATTTATCATAAAAAAATTCGTCGAGACTATAACAAAATTTTAAAATTAATAATATTTTAACTTTTTGTTTAAAGGTCTTATCATTCAGGTTTCTATACAGTTTAGGCACGTTGTTATATATTTTAGGAGCAATACTAACAACACTTTTCTGCATTAGTGCTGTTTTAACAGAATTTATTTTTAACCTAGTATCATCCCGTCTGTTTCGACTTACAGCGTCAGATAGTACAAACCACAGACGATATGTTAAGAACCCTGACTGAAATTTTATATAAACAATGCTCAGTCTAACTAAACCGTTGTTAGTCGTAGACTTGACATTTTCTAAGTATGTTCTAAGAAAAGCCATTCTGAAATTGAGCCCCGAAAAAGATGCATCGGGGTTGAAGTTTGTATTAAGATTAATTTAAAACTTTTGTTTGCAAATATCGGAAAAGGTCACCACAAGTAGCAAAAAACTTTTTAAAACTCATCATCATCAGCCTATAGAAGTATACTGCTGGCTGGACATAATCTATAAGACTCTAAAAAAACTATTATAAGTACCTAATGAATTCTATGCTTTTACATTTCTATCATCGTTACCTCTGAAGCCTACCTAGCTACCTTCCTAAACTAACAAACTACGGAAATTGACCTACATAACTAATAAATGATTTTTTTTCAATGATGTGTAAGTCAGTAATAAATTTATTTACAGGTTCGAATAGCGCTAAGTGCGTACCGTATCGAGTGAAAGCTGGTTAAACAAGATCTGGCATAACTTTCTCGTGATGATGTTATACGTGTTCTTCATGAAACTGACCACTTTTCCTCTGCGGTTTGAGCACTGTCAATACAAAGTTAATATACATAAAAATAAAAACTACATTTTAAGCTTAATTTTGAGACGGAACTAGAAACCCAAACCACAGAGTAAATTATTGATCGAGCGGATAAAGATTCATCTAACTTGGACGAATTGTACATTTGTAGCAAACAAATCTCCGACAACAAATCCGATCTGCATTGAATTTGGTAGGTTAATCGCTTGTAATATTAAGAATTGCTGCTAAGAATATTATGTTAGACTAGCGGCGCGTCCCGGCTTTAAACAGGTTTTAGTAAGAATCCCAAATTTTTCAAAAACATATTATAGCCTATGTCATCCGGGGATAGTGTAGCCGCCAACGGTGAAAAAATTCAAATCGATTCAGTAGTTTTGGAGCCTATTCAATGCAAACAAACAAATCTTTCCTCTTTATAATATTAGTATAGAAGACGGTAAAGAAAACGGTCAAGAAGTTGTTAGGATATCTATGCTATATTGAGAAATTACAACTAAATTCGAAATTTGTAAAATTTAATTGTGTTAACGTTCTAAGTAGGTATAAAAGCCAAATGTAAAAGTGGTACATGAACCGGAAGACGAAGCGTAGGACGTCCTCCTTACCCGATGGACTGACGACATTATTAGAACCGCGGGAAGTCGATGGTTGAAAAAGGCTCAGAATCGTTCAAGCGTATGGGGGAGGCCTATGTCTAGCAGTGGACTACCAGAGGCTGTTAATGATGAAAAGTGGTAGGTACCATATTGCATTGTACTTAATTTTTGGCTACCAATAAATGAATTTATTATATTAGGTATTTATTATTACTATTTTATGTATAGTTTCCATTCGAAGAACTTATAATGCACTCTCTAGCAGTACCAGTAGTATTATCTACTAGAATGGAAGGCTACCCCTGACGCTGTTGTATAAATCATCTCCAACAGATGTAAATACCTATTTATTTAATACGTGTAACGCAAATGTATCTACGAATTGTTTCAGAGGCGAAAGCCCACACTTTCAAAATACAAATATTATTTCCTCTCTGGTATCAAAATCTTAAAGTCAAAGTTTTACCAACCTACAAGTATGATTGATGTAGTTAATCTTCACCAGGCCTATAAAACACTGTATATTGCCGTACGTTATAACAATGTTCTAATAATAGTAGATAATGTAACATAATAAGCACGTTACCAACTTCAAATTAAGTATGACTTCCATCCGTAACAAATAGTGGCGACGTAAAAATTGCCTCGATCATTGCTTGTTCGAAATTTATGTTTGAATTGAAATGTGAGAGAAATAAATAATAATGCTGGACAATCCACACAGCATCATCTAGCCCCATGGGTACTAGATTACTGATATACTTAATACAATACATTACCTACATAGATTTTTTTTATTATACATAGAAAATACCCAGAACACCCAGAATAAATATTTGCAGATCGTACAAACATTTATCCCAAGGCGGGAATCGAACCCGCAACCTCCTGCGTTGCAGGCGGACATTCCCCTGCCGCGCCACATCGGTCGTCAAAAGAGATGAATGTAAGAGATCTGAGCGGGTATCTACCATGCCTGGGGATTAAAGTCGTAAAACTGTTTCTGTTTTTCTGTTTCCAAATATGTTTAAAAAAAATCCTTGAGTAGCTGAAACTTGTGGGTCACTTTCTATTCAGTTTCACCTTTTTTATAATATATCTAATCACTATTGACAAAAGAATCAATAGGTCATGTTCCAATACGAAGGTCGCATTCACGTCATAGATCAATTATTATAAGTTCTTTAGCTAACCAAAAATAGCTTTGAGAATGAATTGGATAAAAAATGGACTGCTGCCATACAAAAACAAACACTTACCTATAATTTGGTTGTTGTTAAGAGCAAGATGAATAGTGTTCTTGGTAAGTGGTAGGTTGTAAGTAAGGATGTCAAGATTATAGTCAATGTTTATTAGAGACATGATACTTGGATGCAATTAAAGCAAAATAAATATGTTTTTATAGTGCTTACATGCACTTACCAAAAACCCACTCAAGAGAATAATTTGGGATAATAGAAAATAGATATTGTATTATAAATAAATATTAGGATAATTAGGCACAAAACGCGCGCGACTTCGTCCGCGTGAAGATATTTTAATACAAACTTCAAACCCTGCTCTACATGATTAGGGGTTGCATTTCAGTAATTCCTTTCTTAGTACACCTTCATGTACCAAGACAACCTTCATGTATAAGACAGTGAGTCAGGATAAAGGTAAGTAGTAGGATGACAAAGTGACTATGGGGAAAGACAAATATACCCTTAAAAACTTCAAGTCTCTAAGACCAGTGGTCTAGGCTGTGCTTTGTCTATAAATGAGTCAGTGAGTCAGGATAAAAATTAGTAGTAGGATGACAAGTGAGTATAGGGAAAGGTATTTCCTGTATGTAAACATTGGCATAGTATATCTGTGGATACCTAGGAAGTGAAATAATGACAGTGCACTGACATAAACCAATTTGTAAGCATGTGCCTGCATAAAGAAGATGCAATAATAAACCAATACAGGTTTTGAATGCCAAGCAACTTCATTACAAACACTTTGCTTAGTTTATGGCTAGATGGTATTGTGTATTATATCTGCCTTTTTTTTATGCATTTTCAATCAAGTAGCTGATAAAAAGTTTGCAGGAATAGATCAGTCTTTTCAAAACACACATCTCATATTTACTCTCCTTCAATGATTATTTAGGGAAAGAAGTGATGTGTGAAAAAACCACCACCCTACATGCAAAAGGGGCCAACCAGCAGTCTTGTTGACACAAAGTACCCATAAGTACCAAACCTCCCTTCCTCTTCTCCTCGTTAACTATCCAGCCCTTATTTGACCATCTATCTAAATAAATACAATAATGAATCTTTAGACTGTTACCATTTTAAAAATAACTACTCTGGGACATTTGGCAAATCTTAGACACCAAATTATATTCTCAAGAATCTATTACAAATATGAACTTTTCACCTAACTGACTGACATTTATGGAATGCACAGGCTAAACCGCTGATTGTAGAGACTTTAAATTGTGTGGGCATATAATTCCTGGTGCATGTACAAATTAATATAAATTAGCAGCAGTGCTTGTAGTAAGTATTGAAAGAAAGTCAATTCAACTGATTCCAGCATAAATTGCTTACCAATTTCTCTTCATCAAAATCATCTCGTCTGGTAGTACCAGCCGAATCACTGGCTATAGAGTGTTGAGGGCTGCTTTCATCACTAACAGAGTCTGAGGAATCAGAGCTGCCGCTTTCTTCATCACTTGTTCCATCATCCGCAACCGCTGGACGGCTCGGATCAGAGATGAGAAGTGCCGTCAGTCCATTATCAAGCCGTATGGTCCTATAGAGTGAAGCTGGTTAGCACTTTAAGAATAAATTAAATGGTTTTTTGAATGAAGAAAAAACTAATTTGATTTATTAAGAAAATGAAAGTCGTATTAAATGTAATTTATTTATATAAAGCTGGAGATGCAGAATGTTTATTACTCTTACTTGTATATTTTTTTGTCAGCCTCTGATTTAGTAGGAGTAGGGAGAACTTCGAATTCGACTTTGCGAGGTGCCATCGTCGCGGCTGCCTGGCGGTTTGTGGCTGATTTCACCTGAGGCTTAAACTTAGGCTTATTTCTTCTTTTGGACATTGCAAGATCAATAACGTTGTGTTTATTTGTCTGCGAGAAGCAAGTTCTTCGAACGAAATACAACAAGAATTTTGTCATATGGCGGATGCCGGATGGATCATTATCAAAGATAATATTTATACGCTACGCAGGTAAGGAACTTTCATCCAAAACCAATTACGAAAAAAAAAGAAACTCATCGCTAGGTTTATGTATTAGTATTAATAAAAAAGTACTCTGTGGTACCTATTAGATAAGATTTGTCCATGCGAGGATTTTTAAATTAAAAATTAGCTCCACCTCTGCTACTAGATGGCGCAGTCAGCTCGGAAATAGACCTGTCAAAGTCATAAGAACCGGTAATATTTTTATGTGATCCCGGTCAAATTGTAAATGTCTGAAGGGTGATTTGTAATCAGTGTTTTTTTGATGACATGATGGGACATGATGATTGGCTTCATAAACGGCTGTGAAATTACTGGTTGTGCATTCCATAGTGGTACAATATTTGGGCTCGGTTTTATTCCTAAGTGTCAATGTCATTCTCGGTTTTAAAATAGTTTGTAACTGAACTCAAGGTTCCCAAACTAAGGAGATATATTCTCCCAAACTTATGGGACTAATATTAATTGAGATGGAGGTTACCTTATGAGACATATTATAATACTGTAGATGTTTTACTATACTGTACTGCATAAATGTACTGTGTATATTATTATTATCCTAACAATAATAAATCAAATCAAATTTATTTATTGCATTCATGTTGTGTACAGAAGATCTTAGAACATCAATAATATTCTTTCTTAATATTATTATTCTAAATACTCTTGAAATGAGTAGAAGCACCTGTTTACTAGGTATCTTCTAAGAAGAGTTTTGAATTTTAGGGAGTTGTTTTCATTTTTTATATTTATAGGAAGTTTATTGTAGATTTAGACAGACATAGCGTATGGCATGTCTAGTGTGCAATATTCAAAGTTTTGAAAAAAGGATTGCTAGTTTATAGTTTTGCCTTAGGTTTTGTGGACGGGAATATTGTTCAAATAGATGTATATTGTTTTTGACAAATAAGTTTGATAAAAATATAACTAATATGTTTGATAAAATACTAAGGGTGGTAATGTGAGCTTGGTGTCTCTTGTCTGCCAGGCTTCTGATGAACGTCCCGAGTCAACTCGATATCGCTCGGGCCAATTTTGTTAATTAAGGTTAAACAAGTCGGTACGTTGTCCATACAAACGCTGCAAGTTTTAATGTCTACTATTTATTAACGTGCGTCCGAAATTAAGTTTGATACTGAATTATCTTGCCATTATCTAAGTATGTTACCCTATATGCTACAGTAAAATCAGATTACCTTGAAAGTGACAAGCGTCGAAAGATTTAGTACTAAATTTTGTAACGCTTGTAACTTTCAAGGTAATCTGATTTTGCTGTAGCATATAGGGTAACGTACCTAGATAATGGCGAGATAATTCAGTATCAAACTTAACTTCGGACGCACGTTAATAAATAGTAGACATTAAACACTTACAGCGTTTGTATGGACAACGTACCGACTTGTTTAACCTTAACCACTGTGCCTCAGCGGAGGGTTTTATTTAGGGGTAAATATGTTTGATAGTTGGCAGCATTATGTAATTACGTACGATCACAGAGTAGGTACTTTTTTATAGACTGAAACGTACGATGAGGCGGTAAACAAACAAAACATCTACGATTTGTAACACAGACAGATTACTTGATTTGATTTGTGCATTTAGTTTAATTCATAAAGATAGGAAAATCTGTTTATTTGATTGGTTAAATCACAATGGATCACTCATATTCAGACAGTGATATTTCAATGTCGCCGTCTAAACTGCTGGAGCGAATGCAAATGTTGCGGCAACTACAACTTTTGCAGCGCGCGAAACTCCACAAACAACGGTTGGAGTACCAGGAGACGTCTGAAAACTATGAAACTTCTTCATGCATCACAGAAATGATAAGCCATTTCAGCAACAGTAACAATAGCACCAGTTATAACACATTTCGCAGCTTATTGCAGTCACCACAAAGTTCTGAAACACCGCGTCCAAACACTTATGAAAAGCTGAAGGATAAAGACTTAGTGGACGGAGTCTCGGTCCTAAATTTATCGCAGGAGTCTGAATTTATTGAAAACTCATCCTCATCGACCGAAAGAGCTCCTTCAAAGAATGAAGAGATAGCTTCTTCAGAGAATTCTAGTCCAGTAAATCTACGCACACAAAAACATATATCACTCGACGAGATGCCGATCCTTTCTCCTAGAAAAGATTTCGAGGAGTTGGTGCTTGAGAAACTACAAATGGAAAAGACTGTGAAAACAAAGACCCCTAAAAAAGGTAGCGTTGTCAATAATAAAAAGCAGTTTCTCAAACGTGGTGAAGGTATGGCTAGGTTTGGTGTAAAAAAAAAGGATCTTGTTATACAAAACACAAAATCTTTGCCGTGGAGAACAAAAAACATAGGATCTAAACCTGCAGAATCACCTGTCAGAGCATTGAAATCAGCACACTTAAATATAAATAAAACTACTAAGAAACTAGATGTCGAAATATTAGAAATAAATCCAAAACTGGCTGTAGAAAGAAAACCAGAGTACAAACTAAAAGTAGACTCGGAAATAACACAAGAACAATCGAAAGGCAATTATAATATAGTCAATAAAAGTCAGGGATCCACTAAATCTGAAACCTCTATCAGTTATTTAAATAAAGTTCCAGACACAATTATAAAAATGCCGCAAGGCAAACACCCAATGCTATCAACAAAAGGGAAAACATGGGCTGCAGTACTCACTAAAGAGCAGAATGATTTCCTCACAAAACTTAAACAAAGTGACTATTATAAGAACTTTGCTTCACCAGTTAAAAGTACAGTATCTGACATTAGTTGTGATGAAAATGTTTTTGAATTGAGGCAGGAGAGAGAAAATGCTGAACAGAATTTATTTGAACTACTTGAAAATAAAGTAACACATGAAAGTTTCAACTTGGAGAACTCATTTTTTAACAATTTTTTAAGAAAAAGTACACTTGAATGCTCAGGGGAAAGTACTCCATTAGTCTTACAGAAATGTTTAGCTGAAAACCCAAAGTTGATGCACATATTCCCTGAGATAAATTGTAATCAGAAAAAATCTTATCAAGAAGAGAGTGTCTCTGAATGCTGCAGTGATACATGCTCTTCAGTATCAAGTTGTTGCTCCTGCAATACCATTGAACCAGCTACACCTCAAGATTGCAAAAAAAGTAAAAAGGTTGATGTTAAGAAAAAAGAGGTTACAAACCAAGATAAAAAACATACATCTGACAGTGTTATAGAATCTGAAATTATGAAAGCCAATATGGCAGAAATGAACACTAAATTGATAACAACAAGTGAGCTTCTGAAAGAAAGGCTCCAGGAGTTAGAAGATGAAATAGAAACATTTAGAAAGGAAAATGTAAACTTAAATAAATTGAGAGAAGATGTTGATATGGAAAGACAGAAATTCTATGAAGAAAAAAACAATTTTGAGCAAAAATTCAATGAAGAGAAAATCTTATCAGAATACTATTTAGCAGAAGAAAAAGATAAACTGAATAAGCAAAAACTTTTGTATGAGAGGTATGTAAGAGAAATGAGAGGCAGGCTCAATAAGAAAGAAAAGGATGAAGTAGTTAACTTGAAACAAGAAATCAGTAGTCTCAAAGACGAAATAAGGATAAAAGACGCTAAATCTACATCTACAATTGCCAGACTACGCAATCAAATCAAAATAATAGAAAAAGAAAAGAAAGACTTGCAAAATGAAGCAGAAAAACTAAAAAAAGAAAATAGAAGAATACAACACAGTAATGATATAACCAGAAGACTTACTAATATGAAATATTTAGAACAAATCAACAAGAAACTTTCCAACATGAATAAAGAAACTCATTCTGTTGTAGAATTGTCTGCTGATACTAAATATAAAGCATTTGAGATTGAAAGACAGAGCAGAAGTAGAAAAGCACAAGTAGCCAACAAGAATTCAATTAGACCTAGAGCCAAAAGTGTTCCCAATCTTAAAGTTACCTCTAGGTATGCAAAATACTTTAGTCAAAAAGATGCTATTAGTGAAAGAAACAATTTAAATTTTGAAAGGCTGAATGATTCTGATACTGAAATTTTAGATAATTATGAAGATGTCAATTCTGATGACAATGAAACAAGCAATGAAATTACTCCTGAACCTGAAGAGAATAATTTAGAAAAAATGTACATGGAGACATTCAGATCAAATTCACCAAAAAGTAGGACAAAATCCAATTATAACAATTCTGAAGAATGTATGAACAACACCAATGGCTTCTTTTTAAGAAAAACAAATTCAATGTCATCCAGGGATTCAAAATCACCAATCATGTCAATATCCCAAAACTCTCTGAACAGGTCCAAATCTCCGATTTCTGTTGTAAGCCAAAGATCTATTAGAACTAGCAACTCATTAGATCCATCCATTTCTGACTCAAGCCAGAGCCATTCACAGACACCCAAATCACCAATCTCAATCATAAACCATGGACAAACCTACAGACCTTCAAATGAGAACTGCTCAAACTCTCACAGATCACAATCTCCTGTTTTCAGTAACCATTCCTCACTTAAATCAGGTACTGTTATACCCAATGATGCATATAGAGACAATCTTACTGTAAGTCCGGAACCTGCCATTAGCAAGACTAGCTTAACAAAAATGAGCCTTAACCCTACTGAAATAAGAAAATCTGATGGCTCTAGGGAACTCAGGTTTCCTAATGGGAATGTCAAATATATATCTCCTGATGGAAAGTATAGCAAGTTTGTTTATTACAATGGAGATGTGAAAGAGAACTTTTTGAGTGAGGGGAGGATTAAGTATTATTATGAAGAGACTAAAACTTTCCACACTACTCATGCTGATGGATTAGAGGTGCTAGAGTTTCCCGAGTAAGTTTCTATATTTTTGTATCTAAATATACCACCAATAGTACTGTGAAGCCTAAACCTTCCTGACTGTCACCAATTTGATGTGTGATCAGCTTATAGGCTTTTGTTAGTAGTACCTATGTACCTACTACGACCTACATACAATCTGTTCACATGTATGCAGTATCCAGGGTGTACCAATGAAAGGCATTCGCACTGAGCTGTAAAGCCCGAAAACTTACAGAACGACTAGCAGTGATACAGTGCAGGCTAACAACCATCAAGGTATGTCCAGTATGGACATATTACAATATTAACATTTCACATAGCAGTCCCATCTAATGACGACCGATGTGGCGCGGCGGGCGAATGTCCGTCTGCGACGCACGAGGTTGCGGGTTCGATTCCCGCCTTGGGATAAATGTTTGTACCATCTGCAAATATTTATTCCAGGTGTTATGGGTATTTTGTATGTATAATAAAAAATATCTGTGTATGTAATGTATTGTATTATCTAATCCCAAACGAAACAAGGCTTGCACAGGAAATTAAATAACTAAACTGATATTTTGTTTTTGGCTATTTCAGTGGTCAAGTGGAAAAGCGGTATAAGGATGGTTCATCCGAAGTCCGCCTGCCGAACGGCAGCGTTCGCTACCACGACCCTAAGAATGAGCACGTGAGAGAGGAATGGCGCTTCCCCGACGGCGCTGCGCTGACCATCTCTGCGAACGGTGAGCAGCGGATAGCGTTCAGCAATGGCCAGATCGAAGTACACGCTAAGGACCATAAGGTATGTGTACACTAGATTTGTACCAAAACAAATTATTACTTATAAACTGGGCTTAAGTAATCTGATGGAGTATTTTTATGCTACTTGCTGATGTTAAGTGGTAACAATCACTTATAACAATGCATTTCCTCGTAGTTCACATTCGTTAGGAACGTGCTCTACAATATACTGCCTTGCGTCCATCAACCTGAGACATACAGGTGTTGAGATACATCTACCTGTAATTCCACCAGCACCCCAAAAACTTAGGCGCAGAAATAAAGATGGTGTTAATACTTCCCCGGATAAGCCCTTCATAAAGAGCTCTACTAAGTAACTAAAACTGAAGCTCTACATTATGGAGTTTATAGAAACTACAAAAATACCATGATGGTATCAATTTATTACGTACATTAAAATACGTACGTAATTTAAAGATTCTAAATATCTTATTTATATATAGCAAGGGTGTGTTGTCTTATTGTTGTTTTGTTTATAGCGCCGCGAGTTTCCTGATGGCACAGTAAAGCTAGTCTACAATGACGGTACTTCTGAGACTAGGTACGCGTCTGGTCGCGTCAGAATCAAGGACGCACGCGGTAACCTCATTATGGATTCTTCGCCAGGATGACAATATATCTAACCAAATTTTACGACTACTTAGCAGAAATTGTTACCTTAGCATGAAGAGCACACCTTTGCATAGGCCCATATGCAAAGCTCTTTTGTCATAATTTCAATGCTACCTACCACGTTTATCTCCACTGAGTATGATTCTATGAATCGTTTGTTATTAGGAAAATATATTATTAGACTAGGTACTTATGGGAGGTAAATCAAGCTAAATCGCCTTCCGACTTAGGGGCTGCTGGATGGCCACTTAATGTAGAGCAGGTATCTGATCAAAATGCTAAAATTTATTCTAGGGACCAAAATGTGACTTTTCGAAAATTATTTGTGATGAATAAAGTAAAGATTTTTTCCAATTCATGTAATTTTTACTCAACTTGTGCCAATGTTATTTATATGAATTTTATGTGAAGTTGTAAATTGAAATTGTTATTCTATAGTTTAAATTGTAATTGTTATTGTATAGTTTAAATTGTAACATTTATTTTATAAGCATAGCATGATTCTGTTTTAATAAAATACTTACTCATTAACTAGTTTTTTAATGAAAATCAGATTTTACATACAATACTATTTATTTCCTATTTATACTAAGGTCTACAATTAACTAGCAGATATTTGGTATCTAGTTTGAGAGTTGGGTTTAGGTATTCCTTCCAGCTTGAAGTTGACTGGTTTCATGTGATCTTGTGTGCCAAATATCTTCTTGAGAGCTTCTCTCGCTGCCATTTCTTTTGCAATTGCAACTTTCTCACCAAAACCTGAGAATAATAGGTAACTTTTCAATATGAGAACCCATCAACCAATTGTTGTTACTGTTCAGTGTAGTTACAGATTCATCTAAAAAAGTATATCAGTATTTATATAGATATATCAGTATAAAGAAACAGGAGCTGTCACCGCAAACGAGTTTCAAGACTAGCGCGTATATGCGCCCCAAAATCGTCCAATCTGTTACCGCTCTAAAACAGTATTATACACTGAATAAAATGTTTTTATATTTCACCTGAAGATATCAGCTGCTTATCTACGTAAAGACCAACTCTATAGCAAGCAAGAAGTGTGTTCCTTCCAGTTTCGCCGATCAATCGCGGCTCTATCACAGCTCCATCCTTCTCTATGAATTTTGATAGCATTCTCCAAGGGTCTTCGATCTGCCAATATTCATTCACATCTTGACCTGAAAGTAGCATGGTTATATCAAAAACCGTTGCATCAAGTTAAGTCGGAAAAAAATATTTAAGCACAGTCAGCTGCACTAGATAATGATCTATTTGGTAACTTTCCTTGAGGTATCACGTGGTTAACTCATCTAAGGGTATCACACACAGTATTACAATAAAATTTTACACTTTTTTAGTACGTAATTATCTTATTTAAAAATGTGTAAAAACAACAGATCACCAAAGACAGCAATCTAAAGGAAATTGTGTTCATCTGAATCTGAATAGTGCTTTGCCCTCGCTGGCACGCAGTCATTGACCACCAATGACCACATACATCATTGGTTGATAAATAGGAATTTCAGCAAAGTAATTGTATTACTTTATATGTATTTGCAATCAGCCAAGGGGTATTCTATAAGATCTTATTGTAGTTAACTTTCTGGAGTACTTGGAAGTGGTCTTAATACACCTGGTACAGATAGTCTTAACAAGTACCTTGTAACTGTGTGATAACAAAGTCCCTGACGAAATGGGCTGCTCTTTCTGCACCAGAGGATTGAAGTAATGCCCCTACCACAGCATTGAAATTTGTAGCGAGTGTGAGTTCATCCACTGGATAACTCTGTACAGAAAATAAAATATTTTGTTATTGGACTCAGATAGTCAAGAGATAAATCTTTTATTTATTTAGCTTACGTTATGAGGAATTGAGCTAAGAAATTTATATAAAATTTGAAGTTTGTATAATGTGATAATAAGCCCACAGAGGCTTGACTATGAGTAATAAAAGGACAGGGATGCCTATACTGCAGTAGCCACACACATAGAAAATATGGTGCATGGTCAGATTCGTACCCACAACCTTACAGTTAGAAAGGCGGGGTTGGTTTCACTAGACCATTGGTATTTATGAATGAGACCATACAGTAAAATAATAAACTGGTAATTAGTACTCTATGACTTTAAAACTCACAGCTGCGAGTATGATGTCCTTGGCTCCAAGATGGCTAGCCACATTAGCTAGTACTTTCACACTAGTGAGATGGTGTCTGATGGATGTTACTCCTTGAATTGGATACTTAGGTAGCGTTGTTTCTAGGTATATCTGTATGTATTCATTGATGAACTTTTCCCCTGAAATTATACAAATAATCAGATGGAGTCTTTTATTTTGATCGATTAAGTTGCTTGAGAGTTAAGACTAACCTTCCTCAGCCAATTCTCTATTGTCATTCATTTTCAAATCAAATTCCATTTCTTTTTGCTTCATCTCTTCCATTACAACATAAGATCGGTCGGTAAAGGCTTGAAGTAGCAAATCTGAGTCAAAAACTTCGTTCAACCGTTTTCCAAATGCATACAGTTCAGCTTCCAAGTTCCACTCCAAATATTTGTTTCTGGGGAAGGTTATTTTTCCCCCTTGTTTGTCTTCGCGGCGTTTGAGCTCCATCAAAGTTGGGGCTACCCATCGATGAATCTTCTGACCTAATATTAGAAGAAATCATTTAAAAATACAGGGTAAAAATATACTTAGTTCATGATTTTGGTGTAAATAACACTTACTTTGAATAACAGCGGGATATGTTTTGATTAATTTTATAAATAAAGGTAAACAACGTCGAATAAGCGCCATTTCAAATTTTTCAATTAAACTTAATCGTGTCGTGTAAAACACTAGGTAGCTACTTATCGAATTTGTAAAACATTGAACAAACATTCAACAAATTAAACAACACTACAAGATAAGAAAATTATAACAAAACAGTGAAGAATTCTGTGATTAAAACTTTTAGGTTAAAATATTAGTATTACCAGCTCGAAAAATACAAAATCACATAATACTTTATACAAAATCTTCCTTCCGTTCCATGAATTCTACTATTTCTAGCGGATTTTAGAAATAATTTTCCAGCACAAGAAAGAAATAATAAATGGTGTTGGGAGTACTTGGGAGTCTGGTCCTGTCCTCAGTTCAGTGGGCTTAAATTACCATCGAAACCAATCAAACTGGTTGATTGGAAATCTCAATCCTGTTTCAATACCAATCTTCATCAATTTGGCACTTTTCAACCAAATCGTCTATGACGAAAACGAACCAAACCACAATCCAAACCAAATCGCGACTGTCGACTTCACATTGTGAGCATTTGTGTTGTGGGCCTCAGCCACATGGAATGGAAGAGATATCATAATAATGTGGCTAATACCTACACACCACAACAAAACCTCCCAAAAAATTAAAATAAATATTATTACGACTTAATTTTCGGACGACCCATGTGGCGCAGCGGGCGAATGTCCGCTTGCGACGCAAGAGGTTGCGGGTTCGATTCCCGCCTTGGGATAAATGTTTGTACGATCTGCAAATATTTATTCCAGGTGTTCTGGGTGTTTTCTATGTATAATAAAAAATATCTATATATGTAATGTATTGTATTAAGTATATCAGTCATCTAGTACCTACCCATAACACAAGCTCTGCTTAGCTTGGGGCTAGATGATGCTGTGTGGACTGTCCAGCATTATTATTATTATTATTATTTTCCAAGCACGGTAGATATCCCCTCTGATCTCTTAGTACCAACCAAGTACTCGAAATTCTTCGAGGATGTCTAAGGGGGGTAGTCAGAGGTATGTCCAGATAGTACATTTGGTACAAACCCACATTTTGCAGTAGTTAGTATTCTACACGTGACAGGTTGCAAGCCCATCGCCGCTGCTAGATAAAGATAAAGATCATTTATTTGATTAGACATGTGTGTAAAATAGATGACAAAATATTGAGGCAACATGCAATACCGTTTCCGTGTGCAAATGGAGATGGCACTTAAAACGTCACATGCAACATGAACAAAATGTGAATTACAATATTACAATGAATGTCAAAATATAATAATTACAGAATTTAAAATCAATACAAATATACCTACAATAAAATGTTAAAATTTGTCAATACTACACACAGTTTGAGAGCACTGCCTTATCACACATAAGTTTTTCGAACGGACAAATCCATTGGTGCACATCCGGATTTGAACCCACGACCTTAGGATCAGAAGGCGGGGTCACTCCCACTAGAGCACCCGTGCTCTAAACCAAAAGCTACCAATAATTTTTAAAAACAAACTCATAAATACCTATTGTTATAATTTCCTCTAAACTCATGATTTCCTAGGATTTTTAATTATTTGTCTATAAATAAAAATGTCTATTTAGGTCATTAATTTAATTGAATGAAATTACTAAATATTTGCACTACTATAAACCCACGAAACAGCATAGTACATAGGTAGGTAGGTACCTAAGCAAAGTGATTGTATGTAGCCTAAATAATCTAGGTACCTACCTACTAGGGACCCATAACCTGCTGGAGAGAAAAATGAATTAACATGATTAAAAAAACTTTAATCAAAAACCACCACAAAACGCGAGTATGATACAATAAAAATATCAAAAGTAAAAATTACAAATATCCATGTTAACTTTTCCTGCTGGTCAGAAAACCTCTAACGGAGTCAAAAAAGCTACGTTTCAACTTGCTGCTCAGCGGATGGATAGAATGGTTGCTGTAGAAGGAGGCCGACGTGTCGTAGATCGATGATGACATTTCTATAGCCTGTAGAAAGCATAATGTAAGTAGGTGCAGCCTGCAAAAAACAAAAACAAAAATGGAAGAAATTTCTAATGCTTAAAGTAGGTACTTCAAAGTCAGTCAAAAAGCATTTATTCAGTAGCATCCGCAGGGATAATCTTGAAACGTCTTAAATCTAGGTGAATCTAAGCGCCAGCTCCTCGCGACTAAGCCTAGAAGACTCTCCTAGACTACTCCTTTTTTTATAAAGGTAGATGGAGATTATAAAGCAGCGGAAGAGAGGAACGGGGGAAAAACGCTCCCCATCCATATCATCTCGATATGTGTAGATGGTAGAGATAAAATTATGGTACTGATTGCTTAGACAAATCTTCGATCAAGATTTAAATCATTGAACTTCCGTTGAATTTAGTGATTCTATGTTGAAAGAAATTTAATAGCACAGCTGTTCTCTGTTTCTCAGCAGAGTAAAAAAGTTAACTAGCATACAAGGAATAATGAGGCGGAGTGGATGGAATATACCAGCTAACTTTAAGTTCTTTTCTTTCTTTCAAGAAAAAATAACTTTAAATCTGCTTCGAATATTTATAACGCGGTCGTAGTAAAGACCGTTCTATTATCAAATTAACACTGTAATAGCGCCATCTAGAACTCTACATATGAACTTGGAATTTCATGTAGCTCGGTTGGTCCTAGGTCCTAGGTAGCTCGGTGGAAGATCCCTTTTTCGTTGAAAGGTATACATTTCAACCTCACACTTCACAACGCCTGAAGTAAAGCCGGTATAATGTAATTGATGACGAAACTTGCCCCAAGAGAACTGCTGATATGATAAGAATCTTCCGAGCTGTTCACCCTCGTTGAATAACTAGCAAGCCCAGGTCCAGGTCCTATCTTCTCAGAAGACTTGGATCTCGATACGAGACACGACATCAGACGCTTCAGGAGCGGTCTCTTCGTCTTGTCTGGGGAGCATAGCTTCATAGATTGAGATTCGGATATGTGCGCTTCGGAGAGAAGTGAGAACGCTGATGTTCCCAGGTTTGGGGTAACAGATTTCTTATGTCCTGAAAATGTAGGTAAGTAGGTACCTAATTCATATACCTAACCTAATTATTTGTGTATGGCAATAGAAGGCACATTTTTTCAGCCAATCTTAACTAATAAATGGTTCATGGTAATCATAACTAACAAAAAGTATAGGTAAAGTTTAAACTATTTTTTTATGCAGGGAAATTACAGAAATCTCACCTGATATTAAGCAGTTTCCTCTACCTATAACAACTTCGTTTTGATACTAGTAGAGCTTTTAGTGAAGGCACAGATTTGAAGGGCTCATCTGGGGAAGTACCACCACACCACCATGCATGTTGCTGACGACAAGCAGCTTGCTATGTTCCTGTTTGAAGGGTGTGAGTGCTGGGAAAATTACAGGCACATGAGCCATAACATCTCTATGCTTCCTATCGATGGACGTAGAGCAGTGCATCGTAGGGCACGTTCCTCACGAACGTGACATGTGAGGCAATGCTTTGATAAAGTTGATGATAACCCCTTATCAATAGGTATGCCATCTGCTTGTGGAACAAGTCAGAAAGTCGTATAGTAAAAAACTGCACGACAACTCAGGACGCGCAATGCCCGACTATGTAAATGCCCGAAATAAACCATGTCACGTAGAGCAAGTCTCATGTGCCTGATGCCTGGAATCGCACCAGCATCTTCTAGTGTATTTATAACGAAATATAGCATACTTAATAGAGCGCTAGTGAGCGCTGAGCCTTAGTTTTTGCTGGTCTACGGGTACCATGAAAAACTATGCACGAAGTCTCGTATAGACAGCTAGAATGTGAAACGGTCACTGAATTACCCAGTAGCATAACTCGAAACGTCAATATGAAACTTTGCCTATAGTATTTCATGGTAGACTTACTGAAATCATACCTCTGAAGATAGTTTGTATAGAGTTCATATTCCTGTGTGCGAAGCTTGAAGACCCAATAGACCCCACATTAGTAGATGAAAACGTTACATGTTTCCAATACGCCACACTAGCATTTCTGATCTCCAAAGAAGAGGCAGCTCGTCGTACTACTTCTTTAGGAGGCTTCGTAGCCTTGCAACTACCACGAGTCTGGTTTGAGAAAAGCACAATAGTTTCCTTCGGCAGGTTATTTTTTTTCAGTGTTTTTTTATAATTTTTGCCATGTCTTTTGCCTTTTTTTATAGCGGTCTCTCTACGCGTTAAATCTGTTTGAACTTGTCTATTAGCGTAAACAAGCACTTTCTGTATTGTTTTCTCAAACTTCGGTCCAATAGACACAATACTGCGATTGCAAACACATTTCTTACTCCTATCTTTCCCTACCGTGTGCTGTATTATTCTTTTTATTTTGGCGTATTGTTTTCTGGAAAGCACTATTGGTTTCTGTTTTGCAAATTGTTCTATTTGAAGAAATATTTGAATGTTACGGTTTAAAGTAAGTTGCTGGTAGAGAGATGTTTGATCTAGATTGGGTACTTGATACGGATATAAATTATTTCGTTCCGCATCTGTTTTATTTGCTAAATCTGCAACGTTTTGTTCGAGCTCTGTTTCATGCTCCTCTCTTTCATTATCTTGATCAATGTATTCGTTGCTATAGTTAGAATTTTGATTAGGCAGTTCTGTTTCATTGGCTTCACTTTGTGTCTGATTATTTCTTTCGCAAGTCGGTACATTACATGCGTTACACGGACATGCGCTTTCTATAGCTGCTGGATTTGGCTTGGTACTCGCAGTTCTATGTTTTATGGCGCACTTCTTACATAAATTACATTGGTCTTCACCGCTTTTATATTTCATAGGATTCGGATAGCTTTGGTTGATCGCTTCCGGATCAGCCAAAATCAAATGCTCCGTTTTATTATTTACATCAATTACATCATCATCACTTTCACTTTCCGCGGAGCATGCACATGTGTTATTTGCTGCAAAAGCAGTTACAAAAGTGTTTTTACTGTAAAATAAAAGAAAAAACGAATTACGCGTTATACCAATTACCTACATATATATTTACCATAAAATATAAAAAAAGTTAAAATAAACCATTGCTTGGAATAGAAGCAGTGACGCGAAACCTTGCCTTCCATCTCAAATTGTTGAATCTAAAACATAATAAAAATAGTTTTTTGTATTCTACCATGATCTTTCAGCGGTTTGTTCGTCTTGCTAAATTTTTGTTATTTACATAGGTACTTAAGTATCCCTACTAGGTAGGAAAGGTATATTGTGGAGTACTTATACCTGTTTGTTGCAACAAAAATAACAATATCGATGCTCTGAAACTACATCGTCACAAAATAAAAACACTAGGTAGTTAGAATCGATATAGTAAAAAAGGTATTTAAATAAAATAAGATACTTAGTAACAAGGGGTAATAGTAGGGGGTACCTGTAGGTCTTTATATGGTAATTTGTTCCGTCTCCTTCCAACACCCAGCAACTGCCTGATCTCGCGGTCTCTCTCGACTGGGTCGCAAATTGTGCAGTCGTCACCAGTATAATGTTTTATTGGGGCTAAAATTATTTATTAAAATACCTAGAGTAGGTACCTAGGTGTTTTATTAATTGAGCCTGTCTTCCTACTCCTAGGCTCACTTCCAGTTTACCCAAGGGTAACACACACACACACCCCCACCCCGGTCATCATATTAACACACCTACGATAAACGAATTGATCGCCTCGCCGCTATCTCAATCTTGGTCTCCTACGGTTCTTGGGATCTCATTCAGTACAAAGTTATTCATCATTTTCCTGCCCTTATCCCACATTACGTGGAGTCGGCACAACAGGTTTTTTCCCTCCATTTTCCTCTATCATCCGTCATCTCTGTAGTCACTCCTTTCTTACTCATATCATCTCTCACACAATCTATCCATCTTTTCTTTGGCATACCTCTACTCGTATATCCATCCACATTCATATCTGCCACTCTTCTCGATAAATGACATTCTTCTCTTCTCATGACATGTCCATACCATGCTAACCTATTGCTCCTCATCTTTTCAGTCACTAGCGCCACTTTCAAACTTCCTCTAATGTTCTAAATTTAATGAGTTTAATGAGGTATGTCGTAATTAGCAATGTCGTAAAAAGCAATGTTTTTGATAGGGCGTTTATATAGCATTCAGCCGGGACCTTTGTTCTAGGTTAATATAACCGGCATGTTGTTCTAAGCGATGTCGCCATAAACGGTTTTGACTGTATTGATATTGTATTGGGCGGCTTATGTTTAGCAGTGGATTACTTCGGACTGCTGATACTGGTGATGATGGTAGTCCGACTCCACACTAAAACTGGAAATCGTAGTGTGGAGTCAGCCTACCATCGGTGATGTACTGTAACTTTATTATAAAGTATAGGTATATTTACCAGAAATAGAGTAATAGGTAGGCATACACATAAATATAGATGAAGTAGGTAGGTAGGTATAAGTAAATCGTAACAAGGTCTAACCTAGAAATTCCATATCAGCTCTGTTAACGCTAAGCTCGTCGCTGTTGGGACGACTAGTTTGCATATTTTTAATAACATTATCTTCACGCCTGTAATTCATTCAAAACAGTTATATTTAGGTATATGTAATTCAGTGGAGATATTAAAAGAGCACTTTGTTATTGATGTTAAATTGAAAAGGACGACTTATTTTATCTTTTCAGCCTACTTTCCAGTTATTTTTATTCAAATAGATAACGCAATATTATAAATAAGTAGATAGCTAGTGTAGCACAGTTGTCACCTGCACTAAGATGTATACATACCCACTAAGTAAGTACCCACACTTTATCATTTTAAAAATTTCAAAGTGTGTATAAGTTAGGTACTTACTTATGAGCAAATTTTAGTGCAGGCGACAACACATTCAGCAGATAACCTTCCAGTCTAAATTAAGGTAAGTAATTTATATACAAAAACAAATACCTAATGAACAAAACAAAAACAATAGCTACCTGTGGCCGATCTCTAAGCTATCTCGTAGAGTCAACCTTGGAGCATTACTTTTAAAATCGTCTGATAGCTGAAAACGAAATTTATTTACCATATTTTACTACTTTTTACCTCTAAAACAGGTTCGTTAATTGTTTGGAAACCCTGACTAAGATCCAGCATAATGCATGAAGTTATTTTCATGTACGATTAGGTAGATTTCCTGTTTTGTCAAGCAATAAAGCATACTTACATTTAATTTTGCACAAGTCGATGGACGGCAGGCGCTACTCCTTCGATGTTTCTGACTCATATTTGGAAAGAAGTTCTCCATAGAGCCGTGCTGTTGATTCTCGTCAAAAGACTTCTGTGCACTGGCCTCCTTAACAGTTTTCCGAACGTTCAAATCTGTACTGAATTTATCCTTACGAAATGACACGTCGTAGTATTCGGTTTCGCTGTCGATATTGACCGAAACTCTTGAAATACTCTCAATGAGATTACCTTTGTTTGATTTCATCTGTTCGGTTATTTTGTTAGTGTACGAGTCCACCAAAGCCTTTTTTGTTTTCAAATGTTCAGTGTTTATTCCTATATCCACTTTTCGTTTGGGTGGTTTATTATTAACTTTGGGCTTCAGGTTCTGTCTAGAAAAGTTTTTCGTTTGCGGTTCTTTTGCTTTAGGTGTGGCTGGTGGGGTTTTCGCCCTGGGACTTCTTGGAGGGCTTGGTTTTCGTTTTTTATCAGTGCCTACTTTTTTTGTATTTGAATTGAAAAACTGTAAAGTCTGCTTTGAAGAGTTCGTACTCTTCTTTGAGTCTTTCTTACCGAGCTTCGAACGAGGGGGGCTTACGCTTCTAGCGCCAGCTTTATCACGTTTTGTTTCTACTGTTTTGTTCAATTTTGACTTAGTTTTTTGGCCTTTCGGTGATGGCGAGCGACTCCGAGAAGATTTCTTCTCATTTTTATTTTTGGTCATCTCAGTTTTACTCTCTGGATCTTTCGTTAGAACATTTTCGGGAAATGAAGAACGTTTACTATTGTCTATCTGAGCGCATTGAACATTTTCGGGAAATGAAGAACGTTTACTATTGTCTATCTGAGCGCATTGAACAGTTTTGACCAAATCTGCTAAATTATTATCTTGCTTGGGAAACACCGATATTATGACAAGGGGACTTTGGCAAGGTTTTAAGTTTTTACCATCATATCCATTATCCACCGTCTTTATAACTGGATAGTCGTTACTACAGTTACATCTTGTGGCTTGATCACTGGTTCGAAATGGGTTAGTCCTGATCATAGTGCTGTTACCATTTGGTTTATTAAAATTAACTTGCGTGGATTGTGAGTCTTTTCTAAAACATTTAAATGTTAATGTATCTTATTGAGGTATTTCTTTATGAATGGTCAATATCTAGCTATTTCAATTTCCAACCTGATTCTGTTTTTGTTATCAATTTTTAGTAGTAACTCATTCACAGCGTTATGGCTAAAATCGGTTTGCATAATAGAATCTCTTTGACTCCTGAAAATAAATGCATAAGGTGTTGTGTAAAATGTCTACAAATATTTATTTTATTTATTTATTTATACCTGATATCGTCTTCTCTAAAATCTTCCCTGATATTTTTTCCTCTCACACGTTCCATGCCATCAATTTTCTGACATCTGTTAAATTGCATTAAAATTTAGGTACAGGTAAGTACTAACCTAGTTAGTTACTAAACTGTCTAAGATAAATATTATTATTTAATCTACTTACCTACCTGTGTTTGAATGAGATTTTAGTGCCCTAATATTCTCATCGTAGCTATTAAAGTCAATATAGATACCTAGATAAATCAAATCAAATATATTTATTGCGTTCATGTTGTGTACAGAAGATTACGTAGTGTACCTATATAAGTTGGTAACAAAACAGAACGAACTGGTTTTAAAATGAATAAAGGACAAAATACATACGTTGCCTGATCATTTCTGTTGTAGGCAGCTAAAGAGCTCGAAGACAACTGCTTTTCCACCGTAGACAACGACGTTGGAACTGCAAATGAAAAAGTATTTTACAATTTTCATACCCTAAACGTACCATCTAGGTAAATAAATATTTAAAATTTTACGTTTCTGATTGACTGAATTTCTGAGTAAACTCAACGCACAATCACAGTGTAAATAATAAATTAAGGAGTACCTGGTTTGTCATCCACTGTCGCTTGACACTTCAGAACATACTTATCGTCTTCAGTGAGTCCTATTCGTCCAAATATCCGCACTCTACTTCGTCCAGGTTTCACATCATGTAGATTATCTGGCATGCAATTGCAGACATGCTTTACAGTTGATTCTTTGTTTTCGCAATCATTAACCAGAGTTTCATTCTTATTACCAATTTTAAAATTTTTCTTCTTGTCTTTCTTTCTTTTCCTTTCCATATTCAAAGTTTTGATAAACTGTTTGAAATTACAAAAGTTTTTTATGGCTTCATCTCCGACGGGTTCTTTTTCGAATTTTTCACTTCCTGTGGTCTTGATTTCATATATTTTATCTTTCTTTCGTCCTGCTACTACTAGGTATACGTTTTTAGTTTGTATCGAGTTCTCGTGGTACGATGATGTGGCCTGGACGGTGTTTGTAATGACTCTTTGTCTACTAAACAACTTAGATCCAGGATTTTGGTCAGACTTTGGTATGACCGTTACTTGTATGAGAGGTTTGTGTTTGCGTTGATTTTCAATGTAACTTGTATCGGTTTGCTGCTCAATTTTTTGGAGAAAAGACTGCTCCTGGCAATGAAGGCCTGTGTAGTTCAAACCCGAATACTGGTTGTAGATCTGTTGCATCAAAATTAATTAATTAATGCGGCAGTAAATCTTTAGACAGCAGATCGGTTATATCGAAATTAGAATAATATAATTGGAGAATAGAAACGAAAATTGAGACCACGAAGTTTAAGTTGCTTACAAATTCGTAAGTAGTTGGCGATGTTTTATAATTTAGTTTCTACCTATCTTAGAAATTGAAGGAATACAAATATTTTACATCTAATATTTAACCTATCTAAGTACCTTATATCTACATATTTTATAATAAGTAAGTATAGGTAGGTAGGTATGGAACAAGAAAGCAAACCTGGCTCTCAGAAGTTTTCTTCAGTATCAAAGACGTGGAAGAATCCTCGTGCCTCGTTTGTTTACAAGAATTTAAACGATTGGCAGTTAGGGTGTGACCAAATCTTCTTAAAACTTTTAAGTTATTTTTAGTGCAGCTATTGTAAACAGAAAAATCTTTATTTCTGTTCTCACGATCTCTTTTCACGGGCGGTCGTAAGAGATTCAAGGACTCTACAAAAATAAATAAATAATTAAACAAAGAATTTAGGAACAAAAATCAACATAAATTTAGTCAAAACGAACCGATCACTTCCGAGTCGAAGCTGTAATAATCCATTCTGAATTTCGCAGTAAAAATTTACAAAAGTAAAATAAAGCTAGACGCACGAAACCACATTTTAGAGAAATTATATTCTGACAATGAAAGTCAATTTGAAGTTGAAGATCTGTTATAATCGGTCATACAAAAGAAGGTACCTACCTAGGTAAGGTTTTTTATCGGTACAATCATATTATTATGACAGTAAGTATAACGAATAACAACAAACTATTATTATACCTACATAATACAGCAAAAAAATTCATGAAGTCGCCTCTGACATTGAAGATCTATTGAGATGCAAAATGCAAAGGCCTGTTTTACTAAGGTACCAACTTGGTTGGATTACTTGACCTAAAACAGTATACCTACATACAAGTAGGTACTCTGTGGTAGGTATAGGTACCTACCTACAGAGTACTTTTACGC
The DNA here is from genome assembly GCA_947095575.1 of Electrophaes corylata. NCBI lineage: Eukaryota > Metazoa > Arthropoda > Insecta > Lepidoptera > Geometridae > Electrophaes > Electrophaes corylata. Next base: position 5,261,973 of record OX352720.1, read on the forward strand.
CTAAATGTCATTTGTTTCGTGAACAATGCGTGAACATATCAGGTTTTTTTTATTTTACAAGTAGGCTTACAGTCCGATAGCTAAAATTGCATAGTATTTTCCATTCTCTAGAATGGCTTTCAAAGCTCTACCCGATCGAGACATCACGCAAATGGTGATACCGATGTCAAAAGAAACGTATTTCAATACGAAGTGGGTGCCGAAAGAGGCTCCTCTATCCCCCTATGATATGCTCTACCATCCTCCAGATTACAACCCCAAGTCGGCAAGATCTGATCGGCAGGAACCAAAAATAATTAGAAAAAATATTTGGACTCAGGTACTCTTACAACTGTACAAAACTGATCATAGGTACAGATAGAACAGATTTTAGTAGTAGTAGAGTTCTTAGTGAAGGGCTCATCCGGGGAAGTACTACTATCAACCGCTTACTGCGTTCTGGTTTGAAGTAGGTATGTGGATGCCGGTAACGTTACAGACACGTGAGGTTTAACATCTGAAAAAAATAAGTATTTTTTTTCTACCATTCAGCAAGCTTATACTAAACACCGAACCTATGATGATTCAGTCGAAGCAATGCGTTTGCCCAGCTGCAATCAATTTACTTATGCCATAGACGCACGTGTTTTTTTTCCACAAGAAAACAGCCTACATATAAGACCTAGTCAGAATCACATTTGTTTACCTATTTTATTCGTTCATAACTTTATCAGGAGTTCCATAAAGGGATACCATCCACCAATCACTTCCAGTATGGCAGACCGAAATGGAAGATTAATGATGTGCCGACCAAACAATTCGTCAGAGTTCAAGGTTGGTACTTTCGTTTTTTTTTTACAGTTAGACCCTCAGATTTCATAAGGTTACATGAAGGCACACATACGTTGCATAACATTGTTTTCTTTTTCAGTTAAAAATGCAAACCCGCACATAAGAATTTACAACGTCCTAGAATGGGCCGTACTCCTCAACGAAGGAAAGCCGAGCATCTGCGATTAGTGAATAAAAATTACCTACTGTGATGTGGCATTGAACATATCTAGACGCTCAAAACCGGAACTTTTAACAATAAAAAAAGAGCCTACAAACAAGATCGTATCGTACCTATACTATATCGAACCACGTGATGAAACTCTGCATGTGGTTCGCCGCGGATATTTGCCTTATTTGCCGGCTAAATATACCTCAATTGATTTTCGTCACTCTTCAGTTTTAACACAATTAAGTGGCGATCGACGTTATTATCTACCTATAGTAGGTACAGTAGATATACCTAATTACCTATACCCGCCACGACCGCCTTTAAATAAATAAATAATGCTGGACAATCCACACAGCATCATCATCTAGCCCCAAGCTAAGCAGAGCTTGTGTTATGGGTACTAGATGACTGATGTACTTAATACAATATATTACATACATAGATATTTTTTATTATATACATAGAAAATACCCAGAACCCCGGAATAAATATTTGCAGATCGTACAAACATTTATCCCAAGGTGGGAATCGAACCCGCAACCTTCTGCGTCGCAGGCGGCCATTCGCCAGCCGCACCACATCGGTCGTCGGTTTAAAGGTGAACTATGCGCAAGATTTGCACGCAAGTGGAAGGTTGCACTTTTTGAAAGCTTTTAGGGGTCTGACACGACACTGACAACACATCTACATGCTGTAATATACCGCGCAATCGATTCGACAATGGGGTATCATGTAAACACAACGCTAACTTCGTTGGTACTATACATAGATAGTTTATATCAGTTTTGTACCGTACTTTCGACTTATTTCTCCGGAAGTTATACAAACCGGAGTAAAGTAAAATAGGTACGGAGATAATATCTCCTAGAATTCGAAGTATATTAATTGCTGCCTATTACCATCTGTTAATATTACGCTGCTCGATTCAGCTTTTTAGCGCAGTGGCAAACAAAGTACTCTGTGGTAGCAAAGCCTCACCATGCAATAAACCACATACAGGTAACGGCTAGTACCATTGTTAGTATAGTTGTTAATACTTTGGGAGCAAATTGTGACACTACTCGCGTGAACGCACCTTTAAGTTACACGAAAAGAGAGTAGTCCACTGATGTAACTTCTAAAAATAAAAGGCAGTGTTGAGATTATAAAATTTATAAGTACATAAATGAATACATATACATACATGATTATTACAGGATACACACAACTAATACTATGTTATTCTATGGTAAAATTCATAATTTAAAACATTATGGTGTCAATTACTCTTACAAATACTTCATTTAGATCAGATTCTGAAGGAATGATAGAATAATACTTTTAAGCGGCATTTTGTTTCAAATTTGCTTTTATCTTTTCTGTGACTTTTCATGATTTTTTAGATGATTTTAAAGTCACACAAAAGCTTTGTTCTTTTTTTGAGTGGTGTCATGCCATATGACTTAATCGTTATTATTGTAAGATAAATTTATTCATTAAACGATATACCATCGATATCCGACCAGTTTATAAGATAGAATATTGTGACGTATAATTTCTAGACACAATCAACTTAAAATTACGCCTCTGAAAAGTGGAAACAAAAATAATAGACAAATTAGTTATTTTCAGACTCAAATCTGTAAGTACTTATTTAAAACCAAACCATTGAAAACCGTTTAAAAAAAAACAATGGAATATTTAGAAAATGCACATAATCTAATCCAAATGCAAAAATAGATTTAATTACCTCATTTTAGAGATTTTTATTAAATTCCATAGCAATCTAACTTAACTAGATTTTATCTTATGCCAATTTATTTGGATATTATAATTATTTATATATTTTATAAAATATAAAGTACAAAAACATAGCTAGTGTTCTCTAGGGGAAGTTTAAACGAAATATTCAATATATACTCGTAGGTACCTATCCTTATTTACTCTTTTACTTGACACTGACTCAAATTGGTACGGTTTTATGGCATAAAATACATTTAACCCGCCCAGAATAAATATAATTCGTGGTCAAAACCACAACAGGAAAACATATCGTAATGGAATAGTTGGCAAAAGGGCCAATAATTATTTTACATCCAACTCCACAAAGCCTTCTGAGTCGCGGCGATCGAAAGAAATAGAAATCTTACCCTGTTATTAATAAATTCTGCGAAACCTTAATTTAGTTAAACTGTGTTTTGTCTTTTGCATTGATAGAAACGAAAATTTCAGCCTAGATCGAAAGAGGTATTATTAGTACATAATAGGGATGAATTATATTCAATTATCCACGTATTAAAAAGAGTTTATATGAACTAGTAGCCCACTCTGGTACGAAGTTTTAGGCCACCCCAAGGAACGGAAGGTCTCAAGCAAGTAACGCCACGGGTCTAGGGTATAGTCCAGTAGCATATTCTTACGTATTAGTATGGACATGCCCATTGTTTGTGGAAGTTGATAATCCTTTGCAATTCATAATAAGGGCTGATTTGTAGTGATATTTCATGATCAGTGGTAGAATGACAATGAAGTATTATTTGTGAAGGCTTGACGAGAATTCAGTATTGACCAGGGTGTCTCTAGGCTGCCTGTTATTCCATTACAAAGTATGTTATACCTGCCAATGTCACTTTGTTGCAGTGAGTTTCAATCGATCAATATTGAACCAATCAAAACAATAAATTTATTAAAAGGATCCGAACTTCTGTTCCTAGTGTGCGCTTCATACTGAAGGCAACACACACTCATATATCTAGGACCACAAAGATTTTATAATATGCCAAAAGTTATGCACCATTATCATAGTACTGGTCAGTCAGTTAAGAGCTTGATTCTTATTACAGACATACTATTTTCAAATAGAAACTGATTGCAACAAAGTAACGTAACTGCTCCGCTGATGGCACCTACTGCTCATCCTTATCCTTAGCGCCGTGCTTCAGTATACGAGTAAACTCGACGTAGTCAAACAGACCGTCGCGGATGGGTGCCTCTCGCAGCATTTCATCCACGTCATCATCGGTGAAGCGATCTCCCATGGTGGTTAGCAGCTCGCGGAGACGTTCCTCATTTATAACACCATTGTTCTCTTCGTCGAAACACCTAGGAAGATAAAGTCACACTATAGAGTGGATTGCATGAATTTTTTTGCATTCAGCTCCTTTGGACATTTCGGGGTTGAGTTTCGGGAATTTCTTTCTTAGTGCACCCCTACACTACAACAGGAAGCTAGCCTAAATTTTATACTCTTAATAATAATAATGCTTGATGATCCTCACAGCATCATCTAGCCCCAAGCTATGCTTGGGTTATAGGTACTAAAAGACTGATATACCTTGTACAATACATAACATACATAGATATTTTTATTATACATAGAAAATACCCAGAATACCCGGAATAAATATTTGCAGATCGTACAAACATTTATCTCAAGGCGGGAATTGCAACCTCCTGCATCGCAGGCAGTATCTCCTTACTTAAATTGTACGTAAATCCAGATGATACAAGTGATAGAGGATCTTATTTCATGCACCAGCACCACAGAGAGTGCCTGCATACATGAAGCTATGTGTCAACTTCATTCATTTCATTTTATTACCCATGAATAACCATGAATCAATGATTATTCCACTAACACAGACACACTACAAACAGGTATAATTTACATAACAATATCAAGTTGAGCATTGAATGCTATGTATTTTTGTGTGCCTTACGAAACACCACCAATGTAAATAAATAAAATTTTAAGAAACAAAATGTAGTCATCTTTGGAATGACTCACAGAATTATAAGAAAAGATACTTGCAAAAGTAAAATCACAAAATCAAATCCTAACAGTCAAGTCAAAGTCAAAAAGCATTTTTTCAGGGATCATCTTGAATCGTCTTAAATAACAACCCTAGGTTATTCCTTCAAGCTCCAGTAAAGCTTCTGGATGGAGTCTGTAGTATATCATGCTAGAACAAATTTGGTCAGATCACCCCCATAAGCAATAATGAGAGTCCAGTCTATATACAAGTTATCACAAACTTACCCAAAAGCATTCTTGATAACATCCTCAGGATCAGTACCCTGCAGACGTTCCCCGAACAGAGTTAGGAACATGGTGAAGTTGATAGGGCCTGGTGCTTCATTCATCATGCCTTCAAGGTAGTCCTCGGTGGGATTCTTGCCTGGAAATTTTATCTATTATAGGATTGCTACAGGTTGGCTGAAAGTACTTACCCTCGGACTGCAGAGGCTAAGTAAAAATACCTATTACATTTTCAATGATTACTGTATCCTCAATAGTTGTAGGATGGGTGATAGATGTACATACAACCCAATGTGGGTAATATTTAGTCACATAAGAACTAGCAACTAGGGAACTGCATGAACAAACAAACACTACAAAAAATAAAATGAAGCAAATGACTAAACTATACTATAAATAGGGATGTACGCACTGAAGTACAACATAACACAACTTCAAAGTTCTTATAAAAAAATCTTATAGCCTGCCAGCTGATCACAGATAACAATTATAAAAAAACCTAAGAATTAGAATGAAGGGCTGCAAGTGACTTTAGTGTCTGATCTTGCATTGATTGAATAAACATTAATATCTTGTGACTAAGAATAGATTTACTACTGTTTTACATAGATCTAAACACACAACAAGGTTTCTTGTTTGCTTAGACATAATAAAATAAAGTCATGTCATACCTAATGAAGCCAACATATCATGTAGGTCATCCTTATCAACAAATCCATCTCGGTTTTGGTCAATCATGTTGAAAGCCTCCTTGAATTCGGCGATCTGTGCCTGATCAAACATTGCAAACACATTGGAAGTAGCACGCTGTGCCCTCTTCTTGTTGGTTCCACGGCGACCAGCTGTTTTGCGAGACGACATCTTGATTGGCTGTAAGTATTCAATTGAGACTAATTAACGAAAATTATATGCTAGGAGGTTGTTGCATGTGAACTTTTGTCATTTGGTATATTTAGAAATTCAGGTAGAAAGAAACATGTATTTCTTGGTGATGTGATGAGTCAGTTATTCAAATTACTCTAATACAAAGGAAATTGAGTACCTAATTCTTTATCTAGTTTACTTAGGACCCAAGGACATTACCTGTGTAGTAATCTGCTTAAGACAGCTCGGTTACAGCGGCAGAGTAATATCAATCTACGCCTCAATAAAGACTTTGGTAATTAAAACAAAAACTCAGACCACCCGATGTCTTTCAACTTAGCGTCGTTCACGTCGGCGACGCTAACGAGATAGTGACTCATTGCCAAAACGGCTGTACGTTGCGTTAGTACCTATGTAGGTCCTACGTCGCGCCGCCGGCGGAGTTATCTGGGCCAAGCAGGCGTTGTCACACAAAGTTTACCATACATGGAGATAAATTTTCAACACAACACAGATGTGAACCAGATGGTTGAAATAACGCGGAGCGATTAATATTATTTGTTGGGAAAAAACTTACTTGGGTTTTGTAACAAGTTAGAAAACAAATCGACAGGTTTTAGCCAAAACTAAAAGATATAAATTTGTAAAATTTAAACTTCACATACACACATACTACTATTTTACAAATAAATTATTACGAAATTTTTATGTACTCTGTGACCAAGGTAGTGTAAAATGAAGGAGATTATGTTAATGTACAACCACGGAATACACAGCCCGGGAAATCACGGCCAGGAATGCGCAGGCAGGAATACGCAGCCAAAATGTACACGAAATCCATGGTTGTACATTCCCAATACGTGTTGAGAATGTACAACCATGGAATATACGACCTGGGAATTGGTGACCATTGCTCGGTTTGGTTGAACGAAAGCTTAGGCTTCGTTTAGACACAACTAAAGAGTCAAATTGTACCATCCATTTTGAGATTAGAGAAAGTAGGCCATGCAATTTTATTCTCGCAACCAACACAGACTTTGACTTGTTCGCGGACGTATGGACCAAAGTCCTTGGGACTCAGCGACAATATATGACATTTTCCCGCTGTTTTATTTTAGTTTTTTATTTTGTTAAACTTTAAATTCTGTTAGGTAATTAAATGTAACATTATATTTCGAATTTGTATAAAAATTTACTTTGTGACATTACTACTTATCCTATAATTTATTTATGCGTTTCTATTATGTAATTTAAAAAATTGACATTATTAGTATTTTGAATCTGTATAAATTGACTCTGTGACATACTTATCTTTATAATTAGCGTAATTGGTGCTTCTGTAACCGTGCTAGTTATATAAAATAAATAAATAAAATGTATTCCATGGTTGTACATTAATTGGACACTAACGCCACCACCACGACACGGCACCACCCATCCACAAGAATTCAAGTTAGAGAAGTAAAATGAATTGATTGAATAATTAACGGAAGGGTGATCGAGTACCTGTTATTGCAATCAGAAATCCAGTTGCGATTCTGTCGTAATTTATATTTTAACTAAATTACCATTGCAACAAAAGTTACACCATCACGCAGCAGAGCGTAAAGGTGTACGTTCTAGTAGCACTGGCCTGCGATCAAAAAACTACTGTTAAGATATTCTACCAGAGATTCAAGTTTTTTCTTCTGCTTGGATGACTTTGGCAAGATAAATTACATGATAGGACAGGACCTTCACACTGACAGGGGCCAGAGATGAAAAATACAAAAAAGTCAAGGGCAAAGACAGTTTTCCGGAAAAATCAAAATGTGACAAAATAATTTTGGAAAAGGTCTAGCGTATATATTTATTTCATCTAAAATAGTTGTGTTTCGTAATCCCTAATATCCTATAGTTTTTTTATTGCATCTGTACGTGAAGTATGTACAGATGTCGATGGGCTCGTTAGGGATTTGTTTATTTTGATAATTGTGTCCAGCAAATGGTTTTCACAGATGCTCAGCCAACGATCCAGGCTGGTAGGTGGAGTGGTGCGTACGCTAAGCACATCCTGTAAGCTAGATGCCAGCCATTATGACGTCCTGGGTATCACCCCCAAAGCAACCCAAACAGATATCAAGTCTGCTTACTATGAGTTATCGAAAGTTTATCATCCAGACAAATCTAGCGTGAGTTTATCTAGTTCTAGTCCATTGTGTAGGTTCAAAATAGGTTATAAACGTTTGTTTGTTTATTGATCAACACTGAGAATTCTTGTAAAACGTAACATATTCTCCTTGACCTTGTTGTTATATAAATTAGAATGCTTTCTAACAATCAATATTTTTATCATAAATTTATTTTTAAAATCTACTGTTTCAGTGCTTCTATTTTTAACAAAAGGCACTACTTTAATAGCAGGTTCTAAGTTATTGTGATTTTAATTATTGTCTTTTTCTTTTTAGGATGAAGAATCAGCAAAGAAATTCAGGCTTATCACTGAAGCATATGAGGTGCTAGGAAACATCAATTTAAAGAAAATGTATGATAAAGGTAGGCAAGGTATCTACAATATATAAATTAAATAAAAAAAAATATCAGTTATGCAGTGTTTTACCCTTAAAGGTTCCACATCCTACATTAAAACTTTAGGCTAAGATATATTTTCACAAAAAAAAAAAAAATAGCTTCACAACTTGTAACATATTTCTTAATATGTATTATTATGTATATTTCTTTGAAAATGTCTTAGGTGTATATTCAGAGGTATGTTCAAATATTAAATTCAATAAAATGAGCGGTAGAAAATATATCTATCAAACATCAATTTAAAGAAAATTTTAATAAAGGTAGGAAATATAAATGCTTAAAATACCCCGTCTCCTCTTATTTCTGAGATAGTTTGGTTGTTATTGGCCTCACAAAACAACATTAATATCTCCAAAATTATTAGAGCACTATTTCGGTGCTTTGAGCACTGGTAATCTCTGGTGGGGCATAGTTTTATAACATTCACCAACACATGACATTCCAATGTGAGGCTTCCAACCTTGACGCACACTAGCAAATTGTCTACCTCTATTTATTTACATGCACGCGCTCAATATGCCCTGACATATAATACTTGATGCTATTGTAAATCATGTCACCATCAAAATATGTTTACTACAGGTCTATTAGTAGGCAGAGATAACTCAAGTAGAATGGGGTATCAGCCTGAGGAAGAACCTACGGACCCTAGACTGAAGTTCTACAAGTCACGCTCACGTCGAACAGTCATGCCCACCATGGATGGAAGAGTACCTATTTACAACTTTGATGACTGGTATGTGACATTTTAGTTTTGTGGGCAATAGCTATACAATATACATGCATGCCCACTTAATCACTTAATAACACATCTAATTTTCAGGTCTAAGAATCATTATGGCACCTTATTTGAAAAGGCCCAATATGACAAAGAGCTACTTCGCAAAAAGCGTGAGAAACAAAGTGACCATGTCCACTCTACACAACAGGAAACTCTATTATTTTTTATGATGGTTGTAAGTGGCGCGTTTATAATAATGGTCATAAATGGGACCACAGATTATGATAGAGACAAAACACGACAATCACAAAATTTACCTAAAACGGAATCTTAATAGTTATTTTATGGAGCATAGATCAATTTAGAAAAGAGTTTTGTTGTTGTAGATAAAATTATAAAAGGTGTTTTAAAATATACCATAAATAATATAGCCTCAGTTACTATATTTATTTTCATATGCTCTGTTTATTGTATATAACATGTTTTGATTAGATAGATAATTTATGTGATGTTGATCATTTTAAATAAAATTAATTACAATCTGCAGTATTATTTTATATTAAATAGAACAGCTACATTGTTTACCTTAGTCCAATTTAATTGCTGTACCTGTTATGAAAAATGGCACTTGTCTCTTAGTATTAAAATTGTAGACTTTGCTTATGGTGACTTAACTTATGAATAAAATTTACTACAGATTTACCGCAGAATACCCAATAAACCTAAAATATTTACTGTACCTATTATGTATCCTTAATTTTTCTTCTATATTTTAATGTAGATTCATAATCACATTTTTCTAAGAAGCACCACAAAAGCTGTTTATCTAGAATCAAGCCAGATCTTTATTTATTATGCCAAGAGAACTATTTATCAACAGTTTTTTTATCTGTGGCAGAAGTGCCTTTCACTGTAATAAGTATAACAGTGGTAGCTTGAGTTTTATAAACTATTTGATAATTTTGTAATTAATTGACCAAATTATTAAGTAACTCTAAAAATTAACATAGGTAATCTATTTCTATAACAAGTTTGTTAGTAGAATAATACCAGACACTTTACTTCAAATGGCTTACTAGCTTTACATAAAATAATATGAAACCTTACAAAACAAGAAATAAATCATTTTATTGACACTTAAACTGTCCTATTATGAACACATGGTGTGTTAATATACACTCAAAAGTGATTTCCATACATTCCAGGCATGGGCATGTTTAATGGACCCATTGGGTATGGTACAACGGGTGCTCCCTGGGAGGGCCCATAACTTGGGTATGGCAGATAAGGTTTAACAAAACCATTTCCATAAGAACTTTGATTGCTTGGCCTGAGCAGTTCAGCCATTTTATCTGCTTTGTATTTTCTTACATGCATTGTTTTGCGCAGTGGTTCAAAGTCTTCAAGGAACTTTTCTATACCAATCTTTCCAGAAAGGAAGTCCTGGGAAATTTGCTCCGACTCTTCCTCTGCTTCTGCTGCTGATGTTTGGAGTAATACGTGTGTTGTATCTGGTGAGATGCCTGTCGATTTTGTTTCTGTAATATGAGACAAATTTTAGAAACTAATTCTGTATTATCTTATTATACCTGGCTGTCCAAGTTTAAGGTACTGAATGACTGGAATTAAACTGACAAGAGACAGTGATTATTGGTGCTCCATCAACAAACTTAAAATACAGACTAGGCAAACACATTACACTCACATTATTGATATACAGGCATCCAGTTTATGTAACTAGTATATTACTAATAATAATAATTTTTTGTCCATGACTCTTATCTTATATGAGGAGGTTTATTCTATGCATTGGTAGGTTTTGAGCTCAAAATTTATACAAATAAAAATATATTTTGAATAACTATCTTGGTGTCAGAAGGTGGGTTACTTACAAAAACTCTAGGAGATATTTAACATGAAACAGCAGTAGGTAACACAAGTGACGTACTATACTCATCCAATAGCTCCTGAATACGGCTGCACAGCTGCTCTCCTATCTCTGATTTCTGCTGTACTTGGGTCTTGAGATCTTCAAGCTCTGGTTCCTTGCTTAGGTTGAACTCTGCTAGTGATCTATTGCTAGCTATTATCATCTCTCTCTCTGTCTCCCAATCTTTCACCTGAAATTGTGTGAACCCAATCGTCAATAATTGCTGATATTTAGTAGCTATTTAATTCTAGAGTAAAACATTGGCGGCAGGTAGATTGGTACAAAACAAAGTATTTGACTTAGAATACAAAGTGCTCTTTTTGTTAAACAATGACTCATACACACATCCTACATTTTGTACTTAAGTTCTACAATGAAAGTGAATATATTATTTACAGATATGATTTCTTTATTCTGATCAAAAATATCAACGTGGTAAAAGTCCATGATATTAACCAATAAGTAAAATACCTGTTTCACATCCTTCAGAACAGTTTCATCGAACTTGGAATCATCATTGAGCAACTCTTTAAGCTCTTCAGAGTTTAAATGTGCCAGCAAGCCCATTGCCGAAGGGTAGTCTGGTTGAATCATTGTCGTTTTTCTGCGTTGTTGTACACCAAACTATATTATTTTCTATTTTCTTGTTCACGACTTCAAAATAAAACAATACCCACCTACGCCGAACTAGATCGAACCATAAAGTAACTTTTATACTGGAGATAGAGGCATCATTCAAAGATTTGAGCGTGCAGCGACATCTCGTGCTAATTTGGGCAAACTTTTATCTATAGAAACCTACCTACCCAGTACCCTCTATCATATACCTATATTATTTTCTAGTCGTGGGGTGGGTTACTACTACATACTTGGGAATGCTATGAAAACATAAATGCACATTGTTCATAATTATGATATTTATTTTAAATTTACACCTTTTCTGTAGCTAATAGCACAGATTAGATAAGTACAGATAGCTCACGCCATACATTGTTTTGTTACCTCCCTTCGGACGAGATTTCTTCGGACCAAATCAGCTTCCTTTTCAATGCACTAGATGGAGCTCGCTATTTTTAGCAAAGGTCGGTCTACAAAACGCTAGATGGCGCTTTTTTCAATTAAATTTCAATATCTCGAAAATGTCTTAGGACATCTAGCGGCAGGTAGAAATACTTAAACTTTTTGTAGGAATTCATCAATAGATAGGTATAGGTAGTATCGGCGCGGATTGAGCGCTCGGAGAAAGTGGTGGGGTGATTTGCGCATGTGTACAGTCACGCATAAAATTACTAAGAGTGATTTGAACTTGGATAATTTGTTTGTTAAAATTTTGAAAATTATAGATATTTAAATAGCTTATTTTAATACTGTGTGGTTCAGGCATCATCATATAAATAAACAATATTGTCACTAAATTGAATATACTTAGAAAGAAAAAAAAAACACAGTCTTATGTAAAATTATGTATTGTAAGTAATGTCTAATCAGATGGCAGTTGAGTTATTCCTTCCATTAAATCATCGTTTGATACAGTAATCGAAGAAGACATTACGGAAGAACTCGTAGAAGGCATTTCGTCGTCGTAAGAGAATTCGTCATCTTCGTCCTCATCTTGACTACCATCACTCTCTGAGCTGTTATCATTTACACTTATGATAAACTGTCCACGCAACTGTACCTATGGGACACGAGACGCGTGAGCGCGGCGAGACGGGGGAAGGACGACTGATTGACCAATGAGGCGCCGGCGCCGGCCGCTTTCCCCGTTGCACCTCACGCCCCCCGCCGCTCGGACCCAAAAATCGACTTCTGCGCATTCAAGGTCAGCGTTCTTAATCCGCACCGATACCTGTAGCGTTTCTATATTTTTATCTGTGTAGTTAGGTACCTACCAATGTACTTAGATCCTGGACTAAAAATTATACTTTCCGGAATCCTAGAGCTGAAATGTGTCTTCTACATTTGTCCTAATCTACTTAGATGACATTAAAGAATTGTTTGAGCACGTACCTACGTTCGTTCCTTGGACTTAGTAGGGTGGGTGGATAAAATAGAACGCACACAAAGACTGAACTTGCGTAGGTACCTACCTAGGTTATTTATAATAGGTAGGTACTTAGGTAAGTATAGGTAGGTAGGTACTTTAGTGGCTTGTAGGTAGGTCGATGTGTTGAATAAAATTTAAATCACTATCGCACCCGATGAGTAGCTTGGTAGGTAGGTAGGTAGGTACCTAGGTAGATCATCTTTCGTAGATGAAAGAGCCAATGATTGAGGTAGGTATACCTACCTAGGTACTTAATCAATCATTTAGACGTAGGTACCTAACCTATTCCTAATTTCTTAGGTTGGTAAATATACACTAACTTATTGTTGAAATCTGAAATTTCTAGCTGCAAAAGTCCTAAGTCATTGACCTAGGAAAAAGTCAAAGGGTCATATACTAGCGCAGTCGAAATGCAAAATAAAGATGCGCGAATGCACGCACATTTAGAGATTTTGCGGGTCAGAGCGCGACCAACTTTAAGCATTAAGCAGTCGAGATAAGGGTGAATTTGCTATGTTAAGTTTCGGATTGACGCGATTACGACGACGTTTCGACTCTGATCTGACCCGGTCAATTCATCTTAGATCACAATACGGGTAGTTTTGACTACTTTTGACACGTAAAGTCTATTCTAAAAATCTGGCACGTTCAAGCGTTCAACACATTGACTTGTTGAGCTTGTAGTGTCTGAAAATTTGAAAAAGCGCGGCATGGCGATGACGCTGCATTCAAATCATAAAAATTATGTCCGTCTCCCTTGCACGATCAAGCGAAGTAGTATAGAAGGATCTCATCCTTTTTTAATTATGATTGGTACCTACCTCTAGAATCTGTAGCTGATATGCAAATACCTACTTCAGCCTGTATTAGTTTTAACTAATACAGGCTGAAGTAGGTATTTGGTAGGTATTTAATACTTATTTTGCTTTAGCAAAATAAGTATTAAATTAAATAATAAATTAAAACAGACATGGGACACCGTAATTTTATGTTAGCATCACCGGCACCGTGTTAAAAATATTTCGTTCAGGAACTGGTATTGTACTTAGACCTCCGCGGCCCGGGCGGGCCGTTTAGGAGTCGCCCGTAAGTCGTAAAAAGCGGCCCGAGCGGCCCGTGCAAGAGTCTATAGGAATAATTTTATTAAAACTATATTTAAAATATAACTATGCTGATTTGTATTGCACGTACCTACCTTCTGGTTTTATTTATCACGTAGGTAAGTAAAAAACTATGATATACAAATTGAATGAAAACAACTTTATTTGGTTTTTGAACGTATCCTTACGAAACAAAACGGAGCGCCACCTATTGACCAGTAGCACGTTTTTATCGTTTTAATCAACATTTTGCACAAATTTTATGTTTCGTCAGCTACCTGACAAAATAGTTCTTAAAATGACCACCAGGAGGTTAGATAAAAATCGACAATTATAAAATTAGGAATTAATTTAAGTTTTAAGCCAATACTAACGTTCATTTTACCTAAAAGGTTATGTTAAATTAGTACATTATATAGTTTAAGGTTTAGTTCTCTGATAATTTGACTTTTCAAGCACACAACTTCTAAATGGCCTCCTTAACGCCATCTATTGTATTTCTTTAGGAATGAAAGAACAAATGTTCGCGTTCCAACCCCATGCTAATAGGTAATTATAAGATAGTTTTGCACACACAACACGTTTGATCAGCTCTATTCATCGCTGGAGATCGAAGTATCGCCGATAACCAAATTACAAGTCAAATCCAAGTCCAGGTGGAAAAGCAGTAGTTTATCAGCAAAGGCTGAATATACGGAGTCCAAACACAGCACAGTCATCGTACAAATATCACTAATATTACCGGGAAGAGCATGTGAAAGCTTTTTTTAGGAAAATGTAAAACAAACACAGACACAGAGCAAAACGGTAGACATTATTAGTGTTGCCAGCGTGTGTTTTCAAAAAAGACCGAAACCCTTTTGCCAGAGACCGATTTCTGACTGCAAAGGCTGAAATTTCAAATAAATTGTAAAAAATCTTGCATTAAATAGCAAATGATTATCTCACACAATTAGTAGTGTGGGACACTTAAAATGCCAATATTATTAATATAAAAACTTTCTAATTACTTAACTTATTTTTGCGACATCTATTGATAATTTGGCCAAACTTTCCTCAAATACGGCACATCACATTTGTATTGAGTGATAACGCCATGGATCGAACCAAAGATAATTTAAGTACTACGTTGTACGTTGAGACAACTCTCAACGTACAACGTAGTACTTAAATTCTAAAATTCTTAAATTTTAGTCTCGCGTCTCAACAGACGCGAGACTTTCATTCTACCAAGTAGGTACCAACCAAATGACAATCCTTTTTTTTTTTTTTTTTTTTTCGAACGGACTAAAACGCCTAGCGATTTCCGACAGCGTTACCGGGCTACTGGCGAGCGCAGAAGGCGCTACGCCATTACAAAATTGGTTTTGTTGGCAACGAGCACAAGGGCACCACTTAGGTACGGACCTCGGCTTGGGCTGTTGCCGGAGAAGGGAGCTACGGAGAGACTCTTCGCCCTGAAGGGGCGTTAACGGGGAGACGTCTTCGACCCCGCCGCCGGGGTCGGTGTGATAAGCAAAACCTTTTTATTTTTGTACCTAAATTCCATCCAACCAAACCACGATGTAGGTACATACCACCTACCGTACCGTACGTACCTACTGTCACTTATCGTTGTTGGGTGGTAAAATTAAAACGGCCTTTGCATCTGTTGTAGATGATTTACCTATGCAGCGTTCCTAGTAGTCTGTGGTGAAGGGCGGCAACTTTTTCACTCATACCCCATTTTATATTTAGATGCTGTAGTGCCTGTCTGTCTAAACTAATCTAAAAAACCTGTCCCAAGACTATGGTGGTAAAATATTTGTGAATTAATACGGTTTTGACTCAAGGCTAGCGTCAAAAACATGTAATCTACTCCTACAAGTGTGGAAGTCAAGTGAGCAATGCAAAGTATTTATTTACTATTGACTTTACTGGGGAATTTCTGTCATCGTTCTCTTGACATTGGCAACATTATCTGTTTAATGACAACGACAGCAACGACAGGTGCCAAGGAAGTGCAAGAAAAAGAGAACAAATTTTAGAAATAAAATTATTTAAATTAAAAATACTAAAATAGGTATTTAAATAATGTAATATAACTAATACTACAATCAGTGTGTAAACTAAATGCTTAGGTACCAATAGTCTAGTCAGAAATGTTACAAATTGCCTTGCCTTATGACCTGGGAACACTGTACAAGTTTTACGTGAGCTTTGTGGCTGAATGTTTAGTTTATCTAAAGAATTTTGCATTATATATTGCCCTATGGTTTGTCGGTTACTTGTTAGTGTGTTGTGTGGTGTACCGCAAGTACGCCCGGCGACTACAAACCCGAACTCGGGGAGCTCTCGGTGCGAAGAGAGTGCTGATAGTTGTGGCTCATCCAGATGACGAATGCATGTTCTTTGGACCTACAATATTCCGATTATGTGAACAGGGCGCTGATGTTCATTTATTGTGTCTCTCTAATGGTTAGTGTGCCATAAGGATTGTCTTTAATCTATTATAATTCTGATTGGATAAGCAAAACTTAGCTGTTATACTAAATAACAAGACTATTTAAATATTATTTATATTATTATTATCTATATTTATATGGGGGCTAACTCTTAACTGGAACCCAATTCTTTGAATACAAATCTATATTTACAATTATTGTGTTAATTTTCAGGGAACCATGAAGGCAAAGGTCATATTAGAAGAAGAGAGCTTTGGGATGCCTGCCTTGAACTTGGAGTCCCTAAACAAAACATATGCCTTATTGTGGACACTAGATTGCCGGACAACCCTAAGGTCCACTGGCCTGTCCCTGTGGTTGCGAAGCTGATCCATCACAAATTGGAGAGTTTGGATATAGACACAATTCTTACCTTTGATAGGGGAGGAGTCTCATCACATCAAAACCACTCGGCTGTTTTCTATGCTGTTGCTTATATTTTTGTTGAGAAACTTATGCCTAAAAGTGAGTATCCTAAACCCATTGGTGTATTTCGTCATGCCAGCAGTATGTTTTGATAAACTGCATAATTTAAATAATAAATGATAAAATAAAATAGGAACAAAATACAGGAAAACACTCATGTAATTCTCTAATTCTTGTTATGACGAAACTTGATAGAGTTCAATCAATTTTTGTTGGCATGGATGGAATACCCTCAAAAGTGGTTTTATTTGTTCCTTCTATTTAGCATGCATGTTATATAATATGATTAATTATGTAGTAAACACAAAATAGAATTTCTTAAAAAGATAGCATGCAATCTAGTTCATAAGTATTTCTTTTAACACAAATCTTTTGTTTCAGGATGTTCAGTATACACATTAGATTCTGTAAATATTTTAAGAAAATACCTAGGGTTTTTGGATCTGCCTCTTAGCTTTTTATTGTCTTCCAAAAGGTGAGTTAAGGTAAAGCATGTTTATAGAAGTTTAGTAAAATAAAAAACCAACCAAGTGCGACTAGGACTTGCGTTCAAAGGGTTCCGTACCATTATCTACAATAAAAACGGCAAAAAAATCACGTTGTTGTATGAGAGGCCCCTTAAATATTTAGTTTATTCTGTTTTTAAGTATTTGTTGTTATAGCGGCAACAGAAAAACATCATCTGTGAAAATTTCAATTCTGTAACTATCGTGGGTCATGAGATACAGCCTTTGACAGATAGACAGACAGACAGCAGTCTTAGTAATAGGGTCCCGTTTTACCCTTTGGGTACAGAACCCTAAAAAACTAGTTGAATTACAAGAAAGCAACTTAAACTGAGGGGCATGTATGAAGAATGTTATGAGAGTAAATGAAGCAAAAGAGGTATGTCAAGATTTTAGTAAGTGGAAATCTGTGGTCTCTGCTTACCCCCATTAGAAACAGGCGTGAGTGTGTGTATATTTGTAACAGTCAGTTTAAATTATTGCATAATAACAGTTCTTGTCATTATGCAATATATTAATGCAAGTGTTATGAGCCAAAGTAAATCATCAAACATTTGCCAAAACTTAAGTTGAAACGTAACTACTGCTTTAAGTAGTTATGTGCGAATTTAGATGTGCTTGTGATTAACTAGAATTATTTTTTTATACAACTTGCTGGTGAAACAAAAGTGGTTACCATCACATATAACAAAGCATTCACATTCGTTAGGAACATGCCCTACGATGTACTACTCTGCGTCCACCAACTTGAGGCAGACAGGTGTTAAGCCTCATGTGCTTGTAATTTCACCGACAACACCTACACCATCAAACCAGCACATAGCTAGCTGCTTGGCGGTTTAAATAGGTATGGCGGTAGTACTACCCCAGATAAGCCTTCACAAAAAGCTCTACTACTACCGAAAGAGTATGAGTAATGTAAAGCGAAGGGTATTTTAAAATATTTGATATTCCCAGATATTTCCTGCGATGGACAGAGAGCCGAAAAGTGGTGCGAGCGATGAAGCGTCACAAATCTCAAATGGTGTGGTTCCGGTACCTATATGTAATATTCTCGAGATACATGGTCATCAACACGCTCAGACGAATCAGCTTGGCTGATATTGAGTTGGAATTGGAAGTGGATGACTAGACAACTTTTCTAATAAAGTTCAAATATCATGTAGGTGAAGAAAGGTGCGATCTATCTGATGGGAAGCTGTTACCGTAGGTAGGTTTCTACACCAGACTAGTCGAAAAATAATTGATCTACCGTCTTAGCAAGACCGTGATCTTTTATTTAATATTGGCGAAGATTTGGGGCTGTTCTAGTTCTAAGTTAGAAAACTTATAGTAAAAACAAATGGAAAAGTTTGAAAAACGTTTAGTATTTATCGCTATCAAATTATCTATTAATTTCTCTGTAGCGAGACCTACTTCTTAATGATGGAAGATTGTCACAAAAAGCACTCTGTGATTGTCACTGAACGTCAGAATGTCTAGCACTATTCCGCTAAACTAATCTTTGTAAGTCCAAGTGGTGAACATTGTAGTCCCGCGGTTTAGAACAAGTTCCAGTTGGTGTGCTAAGAGGAGACTAGACTTGTGGAGGACAAGGTAGGCAAGCATGTCTTCCAACGACCGGTCTTAGGCGGGGGGTACTACCAATACATGGTATTTGGAATTGTCTCTATAAGTCCATATCTGAGTTAAGGTGGTTCGATTCGGGTTGGCGCGAAATTCAAATATTTTTGTGGTTTTTAATTTTTTCTTCGTTCCAAAAGGAATAAAACGAGCGAAAAAGTAATTTGCCGCAAATCGTAAACTACTTTCTATGAACTCATGATAAACTCAACTTCGATTCATTGATATTTTTGGAGCATTTGGGAAAATAAGAAATTTTCTGCTAAATATCAACATTGTCCCAAACGCTCCCAAAACACAAACGAATCAAAGTTGGTTTTATCATGAGTTCGTAGAAAATGGTTTACGATTTGCGGCAAATTACTTTCTCGCTAATTTCATTGCTTGTGGAACGAAGAAAAAATTAAAAACCACAAAAATATTTGAATTTCGCGCCAACCCGAATCGAACCACCTTAACGCGCGATCGTGGATAGTTCTTATCTAGCTCGCCAGATGGCGCTACAGACTAAACGAACGCACCGGGGGATACTACGTTGATGGATACTAAGCGTGGAACTACGGCAAACCCTTACAAATATAGGGGAAACCTTTATTCAGTAGTGGACTTATTTTGGCTTATGTCGAAGTCAAAGTTATATTAAAGGTATATTCTAGGTCCTGTGGGAAATAGACAAACACTTCTTCCTCTTGTTACTTGAACTCACTCGAGTTTTAAGGGGAATGGCACTAGACTGTTTTGTCTATAGATATTTTTCGCTATGCATCTTTGTACTGAAGCCTTCCAGCTTTTCTTCATCTATGCCTATTGCATAAATATCTAAAAAATAATGACCTACAGTTATAATGCTAAAGTGTTTGAATTCAAAGTGGTAAACACCATTATTATAATAACTAATGCGTAGGTAATAAATAGATCTACCACTTGATTTATTGGGGTCGCAGAGTCTAAGACGAAAACGAATTAAATTATGAGTAAATGTTAGGTAGTTTAGATAAATAAATCTAGTAACCTTAAGAAAAAGCCAGTCTGTAAACAAGAGCTCTTATTTTGTTTCATATTTTTTGTTTTAAGCCAAAATAGCATAAAACTTAGTTTTAAAGGTGATGTAGGTAAAAGCTATAGCTGACATTCGATTCACCTAAATTCTTAGCTGTAGGTGCTAAGTATTAAGTATTGTAAATATATGAAGGGAAATTCATATGAGAAGAATGTTGCAGCATCTTGGGATCACAAGCAATGTATATATAAGGTTTTATTACACGTTTCATGCCCGCGCGCCTCTGCACTCTGTATGCTCGCAGTCAATGGACAGAATTGCGTGGAGAAGCATAGTTAATAATAATAAAAATGCTGGACAATCCACACAGCATCATCTAGCCCCAAGCTAAGCAGAGCTGGTGTTATGGGTACTAGATGACTGATATACTTAATACAATACATTACATACATAGATATTTTTTATTATACATAGAAAATACCTAGAACACCCGGAATAAATATTTGTAGATCGTACAAACATTTATCCATCATTGATATTTCCTCCAGTGTCGTTTTAGTGCTGATGAATAAGATGTGTAATAATAATAATTATTTTTTAGGTGTATGTTGGTAGATAATTTTGAAATGTATGTTAAAAAAAATATACATTCCTACGTTGTTCCTATAGTTTAGTTATAACACTATATAGGAAGATTTACGTGTACAGTCGATAGCACTAAGATAGTTACACTTCGTTCATAGTAAGTTTTAAAATTAGATTATGTCTTGTTTAGTAGATTATGTGAATTTATGTTCTTAATTTTGAATACACGTATTGTAGAGCGACTTTGACTCTTACTTGCCATGACTTTTTACTGTTTTATTATTCACTGTGTTCTTCTTGTTGATCGATATAATACCAGATAAATGCCACATTTAGCACTGGACGTTAAATATTTTGTAATTAATGTTGCATCTATTATCTGGTTCTCCCTGAAAATAGGGTGGCCCATTATATTAATTGTAATTTCGTGAATTCTTGAGTAAAAGACATTACGAGTGGAATACATATTATGGTACGTAAATATTTATTCTAACTTCCACCCTGATTTGATATTTATACAAATTTGAGGTTTTATCAGCGAGTTTTTTTGCGAGAGTCTAGATTAAATTATGTACCTAGGTAGTCAAGCTAGGAAATTAATGTAAGAGTTGGCTGTTACAATAATTTAACTTATAATGGACTTAAAATATGTTATAATAAACTTCTTTTTTTTATAGGTATGGAATAGCTGCTAGGTAAAAAAAAACTCTTAGTTTTGGTAATAAATGCTGAAAAAAAAGCTCTTTTTAGGGTTAAGCTGACCTTTTTATATGACCGCTGTGTAAATTACTGTTAATTATTACTTATAATATCAATTGTGTGCACAACTAAGACTAAAGAAATAGATAGACGGTGGAACAGACATGGTCAGATACAGACAAAGTTCTGTAAAATATTGTAAACTAGAAATAGTTTATTTGGAACTAAAATTAAGTCTGTATCTTATTTTGTTTTTAACTTCTAGGATAACTACTATACCTATTTATTACTAGACCGTTGCTAAAAGCTTTATACGAGAGCAGCGTATCCGTTTCCGTCGTATTTCAACCAGTTTTTATACTTTTAAGCCTTAAGCTTCCGGTCAAGTGGCGCCACCTGGCGGCCGCGCGCAGTTTTGCTTCGTAAAATGTACCGCGCCATCTTGAAACTATTGGCGTTTTGTTTTCCGTCGAAGCAACATGTGTCCAGCAGCTATCTCTGCGACGACAGTTGTTTAAAAATATTTTAAATCTGTTTCCTTATAGTGTTAATCTATTTAAAGTGATATTGTACTCTTCATACTGTGCAAAGGAATAAATCGTGAGTACCTTCTATTATAAAGTAGTTGCGCGTGATCGATTCTTTTAACGATTTTTTCGTTGTGATCACGTGTTTTTGATTTAAAATTAACCAGTTTACTTGTACAGGCTTAGCATCTGTAACAATTTTAAATTTTTATTGTAGTCAAACCTGTTCGATTTTCAGTAAGATGAGTTTTAATTTTTTTTTTCAGTAAATTAGCCTTTGCGAAATATCAAACGTATTTATTTTGCAACAAATTAACCACAAGATATGGTTCCTACTACAATTAGTACCAGCCATAGCTCGGGTTTGAAGTATTTCCAGCAGAGCCTATTAATCTAGCCAAAAATGGAACTCCCACTGTTTTTGCCGTAAGATAACCTCACAACGTGGTTCGAACCCTCAAAACATTTTTATTGTCTGTTAATACGAATAGAAATGTCATGCTGAGGCTATAATTAGTTTGGGTGGTTAGCTGGGAAATATAAATGAAATAAAATGAAATTAAATCGAATCATTTATTTGCTGAAGTATGGTGCTTACAGGTGAAATAACTTCCTAGACAGGCATTGTATTTACAAAGATTGTTAATGTTAAAGTTACGACAACTTTTATCAAGCTATCTGAAGTTCAGTGCTTTCCTTAGAAATTAAGATATTCTCGATATCCTAACGATGTACTATCATACTCTTCGGTAGTATAGTGGTAGGTAAGTATCCCCGCCTGTCACGCGGGAGACCGGGGTTCGATTCCCCGCCGACAAACTCCAGGTATAATAGACCTGGAAACAAACAAAAAGGGGAAAACGTCTTACGTCAGTTGACACTCACTTATGCTTGTATAAAATAAATTTTTAATTTATTAATCTTTTAACAAAAATACTGCGGTATTGCATTTGTTGTATTCTTAGGCTTTCCATGTAAGCGTTAATCTGAAGTATTAGCAAAGAGAAACCTTTATCTTCAACTTTGCTCTTTATTATTTTCATAAATTTTACGAGATCTTTTTTAACAAGTTTGCGGGTACTCAGCTAAAAGTAACAAATACATAAAGATGTTATTACAAGCATAAGTGAATGCGTCACTGAGTAGAATACCCGTACAATTCCTACATTTCTCGGTACTTACCTACTTGGGTGTTTGAGTGCGAGCAAACCTGGAAAAGGTGCAAATCTTTTCTGAGCCAAAACTGGTTCTGGATGGTGAAATCCAATCGAATTTAATAACGACCACCCCTCGCGGGGGTAAGGCGTTTGTACAAGAACTGTGTTCTCGAAGGTGAAATCCAATCGAAGTTAATAACGACCACCCCTCGCGGGGGTAAGGCGTTTGTACAAGAACTGTGTTCTCGAAGGTGAAATCCAATCGAAGTTAATAACGACCACCCCTCGCGGGGGTAAGGCGTTTGTACAAGAACTGTGTTCTCGAAGGTGAAATCCAATCGAAGTTAATAACGACCACCCCTCGCGGTGGTAAGGCGTTTGTACAACTGTGTTCCATCGCTCGGAACTCAATGAACTTGTAATTATTCTGGCCATCTGAGGTACACAAAGACCTGTATCGTGTACATCTCATATTTTGGCCATCAATATCTGGTGGGTTCTTACTAGAAAATCCAAACCAAAAACGACCGCCTCTCGCGGGGGTAAGGCGTTTGTGTAACTGTGTTCCATCGTGTGGAACTCAATGAAGTTGTAACTAATCTGGCGTTCTAATGTACGCAAAGACCTGTATCGAGCACATCTAATTTTTGGCTATCAGTTTTTGGTGGGGTCTCACAGGAGAAAACCAACCAATAACAGCCGCCCTTCACGGGGGTAAGGCGTTTGTACAACTGTGTTCCATCGCGTGGAACTCTTTAAACTTTTAATGACCCTGGCCTCCTGATACACGTACATACGTGTATCAAGTACACCCTCGCGGGGTTGATGTCACCCTAACCACTTTCAATACAAGGGTCAACTCTCTGATGCTCAGTTTGAAAACTGTAAGTACACTGGCATAGTTTTATTTTATAATAAGAGGCTCGTCGCCCGTGGCGCGTGCCTTAAACATTTTGAAAGCGTCCCAAGTACGCTCTATGGCCCCGAGCGGGGTTAGAAACCAACATATAACATCTAGTAATAGTTGTTACTTGTAATGTTAACAAGAAAGCCAGTTAACACACTTCCACTCTCAATGAAAAGAAAGCACTAAAATAAAGATTTGAATAAAAGCGTTGCCTTGTTTATGCATACCTCTTTTACACACTGTAAAAAATGGGTTACACATTTTGAAAGCATAGTACTTACAGTACAATGCTTTCACTTTCGTCATTTCTATTTCTAGTGGTGCAGTCTGATAGGTCAGCCTATCATCATCATCATCATCATTAGCCTATATTAGTCCACTGCTGGACGTAGGCCTCTCCCAAGACGTGCCACTAAGCCCGGTTTTCGGCTCTTCTCAGCCATTATTAGCCTTAGTATAATCCCAAAGCGCTACACGGTCATTTCTGTTTGCCAAGCCTTTTACCTGATAAGTATAACAAAGATTCCGGATTTTGTACAAAAACCTGGCGTATTATACAAAGTGAATTTTTCACGAGCGTATTTCAAGGTAGTAAAGTCCTATAGCTACTTTTTACACCTTATACAAAGAATTTGTTGAAAATACTTTACTTTTGTTGACCAGATGCCAAAATAATTTTTTGAAGATACTGTTTTTACCGAACGAGTTGGATGGCTAAGACAAAAGGTTAGCTATTGATATCGTTAATCGTGTGAATCTCTGCGATCACAAGGCAAAGTCATAAGGCATTTATTCCATGAAATCATAAAGATAACTTATAATTGTGCTAGAGCTAGGTGAATCGCATCAAAGTGTTGCCATGCTTTATTGAGATAGATAGATACATACTTTATTAAAATTGTATAGACTATAAATTTAAGAAACGCAATTTCTTCTAAAAAAGCTATCAGTTTATTAGATCAATTTCAAAGACTGATTTTTCCAAATTCATAAAATGCATTTTCTGGAAAAAAAAAAAAAAAAAAAAAAAAACACCTAGTGCCTGATAGTTATTATACACGCTAGTCAGAGCCAAGCACCAAGCACTTACCTAGGCACAGTGCGACAAAAGGATTCACTCCGAGGACAATTCCGAGGAGGGAAAATTTACTAAAACATGAATAATTTCATAGGTAATCATGATTGTCCAAAATGTTCTAGGCAGGTATCAAATCATGCTGATAATTTTTAAGCCATCGCCATCCAGTATGGTATCTATTACCGGTCGGTGTGGTTTGCTAAGTGGCGAAATTTCAAACACTGACTTGTCCGGCTCTAAATCCGCATATTGCAATCTAGTGTAGACTACCTTCTCTTTATTATCTTATGAACATGTAATAAATTTTACAAATAGATTTATTTTAGTAAAAAATACGTGAGGATAGTACAACTATCCTTGAACTATTTCATGGTGCGTTCAGTGTTCTGCGAAACTATACTAACTCGCATAACAGCTCACATCATTTTACTATCATAAATATCCCTCGTAATATTTCCTCATGGGAAATTACATGTTGACGTGCGAAACTCAAAGTCTAAGCTGTGGAGAAAAATCTAGTTTACAGGATTTTCGTTGATTCACTGTAAGTGTGGGAATACGAGGAGAAATATGAAATACAGACCAATTGGTGTAATTACTGCCGCGCACTGCCATATACCATACATACCATACTGCCATATATTTTTAGCTCATGTATGCTTCGATAACATGTGGCGTGAAATCGTTAGTAGTACTGCATAATATGTTAAATTTATCTTTGTGAGTTATGATGACCCAGACGCTTGTCTCTTAAACTCTTACGTTTAATACAACTGATTTTAAAAAAGTTTCCGGTTTGGGACGCTGACAAACTTACTTATATTTCAAATGATTCTATTGTCATTTATTAAAATAGTCGCACCACGCACGCTAACTCAGGAAGACACTTATATGATCAGCCCTTGCGATAAATCTTACTTGCAGTTGATCCTGTTCCACATTGGATCTATCAATAGTTCAAAATTAATATCCAAAATATATAATTTGGTTTCAATCATTACACTATTTACTGGTAATTCTAAACTCAAGATGAATCGTATTCACATTGGATCCTATTCCACATTAGATCTACTGATATTATCACTTTATTCGACAGTCGGTTCAAAACTGATTGCAGTAATTATTATAAATAATTCCGTTGAAAATTATTATCAGAATTACTGATAATTCTAATTCCAGTATATTTAGGAATAGAAGAAACTATAAGTGGAATAAAAGGCTTTACTCACTTATTATTTACAGTAGTAAAGTATAACATAAGGCCGCATTACGCACCGTCATAGCAAGTTAGGTCAAAATGTTGTATAGGGAGACTGCTACATGACACTTCCGTACTTTAGATCCACGATATCTACTAAGTGGGATCAAATATTATTTCCCGACAATTTTTTTGCCTGAGGGGTTTATCAATCAGATGGTGGGTACCAGCACATTCACATGTGATAGGTTATAAGCAAGTACCACTCCATTCTTACAAATCGTCCGGTTGAAGCAATAACTGAGCTTAATAACCCTTTCAAATAATAAAGTGTTAGTAGCATGATGATTTACGAAAACTTTCATTGTTTCTGATTATAATAAAATCTGATCTTATACAAGTAATTACACATTACAATTACAAGTAGTTATTGTAAATAACTGCAGTGATAGTAACTGATCTGTACACTACATATCAAGTACAATATATGATGTGTTAATAAGTTAATACAACATAAATTTTAATTTTCTATTCTTAGTAGGTACCTACCTACTTACTATTGTAAAATATTTTAATGTCACATTGGCGCTAGGTTACCACCTATTTCTTACAAGTGGCGACACCAGGCGATAACAAACAGGTCTCATATAAAGCTTTTAGCAACGGTCTAGTAATAAATAGCAACGTTTTACCTGAAATAAAACGTATATTTAATACTTACCTTGCTAAAAGCTTTCACTTTTATCTCTGCCTGGTGAAATTAAGCCAATGGTTTCAAGATGGCGCGGTACATTTTACGAAGCAAAACTGCGCGCGGCCGCCAGGTGGCGCCACTTGACCGGAAGCTTAAGGCTTAAAAGTATAAAAACTGGTTGAAATACGACGGAAACGGATACGCTGCTCTCGTATAAAGCTTTTAGCAAGGTAAGTATTAAATATACGTTTTATTTCAGGTAAAACGTTGCTATTGTGTGCTTAGATTTTTATATAATTCAAGCATTTATCTGTAGATTGTTACACTGCGCGGCTACCGGGCAACACTCTGTAGCTAAAATATCGACGCCGCACAATGTAATGTAACACGATACGACCCTCTGTTTCTTAGCGCGCCCGATAGAGGCGCTTATCTCGATTATAAACATATGAAAGGGTTCGCATAATACAAAATCTTAGACGAGTAAACTGGTTTACTCGTCTAAGCACAAAATACACTTTATCATGGAGATCAGTAACTTTGTTACTAGAAAATATTAAGTACCTATAGAATTGTACATACCCGTTTCGTTTCCTTATTTATTCATTTGAGAAATGAATTTATTGAATCCACTGCGACAGTCAATAAATGACCGATATAATTTGATAAATAGTTTTATTCGGTTGAGACCTTAATATACTTTTGTCGCTGACTGTACGAGCATTGACCACTGGACAAAGGCTTTTGGAGTTAACCAGTGAATTATTTTGTATTTTGTGCACCGCACAGAAGGCAGAGATACTACCGTAGAAGAGAGCTGTAAGAACAGTCATTAAATGTTCAGTTATCATGAATCCTCAGGTAATTTTACATGTTCTAAATGAAAAAATCATGTAGGTAGGTAGATTATAATAGAAGTTCAAACATAGTTTATTACTTTATTTATTTTGTGTTGGCCTCAAAATATTAATCGAATAATTTACAACAAATATTACAATACAATAAAATTATCCTTACTTTCAAACAGGAGAACGTTCAAACATTATTTAGCTAAATATTTATAAATTGACAAAGTTCTATTTTAGACATACCTACAATACTATAGAGTTTAAACAGGGAAACTACTAGTGGATTAGTTTATTGTCCCACCTGGCTTCAGGTAGCTAGGTACTTACCCAAGCCTAGGTAGGTACTACGGATATTGTTTGACTTTACCCACAACAAGCTATGTAGGTACTAATCCTTTTACGATTCGACTGGTTCCTATAATATACAGAGCGTCTACTCTTGAAAACGATAAACGAAGTTTTGTATTGTCAAGTTTCATTTCGTGACTCAACGAAATCAACGAAAAATTGATTGAAATAAAGGCCATATTAATCCTGTGCCGGTGCGCTGACCATTCAATGTAGTGTTTCATTATTCTCGTTGCTAAAACAATAACCAAAGGGTTGAGAGAGATTTTATAATCTTATGGCGTCTTATGACGGACGCTACCGTATGTTATAGGAACCAAGGTGTGTCGGTGTATTTACTTACCAATACACAGTTATTTTAGTTACATAAAATCTGCCAGTTAGATGAGAAACTGCGTTCTGTAGTGCTTTTAGCAGAAAAAGGGTATAATCAATCTAAGTTGGAAACACCAATACAGCTAGACTTAGGACCGAATTAAAAAAAAACAAGCAATTCTTCTCAGTTTAAAACTGTCAAGTCTCCACTCAGCTTCAATTAAGATAAGTCCGAGGTTCTACAATCCTTTGGTTGAATATCTAATTATTAATGGCAATATTAGTAACTCACAAGGATAAAAAGCGCAACTAAATATAAAAACTATGCATTTCACACTCTGTAAAAGTAAAATAAAAAAGTATTTCAATGTGTGTACTTAATTTTATTTGGTAACTGCAACAAAAGCTTCAACAACAGTAAGCAAAAGCTCGATTATTATTTACAGTTTCAACAACCAGATTTTAAATACTTACATAGGAACCAAAATAACTTAACCTCTTCTACTCTCACACATATTTGTCCAAAATACAAAAGAAAATAGTGTCTGAAATCTCCGCAGTCTAAAAATTAAAACGAAGGAGTAGTTTCTGGACATTGTGCTCATCTATGCCAAACAAACATAATTAAGTACTTTTATTTATGGAAAAATATAAAAAGAAAGTCACACAAGCTCTAAGCGTCGCTAAAAGCGGGTTGCAAACGAAATATCTCCTCAATGGCTATAAAAAAAACTACTGAAAATGTATACACTGTATTGAAGTAAGTAAACATTACAACATAAGTATAAAATATAAAAAAACAAAGTGCAATATTAAGCGAATACATATAAAAGGATAGAACACAGTATAGCTCTTGGGATACTCATAAACTCACGCAATGACTCTTAGGTGTGGTCGGAGTAAATTGTCTGATTGTTAGTACCGCATATACGAGGTATTTTTTTAATAGAAGCATTTAATGTCCAGTTTCTAAACCATAATAAAACCCGTTAGCAGCACTTCAGATCGCAGTCTGTCAGATACCTAATGTCTCATTTCACTGGCCAGTGAAATGAGACATTAGGTATCTCCTGTCTACCCTAAAAATTGGCTGCTTCATTAAAACACAACTTCTGTTATATGACTTTTTAAATACGAGCTTTGCAAGTCCAAGAGCTATGACCAAAGTTCTCAAATAGAAAACAGCCACAGAGTTATAGGAAACAGTAATTTTGACATAGCTAATGACACATAAAAAATAATTTGATACCATGACATTGTACTGATTGACGTTTCTCTACATAAAATATAGATTTTCAAAACTCATTTTATTGCATAAAGAGAGCTAATTTTATAAGGAAAAACAAAAATAATAGCAAATCATATTAAAATGTTCATTGTTACCATTGGTAAAGTATCTGGAATGTCACACAAATATTAAAAATACTGATTTTTTAAACAACAAACTTATTATTAATAATATACATGCAATCACTATTTTTGGGTGTTGCAACCTGAACCCGATTTGTAATAAATAATAGCTAGTTCCGCGGTGCAATCCAATATTACGCCGTGCCACCACGTCTTATTGCGATTCCGAACTGAAACGTTCAGTTTCGACAGATTCGATGACACAATATGAATCTTATCTTGACGGAATAAATGTCCAAACGAAAAGATTCAGTTTAGGAATCGCAATAAGCCGTAATGGTACGGCGGATAGACAGTTACATACCTACTCGTATAATGTATTATTCACGTAACTGATTTTTTTATATCTATCTATCTATACCAATTATAAGAATCTTTGTCCTGACTGACATATAGAAAACGCACAGCCACTGGACGTAGAGGCTCAAAATTTTCAAGCTATTTTTGTCTTGGTGCGTAGAGGTGTTCTAAAAAAAGAACTCTAGAAATTCAACACCTAAACGTGTACAGAAGGGGTTGAAATTTGCATGAAAATAATATCACACGGACGACGCGCGCGATTCTCTAAATAATATTCTTACCAAAGTCACTTCATGCCACAAAGTTTATGGACATCGAAAACCGATAAAAACAAATATATCAGCAATTTGTAACTACGTTTATAGGACTATCGAGAACTATAATCTCTTTTCTTCGGTAAGATTGCATAAAACAATATTTTTGGCAGATTATATCAAGCAGGGCAAATACTGCACATCTAGTATAAGACTACTATAGTTAACGCCACAACCGCCCGTTCACCGACCCCTAAGTGACCAAGTGTTATCCAATAACACTACTGAAAAAAACCGTCTGTCTAGGTAGCTTAGGGCTTGGCCACATCACAATGAGATGTCGTACCACGCCACCGCATTGTGCTAATGTATCCAAGCCCTTAGCCAATATTGGACTACGCGCGAAACCAGAGACCTTATTCTAGAAAACGTTCGACAAAATGTTTAGTGATGAGTGACGTTAATAACGAATAACTTTGCTGTGACCGACAACGGATTGGAATGGATTTTCATTTTAAATTACTAACTTATCGAATAACATTTGTCATTAGAAAAGAACACGCGCATATACGACAAAAAATACTCAGCTGGACAACTACGTGAATAATAATAATAATAATAATGCTGGACACTCCAGACAGCATCATCTAGCCCCAAGCTAAGCAGAGCTTGTGTTATGGGTACTAAATGACTGATATATTTAATACAATATACTACATGCATAGATATTTTTTTTATTATACATAGAAAATACCCAGAACACCCGGAATAAATATTTGCAGATCGTACAAACATTTATTCCAAGGCGGGAATCGAACCCGCAACCTCCTGCGTTGCAGGCGGACATTCGCCCGCCGCGCCACATCGGTCGTCAAAAAAAGCTACTACCACATCTTTACCAAATAAGAATCTTTTATGTTTTCGTCTGAGATATAAGTTTTTAATGGTATAATGAAGGTATTTTGTTTAATATAATGTGCGTGTGCTAGGTAATTAAATGTAATTATGTCATCTCATCCAATGTAATTTGTCGAGCGTGTCCGAGCATAAGGCCTAGCTTAAATCATAATTCACCGTAAAATCCCACAATCACCTACATGAATAAGATTAGTACAGTCACCTTGCAACACCCTACAATTTAACATTACTACATTTTTCATTTATGTTCAGGTTTTGCGATTGATAAAAATATTGCACCGTTATTTGCCTTCCTATTAACATTAGTAAGGGTCTAACTACTAAAGCGCATGCTTCGGCATCGGGGCTCGCTTTGGGCGCATTTTATATGACGTTTTAGCATAACAACGTAAATACATAAACCCGTGAATAATAGACATCTTTAAAAAATCTTTTGTTTGTCTAAGAAGGGTCGACAGCAATTGCTGAAGCATGCGACTGTGTAGTTTGACCCTAGTAACTATTGCGCATTACGATTGTGTTTTATTATATAAAATACACAACAGCCAAATAGCCCCATCTATTGGAACTCAACGAAACTTTACAAGATTGTAACTACTAGTATGTAACAGTGATTTAAAACTGAAGGCTTTGAAACGCCTAATTTAATTTTATTTGCACGAATTTCGTTGCTATTATTCACAAGAGTTTAAAATACAATAGAATGTTTAGGTAAACAACACTACCTGATAACTGACTACATCGACTTATTTGTTATACAATTAAATATTTATCTATGTATTATTTTTCTAATGGTAATTATATGCCCTCGCTGTCACTGAGATCACAGTATGTATTGCTTATAGTTTTAATATCTTCAAATGGGGCCGATAATTATACTAAAGCATATAATGGTCGCAACTGCCAGCAGTTGCGCAATATAATATGTTATTGCGATTACAATAGAGTCTACTTTCGAAGCTAATTTGATTGAACCATATTGTAATCTCAGAAGTGAGGCTCGGGCAGCTGAGCGGGAAAATTTGAACCGAGCGCGGTCAAATACATCAGTTATGGTAATCGGAAGTTCCCTTGTTGTTCACGTGTGCAAACACACGGGTTGCGCAGGCATAGGGGCAATTCTTTTTAAAATGCACAATAGTTATTCATGACCAATGGAAATACATGTCAATAAAATGATTTGGTCATTTACATAGCTTTATTTTGAGGCGTTACATTTGCTTAGATATTTTGACACAAGTGTCAGTGGTGTGGTTACCTTGACCGCAGGTCAAAAAGAATATCTGGCAAAAATACTTCGGACCGTTTATTTACGCTAAGAAGGTACAAGTAGTTTTGCAATAAGAATGTATTCACTTTACTACCTCAAACGATTACCTCACCAGAATACGGGTGTTTTCATCGAATGAATTATCGACATCCTCAAGGAATAACATGGTAACTATTTTTTGCCTATTTTGTGTTAGATACATTCATACTTTGATGTGTTCTCCTGTGAAATAGTAAAAAGTGAAATACCATGATATTTCTTGAGGTGTCGCCATCTCAAAACATATTGGACTGAACCTCACCATAATAAGGTATAATAGATAATAATCAATATAATGTTGCTTGAACTGATAATGGACGTAATCTCACCAAAATAAGGTACATGTTACTGATAGAACTTTAGCAATAATCAACCTAACCACACCGCAATAAGGACGACCTTCAAGGCAATAGAATGTTTGCGTAGCGACATTGCGCCAAACGAGAATGGACCTAACCACACGACGACTTTACATGGTAATAGACTGCTTGTGCAGCAAGCGTTGACGATGCCTCAAACGATAATGGACCTAACCTCACCGCAATAAGGATGTATTTCCCGCGCTCCCGCACTTCTTTACTCGTTATCGGCTCGCATGCCACGCACTTCGCCTTCGCGACGCAGTCTCTCCAGTTCCTCTTTAGTGCGGTCCTCTATGGCGCGGATGTCGGCCATAGTCATACCGAACCAGTCGTCCATGGAGCAGAACACTTGTCTGGAAATTAATAAAAATAGTATGAAAATATATAATAAAATATACCCTTAGGATCAGACGGCAGGGTTGGTTCCACTAGACCACCGGTTAACACATTTTGCAGTCAGTCAGTCGTCAGTCATATATAAAACTAGCGAAACGTGCGCGACTTTGTCCGCATGAAGTTATTTCATACAAATTTCAACCCCCGCTGTATACGTTTAGAGGTTGAATTTCGGGAATTCCTTTACACTTCTACGCACCAAGACGAATATACTCTGAAAATTTCAAGTGTCTACGACCCGTGGTTTAGGCTGTGCGTTGTCTATATCCCAGTCAGTCAGTCAGGACTAAGATTCTTATATTGGTATAGATAGATAGATGGTATAGATTTATTTACCTGTGGAATATGGTGAAGAGCCGCCGTTCTGATTTATGGATAACATTCTCTACTTTGCTCTGAAATAAAAAAAAAACCTCATTAGTATGTATGATAAATACATTGTATTTTAAAATTTTATTTTATTATAACGGAAGTAATTTAGTATATACAAATATTTTACATCTAATATTTAACCTATCTACCTTATATCTACATATTTTATCATAACATTTCTACCTATAGTAAAGTGCGGGTCTTTACTATAGGTAGAAAACAGAATTTAAGTCACTGACCGATAAATACTATACAAAGTGGGCAAATTTCGAGAAGTTTTTAAACTGCCCTAGTCTACTACTAACTCTGCAACTCTGCAGTAGCTGACATGTAACAAGTCAGGCTAGTGATCGGCAGACAATCAATTTGACTGACTTTTAGATTAATATTCAAGACACAACACGTGAAACGCTTGTCTATGTCAAAATTTGAAGTATTTTGATATAGTAGTATATATATATACCATAAGACACGCGCGT
Source organism: Electrophaes corylata (assembly GCA_947095575.1). NCBI lineage: Eukaryota > Metazoa > Arthropoda > Insecta > Lepidoptera > Geometridae > Electrophaes > Electrophaes corylata. The sequence continues at coordinate 5,296,400 of OX352720.1, forward strand.
GACCTGCGAGGCAACATCAGGTGGGACATCTGCTTGTTCTATCAGCAAAAAAAATACGCAAGCGTAGAGGCACCATAATAGACCAGCGCCACGTGTCGCGTGTCGCGACGCATCAGAAGCTTATCAGTCCCAAACATTTTGTACAGAAATGATTACACTAGAGCAGACGACGCGGTGCGGGTCTGTTTCGTCTCTGTCCGTCCCATACAACATGCCTGAGACCGACGCGGGTCCACGCTGTTTGTGTTTTATGTGCTGCCTTACGTGTTCGTGTTTACGCTAAATTTCGTCTCTGAATCATAGCAGTCCATACAGAGTTGTACTGAAGGTTTCTCTACTTTATAGAGACAATTAATAACATAAGTAACGTTAATTTAATATTTTTTATTTAGGTTTTTCTGCAGTAGTAACTTGACATAGACAATTTTAGCCACGACTGTGGCCTATTTCAATAATATTACTAATTGACATAAAAACAGTCTAAACAAAGTTGATGTGTAGTGTAATTACTAAAATGATTACATACCTGAAGGCCGAACCATTTGAACTCGGCAGTGACTAGCTTGTAACAAGTCATGACTGGCTTGAGGTCTGCCTTCCAGTTGGGGCCCACCAGCGGGCCGCGGCCTGTCTTCTTCGACTTGAACTTGGTCGGGTCGGTCTCGGCTTTGTAGTCGGCCGACGGGAGTGGGTCGTTCGCGATGTCAATGTGAACGACTTCGCGGTTCTTTAGCTTCTCCGGTGGTAGTTCATGAACCTATAATAAAGAAATATTGCCAGACATTTAACACAGCCTCATACGCAAACAAAGCTTGTATTATACTATACATACTTAAAATTTTCCATAAAACCCAGAGACAACACACTTAAATATGAAATATATTCATCCTTGCTGGGGATCGAACCCAAAACCTACATCGCAGAAATATAGATAAATATAGTGTAGTGTAATTGTTGGAACCGCTTTATAGTATAGATAGCACAACCAATCTAAACGAACAGTAATTGGAACAGAAGCATCCCCAAGGCGGTTAGCTATATTGTCATGTTGAATGGCAAATGCTGATACACGATAAAAGTGCAGGTGATCGTGATTAATGTTACAAACGCACGAAGGACTATATACAACATGTTAGGCTGTAATCTTTTAGATTATATTGAAAAAGTTATAGTAGTAATTAAATAAAAAACTTTGAAAATCAAGACGAGTAGCACGGTTATAGAGATACAACATAAATATACCACGGGGTCTATTTCGCAAAACTATAAAAGAAGCTCGTATTGCCATCGTGAGAATCTTCGTTTAGCGTGTGTTAGTAGAGCCCCCATTATTAATTGGCCATATCTTCAGTATCAGTTCAAGAAGTGAAACTGATATAAACTTTTATAAATTGCAAAAACGTCGTTTCAATCGAGAAGTTCAACGTGTTCAGATTGTGCCTAAGTTCTTATTTATGTTTCAAGTTAAAACAAAATGTTCGAAATCATTCATAATCGTTCAACTATAGTATATTTTTCGTTGCCGACTATTATGACGTATTTTCGACGTCGTCAGTAGTTCAAGGACATTGGAAAGTTCGAGTGCAAGCCAGGGGAGTAATTAATGAATGTCAAAGTGAAGCCCAATGTAGACTAGTAGGTCAAGCTTCACTGCAATCTTCTTTCAAGTAGAGTGGTTTTGATGACGAATACGAATGTAAGAGGGTGCCGTGCCTACATTACAAGGCTGAAACATCATTTGTTTCTCCATCTGACGACTCTTTTGAAGCATTTGGCAACTGTCTTTGAGATTTGATTTGCGGGACAAATGTTTGCACAATCTGCAAATATTTGTTCCGATTTATTTTATTTATTTATTTAATGCACAAAACACATTATAACCACAGAAAAACTAAAATTATAAGGATTGTGAAGGAAGGAGGAAGAAGGCTCAATATTTCCTACATGATTTCAAGTCCAAAAATAACTTGTTGCGTAAGTATCAATGTTAATAATGAGAGTTTACTGTGTTTTTCGTGTGTTTCCTTAACTGATTATATTATGTATAAATATGCAGGATGTTTCTTTTAGAAGGAACGTGTTTATTTCACACGTGTAGGTATTTGCTTTATCGCGTGGTCGTAAAACTGTATTTGCACTCTATCTGATAAATCGGAATAGTCCGATGGAAAACGGCTGTGAAAACTCAAGTATGACTGAGTCAGTTATTGTTCTTTGATAATTCAATTTAAAATAGTATTCAGTCGAATTCTTCGAATATATTTTACTTAAATTGATGTCATTACCGACAGTGTCTAATAAAAGAGTTTATTCTTCACGGTTTCTTTTACTAACTCTTATCTTACTCTTTTACTTACTTCTATCTATCTTACTAACAATAAAATTCAATTTTGAAGTAAGAAAAATACTTAGATACTCGGTCTGTTTTATAAAAACTTAGACAATAACACGGGTCTATAAAAACACTGTCACTTTCATGTCAAGAAAATTTAGATTTAGAAAATTTAATTTAAATGACTACTTTAGTTAAAGGAGACTTCTAAGACCTTTATGAAACAGACGGACTATATATAAGATACATGAATTTTAGCACGTAATAGATACGATGTTTGTAATAGGCTATTTTTTAGGTTGAGGCGACAGATTTTCTTAGCATTAAAATCGGATTAAAACAAGTTCGAAAAGAATTAGTTACTATGTAAAAATACTATAATTCGGAAGATTTTTTATAACAAGCCGATGCTAATATTCTACGAGCTTTTGTTAGTACCTATCACTTGGGATCTTTGTCAGATAACCTTAGCCGACTCGTACCTACCTCATTGGGTGACAGTTTTATTAAGCCAATACTATTAGAGATGGTCTGACAGACTTCGACCTGTATTGCTAACAGAAGCTCGTAAATTGGAATTCATGAGCTTCAGCCACAAAATGTCGTCACAGTGTGCAGTGAGTTCATATAAAATGTAAGAAAAATGTAGTAGTACAAATGTGGCGATGTTTTGTTACCATAGCGCCTAGCCCGAGTGCAAGAACTCTAAGCATGGTCGTCCAAAGGTCTATAAAAACAATAAAAATATCACAACAGAATGAAAAAACAAGCACACAATAATACTTTTATTATATTACGTACCTATTGTGTCTGTATATGAACTGAACCATGGCACGGCATATAATGATGTCACTTAATATCTTACAATTAGATTTGATTGCTCTTGCGTTAGTTCCGTGATAGTTAGGTGTGTGTTGCTTTAAAGACGAGCTGGGGACAGTAAAATGATTCTATTTTTTATGGGCAGTATGGAACATGCATATGGCCTACCCAATGGTGACTGGTTACCTGCCTATAACAATTGCATTACCTCACAGAGGACGTCTAGTGAGGACGCACCTTACGTGGCATTACACTGTGTCCATCACTCTGAGACGTAAAGGTGTTGATTCTTGTTACGCCTCACTGAGGATGCGCCCTACGTAGCATAACACTGCTTCCGTCAACGTCACAAATGCGCCTGTATTTGCACAGGCGCATACGCGTTCAAATCGGAACAGTTAATACGAGCATCACTCCTTGACTCCAGAAATAGGTACGGTACCTATAGTACGGTACCCTTCCACGAACCATACTCTTTTACTAACATTTAGCACGGAATGTAATGAAAACGAAACCAAGCGAGAAGGTTGTATGACACAATTTTCAGTAAATAAAAACTTTTGTAGTTCTACGAGGATGATGACCGATATGGCGCGGCGGCCGAATGTTCGCCTGCGACTCAGGAGTTGCGGGTTGATTCCCGCCATGGGATAAATGTTTGTACGATCTGCAAATATTTATTCCGGATGTTCTGGGTATTATCTATGCATAAAAAAATATCTATGCATATAATGTATTGTATTAAGTATATCAGTTATCTAGTATCCATAACACAATGGGGCTAGATGATGCTGTGTGGATTGTGTGATTATTATTATCTATTATATAAAAGAGAAGTCCATTCACTCACTGACTCATCACGATTCCTCCGAAACTACAAGGCTTAGAAGTCTGAAATTTGGCACAAGGATTCTTTAGAGGGTGTAGACGCTCACTAAGAACCGATTTTCGAAAATTCGCACCCTAAGGGGTTGAAAAGGGGTGAAAACGTTTGTATGCAAAATCGTATTCAGTGGTCGTATTGAAATGAAACTTTGGATAAATGTTACTTATGGCAAGGCTAATAAATTGCATCATTGTTTTTTTTTAAACAACCCTTATAAGGGGTGCGATGGGGTGTTAAAGTTTGTATGGAAAAATCGTAATGCGTGTTGCGATTTGCTTCAAACTCAGTTTGGCTTCTTAAAATACAAAAATATTAATGACTACATTCAAAATTTTTCAAAACTACCCTTACGAAAGGGGATGGTCGGGTGTCAACATTTATATGAAAAAATCTGTATGCTTGGCTTGATTTACTTCAATCTTTGTTCGGACACTTAAAATACGATATTACTATACAAGTTTTTCATGGTTTTAAAAAACAACCCCTACAGCTACCCCTACCCCAATAATTTCATACAAAATAAAATTATGCCAACTTAAAAACATTTGGTGTACTAAGCACTCTTTATAAGGCTTGAGTGCTTACTAAGAAACGATTTTTGAAAATTCGCACCCTAAGGGGTTGAAAAGGGGTGTAAACGTTTGTATGCAAAATCGTATTTAGTGGTCGTATTGAAATGAAACTTTGGATAAATGTTACTTATGGCAAGGCTTATAAAATGCAACATTGTTTTTTTTTAAACAACCCTCATAAGGGGTGCGATGGGGTGTTAAAGTTTGTATGGAAAAATCGTAATGCGTATTGCGATTCGCTTCAAACTCAGTTTGGCTTCTCAAAATACAAAAATAATAATGACTACATTCAAAATTTTTCGACACTACCCTTACGAAAAGGGATGGTCGGGTGTCAACATTTATATGGAAAAATCTGTATGCTTGGCTTGATTTACTTCAATCTTTGTTCGGACACTTAAAATACGATATTACTAAACGAGTATTTCATGGTTTTAAAAAACAACCCCTACAGCTACCCCTACCCCAATAATTTCGTAGAAAATAAAATTATGCCAACATAAAAACATTTGGCGTAGGCACTCTTTAAAAAGCTTAAGTGCTTACTAAGAAACGATTTTTGAAAATTCGCACTCTAGGGGGTTGACAAGGGGCGTAAACGTTTGTATGCAGAATCGTATTTAGTGATCACATTGAAATGAAACTTTGGATAAATGTTACTAATGTCAAGGTTTCAAAAATGCATTATTGTTTTTTTTAATTACCCTTATTAGGGGTGTGATGGGATGCCAAAGTTTGTATGGAAAAATCATAATGAGTGGTGCTATTTGCTTCAAACTCAGTTTGGCTTCTTTAAATACAAATATAATAATTACTACGTTTAAAAATTTTTCATGACCACCCTTATGAAAAGGGGAGGTCGGGCGTCAACATTTATATGGCAAAAATTGTATGTGCGGCTTAATTTACTTCAACCTTGGTTCAGACACTTAAAATACGTTATTATTGCGACTAGCTTCAAACTTAATCATGGAATACACAACCATGGAAAACACAGCCAGGAATTTGTTTACATTCTTGCATCCAATTCCATGGTCGTGTATTTCGTGGTTGTGCTTTTTAGGTTATACCAAATTTTCTGCACTCTTGGAAAACACAAGCTTAGGATTGGATGCCAAAACCTATACTCCGTTTGCACTCGCTTTCTAGGGCGGATCTGACTCGGAGAGGTTAGGTTAGGTTAGAACATAAAAAAACGCGCGAGGCGAGCGAGCGGAGCGAGCGTGCTGCGGCAGCAGCCGCCGAAGCGCCAGAATTAAAACTACATGATCTACCTATACTAAGGTACAACTTGACTCTTTATTAGTTGCGTCTTTTGCTCTCGCTTTCAAGGGCGGATCCGACTCGGATAGGTTAGGTTAGGTTAGAACATAAAAAAACGCGCGAGGCGAGCGAGCGGAGCGAGCGTGCTGAGGCAGCAGCCGCCAAAGCGCCAGAAATAAAACTGCATGATCTACCTATACTAAGATGCAACTTGGCTCTTTAGTTGCGTCTTTGCAATCGCTTTCTAGGGCGGATCCGACTCGGATAGGTTAGGTTAGGTTAGAACATAAAAAAAACGCGCGAGGCGAGCGAACAGAGCGAGCGTGCTGCGGCAGCAGCCGCCGAAGCGCCAGAAATAAAACTCCATGATATACCTATACTAAGTTACAACTGACTCTTTAGTTGCGTCTTTGCACTCGCTTTCTAGGGCGGATCCGACTCGGATAGGTTAGGTTAGGTTAGAACATAAAAAAAACGCGCGAGGCGAGCGAGCGGAGCGAGCGTGCTGCGGCAGCAGCCGCCGAAGCGCCAGAATTAAAACTGCATGATCTACCTATACTAAGGTACAACTTGACTCTTTAGTTGCGTCTTTTGCACTCGCTTTCAAGGGCGGATCCAACTCGGGTAGGTTAGGTTAGGTTAGAACATAAAAAAACGCGCGAGGCGAGCGAGCGGAGCGAGCGTGCTGCGGGAGCAGCCGCCGAAGCGCCAGAATTAAAACTGCATGATCTACCTATACTAAGGTACAACTTGACTCTTTAGTTGCGTCTTTTGCACTCGCTTTCAAGGGCGGATCCGACTCAGATAGGTTAGGTTAGAACATAAAAAAAACGCGCGAGGCGAGCGAACAGAGCGAGCGTGCTGCGGCAGCAGCCGCCAAAGCGCCAGAAATAAAACTGCATGATCTACCTATACTAAGATGCAACTTGGCTCTTTAGTTGCGTCTTTGCAATCGCTTTCTAGGGCGGATCCGACTCGGATAGGTTAGGTTAGGTTAGAACATAAAAAAAACGCGCGAGGCGAGCGAACAGAGCGAGCGTGCTGCGGCAGCAGCCGCCGAAGCGCCAGAAATAAAACTCCATGATATACCTATACTAAGTTACAACTGACTCTTTAGTTGCGTCTTTGCACTCGCTTTCTAGGGCGGATCCAACTCGGGTAGGTTAGGTTAGGTTAGAACATAAAAAAACGCGCGAGGCGAGCGAGCGGAGCGAGCGTGCTGCGGGAGCAGCCGCCGAAGCGCCAGAATTAAAACTGCATGATCTACCTATACTAAGGTACAACTTGACTCTTTAGTTGCGTCTTTTGCACTCGCTTTCAAGGGCGGATCCGACTCAGATAGGTTAGGTTAGAACATAAAAAAAACGCGCGAGGCGAGCGAGTGGAGTGAGCGTGCTGCGGCAGCAGCCGCCGAAGTTCCAGAATTAAAACTGCATGATCTACCTATACTAAGGTACAACTTGACTCTTTAGTTGCGTCTTTTGCACTCGCTTTCTAGGGCGGATCCGACTTGGATAGGTTAGGTTAGGTTAGAACATAAAAAAACGCGCGAGGCGAGCGAGCAGAGCGAGCGTGCTGCGGCAGTAGCCGCCGAAGCGCCAGAAATAAAACTGCATGATCTACCTTTACTAAGGTAGGTACATCTTGACTCTTTAGTTACGTCTTAACGAAGCATAAGCGTTGGGAAGGACTCATAAACTACCCTTATGAGGGGTGCGAAAAGGCGTTTGTATGGAAAAATTATAATGCATGGTGTGATTTGCTTCAAACTCAGTTTGGCTTCTTAAAATACAAAAATAGTAATAACAACGCTTAACATTTTTTAAAACTACCCTATCGAAAAGGGGAAGGTCGGGTGTCAACATTTACGGTAGGTACCTTATATGCGTGACTTGATTTCTTTCAATTTTGGTTCGGACACTTAGAATACGATATTGTTACACAAGTTTTTCATGATTTCAAAAAAACAAACCCAGCAGCTGGTTGGAAGAGATAAAAATGTTTATTTCATCTATACAAATAAATAAAATTGAAGCGTCTGTAATATTAAAATAACCGGTTTTTACTGCATGCCATATGTACATGTACCAAAATAGCTTTTTTTACATATTTTGTCTATCTGTCTGTCTATCTGTTTGTTTGTTCCGGGCAATCTCTGGAAAGGCTGAACTGATTTCGACGGGACTTTCACTGGCAGATAGCTGATGTAATAAGGAGTAACTTAGGCTACTTTTATTTTAGAAAAAATAGAAAATGTCCAAGTAGGTACTGCCCAATATCGCGTGCAGCCTTTCACGCTCTAACCAGTGAACCGATTTGGATGAAATTTGAAATAAATATAGATTGTAATCTAGAATAGGACATAGGCTTCTTTTTATCCCGAAAAAATAACGGGAACGGGCAAAATCTGTCACGCAATCTGCGAGTGGCCGCTATTTTATGCCATATACCCTCTATTAACGCCATCTGTTGGCGACGCCGAGTACTACTTCAGTTATTTTATAGTGACTACAATCATCAGTAGGTACTTATGTACTAGCGCCACCGTGCATTTTTATTTTTACATAGTACCTTTGTAAAAATGTTTACCGCCCAACGAAGTGGGCACGGGTCAGCTAGTTAATGATAAAAACAGTTGCAAACGAAGTGCAGGCTAATTATAACCATTTAATAATAGCACAACTCAATACACACCGTTCTACGTTATCTAAACATCAAGGTCACTTATGCCTACAATACAACATTTTCGCTGTGATAAAGATAAAGGTAGGGTACCTTTGGTAAATAAACTTTATCTAAAATATGCGTGGTTTTTACAGTTGTGATTACGCCTACTTGCTATGTAGTGGCGAAAATATGATACTAACTTCAATGTTTCTCTAGTTGACCCATCCCCCCGAAAATGAAGCCATTTATTTTTATTCTATACTTTAAGTAACAATCAAAATAAAATCGAAAGTAGGTACCGAACAGACTTTTAAAAGATTTGATATTAATCAGCTCTGAATTTTATTCGAAAGGATCTCGGGCAAATTACAATATCATCTATTAATATTCAGTTCCTACGACATCGAACTAGTTTTGACAATAACCAGGGTTTCGGATACTTCTACCATCGAACTGGATTCACTGGAGGTCTGATAGGACCTCCAGTGGTTTAGTAGTAATAGAGCTCTTTGTGAAGGGCTCGTCCGGACCAGTACTACCACCATGCCTATTTCTGCCGCCAAGCAGCTTGCTGTGTTCCGGTTTGAAGGGTATGGGTGCCGGTGTAATTACAGGCACCTGCATGCCTCAGGTTGATCGACGCTGAGTAGTGCATCGTAGGTGACGTTCCTAACGTGCGTGACCTACGAGGAAATGCTTTGTTATAGGTGATAAGTTGTATAAAAAAAAGTGTTTAGGATACTCCTACCATCGAACTGGATCACTGGAGGTCTGTTAGGAGTCGAGTCGAAGTCATTACAAAAATTATGTTATGGTGTTTAACTGTTTAAGGATAAATAGCAAAGAATCAACTTGTTGCTTGTGACTTTGATAGATAAAAACACGAATACTGCCCTCGACATTGAGGTCGGAATAGCTCAATACTTCGAGTTTTTCAAACGAACAGTAAACCTTGCAAATACTAGTTTTACGACATGTTACAAACGATTATGACGTCAGTCGACTCGTTTTAATGTTGTTTGTAAATCCCCGTGTAAATATAGTAGTGTTATGTTCATGTGTTAATTTGATTAATAGCTCTATGTTACTTTCGAGTGATAGACTGACAATTCTATACTAATCTTCGATCAATGATATCCCTAGATATAGGATCAGCGCAAAAAATCCGTCTCCGTAACTTACTTGATTAGTGAGTTCTTATTTTGTTCTGACAATTAGTGACATTATTCAATAGGTGATATGGTTGTAATAAGATTGCACTTAAAACTGTTTATAATTTTTCTCATTTCGTTAGTAAACAAATGTAGCTGTCTAATTATATATTCACACGGACAGCTTTTTGGTATGATTTTGTATGTGACCCGTCATCTAGGTGTATCATTGATCGAAGATACTAATCATCAAGAAGTCTTGTAGGTTTAGTCTTGAAAACAATAAACGAAGCTTCGTGTAGTAATTTTTTTTTTTATAATCATAACCAGACACAATAAGCTATGTTCCTTCCTATATTGTCTACATCGTTTTAGACCATTAATTAGGTTTATTAAGGTATATCAATTTAGGTTTAGTCTTGAAAACAATAAACGAAGGTTCATGTTGTATTTTTTTCTTTATAATCTTAACTAGACACAATAAGCTATGTTCCTTCCTATATTGTCTACTTCGTTTTAGAACATTAATTAGGTTTATCAAGGTATATCAATTTAGGTTTAGTCTTGAGAACAATAAACGAAGGTTCGTGTTGAATAATTTGTTTTTTTTTTCTTATAATCTTAACTAGACACAATAAGCTATGTTCCTTCATATATTGTCTACTTCGTTTTACACAATTAATTAGGTTTATCAAGGTATATCAATTTAGGTTTAGTCTTGAACACAATAAACGAAGGTTCGTGTTGTACATTTTTTTTTTATCTTAACTAGACACAATAAGCTATGTTCCTTACTATATTGTCTACTTTGTTTTGGACAATCAAATTGATATGATTTGCTACGAGATCCAACATGTCCTTTTTTAGTGATATAAAGTAGAAATAAGTTTGTTTATTGGTGGTACCTTAAGAGATGTTGACATAGCTATTATGACTTAAAAGTGAACAATAATAGTAATTTTGTGTGGAACTAACTCAGTTGTAAGAACACTATCTCCCATACTAAGATTATCCTATGTTGTGGGCATATGTATAAGTAGTATTTTTTTAGTTAGTTGCAACTGAGATAGTAAGTGTTCTTGTGCAAATTGAAAGCAATCTATGTCTGTTAATAGATAAATAAAAATACCTAAACTTACATTGTATTGGTCTCCGCCATCAGGTACATGCAATGACTCTATGCAAATTACGAAGTTCTCCTTCATATATCCAGGATTCTGAAAGGGAAAATTAAGAGTACCTTTTACAATTAGTAGTTTTCCCAGTTACCTTGCTATGGTCACTTCAAAGCGAATGACAGTCAGTCAGTATGGATAAAAAATCTCATAAGTGGTCACCAAGAAACGGGCTCAAAACAACACAAAACAGAAATCACAAAAACTCGGAATTTTTTAAAGAACTCCTTCATATTTTAGGCACGTGTTCGAGCTCTTGATCCCGATTCTAGCGGTCGTTAAGCCATGACGGACGGTTTTGGGGTGGCTTTGATCTAAACACAGTGTAAACTCCATCGCCTGAGTAATCCAGTAGCTCATACAAACTTACTCTACTTATTGATTCCAAGTTTATAAAGACAAAACTTCACATTGCTAATAATTCTTCAGAAATATAAGTAGTTTTAGTCTACCTATTTAACTGGCGCAGGAGGTTGGATAATTTAATCCTCAAACGAATTGTAGTGGTAGCGTTTTCTTACCGTTAGAACCGTCCGACAGTAAGGGTAGGCATTCCACGCCTCCTCGTGAACTTCCAGAGAACCTTTGGGCGCTAGAAGTCTGATGAAGGCCGGTACTTTAGATGCCAAATGGTAGATCTTGTAGGTATACTGACCAGATGAATATCTGCCACCTGTTGGGGGAATTGGTACTTTAGAATGTAGAAGAAAGAAGGTGCTAATTAGTTTTTGACACGTGAGAGACACTTGTTTTTTTTTACGTCGACAGTGAATCTTCCTAACTTTATCTACCATTATACTATCGAACATACTTATTGAATTTTCATAGTACATGCTTTCGTTGAATAGCCACGATTATCAAATTCTCAAATCAAACCAAACCTAATTAAAGTAGGTAAGTACGTAGAATAGAAGTTATTTCACGTGAGCTATTTTAATAACTGCCGTGATAACAGTAATAACAGTAAAACTTGGTAACGCAACTGAATTGAAATATTTAAGTAGAAAGTCAGCTTCATAACGTTCACGGTTCCTCTGGGAAAGCGTTCGGCAATGTGACTGCATTTTAAAATATCAAAAACGCAGTCTGATTTCATTTCTACCTTTTGGGTGCTTTTCTCTCAACATATTTTTAGTGATGTCAACTAACTTACACAGTAATATAAATAAACACTATTAAAATAAATAATATTATTTATGTTTATTTAATTAGCACTGTAATTAATAATGACACTAATTGAATCTGATTGCATTAAGTACAATTAATCAATACATCAATAACTTCATTACATTAGTCATTAATGCGAAAAAAATACAAAAAATTATTTATTCAATCATAGTTTGAGCAAACTAAAATATGCTTAGGACCCCGAACTAGGATTAATTAGCCCGTATTGCGGGAGACCAACTTACGAAAGTATAGATGTTTATGCTTGAATCAAGCCTACGCCTATCTATTGAATGAAACTCGAAATAGACTAAGTACGCGAAGATGTGACCGTTACTTATCCTACCACGCAAGCAAGCACGCGAAAAAGTGCTTGCTTGCGTGGTAAAATTAAATTATTAATTTGAAAATAATGAAAAACCCAGACCATGTTGGAAAGAGTTTGTATTCAGAGGTGCTCTGCAGTACATTCTGATTGTTATGTGTAAGTGTTCTTAGATGTCGGGGGTTTTTTAATTTTTAATATTGAAATGCAACTGTGCCTGTTGACGAGGTCAGAATCAACAGGGACATCGGGAAAACAGTGCTTCAAATGAATTTCATTCGCAGTATCAAGGTCATAAACGTATTCAATGTAGACTCGAGCGACGCTGCTACCACCATCCAGCTAGATTTGGAGTCGTTTGGTTTCGGTTGCTATGCGATACCAAATCAAGAAAACTACAAACGTCAAACATTTAAATGTTTTAGCTCCTAAATGAAGGCGCAACATATGTATATTTCAATCATACCAATGAACGCAGCTTTCGTATTACATAATTTTATTGTTTTTTCTGCTTCGTTCGTCCTTTGAAATGAGAAGAAGTTTATTCAATCTAAGATGACAAATCGGATAAGTTTCGCGAGCATGTAGAAATATTGAGAGATTAAGTTGATCAATAACTAACAATGAAGCATTGGCCAATAATATGTTTAGGTCGGCCGCGAGTTGGTGGAGCTTTGATAGGTATAACATATAAATGATTCATACACCTTTATTAATAGTTTCGAATCGTTTATTTTGATTTCAGCGTTCATCAACGCGACTATCACCTTTGACTCGCGGAGCGGGACAAAACAAAGGAAGTATTTTTAGAAACTGTAGGTAAGCGTTCAGACCTTGGATGAAAGTTGCAGAACCGCGCGGATTACGCTGGTCGCTGTAATCTTTATAATACGTATACTTTTTCTCTCAACTTCGTCTGCGTGGACATCGTGTAAGATCTTTTTCCGCAATAAAAGCAGATAGGTAAGGTACCGTTTACCATGTCCTACAGAATGCATATATCTATCATGTCATGCTTACATTTGTTCTTTGTTTCATAGAATCAGTGTGTGATAAGACTACTTCCGAAAACTTCGGAGGTTAAAGTACCCATCAATATGAACAACTTTCTATATAAAAACAAAACTAAGCGCGAAAAACAAATCAAGGCTGTTTCATACAAGTTTAATATTATCATCATGGCTAAAATATATGGAACATTTTTTTGTTTAGTGTTGATTCGGGCCCTCCCAAAGTTAACATGGCAGTTATTACGTCTGTATAGTCGTAAAAACGTATAAACAACCACACTACAGACGGGGTGTCGCGGTCCGGAGCCCTCATGCAAAAATAAGTTATAAAGATAAAAACATTGTAAGTAAAAGAAAAATAATAAATTGGTACACGTTAAATAGTATGAAGTCATACTAAGTTATAATAATAGTGTGCATTTGCAGATGACATCACAACAAATACAAAATCGACAGGCGATTATAAGCGTGTACGCATAAAAACCGGCTATTTGTATGCTTGTAATACACATATGTCGATAATTTTTCGAAGAATTTATTCAGTGACTCATCCTTTAGTACAAATAATTTGTATTCATATTTTCTAATCGATTGTAGAACAATTACTTGCAAGTTTGTCCCTTTTTTGTTGACTTTTCGTGGACTTTCCGTGGACTTCCGTGGCCTCTCATTTTTGACCTTTTAGGATGCGATATTTTAAATGCCATTACTAGTATGCGCCGTGTGGTTTAGGCTGCGCTTTGCCAGTCAATAAGGACTTTGATTATTTTATTATACTCGAGAAACGCGTGCGAGACAGTTCGCGTTATTTATTTTTATAGTAGCCACCGGTGCTGAGTACACACTATGCACCAAAATATACCCAGAAAATACCAAGTCTCTACGATGTTTTGGTACACCGTGTGTTGTCTATAACAGTTAGTTAGGGAGGATACATATTCTTATATTTTTATAGATTAGACTACCGCCAGCTGCCAGCGCTCACTTGGTGCTCGGATTAAAAGCTTATGATATTCCAAGTCATGAACTATGTCAAGTTTCATTCAAATTGTTCCATCTATCACAGCGTGATTGGGTCACAGATATGGAACTGAACATTTTTTACTTTAAAGCAACACAAACTAAAGCAGTAAGGTCACGACCGAATCCGAGGTATTGCAGATATATAGGTATTTGTAGACAACTGGGGTCCACTCTGCAAAACGATAAACGAAGGTTAGCATTGACATTTTGAGTTACGGCCCCGCAGTCGAGTTATAGTGGAAAAACAAACCTTCGTTAATCGCTTTGCAGAGTAGACTTCCGGATCAATGATTTTTTTATTGGTACTCGAAGCTGCCAAATTCCCGATATTTTCATAGAAAAATATTTTAACATTTTTATCTTCAAACGCATGCAGAACATAACACCACTGCGTCATATCTGTGTAAACCAGCAGAATTACGTCAGGGACAAGAACAGTGGCGTAAATAACGTTTTACGATTTCCTTGTAATGTAGAGATTTCTATAAAAGTGGGTCTTGCAAGATATAATGACCAAAATAACTGCAGATAGATTATAAGTCCATTATTTTAAATAAATTTTTAACTGCTTAGGGCAGCAGAAGAATAAAACCTTAGGAAAATTAAGAGAGAGAGAAAAGTGTGAATCTAGGAAAATTGTGAGATAAACATAGCATGATGCGTGAGAAAATCAGTTAGTGATGTGTTTGCAACCTGTCAATATTAGAGTACTGTAAATGTGCATGTGCCGAATA
Source organism: Electrophaes corylata (assembly GCA_947095575.1). Taxonomy (NCBI): domain Eukaryota; kingdom Metazoa; phylum Arthropoda; class Insecta; order Lepidoptera; family Geometridae; genus Electrophaes; species Electrophaes corylata. Next base: position 5,311,527 of record OX352720.1, read on the forward strand.
CGATGCATGGTTGAATTTAACACTGACTAACCCATGCCATCAAAGCCATGTAAAAGGAATATGAAATATGGAGTCTACCATTCATGGCATAGGGATTACAGTAACAACATTGACTTTCGGCTTTGTTATACTCATGTGGGTAATGGGTATCGCTTCTTCTATGCTTAGCCGCGAAGAAAGATTCGCCTAGATTCACCTAGCTTAAGGACGATTCATAATGATCCCTGGGTAAAAAAAATAATAATAATTAATTAATATTATTGTTTGAATAAATTCTTTTTGACTATGCTATGCTGTTGTACCTATTTTTTGTAGATGGAAAAACGCGGAATTTCAATCGAGCAATAGTATCCCGTTCTCAAATGATTGCGCTAAAAGATCAGTCTGTCGCAAAACAGTGACAAAATAATCAAGATACAGTAAACGAGGTGAGATATTACGAGATGAACAATCTCAATATTAGGCAAAAGTGGCAGTGACCTCATTCCATACATTAACGAAATATCAATGAGTCCATTATGTTCGTGAGAATAACTAGTCTAGCATAGTAACAGTGATGGTGAATGATGATCAAAACGAGGTGAACAGTTGAACAAACACAATACATAGAGTTAAATATACTTAGCACAACAGTAGCTGTAGACAAATTGCACCTGCTTTTCTCGCGATGAATAATCGAACAAAGAAACCTTCTCAACGACCTTTGGCTATGACGACCTCTGTGGCGCTTATCAACCGGTTGAGACGCACGAGATGCGGGTTTGAATATCGCACAGAGTAACTAGACTTTTGAGCAAAGTAGGGGTACAATAGCGATTTATCGCGTTCCTTTGGTTTTTTAAAAATTAAATCTGGTGTCTACGGGTTCGTCTCGTGAATGCAAAGAGGACTGCGAAGTGTGATTGGTATATAGGTAGGTATAAATTTTCTGTATGACAAAAAATGTGACACGTTTGGGTTGCATACAATATGCCGCCTATCGTATTCTATGTCTGTGTCTTCACTGTAGCTGTGTGTATCGTTATTCAGAAACGTGTGAGAGATGCCTATGTCCAGCAGTAAATTTCATAGGCCGTTGATGATAATGTCTATGACTACGACAGCCACGAAAATCAGAGTGGATTTAAAAAAAAATAGCATCACGACTTTAATCCCCAAGCACGGTAGATGTTCCCTCAGATCTCTTAGTACCAAGTACCTACTCGAGGTTTTTCGAGGGTGTCTAAGGGAGGTAGTCAGAGGTAAGTCCAGATAGTGGTAGTGGATTTTAAATGTATTTTTTTTAATTATTTTAATCAAGACCTTTTTAAGGATGTTAATTGTTGTATTTATTGAACGATCCGCTGTTGTAATAACGAATATCCGTAGATTAAATGTAGATCCCAACGATATGGTTCTTGACAACTATTATCGTCTTCTGCGTAACACTCATAAAAAATATCATTTATAATTTTGCAAGATAAAACACAAATAAAACTTCGGCGTGAAATCAATTAGAAGAGTGATTAACATGCAAAGATAATTATATTCGTAGATAGACATACGATAAGGTTACATACATTCGATACGATAAGGAAACTCTTTTTAGGATGGATTTTATTTCTACCTTTTGTCATTGTATTGGGTGCATTATAAATCACTAGCGGCCGCTTGCTGCTTCACCCGCGTGGCAGTTTCTTCCCGTTCCCGTTATTTTTTCGGGATAAAAAGTAGAAAAAACATATAGGCTTATATGTTAATCCAGGTTACAATTTATATTTATTCCAAATTTCATCCAAATCGATCTACTGGTTAGAGCGTGAAAGAGTAACAAACATCTATCTATCCATCCATCCATCCATCCATCCATCCATACTTACAAACTTTCACGTTTATATTATTAGTAGGATAACTAACGAATGGTGTAAAGCTCATTATCTTCCCTATGTTTTTAGTAGAAAAAGAACAGAACAACGTGATTTGATTAGTTTAGCATCTGTAGCGTAGCGACTATTGTGGTTACTAACTCAGGCACTGGAGTGCAGGTCACCAATGGTATAACCACATGTGTGCTATCGATTTCGAGGTAGGTCAACTATCGATAGTTCGGAATCACTAGGTTGACGCCAGCTGCAACTCAAGAGCTCGTCAACCTAGAGACTACTGACCGTGATCTTAGTTGTCAATGTCAAACGATCCTAACTATGTATCATGTTTAACTACTTTATTGCGGTCAAACTTGTATATTGAATCCGAATCTAGTTACTAGTAAAATCTCAAGCTTACATAATCCAATTACACAGCAATTACTATGAAAATAGCGTCGTTGTCTGTATGAGTTAAGAGGCTTTATTCTTCACGGATATATGAACTTACACATCCAATAACTTCTAAATTAGTGAATTGACTCTCAAGGAAAATTTAAGCATATATCTAAGGATTTAAGATTCGTTTAGATCAGAACGCAAATTGGAGCGAGACTCGTAGGCGATTCGACTTTTTGACAGATTTTCATTTGTAAACTGTTACAAAATCTATGCCTAGGTCTTGATATAGTATCGGATTAAAACGGATCGAGACTCAGACTACTCGACTTTTTGACAGATTTTCATTTGTAAACTGTTACAAAATCTATGCCTGGGTCTAGGTATAGTATTGAGCATTATTCTGGAATACAAATTTCGATAGGTATTGAAACTCGTAAAATTCTAGATACCTAAATGTGCATAATAGTAATCGATGAATGATAATAACAACACAATCTATGTCATCAACTTAATGAGGCTACGGATCGACATTTATAGCGCAAAAATGTACCAGATTTACAAGTAGGGCAAACTCCACAAGAATCAGTTTCTTTACCGTCAGCACTTTTTGATCCGGACGAATCAGGCTTTTGAATAGATGCTGGAAAGGAATAACCTAGTTAAAAGAATAAGGTCCATATTCTAGAATACATAAAACAAAGTTTAATTAGAATCCCAAAGATGTTTCCGCTGGAAATGGTGAATAGTTTATTAATATTTTTCTAGGTAAAGGTTTATGTGACGTAAATTAACACTTTGTAATATATTTTAAATATAACAAATTTTAAAAAGAGCTGACTATCATACTTTTCTTTAATGTTAATGTTGGCCGGTTAGGCGATCATTTAGTCATGTTTTAGTTCTGAAATACGGACCTTAGTATCTCATACAAAAACATACAAGTAAAACAGTATTGCTAAATTGTATTAGGCTAAAACATAATTAGTGCCCAGTTTTTAAAAAAACAAATCTTTATCGCTTGTATCGAGTCTTAAGAGAATGAAAAATACGAGAATGTAGGGGGATTCAACTAGAGTTTTATCGAAACAACGCCGATAATTAAACCCTATTAAACCAATATCTCGTAAAGGTCAATTGAGTTAACTGGATTGTCTGGTGGTAATTAGTAAAGCTAGTTCACTCCGCTTTTCATGATGGCTTCTTCGAAATCTATGAAATTGCGTATCTATTGTTATAGTTGTTTTTGTATAAAAACATACTTAGATCAAATTTAAGACTTGTAGAGCAGCGCTCTCCTATCCCAAGACAGCTCTCTTTTTTATTTTGAGGCTCTAGTTCTGGTTTGTCGATAGTGGTCTTTTTTTTTGGGCGCAGTTTTGACCACAGACGTTCTAAACACTAGCTTAATAAGATAAAATATAGAAGAACATGTAAGTGCTGTTTAGATATAACTGTAACAACTATCATAAATTTATTCTAGAAGTCTTAATTGTTTTTATTTCTTGTAAGTAGGTACCTATGTAGCAGTCAGCAACAAAACTTGAAAATTGTCAGTCAAGGCGAATATTCGTTAAAATTTTGATCATGAGGTTACACACGGGTTTCAGAGTTTCAGAGTTATTCAAGATTTTAAATCATAACATTTTATGAACTGTACATCGTTGCTGATGTCTTTAGGAGATTTAACAAGCGTACGTTTTAGAGGTGCGGTACATACGAAGTGGCTAATAAGGAGGACGATATACTCAAAAATGTACCTAGCTTGCTTAGATTCAATAATGTATACCTACTTTAACCTGAGGGATCAATGAACTATAATCGCGTCAGGTTGCAGACAAAGTAGCACTAACCTTTTGAAATATAATTTGGATGGTAAATTGGATAATGTAGGACAGACATAAATACTAAACAGGATTAAATTTAACTAAAGATTTTTTCAATGGAAGCCTTAAGAAAAGTTTGAGATGTGAAAGAAAAGAAAAGAAAAGAATGATTACATTGTATGATATAATGTATCTATCTAGCAGTAGACCTTTTAGGAACCTTAAGCATACACAAAATATTTGAAACAAACTCCTACTAGTACTTGGTGTAAGAATGAAATAGTTACACCATGCATTGTCTTTTACATTGACAGGAAGTTTTAAAACATATCGAAAAAGTATTTCGAGATCACACTGAGATTAATTAGTTGTAGGTTCTGGCAGTAAGCTTACCAAGCAGAGGGTAATCCTTAAAGGGTTCATTTTTTAAGACTTCTATTCCTTCTCCACCGCCAGTTTCATTCTTGGATACTTCGGCCACACAATACAGTTGAGCAACTTGGTACTGTGGAGGAAATTATCTTTTAAAATAAACATTCTGGTATGTCGTTTTATATTCATATTTGCTTATTCATTTGCATATGTTTTATATGCTTATTTTTTGTAGTTCAATACAGTGAACCATTTTTTTAATTATAGTTTTAGTAACTTATAAACATATATCTACGCAAGTTTTTTTTACAGTTTATGGGAACAAGCATATGGCCCACCTGATTTTAAGTGGTTACCATCGCCTATAACAAAGCATTGCCATGTGACGACCGATGTGGCGTGGCGGGCGAATGTCCACCTGTGACGCAGGAGGTTGTGGGTTCAATTCCCGAAATATTTATTCCGGATGTTCTGGGTGTTTTATATGTATAATAAAAAACATTGATGTATGTAATGTATTTTCAGTACCTATATCAGTCGTCTAGTACCCATAACACAAGCTCTGCTTAGCTGGAGGCTAGATGATGCTGTGTGGGTTGTCAAGCGTAATAATAATAATTATTATAGTAAGTTACATTCGTTAGGAACGTAACCTACAATACACCGCTCTGCATCCATCAACCTGAGACATGCAGGTGTTAAGCCTCACATGCCTGTAATTTCACCAGCACCCACACCTTTCAAACGGGAACACAGCAAGCTGCTTTGCAGCAGAAATAGGCATGGTGGTAGTACTTCCCCGGACTACCACAATCACACCTGATATTAAGTGATGATGGAACAAGCATCTGATTTTAAGTGGTAACCATAACCTATACAAAGGCATTGCCTCACTAGCCCTACTATGCACTGATCTGTGTCCATCACCTAAGGCATACAGGTGATAAGTCTCATGTGTAATTTAATTTTTTGCTACCATGACTTTTGATTTATTATTAGGTCCCAATGGACCACACAATACAATACAATTATAAATACATACCTACTAAGCATGAGGGAATAATTGAGATTTGGAGTTAAAACTTTGTTAAACTGTGTTTCATTGTTAGTTGTTATTTTATTTATAAATTTATGTTTTATTTACTTATATAAGAAATGTGAATAATTTTATTTAACAAAACAATCTAAGAATGCTTTAGACAATCAGGCTATGAGCAGTGTCCTTGGAAGAAGATTAGCAAGAAAGTTCATACATACCTCTTCTACTGTTAGAGGCAGTGTGACACGGCTGAAAATAAAAATGCATTGCATCAATTATTAGCATAGGTTCATGTTCCTCATAGTATAATATGTGTGTGAAACTTGAACATCTGTCAGCAAGGAAATTAACACCACCACTTCAAACCTTGACCTGGGATTTCTGTCACTGTCAGAACAAAGCTCAAATATAAATATCGGCTCTTTCTCAATTAAACTTAGCAATTAGTCTTGTCTGGCTCTAAGTTATGAGCAATATTATCTGCTGATAAGGTGGAATTATCGACCCGTGGCAATTTGCAGTAGATTTGACAAAAATCGATTTAATTTGGCGAACTGACTTCTAACCTTTGCGATAAATATTACTTACAATTCTTTGATTAGCATGTTGTTTATTTATTTTATTTCACTTAGATGCACATCAGATTGTCTCACTACTACCGAAAAATAGACTTATCACGTAAAAAGACTCGAAGGCCCAATATTGCTATTGTAAATTCTAATCTATGATCAACCAATGAAAATGACAAGGCGCATGCCTCGATTCGATTGCCTCGATGACGCAACGGATGTTGCGTCAGGAAAATAAAGGCAGCGTTCCGTTACAGGGTTATAATTTAGTGTTGTTGTTGTATAAAACTTTCATAATTCATTACAAACTTGCTATTTAGCGACCGTTCTGGATAATATATTTTCAAAAACAAAAACTACTTCAAAGTTTATTTTGCTAGGTGGCTTTTGTTAGAATTTTAGTATTCTGTGGCAGTTTCTTGCGTTGAATAACCTCGGTTATTATTTTAGCAGGAAGTCAGAAACGCGTGAAATGAAACGTGATTGAGGTAAAATGACAAGAAGCACAAGACAGTGACATTGAATTGATAGCTATGACATTGGATACAGGATACACCCCTTCCTTATTCCATGGGATACATCCCTAATCCCCATCAACGGTCATCGGATTGATTGGTAATAGTTCTGATATAACAAAGTATTCTGTGGTAACAGGTTTAAGCCTTATAAACACATTTACCCACTACATTATATCGTGACTTGTGTCAGTTGGTCTAGATAGATGAAAACCTCACTCTTATGAAAACCCTTCAATTCCTATTGCAGGGCTTAATGCATAGAATATAAGTACTCTCTAACGAGAGTGGCTTTGAGAACTATGAACACTTGAGAAGTTATCCACCCTGTCATGTAATTCTGTTAGCATCAAAATCCAGTTGCATGGGTCAAAAATATTACAGATTTGCTATAGAAAATCTGTCATATATTTTGAAAAAACTTATTAGGGTAACTATAACTGGTATAAATAGTTATAGTGCCTTTCGCTTGGTGATTGTATAATACAATACGGCGTCTATTAACTTTTATCTGAGGGAATATCTTTGTACTGTGGCCGTGCCAGGCACGATTGATGGTGCTATTTCTTTTTTTATATATTTTTGGGAGTTGGCAGCATAGGTTCTGTTCCGTTCCGTAAGTAGGTACATTGTGCATTTGTTTGTCAAGTTGTCATGCATGTCATTGTCAAAGTTGATTGATTTTTATCTGCGTCTCTGTCTTTCCTACCTGCCTGCCTTGCCTGTTCTCTGCTGTTGTTGTAAAAGCAAAAATATTGTTATTATCCAAAATCCAAATGTATTAAAAAAAGTCTTAAAATTAAACTCGCTTTTCAATAAATCGCATTCCTACTGATACTGTGCCTATACTTTTTGAGACTACACATTTTTATCTTGTAAACGCACTGCCCTTGATAAAAATGAGTTTGGTTGGGAAAAAGTGCGAATCAATAGCCCTCCTTGAACCAAAGGAAGACGCAATTTCTTGTGATATAACACCAGATGAAGTTCTTAGACTTGATAGAATAACCGATACCTATATGTGTTGTCCTGAAGCGAATGTATACGATATAGATTTCACACGGTTCAAAATTCGTGATTTGGAAACTGGGACTGTATTATTTGAGATCGCAAAGCCTCCCACGGACTTCGGTGTGGTTAATGAAGGGACTGAAGATCTTTCCGAAGAGCAACTGGATCCGAATGCTGGAAGATTTGTTCGCTACCAATTTACACCTCAATTTTTGAAACTAAAAACTGTTGGAGCTACGTAAGTAACATTTTAGACTGAATTAAAAACTTAGCTAAACTAATGTGCCAGATAATTATTTTATACAGGAGTGGACACATATGTGTGGGTTATAATAAAATATTTTCAATTTCAGGGTTGAGTTCACAGTTGGTGCTCGTCCAGTGAATCATTTCAGGATGATTGAAAAACATTTCTTCAGGGATACTCTCCTGAAAACATTCGACTTTGAGTTTGGCTTCTGCATACCATTCTCAAGAAATACCTGTGAACATATTTATGAGTTCCCAGCTCTGCCTCCTGATCTTGGTAAGAAATTTAAAAAAGGCAATTTTTTAGATGTAAGATCTATCATCTACTTAATACTGAACAGTGAGTGCATGAAAAACTTACTTGTTTTATGAGTTCTTAAATCTAAAATAGACCTTTGCATATATTTAAGATAGTTTATACAGTGCCAGAGGAAACTTATAACCCTATTTATGGGATATTGTAGTGTGAGATTTAGGTGTAGGTTTGCCCAGCGCTTATACTATCCTCACAGCTTAGTCTGCCTACTTCACAGAAAGACATAGTTAATACATCTGGAACTGACTTAGATATATTATCATTTTATTTCAGATTGTATAAAATAAGTTTCCTCATGATTTTTTCTTCACTGTTTAAAAGCATGTTAGAGTTGCACTCATAGATTTTTCGAAAAGATAAATATGCCTACCTACAACCAGATTCGATCCTGCATCCTTAGAATCGGAAGGCAAGGGTTCAACCACTAGACCACCAGTGTTCTCAGAAAGACAGACAGAAGGTATTAAGTAATAAAACTGTTTTATTTCAGTTGATGAAATGATTGCTGCTCCGTTTGAGACATGCTCAGACAGTTTCTACTTTGTGGAAAACCATCTGGTGATGCATAACAAGGCAGACTATGCCTACAATGGAGGCATTATTATCTAAGTTTATGTATCACTTCACTCATTAGAAGTACAATACCTATGACACTTACTAATAAAAATTGCAAAAAATGTGGTTCAACACGCTGAATATATGAAAACCTTTACTAACTTAAATCACAAGGAACACTTTGAATCATCTTGAACTCGAATCTAAGGTTAAGATTCTAAGCAAAACCACATATTCAGCATGGTCAGTCTCTGTGTCCTACTTTGCAGTTTTTATAAAGTAAATGGTCTAATTTGATGTTATTTTAATTTGATATATTTTTCACAGTTTTGAATCTCACTTGTTCGGTATCAAGGGAAAGTTAATTTTGGTGTCATAATTTTATGTAACAAAACATTCCTTTTGCAATCTCTAACATTTCAAAAATGTGTTGAAATCATTCCTAACTCTATCTTTGTGGCTACAGTTTTTGTCAGTAAGAACTGATAATTGACAATGTAGACTGATCTCAATGTACTCTGTAGTCTTGGTATTTATTTTAAAACATGTTAGTGTTGTCAAACAATTCAAATTACGGTTATAAAGTGTAATTTCCTAAAATCATGAAACTGATCAGACCAAAGTTTAGGTCTAGGTTTAAATACTATGTTTTAGTTCAAAATTAATTGGTATGTGGAATAGCAAAAAAAGGTCTTCTTAAAATGTTCACTTGTATTTGACACTTATTTTGTAAGCACTTATTTGAAGGTCACAATTGTTTCGTATTTGTGTGAAACACTTTTAGTGTATTAAGAAGCTTTGGGGTGCTTGGTGTAGAATTTATTCTAGTCATTGTGTAACATCAAAGAAATTGAAAATAATAAATATACAGGGATGTAATGGATAAACAGCAGTGTTGATGGTGTAAAATGGACACATAATTTTCTTTGTCACTATTCAACGGCGAAAGTACCTAGGTACCATATGTAAAAAATTGTCAACAGATTGAGCGGTGGAAAGTACCTAGGTACCATGGGTAAAAAATTGACAACAGATTGATAAGTGGAAAGTACCTAGGTACCTTATGTAAAAAAATTTCAACAGATGGTGGAAAGTACCTAGGTACCATAGGTAAAAAATTGTCAACAGATTGAGCAGTGGAAAGTTACTCTCTAAAAGCCGTCCAAATATACATTTTGTTTAAAAGTGACCTTGATTTTACAAACTAAACTAAAATGTGTTCAGTATAAACTTTTCGGATTGTCTGTGAAGTGTGTAGGTACCTACCTATTTATTTAAATCAGTGCGGTGGGTACATAGTCAATCAAATGGTTAAGGTCCATCTTTATATAGATTAGAACCTATCTAGACAGTGTTAGCATCCTGAATTTTGGTAGGGATATAATAAAAAATTTATATGCATGTAATGTATTGTATTAAGTATATCAGTAATCTAGTAGCCATAACACAAGCTCTGCTTAGCTTGAGGCTAGATGATGCTGTGTGGGTTGTCCAGCATTATTATTTTGCTTTTAACCGTAACTATGGACAGTAACCGTAGGTGCCTGCTGCCTATTACTCAGTGTTTGCACTTTACTTTCGGTATTATAATATTAAGAAGTAGAAGCGTGTTGTTAGGATGGGCAAATTTGCAAAGCGTGTCTGCATGTCCCAGATGCAAAGCGTATGGGCTGATCGCAACATCTCACGAAAATACAACAAACTGAAATTGGTTAAATCACTGGTTTTATGCTCTCATTCATCTACGGTTTGGATCGTGATCGCTTTTGAGATGCGGTGCTAGAGGAAAAAACTGCTAATACCTTGGACAGTATTCCGCACCAATGTGTCCATACTCCGAGAACGCCAGGCTGTTCACCCCCTGCTCATGACGGATACTAAGAGTTCTTCGGCCACGGTGCACGGATGGGCACACCTTGAGCAATCATGGTTACCGGAAATCTTGAGACCGAGATGTCGAAGTTCACATAGATGGTCGGAACAATTCGCTCGCCGCTGAACACTAAGGTACAGGATGTGCTTCACAAATGCCAAGGATAGGCAGAGATGGCGGACCATCGTGTGAAATTATAACAGATCGGGGGAAACAGAATTAGTAATGTTGCGGCCACACTACCGGGAAATGCCATTAATTCCGGCGATGATGGATGTTAACACCACCGCTTAAAGTCCATCATCGCCGGAGTTAATGGCATTTCCCGGTAGTGTGGCTGCAGCGTAATGCGGAACACGACGCGAGGTGTAGTAGGTACATTACGAAAGCAGAAAACATTTTTACATGTCTAATCTCATAATTTTACGAGGATATCGTAAATATACTCTCGTGGTTTCTGATACCCACGAAGGAAATTTAGTGTTGAGTCAAGTTAAGTAATTATTGTAATGTCACCATTGGGGTATTTGTTTTTTATTTGATGCTCTTTTTGATTGGTTGAAAATATTACAAATATGTGAAGTATTAATTTTATATTCATGGTAGGTACTTAATTGTAGATCCATGTTGAGCAAACCTGTATGAAAATATATACTCTATTTTATTTAATGTGTGTAAGAGTGTAAATGTAGTTTTTATCAATATTCACAATATCACTGATCACTAGTTTGGCGAAATAAAATCGTAACGAAATAAGAATTGTTTGATTGAAACAAGTTGTCAACAAATCTTTTTATTTTTTTTCTAAATCATAAATTATGATTATTTGGTACATGCATTCCAATAATAACATGGACAAGTAGGTAGGTACATAATTAAAAATATTGGTAAAATGTTATTATAGAAGTTTTAACTTGGATACACAACAGTTACAATGAAATTTGGTGTAGGTAGTTTAACATTATTATTAAAACTAAATTACAGACACCACTATGTTATAGTTCCATTAAAATAAGAATAAAAATAGGAGTGTAGCCATAAAACCCCTGTGAAATCATTTTATTATTGTCTTATTACTTTTATTTGAGCTTTGTTTTCATAATATCTCAAAGTATAACATAATTTCCAAAGGATATGGCAAATTAAAGTATAAAAAAATCTGTTCTCTTCTGTTCTTACAGACATGCTAACAGAACACTAAAAAATATAACCCATAAACCCTTTATCCATGCCTCGATTTGCATTGATTAGACGCTGGATTAATTTATCGCCACAATACTTTGAATTAGGAAAAGTTTGACGCGAGCCGAAAAGTACAATAATTTTGTACTATTCGGATGAGTTATAACTATATCCATATCTCTGTTTATAACAAAGAGGGTCGGTTGATCTTGACTACCTATATATTTTTTTCTTTATACTTTGATTAGACTATTTATAATAACTTCTGTACCGGTATAGAAAAATCTTACACTCTGAAATCTAACTCTTATGCTAATTTGGTTTAGGTTTACAATTAGAGATCAGCAACAAAATTGAATTAAACAGTTTTCGAAAAATTCATAATATAAATTGCTTATGTATTTTCCCTACAAAATGCAAAAGTTAGTTTTTTTGACCTCTGATAATTAACGCCGCTAATTTACTTAGCATAATGTGGCGTACCAGTAGGTAAACCCAGGTGCTGGCTACATTTGCGGTCCACAAATGTGATTAAACTCGAGGATTTTCATACCGTCTTATTAATTGATTACGCCGTGTTACTTATAGACGGTTACGTATTTGTTCCTTAGCATTCAAACAAAATACGACCTTCTCTAATAATTCAAAGACATTTAAATTTTTATTTATACATCACAACATCATCACAATTATTTACTCATAAAAAAAAAGAATAACCTAATACACTACCAATATTATAGAAAAGTAACACAGATACATGTACAATCCTCAGCAATAAGATTTCATAACTTTTTTTATTCATATAGAGTAGATCTACCAAACTATATAAAATTAATTACATGTAACAGACATTGAAAATTATGAAATTTCATACCATTTTAAAAGTTACGATATTTATATATTTTACTGCACGCAACTGATTGTACAGTCAGCTGCACTAGAATGTATACAATTCGTAACATTAAAAACGGTATCAAAACCTTATGATAAACTCTTAAACAGTAAAAACTCAAAAATCTTGAAACTAACTGATACGTTCACTTATTTTTTGAGTTTTTGCCCAGTAAATATTAATTATATCGCTGTAAAATCATTTTGTAAGTTACGAATTGTATACATTCTAGTGCAGCTGACTGTACATAACCATCTTATCTGTGTATCATTAATTTCTTAACTTACATACATTATATTATAAGCACCAATTACAGTATAATCTTTGTCAACATTTTTAAATTAGCAAAAATAGTTTTTGAATCCTGACAATAGCAACGTTTTACCTGAAATAAAACGTATATTTAATACTTACCTTGCTAAAAGCTTTATAAAGCTTTATATGAGAGCAGCGTATCCGTTTCCGTCGTATTTCAACCAGTTTTTATACTTTTAAGCCTTAAGCTTCCGGTCAAGTGGCGCCACCTGGCGGCCGCGCGCAGTTTTGCTTCGTAAAATGTACCGCGCCATCTTGAAACCATTGGCTTAATTTCACCAGGCAGAGATAAAAGTGAAAGCTTTTAGCAAGGTAAGTATTAAATATACGTTTTATTTCAGGTAAAACGTTGCTATTTATTACTAGACCGTTGCTAAAAGCTTTATAAAGCTTTATATGAGACCTGTTTGTTATCGCCTGGTGTCGCCACTTGTAAGAAATAGGTGGTAACCTAGCGCCAATGTGACATTAAAATATTTTACAATAGTAAGTAGGTAGGTACCTACTAAGAATAGAAAATTAAAATTTATGTTTTATTAACTTATTAACACATCATATATTGTACTTGATATGTAGTGTACAGATCAGTAACTATCGCTGCAGTTATTTACAATAACTACTTGTAATTGTAATGTGTAATTAATGTGTAATTACTTGCATAAGATCAGATTTTATTATAATCAGAAACAATGAAAGTTTTCGTAAATCATCATGCTACTAACACCTTATTATTTGAAAGGGTTATTAAGCTTAGTTATTGCTTTAACCGGACGATTTGTAAGAATGGAGTGGTAACCTATCACATGTGAATGTGCTGGTACCCACCATCTGATTGATAAACCCCTCAGGCAAAAAAAATTGTCGGGAAATAATATTTGATCCCTCTTAGTAGATATCGTGGATCTAAAGTACGGAAGTGTCATGTAGCAGTCTCCCTATACAACATTTTGACCTAGCTTGCTATGACGGTGCGTAATGCGGCCTTATGTTACACTTTACTACTGTAAATAATAAGTGAGTAAAGCCTTTTATTCCACTTATAGTTTCTTCTATTCCTAAATATACTGGAATTAGAATTATCAGTAATTCTGATAATAATTTTCAACAGAATTATTTACAATAATTACTGCAATCAGTTTTGAACCGACTGTCGAATAAAGTGATAATATCAGTAGATCTAATGTGGAATAGGATCCAATGTGAATACGATTCATCTTGAGTTTAGAATTACCAGTAAATAGTGTAATGATTGAAACCAAATTATATATTTTGGATATTAATTTTGAACTATTGTTAGATCCAATGTGGAACAGGATCAACTGCAAGTAAGATTTATCGCAAGGGCTGATCATATAAGTGTCTTCCTGAGTTAGGGTGCGTGGTGCGACTATTTTAATAAACGACAATAGAATCATTTGAAATATAAATAAGTTTGTCAGCGTCCCAAACCGGAAACTTTTTTAAAATCAGTTGTATAACTAAACGTAAGAGTTTAAGAGACAAGCGTCTGGGTCATCATAACTCACAAAGATAAATTTAACATATGCAGTACTACTAACGATTTCACGCCACATGTTATCGAAGCATACATGAGCTAAAAATATATGGCAGTATGGTATGTATGGTATATGGCAGTGCGCGGCAGTAATTACACCAATTGGTCTGTATTTCATATTTCTCCTCGTATTCCCACACTTACAGTGAATCAACGAAAATCCTGTAAACTAGATTTTTCTCCACAGCTTAGACTTTGAGTTTCGCACGTCAACATGTAATTTCCCATGAGGAAATATTACGAGGGATATTTATGATAGTAAAATGATGTGAGCTGTTATGCGAGTTAGTATAGTTTCGCAGAACACTGAACGCACCATGAAATAGTTCAAGGATAGTTGTACTATCCTCACGTATTTTTTACTAAAATAAATCTATTTGTAAAATGTATTACATGTTCATAAGATAATAAAGAGAAGGTAGTCTACACTAGATTGCAATATGCGGATTTAGAGCCGGACAAGTTAGTGTTTGAAATTTGGCCACTTAGCAAACCACACCGACCGGTAATAGATACCATACTGGATGGCGATGGCTTAAAAGTTATCAGCATGATTTGATAGCCTAGAACATTTTGGACAATCATGATCACCTATGAAATTATTCATGTTTTAGTAAATTTTCCCTCCTCGGAGTGAATCCTTTAGTCGCACTGTGCCTAGGTAAGTGCTTGGTGCTTGGCTCTGACTAGCGTGTATAATGACTAGCAGGCACTAGGTTTTTTTTTTTTTTTTTTTTTTTTTTTTTTTTTGGAAAATGCATTTTATGAATTTGGAAAAATCAGTCTTTGAAATTGATCTAATAAACTCATAGCTTTTTTAAGAAATTGCGTTTCTTAAATTTATAGTCTATACAATTTTAATAAAGTATGTATCTATCTATCTCAATAAAGCATGGCAACACTTTGATGCGATTCACCTAGCTCTAGCACAATTATAAGTTATCTTTATGATTTCATGGAATAAATGCCTTATGACTTTGACTTGTGATCGCAGAGATTCACACGATTAACGATATCAATAGCTAACCTTTTGTCTTAGCCATCCAACTCGTTCGGTAAAAACAGTATCTTCAAAAAATTATTTTGGCATCTGGTCAACAAAAGTAAAGTATTTTCAACAAATTCTTTGTATAAGGTGTAAAAAGTAGCTATAGGACTTTACTACCTTGAAGTACGCTCGTGAAAAATTCACTTTGTATAATACGCCAGGTTTTTGTACAAAATCCGGAATCTTTGTTATACTTATCAGGTAAAAGGCTTGGCAAACAGAAATGACCGTGTAGCGCTTTGGGATTATACTTAGGCTAATAATGGCTGAGAAGAGCCGAAAACCGGGCTTAGTGGCACGTCTTGGGAGAGGCCTACGTCCAGCAGTGGACTAATATAGGCTGATGGTGATGATGATGATGATGATAGGCTGACCTATCAGACTGCACCACTAGAAATAGAAATGACGAAAGTGAAAGCATTGTACTGTAAGTACTATGCTTTTAAAATGTGTAACCCTATTTTTACAGTGTGTAAAAGGGGTATGCATAAACAAAGCAACGCTTATATTCAAATCTTTATTTTAGTGCTTTCTTTTCATTGAGAGTGGAAGTGTGTTAACTGGCTTTCTTGTTAACATTACGAGTAACAACTATTCCTAGATGTTATATGTTGGTTTCTAACCCCGCTCGGGGCCATAGAGCGTACTTGGGACGCTTTTAAAATGTTTAAGGCACGCGCCACGGGCGACGAGCCTCTTATTATAAAATAAAACTATGCCAGTGTACTTACAGTTTTCAAACTGAGCATCAGAGAGTTGACCCTTGTATTGAAAGTGGTTATGGTGACATCAACCCCGCGAGGGTGTACTTGATACACGTATGTACGTGTATCAGGAGGCCAGGGTCATTAAAAGTTTAAAGAGTTCCACGCGATGGAACACAGTTGTACAAACGCCTTACCCCCGTGAAGGGCGGCTGTTATTGGTTGGCTTTCTCCTGTGAGACACCACCAAAAACTGATAGCCAAAAATTAGATGTGCTCGATACAGGTCTTTGCGTACATTAGAACGCCAGATTAGTTACAACTTCATTGAGTTCCACACAATGGAACACAGTTACACAAACGCCTTACCCCCGCGAGGGGCGGTCGTTTTTGGTTTGGATTTTCTAGTAAGAACCCACCAGATATTGATGGCCAAAATATGAGATGTACACGATACAGGTCTTTGTGTACCTCAGATGGTCAGAATAATTACAAGTTCATTGAGTTCCGAGCGATGGAACACAGTTGTACAAACGCCTTACCCCCGCGAGGGGTGGTCGTTATTAACTTCGATTGGATTTCACCTTCGAGAACACAGTTCTTGTACAAACGCCTTACCCCCGTGAGGGGTGGTCGTTATTAACTTCGATTGGATTTCACCTTCGAGAACACAGTTCTTGTACAAACGCCTTACCCCCGCGAGGGGTGGTCGTTATTAAATTCGATGGGATTTCACCATCCAGAACCAGTTTTGGCTCAGAAAAGATTTGCACCTTTTCCAGGTTTGCTCGCACTCAAACACCCAAGTAGGTAAGTACCGAGAAATGTAGGAGTTGTACGGGTATTCTACTCAGTGACGCATTCACTTATGCTTGTAATAACATCTTTATGTATTTGTTACTTTTAGCTGAGTACCCGCAAACTTGTTAAAAAAGATCTCGTAAAATTTATGAAAATAATAAAGAGCAAAGTTGAAGATAAAGGTTTCTCTTTGCTAATACTTCAGATTAACGCTTACATGGAAAGCCTAAGAATATAACAAATGCAATACCGCAGTATTTTTGTTAAAAGATTAATAAATTAAAAATTTATTTTATACAAGCATAAGCGAGTGTCAACTGACGTAAGACGTTTTCCCCTTTTTGTTTGTTTCCAGGTCTATTATACCTGGAGTTTGTCGGCGGGGAATCGAACCCCGGTCTCCCGCGTGACAGGCGGGGATACTTACCTACCACTATACTACCGAAGAGTATGTAGTACATCGTTAGGATATCGAGAATATCTTAATTTCTAAGGAAAGCACTGAACTTCAGATAGCTTGATAAAAGTTGTCGTAACTTTAACATTAACAATCTTTGTAAATACAATGCCTGTCTAGGAAGTTATTTCAACTGTAAGCACCATACTTCAGCAAATAAATGATTCGATTTAATTTCATTTATATTTCCCAGCTAACCACCCAAACTAATTATAGCCTCAGCATGACATTTCTATTCGTATTAACAGACAATAAAAATGTTTTGAGGGTTCGAACCACGTTGTGAGGTTATCTTACGGCAAAAACAGTGGGAGTTCCATTTTTGGCTAGATTAATAGGCTCTGCTGGAAATACTTCAAACCCGAGCTATGGCTGGTACTAATTGTAGTAGGAGCCATATCTTGTGGTTAATTTGTTGCAAAATAAATACGTTTGATATTTCGCAAAGGCTAATTTACTGAAAAAAAAATTAAAACTCATCTTACTGAAAATCGAACAGGTTTGACTACAATAAAAATTTAAAATTGTTACAGATGCTAAGCCTGTACAAGTAAACTGGTTAATTTTAAATCAAAGACACGTGATCACAACGAAAAAATCGTTAAAAGAATCGATCACGCACAACTATTTTATAATAGAAGGTACTCACGATTTATTCCTTTGCACAGTATGAAGAGTACAATATCACTTTAAATAGATTAACACTATAAGGAAACAGATTTAAAATATTTTTAAACAACTGTCGTCGCAGAGATAGCTGCTGGACACATGTTGCTTCGACGGAAAACAAAACGCCAATGGTTTCAAGATGGCGCGGTACATTTTACGAAGCAAAACTGCGCGCGGCCGCCAGGTGGCGCCACTTGACCGGAAGCTTAAGGCTTAAAAGTATAAAAACTGGTTGAAATACGACGGAAACGGATACGCTGCTCTCATATAAAGCTTTATAAAGCTTTTAGCAACGGTCTAGTAATAAATCTACTGTTAAATGCTACTGTTCATACAATTATGTCAAAATGAAATTAAACCCGGCAAGAATTTAGCAATAACTCGATGCGACTGTATGTATCTAAAACATGTGTATTACATACATGTAGTGTACATATTGGTTTTGGTAGAGCACCGAAAATGTAAATAAATTATTTAAAAAGTATTCAAAAGAAGAAAGAGTAAAGTTCAAGCAAGATGTAGTGTAATTATAATAATATACATATTAATAAAACCATGCATTATTGGTCTCTCAGCGGATAATGCTACTTAGTCACTTGCAATCGTTTAAATATTTCGACATAAAAATCATGAAACAGCTTACTAGGTTGTTTCTAACAGAACAAATAAGCGTTCAGCGTGGTCGCCATTTGGACGTATGACCGTTTGTTGAAATCTAGCAGACAGTAGCATTCTCAATAACTCAGGATAAAAAACAGGCGTAATTGTACTTACCTACCGTCTGTCCCTTTCACCATACCCGTTCTCTTTCGCGCACGATACATAAGTTTTCGATCGGCGCTTTTTATCTTACTCAAGAGCCTGCTTGCACAACAATTATAAAAATCTGACAAAAGATAAATAATGCTTAAGCTCTTGCCATCTCTTACAAATAGGTACAGTTAAACACGGCTAACTTAAAGTAATATTTACAGAGGTAAGGTTTGTGAGGTTGTAGGGGGTATCTCTGGATATACTGAACCGATTTTGAAAATTCTTATTTTAATTCTTTACCAATAGAAAGCCACGTTATTTGTGAGTGTCATACATTACCCCAAAAATGAAAAGTAAAAAGGTTTACGGCCCAACGAAGTGGGGGTTTTAATGATCGTTGTGCAAGCGGGCCTAGTTCAGACAGCATTATAGGTAATGCTATTATTTCATCGATTAAACATCTTGACAAATGCAAAGAGTAATAATATAGGAACATAAGAGAAATTATGTCAAGATGTAAACAATGAAAGGATCAATTAAACATGAATCATTTAACATTTGTGAAAACCGCCACGACCACGGCCTCCTCGCCCGCCTCGCCTAGTGCTAGAAACGTCACGATTATGTTCAGCCTGTGCAAACTCTCTCTTAATAAAAAACCTGTAATTTATAGCTCCATGGTTGATAAAAGTTTTGGCATACTGCAGTGGTAAGACCGCACATCGGTTTTCCTTCAGCAAGTCTGTAAGCGTTTCTGTGTTCGAGACGCATTTATCGGCGTACTGGTACTTTCTGCGTGGTTCACCCTTATTGTACACGTGTATTTCGTATGTCCATTTCATGGCACTGGTCTTTGTACCAAGGAGTTGAACAGCTATGTATATTTTGTTATCGCTTTCTGAAACTATCAAGTGGACTAAAAAGTTGAAGTTTCCTATCTTGATGAACTGCATTCGTTTGCTATCGTACATGTTGTGCATTTCTAAGGACATCTCAGTGTCCACATCGCCTTTGTGAGATGGGTGGAAGTTATCGAAGTGCATCCCAAGTAGAGATAATTTGCCTGAAAAAAATACAGAGTTTAATAAAATATTATTTGCGGATATTCACACAGCGAAATCTAGTCCCAAACTAAGCAAAACTTGTATTATGGGAACTAGATGACTGATAAAATAGAAACTTTTTTTTCAAATACACATTTACAATAACATAATACAATTGCAATACCTATGTAATACACCCAGACACGGACCAAACATTTATGTTATCTATACCAATTATTGGAATTTTTGTCCTGACTGACTGCTATATAAACAACGCACAGCTTAAACCACTGGTTGTAAAGACTTGATATTTTCAGAGTATATTCGTCCTGGTGCGTTCGTTCGCTAGTAAGTAATATAACTAGTGTCTCTGTGAGTACAATAGACCTCGCGAGCCCTTATAACCATGCAATAATCGACATTTACCCCATTCCCAAAATTAAAATCCGTCCGTTACATAATGCAGCAATCCCCCTTTCTCCCTCTCCCGAAATTCACCCCTAAACGGGTACAGTGGGGGTTGAAGTTTGTATAGTAATAAGTAAAAAAATGTTTATTTCAGCAAAACACACTAATTTCTTAAGGTGTAGATACGTAAGTATCATACAAGTAGTATAGCTAAATAGGAATAGAAACGGTATGTTTTGCAGAGAGCTATTACAAGAAAAGTAAATTCACATCGGTATTTTCACTAGGCAAAGCCTGTATCGAGGAAACTAGTATACCACATAACAGATAGTGAATCAGCGCAGACATATAAGCGTGATCGTGATAAAATGAAATACATATTTAAAATAAACTATAGGTAGATATCATTGATTACAACTATAAGGAGGGAAAACAACAAAACAAATTGAACTCTAAATATCTATTCTACAATAGGAAACAAAAAACTTAAATGTTAAATTGTAACAATTGCTCTGTTCCATCATAAGTTAACGAAGCAAGCCATTTATATAGTAACCGTTTTAATAAATACTTGCGGTTCTGTGAGAACAGTAGACCTCGCGAGCCGAAATAATAATAAATAAATAAATAATGCTGGACAATCCACACAGCATCATCTAGCCCCAAGTTAAGCAGAGCTTGTGTTATGGGTACTAGATGACTGATATACTTAATACAATATTACGTACATAGATATTTTTTTATTATGCATAGAAAATACCCAGAACACCCGGAATAAATATCTGTAGATCGTACAAACATTTATCCCGAGGCGGGAATCGAACCCGCAACCCCTGCGTCGCAGGCGGACATTCGCCCGCCGCACCACAGCGGTCGTCATACAATACAAACAAACACATCCCCCTTACTTATCGTATCTTGAAATGTGGCGGAGAGTGCTGCGGTATCTGGTTTTTTTACTGAATATTTTTAGACATGACATGTATAACAGTATTAAACGACTGTGACTTTACCAGTATTTAACCGTGACACAAATTATAGTAAAAAATCTCTCAGTTTGTTTTTTAAGCTATTAGGCATTTTCGATTGTGGCAGAGTGCTGCGGTAGCTGAAAATTTTTAACTGTTTTTTAAATTATGATTGTTTAACGGTTATAAATGACTGCGATTATGAGTTTGGCTTAAAAAACATTCGGTATGTTTTAATGTGGTGGCGGGTACTGTGGTAGTCGAAACCTTTTACCTGTATTTATTAACCGAGACACAAATTACAGTAAAAAGTCTCTCAGTATGTTTTAGATAAGCCATTAGGTATCTACGAGCGTGGTGGAGAGTGCTGCGGTAGCTGAAAATTTTTAACTATGTTTTTTGCCATGACATGTTTAACTGTAATAAATAACAGTAGGTAATTAAGAGATTGGTTTTAAAAAAGTATTTTAAAACGTTTTTATTTATCCCTAAACAAACATCGCGATCGACTGAAAAAAATGAAATAAATCATTAAACTTGTGTGCTAATTTTCGTCCAAATCGATTGAAAAATGTGCGACCTGTCGGCGAGAACAGACAGACAGACGGACAAAAGAATTTTTGGTCAATATCAAAACTGCGATGCTTTGCTCGCTTTGCTTGCTCGGTCAATAACTATGCAATAATCGATACTTTCCCGTGGCTCAACAAAACTATTTCATTGAGCAAAATAGGGGTATTAGTTTTAGCGATGACTCGCGTTTCCTTGGTTTTAGGAGGTCAAATCTGGTGTCTATAGGTTTGTCTCGTAAAGGCGGAGAGGATTGCGTTGTTTAATTGGTGTAGGTAGGTACACATTTTCGAAAAAAAAAAAACAATATTCAGCAAACTTTGTCCTGTTTTCCCCCCTCCACTCCCGTTTTCTGGAATTTTTTTGTAAAATCTTATGAAAAATAAAGCCCTTATTGTAACTCTCAAATTTGATTAAAATCTGTCGATAAATAACGCTTCAGCAAACTTCCCCCCTTTGCCCCCTTTTTTTACCTCCAATCAAAAATCGCGATCGACAAAAAAATTCCTTCAGCTCAAGGAACATGTGTGCCAATTTTTGTCAAAATCGGTGGAAAACTGCGACCTGTAGGCGAGAACAGACAACCGTACAAAAGCATTTTTGCCCTATCTGGAAACTGGACACTTCGCTCGCTTCGCTCGCTCGGTCAATAAAAAAAGTATAAAAGTAACTTTAAAAGTATCGCTTTTGAATGAATTGAGTTTTAAAATCTCACGATATGTTAGACATAGGTGCATGCAGTCAACATATTATACAAGTAATAGTAACTCTCAAGTGAAAAAAACGAGTGCTTTAGACCACACGGCTGAAGTAAAACTTCTTTAATATACAAAACGTAACTGGTTATGAGAGAAAGAGAGAAATAACAGTTCTTTCATCCCCCCCCCATGGCAGTGTTAAACGTTTAACGCAACCTTGTTGGAAGTCGCATAAGAAGTATTACTTCAATAAACAAAAAACCTCTTCTATACGCTTCCAAAAATAACAATATTTAATCTTAATTCCCAGCTGTTGTCGGTTCTACGAGCTACATGGCCTGCCCATTGCCACTTCACTTGCTGATTTTGAGAACTATGTCAACGACTGGATCTTCTACAGATTTCCTTCTTCATTTATAATTCTATCACAAAGTAGGTATTGAAGGGGGAATTATCGATAAATACCACAAACTACCAACCTTACAGAGTAAATATCAGTAAAATCCCCATGATAAGATCAATCAACGGTAATTCCCCCGAACCGCACTTATTGCACCGGTGCCGGTGGTCTAGTGGGAGTTCCCCGCCTTCTGATCCTAAGGTTGTTGGCTCGAATCCGATCGTGCACCAATGGATTTTTTATTCGAAAAATTTATGCGCTCAGTTCAAAAAATAACTTTTCGGTGGGGATCGAAGTTTTGTGGGATAAACATAGATGTTTGTTCTATGTCTGAGTGTTACATTGTATTCTAAGTATGTATTTGTAAAAATGACCACAAATATTTATTTATTATACCTTTCCAACGGCACAAGCCACTAGGCAGAAGACACTGAATTTCTCTGAAGGGACACTCTTTCACATGACTGTCCATTTCTCCCATCTTGAAGTGTAGCGTGCAACCTTCATCCGCATTTACACACGGTACTTTGAACTGAAAATGAATTATCTTTATCAAAATCTTTATAGAAAAAAATTAGAAAGTTTGAGAGTAAATCACGTTGTAATCGCTGGATCGACATGGATGAAACTTGGAATATATGAATCGTGGAATAATATTTCTTTTATCTATCTACCTATCTATGTCCGGGCTCTCAAACAGTAAAGGAAAACATAGTGAGGAAACCAGAGAGTATTCTTCATAAGATACAGCCTGGTGACATACGGACAGACAGATTGACAGTAATAATACTCATACTCATACTCATGGTAGTTTAATACTCATTGGATTCATGTGGCTATGGACTCACAGCTTACCTGCGAAACGTATTCCTCGACACTGATATTCCTCATCTGTGTGATCATTGAGTTACAGAGGCCACAAAGCCGCTGCTGCGTTCTACAATTCATGCACGATGCGTGCCCATTCGAGCAGTTGAATATCCGCAAGCCAAATCGGTTCCTGCATGTCGGGCAGTTTATCCCGTTCTCGTTTTCTGTTCCTGAGTTTCTGGGACTGAAAAAATAAATGGTTCATAACTGATGTATTGGTAACTGTAAGGCTGAGGCCAAACAAGTGTTTATTGCGTTGTGGTTGCTGTATTGAAACATTTGACGACTGATGTGGCGCGGTGGGCAAATGTCCGCCTGCGAAGCAGGAGGTTGCGCGTTCGATTCCTGCCTTGGGATAAATGTTTGTACCATCTGCAAATATTTATTCCGGGTGTTCTGGGTATTTTCTATGCATAATAAAAATATCTATACATAATGTATTGTATTAAGTACTAGAGGCCACTCGCTGCTTCGCCCGCGTGGCAGTTTTTTCCCGTTCCCGTTATTTTTTCGGGATAAAAAGGAGCCTATGTCCTATTTCAGATAACAATCTATATTTATTCCAAATTTCATCCAAATCGGTCCACTGGTTAGAGCGTGAAAGAGGAACAAACATCCATTCATCCAAACATTCGCATTTATAATATTAGTATGTAAAGTTCAGAGTTTTGATTCCCATTATCGTTTTGGGTTCATGGTTATTCTGCTGTACATATTATCAGTGACGTAGATTAAATTTGTACATACCGGGAAACAGAACGCTGCCGAGAAGGTAGACTAACTGATTCTGGTGGAGCTGACGGTGCAACACTGAAAGAAAATAATGATTTAACTTTTTGTAACATAAATATTAAATTTACCTACCAGAACTGACTTCTACAATAATAAATAAAAAATATTTGCAGACATTCTCTTAGCGCCACCTAGCCTCAAAACTAAGCAAAACCTGTTTCTATGAGAACCAGAAAGCTGATAAAATTCAGGTATACATTTTTTTTGTAAATTCTCTCTCTTTTCAGCTACCGCAGCACTCGCCGCCATGTTCGAAGTTACCCAGTGGTTTTAAAAATATACTCTTAACCACAAAGATTTTTGCTGTAATTTGGTTACGGTATTGGTGAATTAATTACAAACGTCATTCACTCCAGATACAATTAACGATTGCAATTAAAAGAACATTTAGTCTCATGTGCTTTATATCGGTGCCCGTTACCCTTCAAACCAGAATAGAACAATGTGAGCATCACTGTTTGACTGCAGTAATAAGTATGGTGGTGGTAGTACTACCCAGAACTAACTCTTTCACAAAGGTAATATGTAATGTACTACTAAAAATCTAAAATAAACTAAATTTAACTAAAACAAAATAATAATACTTAAGTAGGAACTGATACAAACTATTTAAATCATTAGTATGGAAGGTACTCACTGGAAATTACTGTTGACAATCACAAAGTCATTGTTATTTGTCCCGGTCACTGGGCTCTGATGGGTAGTATGATAGTTATTCCCAGGGAATAAAGGCGAATTTCTATTGTCCAGGTTTGGATACAAGGTTTGAGGACTGCTGGGTAGCTGTGCTGTTGTTGGTTGGACAGCTCCTGTCAGGTTATTCTGAGTGTAGCTGTAAGGATTCGGTTGCCTCTCCAAGCTATGAACAAGAAAACAGACAAATTAAAAGATTTGGACATTTTGGATTTACTGGTGAGCGCTCGGCGAGACAATACGCCTTACGAAGCACAACGGATACGTGGGGCGGTGTCCAAGATGTGTTGATCATCGTAATCACAGCGAGTCAAAATCTTCCTGAGGATGCTTCGTAGATAAGCGAAACACGTGTCAATATCATAGGATTGAAGTGGCGGAATAGTACTATTATATTATATCGTCTATTTTATAATTTTACTACGTCCAGCAATTAACTTCTTCAGGCTGATGATGCTGAGATGTCCATCACCATCCCGCTACTTGAATGCAGGATTTACTCTTCATTTCCTCCCTTAGACGAGACTCGTCTAAGTTTCCTCCTCATACATCAGAAGCATGAGGATTATGATAGGGTTTTTTTATGCTTCTGCTGGTGAAACAAGCATATGGCCCGCCTGATGTTCAGTGGTAACCATCACCTATAACAAAGCATTACCAACCTGAGGCATACTGGTGTTAAGCTTCATGTGCCTGTAATTTCACCGGCACTCACATGCGAGCATCACTACTTAGCGGCAGAAATAGGTACGGTGGTAGTACTTCCCCGGACGAACTCTTTCGCCACGAAATCTACTAACTTGTAGGTTAAACTTACTTGCTCGCATCAATGGTGCAACGAGGCGGTGCTACCGGTCGTTGTGGAGGCACTCTGGTGGCTGATTGGCTAGACAACATTATAATAATAAATAAAAATTGACATTTCATTCATAATGAAATGTCGCGGGCGAATGTCCGCCTGCGACGCAGGAGGTTGCGGGTTCGATTCCCGCCTTGGGATAAATGTTTGTACGATAATAAAAAATATCTATGTGTGTAATGTATTACATTGTACTAAATTAGTACAATGTAATACATTACACTAGTTCGTAACCATAACACAAGTTCAGCTTACCTTGAGGCAAATAATAATAATAATAATTAGAGAGGATACCTACTGTGCTTGAGGATTAGAGTCATAAAAAAATTGCATCTTATAAATACCCATGTAAGTGTTCAGATAGCAAAAGTTTAAAAAATACATAATTTAATCAATTTTAAAATGATGATGGTAAATAAATAAATAATAGTTTGACGACCGATGTGGCGCGGCGGGCGAATGTCCGCCTGCGACGCAGAGGTTGCGGGTTCGATTCCCGCCTTGGGATAAATGTTTGTACGATCTGCAAATATTTATTCCAGGTGTTCTGGGTATTTTCTATGTATAATAACAAAATATCTATATATGTACTGTATTGTATTAAGTATATCAGTCATCTAGTACCCATAACACAAGCTCTGCTTAGCTTGGGGCTAGATGATGCTGTGTGGATCGTCCGGCATTATTTATTATTATTTAGCTTCTAAAATTATGGAATGAATAAAATATGCAATGTAACTCACCCAGTCTGCCCAGCAGTATTTTGTGGTGTGTTTCTTGATGCAGCTTGGCGCCTTAACAAATCTTCCATTCGTTGCTCATACATTTGCCTCTGCCTCTCCAAAGCCTTGTCGACCTGAGCTTGTGACACGTTTCTGCAGAAAAAACAGTATATGTTCTCATTAATACATAACATAATGACAGCCATCAAAGCTCACTTTGTAGTATCTTCTGCGCTGTAGTTTGTGCTGTGTGTTACATGAGGCTTAATAACACCCAGTATGCCTCAGGTTGGTGGACGCAAGGTAAGTAAGAAGTCAGTAAGAAGTTCATAGGTAAGTGAAGAAGAGGCTGAACCTTCTAAAACTTACATCACAAAAGTAGGACGTAAGGCAATCAAAAACTTGAATGATTATATTATACGGATACGTGCGTGTACACTTTCGCTTAGGCAGGTACCTACCTACCTACCTAAATCGACAAGGCAGTAGTCGGTACCTACTTAGTAAACAGGAAATTTCTGGCTGTCGGTGTCTGGTGTCGGTTAGATAGAAAGTGGTGTATTTTGTTTGTTAGAGTACTTAGGTAATATGAATAGTAAGTATCTAGGTACTGACCTGGAATTCCTTTGTTCATGTTGCGATGATTGCTCGGATCCCATATTGTTCTGAACGGGAAAACAAAAGCACTGTCGAGAATACGAATCTTCAAAGGATGGAATCGAAGTGCAGGTAAACTTGGAGTCTCACGCTTTTAAATTCACTATTCAAATCACATCACAGGCAATGCAAGATACCAAGCAATTACCTACTTGTTACGACTCAGCACACTCCAAGTTACACAGGCACAGCAGTGCTGCTGTGTCAGCACAGATAGGTACAGCGTTATTAATACCATCAATCTGCAATCGATAGTGTAAGTAGATAGCAGAGCAGCGGTTTACGGCACAAGTACCTATGCAACACAATGGGCCAACAAAACAAAACAAAGCGGTGCGTGCAGTGGGCAGGGTTGCCAGGTAAGTATTTGACCAAATCGCCAAATTTTAGGGTCAAGTAGCCCTACAATTTAAAAACAAATCACAAAGCCCAAAGTCAATTCAAACAGAATGCGAAAAACCTTTGAAAAACAGTTTTAGAAGTAGCAAAAAAGTCTACAGTATTTATTGCATGGTAATTTTAGTTCAGTTTTGATACCGTGTTTTAAACGAAGACAGCCTACTTATAATAATAATAATAATAATGCTGGACAATCCACACAGCATCATCCAGCCCCAAGCTAAGCAGAGCTTGTGTTATGGGTACTAGATGACTGATATACTTAATACAATACTATATTACATACATAGATATTTTTTATTATACATAGAAAATACCCAGAATACCCGGAATAAATATTTGCAGATCGTACAAACATCCCGCGGCGGGAATCGAACCCGCAACCTCTGCGTCGCAGGCGGACATTCGCCCTCCGCGCCACATCGGTCGTCAAATTTATAAATTTATAAACGTTTCGTTATAAACTTTTCAAAAAATCGCCTAACCTGGCAGCACTGATGGCGAGTGGCGCACACGGGTGGGGGCGTACCCCACAAAGTACTTTTTATATGCGTACCCTTACTAACTCAATGCTAGTGTTAGGTTGTTGTCAGAATTGCCGTATTTTTAATATGAACTTGCCGTATAAACACATAAAACGACGATACATAGAAACGAAAAAAAACATGAAGTATGTATTGACTAATATTTAGGTATCACTGAGAAATTTACACTTAACTAAGGTAGATATCAAAACGTGATTTAGTTAACTAATATAATACTAAGAAAAAATGAATTTTGATAATACTTCACTATTGACTTACACAAGGAGTTTGGAAATTGCACTGTTTGGGTATGCCACGCTACGCCGGCAAACATAAGGGATCACAAGCAAAATGTAATTTTTTTGTAAACCTAGTTATTATTTAGTTTTTTTTGTTTACTTATGTGTATTATTGTTATCAGGTTGATAATAACAAAGTTTGCTGTTTTAATAACTCTAACTTGAAAAGCAAAAAAATAAAAGTACTTAATTTTGCCGCCATGGTGAACCTATAACTATATAGGACCTACCTATAACCCTATAACTCAACTAATTTTCTATAGGATCGAGCATTATGCTGGAATTTATAACCAGGCAGATGTCTATCATCAAAAAAGATGCTATAAAATAAATAGAATACTTTAGGATTTGTTGGTATTTTATCAATAATACCAATTTTTAGTAGCGTTAAACTATTTGGTAAAACATAAAATCATTTAAATCACTGCCGACAAATTATTATGAACCTAGTCAGACACGGCGGTGGTGGTATCATTATTTCGTGCAAATGTTTGATTTCTATCTATTTTAGACGTAGGTATTGCTACATTAAGTATATCCCATCCTAAGAATATGGACTTATTCTATGATCCCATTACTATAAAATCACGCAGACTGACACAGAAATCACCAACCATAAACAACACAAAACACACGCATGCAATCTTAGCCCATAGACATTCATCTGCTCTAACCTAAAACTTTTGTTGGCAGAGTCTTGTTGTAGCACCCACTTGGTCTACCCACCCTGTGTCTACCACCCAGGTCCAAATCGGTCCAATGCAAGTGGGTGAATGGTACAGCAACATGGGTGTAATGCAAGTGGGTTGTACAGCAACATGGGTGCAATGCAATTTTATTATTCAGTGCACCCCGAGAGGCGTAAAAATAAAAAAAACATGCACGCAGCGCAACGCATTCAAAATAAATCACATTACAGTCCGACCAGCAGAAAGAGTAGAAAATAAATGAGAGCGCCACTATCGTTTACATGGTATCACCATATTGTATGGCAGAACGCTTTTGATGCTTGATATTTTTATATACATTATTAACACATTGCAGTTCTAATTTTATAAAATTTTACAACAAATATTTTATGCTCATCACATAAAGGTTTGTCCTGAATAAGAATCTAGTCTAACAATGTAGAGATTGGCACTGATCTGGATCAGTTGAGCTACCTATAGATCGTTAGCAACAGTCTGTAGATAGCTCAACTGTTTCATATGTATTTTGTACATACCAATTATAAATACTTGTATTAGCTATAATTTTCTTTGCAAACAATGTAGGAATTTCTTCCTTAACTGAATTAAAATGATGAATGTATTGACTGATAGCACTGATATCAAAATTATCCAGCACTTTCGTAGGTCCACCATTTGTCTGTTCTTGGCGGGAGTATAAAATTTTTAGCAATTTTTTTTTGCCTTTATTTACAATCGTCCTTACTCTGCTTTCAGATTTTCCTGCATTAAAACATAAGTAAAGTATCAAAATTATAAGATTGCACTTAATAGCTCGGCCCAAGTTGTAGTGTTTCCGCTAGCGGAAAATTATTCTGGTTAGTCCAACGTGTATTTAAAAAAGATTTCAAGCGTGGAAACGCACCATAACAAACAAACGTGACATTGGCGAAACTGCGGGCAACACTCTGCAAATGCCACAGATTCTGTGGCACAGAATACCACCAAAATACTTTGCGAATTGATTAAAGACAACAAGAATTGAATTAAATATAATCACACAAATTCACATTCAATTTGATCAATCAGTCACCACATCAGATAGAGACGGAATCGTGCAATTAATTAATATTATCGCAAAAACAGAGCAAGTAGGTACTTCCCTACCTAATAAACAAAATGCCACACTTTCGTATCGAAACTAACGTGTCAAAGAGCAAGGTCCCGGCTGATTTCGTAACCAAGGCCGTACCAGTACTAGCTAAAGCTCTTGGGAAACCAGAACAGGTAAAATAAAAAACAAATGTTGATTTAAGTGACTAGTACTGTACCTACCTATGTACTCATGTAGGGGTAATGCAGTACCTCTGAATACTGAAAACCAGCCAAGTGCAAGTTGGACTCACGCGCGGAGGGTTCCGTACCATTATATAAAATAAAAACGGCAAAAACACGTTTGTTTATGAGAGCCCCCTTAAATATTTTTTTATGCTGTTTTTTGTATTTGTTAGTGCAGCAATAGAAATACCTACATCATCTGTGAAAATTCACACTCTCTAACTATCACTGTTCATGAGATACAGCTTGATGACCGACGGACAGACAGACAAACTAACAGCAGAGTCTTAGTAATAGGGTCCCGTTTTAACCTTTGGGTACAGAACCCCAAAAAGAGCTATTATTAGTGTGTTAATAAAATCTTTTAGCTATCTAATAAGAAATATTTTTATTAATATTGTTGGAGTGTGCCGTTTTGTAGTTCTAAATATTGTCTGTTTTAGTACTGTGTGGTATCTGTGATCCCTGATGTATCAATGAGTTTTGGAGGTTCAACCGAGCCCTGTGCCATCGCTAACCTCATGTCCATTGGTGCATTAGGGGTGGAGCAGAACAAGAAACATTCTAAAGCACTATTTCAACTTGTGGAGAGTGAGCTTGGTGTAAAGAAAGATAGGTAATACTTTGTTAATTGCTTTAACATGATGCACACCAATTTAATATTTATTTATAGGAATATCCTATATATGATGTATAATAATAAAGTATGCCCTATGCATAATAATGTAATAAGTAAATGTTCATGAACTAGATCTAGTAGTAATAGTTGTGTATTAAAAACTTAATAAAAAATATCTATATTGTATTAAGTATATTAGTCATCTAGTACCCATAACACAAGCTTAGCTTAGCGTGGGGCTAAATGATTCTGTGTGGATTGTTCAGCATTATTATTTTTATAATATTACCAAAAATAAAGTGCCCAATATTTATTTTACAGAATGTACATCACTTTCCAAGATGAACCTACAGGGAACGTAGGTTTCAAGGGTACCACTTTCCATGAAATTTTTGGATAATCAACAGGAGAAAATGTGATACAAGATTTAATGATAATAAGTAGATTGCTATCATTTAAATTATTTATTTTACAGTAAAATTCTACCCTAGAAAATAAGAAAAGTGCTATTTTAAAACAATGTTAGTTATTAAAACATAGTGAGTTATCTTCAAAGCTAAGTAAATAAACTTATTATTAAAGATTTTACAAAATAATTTTACTCCGCCCCGTTAGGTATCACTTCTATACCTATTAACATCATAGCTACCTAGCTATCTTATGTACTGATAGGCCACTGGTGTAAGGGTCATTTTTGGGAAGTAATATTATCGTTTTTCATTTAAAATTCATCCTCTCTTTAAATCACTTTATGGATGATAGATCAATGAAACCCATGTTAAGTTTGACTATAAATTAACTAATTCTGAAAATCGCATCAACATTCATTTAGTACCCTTAGTTAGTAAATGATCTAAGCCTTAGTTCTAGTACCAACATTTTGCGTGATGCGTGTACAGCGATCAAAATATTTTTTAAGTTGATTTCAAAGCAAAACGCACGTAACTACATCCGCTTGCGGTTTTTTTCTAGCAAATTTCAACCCCCGCTATGGCTGCTTATGGGTTGAATTTTGTTCATAATAAACCCTTAGGTACCTACGTACGATTGGAGTTGGACCCTGAAAAAGTCTGCGACGACAAACCTATCTATTTCATTCTGTAAAAAGTACTTCTGTGAAAGTACTCTGCCGGTCTGCCTGTGCATCTATACCACAGACTACTAGGATGCTAACGCATATCTATACGCCGCGCCGCGCCGTTAGTCAGGGTATTGTGATTACACAACCATGCAAAACACAACCACAGAAAACGCAGCCAGGAATTCGTGAACATTTTGGCATCCAATTCCATGGTCATGTATTCCATTATTCAGTATTTATGTAGCAGTCGTTATTTTGTAGTAGTAGAGTTCTTAGTGGAGGGCTCGTCCAGGGAAGTACTACCACCATCCCTATTTCCACCGCCAAGCACTTTGCTGTGTTCCGGTTTGAAGGGTCTGGGTGCCGGTGTAATTACATGCACATGAGGCTTAACACCAGTATGCCTCAAGTTGATGGACGCAGAGTAGTGCATCGTAAGGGCACGTTTATAATGAGTGTGACCTGCGATTCAGTGCTTTGCTATAGTTAATGGTAACCATTTGACATTAGGTGGATCATCTGCTTGTTCTATTAACAAGTCACATAAAAAAAGAAAAAACAAATCCCAGGCTATGCTTTTCAAGTTGCACAAAAAAAATTGTACACCCTTGGGATACACGACCATGGAATTGGATGCCAAAACATACGCCTCGTTTACACTCACTTCCTAAGGCAGATCCGACTCGGATATATTAGGTTAGAATATTTAAAAAAACGCACAAGGTGAGCGAGTGGAGCGAGCGTACTGCGGCAGCAGCCGCCGAAGCACTAGGAATAAAACTGCATGACCTACCTACACTAATCTCATAAAAAGATGGTACAACTAATAATAATAATAATGCCATGGATTTCGTTTACATTTTGGTTGCGTTTTTCTGGCTGTGTATTCCTGCCTACGCATTCCTGGCTGTGATTTCTCGGGCTGTGTATTCCATGGTTGTACATAAACCGGACTCGTGCATTGTTTTTTTTTCTGGCTGGCTGGACTAGAATTACACCCAAAAGAAAGAATACTTATTATTCCTTCCACAAAGTACTTTTTATAATTCCTTCTTAGTTCTTTTCTTGCATGTCTAACTTGTTCACAGAATACATTGTTACATCGGAAAATCTTTTTCTCGTTGCATTCAAGTTAAAGTTAATGTTTGTATTTGGTACTTTACTCGCACACGGTAATAAAAAATAGTGTATGAGAGTCCAAATTATATTCATCATATACTTCGTTTCAGTTCCAAGAAGTAACACCCAAGAAGTAATTACTTAAGCTTCATCATGGATGATCGTAGCGTAGAAGAGACTCCTGCTTCTCAAAGGCTTACGAACGATGACTTCAGGAAGCTCCTGATGACTCCAAAGGCCACGCCGTCCGGGGGTGCGCACCCGGTCGGTTCTGTCAGAGAAGCTATGGCTAATGCCGGGTAAAAACTATTGTGGATTAAACATGCAGGCTCGAATCACAGGCTAGGATCACAATATTGCAGCAGCATAGTGCTCATTTTGCAGTAGGTAGGACAACTTAACATCCTTCGGGACAAACCAATCTTAATGTAGAGAAACTGTAAAACTTTAATGTACCTTTAGCTTTTAGTCTTAATCAAATAGAGAAAGACTACCTATTATATACTATGTTCTTCATTCTTTTTATTAAATACCTACTAAGGTATATTAATACATATCTATACCTATAAATACCTGTGCATGGGGACAGTGAGGTATTGGTATGCATGCTTTTATTTCCAACACTATGTATATTGACATCCTAAAGAATAAACTTAATTTTTCAGGTCTATGCCTCCACCAACAGAAAATAAAAGTGAGCTTCGTAGAAAGAAAAAATCTTACTATGCCGCTCTGAAAAAACAGGAAGATACCAAATTGGCAGAGTTAGCAGAGAAATATAGAGACAGGGCCAGAGAGAGAAGGGATGGGGGCAATGAACTAGGACCAACTGATCCTACTAGCAACACTAGTAGTGCTTACAGGTATGTGCACTAATACTCAAAGTAAAGGCTCAGAATCATTCTTCCTGGAATTAAATGGTGGAGGCAGCTAAGAACATTACTTCTTTAGGATTTTTAATACTAACGGCCCATCCTGGCTATGCTCTGGTTTTAGTATGGATCCCTAATTTTTTTTTAAATATAATATAGCCTATAACACCCGAGGATAGTGTAGCTTCCCAATGGTGAAAGAATTTTTCAAATCAGTCCAGTAGTTTCGGAGCCTATTTAATGCAAACAATCAAATCTTTCCTCTTTTTAATATTAGTATAGATGTATTAAAATCAACTCCACTATGGTATAAAATACAGTTAGTAAATCACTGGTTTACTTTTACAGAGCCGTAGCACCTGATGTAAAATCAGGAATGGATGCCAAAGAAAGAAGACGTCAAATGATTCAGGTACATACTTTTTTTTTTGGGAACGCTATCCATTTCTTCTGAATTAGATCAGTTGAGCTACCTCTCTAGATTGTTTGCGATGGTCTGCTGATAGTTCAACTGTTTCATATTATTATGTATTTTATACATGTACCTATTATATACTATACTTGTAGTAAATGTAATTTTACCAAATAAATTACATATTCGAGTTGTATCAGTAATTTAACCATATTATTTTTCAGGAATCAAAATATCTTGGTGGAGATATGGAGCATACGCATTTAGTAAAAGGTCTAGATTATGCACTTTTGCAAAAGGTAATTAAATTTTACTTCTCTAGCTTCTCTCGCGTGTCACACATAAACTGTAGCTTACTCACAAACTAATTACACTGATTACATCCTACTAAATATCAATATGGATGGATAGATGGATGGATGGATGTTTGTTTCTTTCTTTCATATTTCATGGATAACTTCCGTGCATGCATGCGTACGAAAGTTGCCTCGGTGTTATGCAGGCTGCACGGCAGTACCAACACCAACCTGAACGCATTATCTAATAAATGGGAGAGCCATTCCTTGAGCACTGTGATTGAATTGTTTTATTGCTAAGTCGATTGCAGTGCTTAAATTACAATATCTAATAAATATAACACTCATGTCAAATACTTACATAGAATAAAAAAAAAATCTGAAACTAAATTATTTTTGTGTTGTCTGAAATAAACGAATTTTAATTTTTTGTTTTAAAATTATGATAATAATAATAATGTTGGACAATCCACACAGCATCACCTAGCCCCAAGCTAAGCAGAGCTTGTGTTATGGGTATAGATGACTGATATACTTAATACAATGCATTACATACATAGATATTTTTTATTATTCATAGAAAACACCCAGAACACCCAGAATAAATATTTGCAGATCGTACAAACATTTATCCCAAGGCGGGAATCGAACCCGCAACCTCCTGTGTCGCAGGCGGTCATTCGCCCGCCGCGCCACATCGGTCGTCAAATGATGTTTATTACATTGATTTTCTACTTTAGGTTCGTTCAGAGATCCAAACCAGAGAGCAAGAGCAGGAAGATGAAATGGAGAGGTTAGTCACGGCTCCTGTTGAAGCTCCTAAAGAAAAAAAGGAAGTTGTGGTAAGTTCATCCTACTAATATTATAAACGCGAAAGTTTGTAAGAATGGATGGATGGATAGATGGATGTTTGTTACTCTTTCACGCTACCAGTATTTTTGATATTTAGATTAAATTTGGAATAAACATAGATTATAGCTTGGATTAACATATAGGCTACTTTTTATCCCGAAAAAATAACGGGAACGGGGAAAAAACTGCCACGCGGGCGAAGCTGCGAGCGGCAGCTATTAACTATATGATTTAATTTATTCCTTATGAATAAACACTTTTTACATCAAGAGATAGTATATTATGTATATATAGTAGAGCTCTTAGTTAAGCTCGTCAGACGAAGTACTACCACCATGCCTATTTCTGCTGCTAAGCAGCTTGCTGTGGTCCGGTTTGAGGGTGTGCATGCCGGTGAAATTAAGGCACATGAAGGCTTAACATCAGTATGCCTCAGGTTCATAGACGCAGAGCTGGGCATTGTAAGGCACGTTCCTAACGAACCTGCAGGCGTTGTTATAAGTGATGGTTACCACTTAATATCAGGTGGAGAATCTGCATGTTTCATCAGCAAACACATAAAAAAATGCTCTTAAATGTAATAAACAATTTTATAAGCATGATGGTAGTACTTTACCCCAGGCGAGCCCTTTACTAAGAGCTCTACTAATACTTCTACATGCTAGTGATGCCAAAGTATTGATGTTCAAAACGAGCTGGCTTATGAAATTTAAACCAAAAATGTTCATCTGCTTTGTTGCTGAACGGTTTCGGTAACAGAGATAGTACTTGTTGTTTCACGATACCCATAGTACAGAAATATCTTGGATGGGAACTAGGATCAGGAACCTATATAGAATTTTTTATTTACAGCAAGAACCAGAAGAAATGCAATTCAAGACAACTATGGGCAAGAACATCTACAACATGGTGTTAGAGCAAAAGTAGGTAACCTCGTCTAACTACCCTCAAATAAAAAAAATACTATTGCTTGGTATAGTGGTAGACCACTGGCAAAACTGTAAATTTCTAAATCTGATCTTTCAAATATTTATTTAGTTATTTAATTCACGAAGGAAGTACACGGAGAACTTAATGCTAGGCAGCATTTTCTACCAGCCAACTTTGACAGGTAATATGACAGGAACGGGTTGACTCCCCGTTAATATATTTATTAAAATTTCTCGAAGTTAACGGGAACTTCGGGAATACACTTATTGTCAAGGCCTATGTCCAGCACTGAACTTATCCAGGCTGATGATAATGATGACTTTATCAAGTTTGATTGCGTGTTCTTATCGATTGGGAGTTATAAAGCTGGCATAAAACTGTAATTTATTATGATAAAATGTAATTTAACTGTATAATGTCTTTTCCCACCACTTTTTCTTGAATTTACGTTATTGGCTGTCTAAATTTATCTATAAAAATGTGAGTATGTACCAAATGTAATATTTAGACGTATCTCTGACTTCCATTAGGCATTCTCAAGGAATCTCGAGTAGGTTCTAAGAGATCTGAGGGGGATATCTACCGCGCCTAGGATTAAATCTTGAAGCATTTGACAGACGTCACAGCTTAGTTCGTAGTAACCCTGCCTTCTGCGCTATAGGTGGTGGGTTCGATTCCCACCGAGAATAAACATTTGTGTGATGAACATAGATGTTTGTTCTATGTTTGGGTGTTATATTGTATTCTAAGTATGTATTTACAAAAAAAAAGTATATAAGTATTCTATCAGTCATCTGATTTCCATAGTACAAGCTATGCTTTGGGGCTCGATGATGTTGTGTAAACATGTCCACAATTATTTTTTTTTATTTATCTGGTATACAATTCCAGAAACAAAAAAGTAACCCGGAATGAACTTTTCGCTCCTGGCCGCATGGCGTACGTGGTGGAACTGGATGAAGAAGGGACAATAGACAGTGATATACCAACGACCCTCACCCGAAGTAAAGCGGATGTGCCCGAAGTGGATGAGAGAAGCTCAGCATCTTCCGCCAACGACGCTCTCCTAGACAAGCTGGCTCAAATCTTCTCTTACCTGAGGCATGGGCGACATCGTAAACTCAAGAAAACCAAGGTATGTATCATTATGCCTGCGACGCAGGAGGTTGCGGGTCGATTCTTGCCTTGGGATAATTAATAATATAATAATAATAATTTCTATGTATAATAAAAAATATCCATGCATGTCAATACATTACATGCAAGGATATTTTTTATTATACATATCAAGTATATCAGTCATCTAGTACCCATAACACAGCTCTGCTTCTCGTACTCGAGGTTCTTTGAGGATGTTTAATGGTGGTAGTCAGAGGTACATCCAAATATTACATTCGGTGCAAACCCACTTTTGGTAGTAGTTGGTATTCCACACGTGACAGGTTGCGAGACCATCACCAGTGCTAGAATACTAACTGGTTTCCTGACGATGTTTTCCTTCACCGTTTGAGAGCACAAAAATGTACGTACATAAAATTCATCATAAATTTTTCTAACGGAAAAAACCTGACCGGTTTCGAACTCACGACAAATATTTTCTCTGTCTGAGTGTGTATTGTATTTTTAGTATATATTCACCAAAAGAACGTATCTAAGTATTCTATCAGTCATCTGGTAGCCATAGTACAAACTATGCTAAGTTTGGGGCTAGATGATGTTGTGTAAAAATGTCATTAAATATTTATAACTGAGTCGCGCGCGTTTTTCTAATAAATTATGTTTTCAGGACAAAGCGACAGAGAAAGGTCGCAACGATGACTCCATATACGGTGAGATCGGAGAGTACAACGCGGGAGATAAGCGTTCAGATAGACGGGACGACCGCCCACGGACAGGATACTTCGATAAACCACTCGAGGTCGAGAAGGAAGAAGGTTTGTTGAATGAAATCTTCTGCATTAATTCTGCATATCTTATTTTTGTCAAATCAAATCAAATATATTTATTGCGTTCATGTTGTGTACAGAAGATCTTAGGGCATAAATATAAGCTTCAACATGAGCCTGGCACGACAATCTATCACTAGGTGGCTTATTACTACATGTTACATACTAATTACAGAAAATGAGATCAAAAGTATTTTGTAGGTACTAATAATTTTCTTATTTTCTAAGTCTAAACTAAACTAACTAATTTAAGGGCCCTATGCACTACTACCAACTGTCACTACTACGTCCCCCAACCTGAGGCATACAGGTGTTAAGCCTCATGTGCCTATAATTTAACCGGCACCCACACCTTTCAAACCGGAACACAGCAATGCGAGCATCACTGCTTGGCGGTAGAAATAAATACGGTGGTAATAGTTTTTATCCATTTGTGGGAATGAAAAAGCCAGTCATTGTGTGGATTGTCTCCAGGTCCAGGTCCCATTGTGCGCCGTCCGAACGCGGAAGAAAAGGACAAACGTTCAGCTGCACTGCTCTCGCGACTCGCGGCAGAACCCGAAGGCTACGCCGAGTGTTATCCAGGACTTCGGGAAATGGACGATGCTATCGATGACTCCGACGATGAGGTGGACTATACTAAGATGGACGCTGGGAATAAGAAGGGACCTATTGGTAAGAATTGTAATTAATAATCCTTCATCATTTATTAGTATTTAAAGTGAAAAATCTAATGGAAATCTCAAAGAATTTGTATTATTTCAAAAATTACCTAGACGGGGGTTAGCGCATCCCTGTCGTATCATGCCTTATTCTGTTAATTGTCGTATAAAAAGATATTTGAAGGTCATATGGTTTGGGGGTTGAATTTTAGGATTTTTTTTCTTAACACACCAAGACATATACTCTGTAATTGTGTATGGAATACCAATAACTGCAAAATGTGGGAATTTACAAATATTTTTGGATGTAAATATTTTTGGATGCAGAGGTACATCCAAAAATATTTGACGACCGATGTGGCGCGGCAGGCGAATGTCCGCCTGCGACGCAGAGGTCCGATTCCCGCCCTGGGATAAATGTTTGTACGATCTGCAAATATTTATTCCGGGTGTTCTGGGTATTTTCTATGTATAATAAAAAATATCTATGTAAGTAATATAGTATTGTATTAAGTATATCAGTCATCTAGTACCCATAACACAAGCTCTGCTTAGCTTGGGGCTAGATGATTCTGTGTGGATCGTCCAGCATTATTAATTATTATTGTTATTATTATTATTCCCACATTTTGCAGTTATTGGTATTCCATACACAATTACAGACTATGTATTCCCAATTAGACATCTTCTGACTACTATTCTTTAAGACATCCCCAAAGAATCTAGAGTAGGTACTGGGGATATCTACCGTGCTTAGGGATTACGTCAAGTTATTTTTTCGCAGGCCGTTGGGACTTTGATACACAAGAAGAGTACTCTGCGTACATGAGTAGCAAAGAAGCATTGCCAAAGGCCGCCTTCCAGTACGGAGTCAAGACGCAAGACGGACGCAAGACAAGGAAGACGAAAGATAAGAGCGAGAAGGCAGAATTAGACAGAGAGTGGCAACAGGTATATTATAAAACTATACAATAGTACTATTCAATATTACCACTATGGACTAATTGAATAGGCGACCACTACATATAGAGGCTATCATCATCAACATGAAGAAGTTCGTTGTTGGCCATAGAGTTCCCCCATATATCCCCCTCAAACAGCTGTCACAGCTCAGTTCGTAGTAGCCCTGCCTTCTGCGCTGTAGGTGGTGGGTTCAATCCCCACCAAGAACAAACATTTTGTGTAATGAACATAGATGTTTGTTCTGTGTCTGGGTGTTATATTGTACTCTAAGTAGGTTTTAAAAAAGTATACAGATTTGGTACATCTGTCATAATATGACATTTATCATTTGACAGTTGCAACTTGGTTCTACTTACAACTAAACACTCGCCGGCCGGTTCGTGGCTGTCATTCAAGAACCTTTTCTCAGCGGTTTTAGGTTCATTTATAAACAGTTACATTGTTTTACAGATTCAAAATATAATTCAAAAAAGGAAAGCGCCCACTGGTCCGGAGGAACCCGGATACAAAGCTGCAAAGTTCTAACGAATGGTTTCTTTATTTTGTAGGTATATAATATTGGTTATGTAGTCGTTAAAATATTTTCTCACTCGTATGGAGTCGCTAACTTCTTTTCTACTTCTCATCTCTATGACACTTGTAGGCGGATTCTAAGTTTTTTTCATTTTCCGGATACCGGATTAAGGTTTCGGAGCTTAAATTTTGTATGGAGATAAGCAGTGCCCCCATAGGCCGCTAGGGGCGCTTATCGTATCTCCATACAAAAAATCGAGGTCCCAAGCTGAAATCCGCGTAAAAACGCAGAATCCGCCTACTGTCCGTCATTCGACAGTGAATTTTGCCAATGTCATGTGTTTTTTTAAAATATGTAGTCAAGTCAGGCTGTCATTGGTGTTGAATAAAAAGATGGCGTTTTTATTCAAATCCTAGAGAAACGTTTTTTTAATTCAAATAGAATGCTACTTGTGTTGGTGCGTACGGTTGTAGAAATGGATTCCTGATATCCAACCCTTAAAAATATAGTGCTACTAACGGATGCTCGTAGCATGTTAGAAAATGGGTATTAGTTACGTCGTATAAATTTACCACTGTTTGTGGTAAATTGGTAAAAGTGTAGTAAAAGTGGCCATCCATTGGTAAGAGATGGAAATAGTTTAAGCAAAAATCTGTACAAATAGATTTTGACAGTTTTTTTTTAACAAGACCCATTATTGCCTTATTCAGAATCGTTAATAACGTGATGTTTTCAACTATCTTAATTTGAAAGCACGAAAAATGTTGCCGTCCTTTTCCAAACAAGCTGAAACATCTAAGATAACTATAGTGTTAAATTAAGTTAGTTTAGGATATTGCGACTCACCTTTGTTTTTCAATTGGTGTTTTCTTTGTTTATCATTGAGACAAAACACTACGAAAATCAGAGAACCTAGCACGAACACAGTTGACATTAACACACACGAAAATTAAAGTTTTCTTAGATTTATCACTTTGTTTAGAAAAGGACGACAACATTTTTAGAGATTTCAAATTAGGTTAGTTGAAAACATCAACAAACCACGATAGTTTAGTCAATTCACGATAAGTTGTTGTAAACTACGTCACAGTAATAACACTGATATATCAGCACATATAAAGCATTTTACAAAGTCACGTATAATTGAATTTCATTTTATAAAATGCTGCCCGCGACTTTGTGGGGTGGCAGTATTTGCTATCGTATTTTTTAAGGCGCTTTTCCCTTCTGGGCTCTTTCGTTATTTTTACCGTATTTTTTCGGTATGGAAACGTTTAGATGCAAATTACATGTTACAAACTATATCGGTGTAGTAAAACCACTTCTGATAAAAAAAATTTTATGCAGAAAAAACTCAAAAAAAGCAGTGAAATTACAGGCTCATGCGGCTTGACATCTGTATGCCTCAGGTTCATGACAGTGCATCGTAGGGCACGTTCATGACGTGCGTGACCTACGAGGCATCTGCGTTCACTGCTGCTAAACTAATTTTCTCGTAAGTAACAATGTAAAAGATGACCCATATTTTTCTAATAAGTGTGAACCAATACTATGTTAAGATATTTGTAAATATTGAACCGATTAATAAATAATGAGGATGCATTAAATGTTTTAATTTGATAGAAAACGGCCGTATCGGTATACCTTTTTATTATTTGATCGAGCGAGATTATTCACAATTTGGATAAATCTGCCTGTGTTGTCTCGCAGGTCACGTTGGAACGTGCCCTACGATCCAATGCCTTGCATCAACCTGAACCATTATTCACAGGCACCAACACTACACATACCCTTCAAACCGAAACACAGTGACATTGCTTAACGGCAGAATGGAATTTACAGTATTATCCAGATTTTTTGGCAAGTATAATATAAGCTGTAAATCGAAAAGAGAATGTTCGGGCAAAGGGGTGTACATGTGCCTAAACGATTTTAAACTAATTTTAATTTTATTTTTAATTAATTTTCTTTTGTTTTTATTGTAATTTTAAGTAAGTTTGTGTATTTATAAAAACATTGAGTAATGATAACTGGATTTCGTAAACTTTGATGTTGCGTGAAATGCCCACAAATATATTATATATTATTCATCAAAATCATATCATAGAATGA
Source organism: Electrophaes corylata (assembly GCA_947095575.1). Lineage (NCBI taxonomy): Eukaryota > Metazoa > Arthropoda > Insecta > Lepidoptera > Geometridae > Electrophaes > Electrophaes corylata. The sequence goes on from OX352720.1 coordinate 5,354,757, forward strand.
GTTTTAAAATATCACAACATTGTAACAGCTGATGAGGTCAGCGCTGCACGTTTTTACTTAGATTACAGAATAAACAACAGTAGGTTTATAATACCATAACAACTCTAACGTGCTTAAATTGAGTGATGATCTTATGAAACAAAAATACACAAGCAACAAAGCGTGGAATGCCAAGGCTAATGAGCTAGAAATAATTTTGAAATAAAACTAACACTAAGATGGGCTGGTTACCTAAGGACGAGAGTGATTGACCGTCAAGTTGCTGCAGACAATGTACGAACATGATACTAGGGAAACTAAGACAGTGGCCCCATTTAGTGCACAGGATTTTTAGGATTTTCAATTTGAAATAGCAAAATTGGAGTGGAGGCCAAATACACGTTTTTAGATAATACTGCAATAGCGTACTATGACACAGAGAAAGAAAATTATCTCGCAACCTTCAGATTTCACTGCAAGACAAAAGTGTGACATTCCGTCACGTCTGACGCGGCGAACTCGGCGAAGAGAAATGCGGGCGAATTTGCGACGATTCGTTTGACACAATGCCGGTTCATCGGCACTACCTATCCTACCCTACCCTACCAGTTGGTGTCTTCACAGGTGCGTATGGGCAGGTAAGCGGCCCCTCCCGCGACGCGCGCCATCTTGAATTCCACTCACTAAGACCCGCGTCTCGCGGCGATCGCACGTATCGACGACGATTGCGCGATTAAAAATCAGTGCCTTACTCAGTGTCATGTTGTGATAGTGCAGTGAGAATGGAGTCGACGCCGATATGTCGGTGCCGTGTGCTGTACCTCGGCTCGGCCGTACCACAGCAGAGCAAGGACGGCCTGCAGGGCATCCAGGAGCCGCTCCGAGAGCTCTATCCGGAGAAGGGAGCCACCAGCGGTGGCATTGACTCGTGGCTCTCCGTCTGGTCCAACGGGATCCTTCTTGAGAACGTCGATGAAAGTGGTTCTAGAGTGGCGAGATTCTTTCCGATTTCGAGTTTGCATTACTGCGCGGCTGTGCGCAGGGTCACCGTGGAAGGTGCGCCTAGGTTTCTGCCTCTAGACTCGCCGTTCGCCCGCGCGCCGGCTCCGAGACGGCCGCCCTTATTCGCCGCGGTCCTTCGCCGGACGCAAGGTATAAAAGTCCTCGAGTGTCACGCCTTCATATGCCGTCGCGAAGCTGCTGCCAACGCACTAGTCCGATGTTGTTTCCACGCTTACGCCGATAGCTCATACGCCAAACGTTTGGAATCGGAACGATCACCGTCTCAACTACCCCCAGAGCAAGATGAGGAGTTGGAAGTGTACGATGGTGATGAGAATCATAAGGTGTGGGTCGGGGAGATCGAACACGATGATGCGAGCGACGACATTCCTCACACGGCCCGAGCGCCCAGGCCGAGGCAGATCCAGCGCCCTTCCTCTGTGCCGCCGCCGCCTCCTCCACCTGAGGAGCCCAAGAAAAAAGGCACTACGAAAAAAAGTAAAAAGAAATCATCTGCGTCCGTTGACGAGTTATACGCCGGTCCCGCGCCGATGATGAATGGTAGATCGTTAGGACGAGCGCCGCCTGCGTGGGCGGCCGCACATCCGGGGATGGTGCTAGTGGCCCATCCAGCAGCTACCCTCCCACACCGCCACGCGACTCTGGGTCATAGAGGGCGGGTGCCGCAAGCCTTACAGCCAGGTCCTTTTCCGCCAGGCCCTCCTCCGGGCAGAGGTCGCATTCAGTACGCGACTGTGGACCCTCGGCGCTCCAAGCCGCCGCCACCGCCTGCTTTAAAAGCGGCACAGAGCATGAACGGGTTAGATGTAGATGACGGTGGCGGTATCTACAGGAAAAAGGGACACATGAACGAGCGCGCCTTCTCGTACAGCATCCGACAGGAACATAGGAGTCGTTCGCACGGATCTCTCGCCAATTTAAAATTCGCTGCTCCACCGGAGGTAAGCAATTTTCCTTACAAGGCAATTTTTACTGAGTCTATAACCTAGCTTTGTTGCCTTTAGCAAAATGTACAATCTAACAAAATTATGTTTACTGTATTTGCGGTTGCTTTTTCCACGTAACAAACATAATACATACCTACCTAACTACTTTCGGTTATAAAAACGTGACTAATAGCTTTGTTTGATTATTTGTTGTTATAATGTTGTTTTCATTTTCAATCGTACGAACAACTTACAAGAAACACCAGTTTTCTTCGAATCTTTATTAGTTTTTTATGTTGAAGCATCTACTAACACCTCATCTCTATTTATCAGAACCTCGTCTTTTAGATAACAGTTGAAAACAAGATGTGATAGACCTTATATACGAACTCATTCAAGGTAACTGTTTCAAGGTTCAGTCTACCCAAAAGCCAGCTGCCTTCTGCAACAACTATAAATTCTTCAAAAAGCGTGGGTGTGAAACATATTCATATCAATATTGACGATTGCTCTATGAGAGAGTGTCAAACTTTATCATTTCTTAGTTCCTATTTCGTTGAAAAGGTACCTTGTATTTTTGGAGTCTAATTTTACTCATATTTTGGTTTGGTTAGGAAGTCTAGGATGTTGAGGCAATATCTTTATGATTCATCATTCACATACACGGGGTGAAACCATAAAATACTAAAGCTACCGTACTCAAAAGTTGCTCAAATTGGCAGAATTCCGTAAGGAAAAAATAGCCGTCAGGTAGAAACCATTTAAAGAGTAATAAAGAACTGATACAAGGTTCGTGGTAAGGTAAACATCCTTCTACCTGAGTAGCTGTTCCGATATGGTTGTGTTGATGAGTTTGTTTACAAAACAAATCGTGAAATCGTTGCTTTTATGGTAAGGACCGTAAACACAATTAAAATAGTATTTAGTATCCATCCTACCAGAGGCTACAAGAGATACTTGATTAATATGGTTAGTACCTAAACCTTTTAAAATACCATGATATAACGCTTAAAAACTTAGGTACTTGCGCTATGAAACAACGTGTTTTTCATTGAAATATTGTTAGATTATTCGTGGAAGATCGTTGCAGGGATTCTAGCTGAAGCAAATATTTAATGATGACTCAAATTATCAATTAGCTCCGGAGTATTTCTTCTTATTATCAGATATCTCAGGTACCTACTTAATTTGACTATTAGTAAGCTTATTTAGGCAGGAATGTTTAGTCTCAACACCCACAAAACGAGTTAAACGGTCCTCCATTGAGGCCGAACAAAACACGCTCAGTCTCTGAAATTAGCTATAAAATATGCAGTTATTCGAGATAGATATTACGATGTGGTTACGTAGATTAAGGTACAAGTTGACAACGCGGTTGAACCTGTTAGAAAATACTGATGCAACCGAGCTCTCGGTTAGAGTAACGTTTTCTTCGTAGCCAGGTTTTTTATCTTGTAGGTTCCGCATTCTCCTTTCAGAGCCTATTGATGTAATGTCCTGTACATTGTACAATGACGACCTCTGTGGCGCAAGGCGACTGACTGGTAGAAATGCTAAACGTTGGTTGTTTCATCATCATCAACTTGAAGAAGTCCACTACTACATTATGTTTCCCCAAGGGTAATTGCAGCTCAGGAAAATAATTTCACATGAACAAAACTCTTCTCTCATTGAAAATTTAATGAAAAAGGCTCATGACTGAATCTTCCAGACTATTCCTCATACTTATATCTTTGTACTTCAGTCTTGAAGATATTTAATCTAAGGGTCACGCTCTATCTAGAGACTAACCAATAAACTGCGTACCCTTTAAATATTATATAACATTGTATTTAATCTTTGGCATGAAATTTAAGATTTTTAGACAAAAAAAATACACTTAAAAACTAAGTATAACAAAGTTATGCCGTTTATTAGTAAGAGGGTATGAGCTTCTTCTTACATAGTTCTGTTTAAAAAGAGGCTCTTGCGTTAGAATAATATTAGGTACATGCCTCAGTAGGTAGGTACCTAACTTATCACAGAGTAGAAAATAATATACATGCAGTGTACGCTCGTGTACAGTTTACTTTACAGGATACAAACAAGTTTCCTCGCGATGTTTTCCTTCTCCGCTGTAGTTAAAATATGATTCCCACAAAGATTTCCGGTACAGCGTTGTTGTTTGTAGTTATTGCATAGTAGTAAGAGTATGTCTATGCATATGGATGCACTGTTCAACTGCGACGGAACAATGGCTCGTTAGGTTAATAACACATTGTAAAGCATTTTCAATCGCTGATAAAAAATGACCCATTTCAATGGAATAATTATGTGTTACTAGCTACTTAAGTAGTAAGTACATTTACCTACGTAAAGTAAATTCGCTTGTGTTTGTACTATTTATTTAAATTTCTGATATCTCATGGCTTAATATTGTTATACGTTTACTTGCTACCTACACAAGATAGGTACCTACCTATGTTCACATAATATTTATCAAATATTATGAATTCGCTTGGTAAGGAAAATATTGCCAAGGTAAAGGTTGGTTTTTCCGTTGAAATAGTGCCTCAGAAATAATCAGTAAACTAAACCTCATGAACGAACATAAAAAAAAGGTACTTACACTTAACTTTTCTCGTGGTTTTGTTTAGTTGGGTCACCAACAAAGTAGGTTAGTATTAAAACACTATTAAATGTAGCAATTACAATCTAATTGGTATTAAAATAGATCTTAATGCTACTAAAGTAAAATTTTATCTACATTCTGCATACAATAATAATATATTTTAATCTGTCTCCCATAGTATGTACAAGCTATGCTTAGTTTGGGGCTAGATTATGTTGTGTAAAGATGTCCAGAAATATTTCTTTTAGGGCCGAAAAAATATATGTAAAAAGATATCTGTTCATTTCATAACTAAGATTTTTTAATCTATTCTCAACACAATATGACGATAGCTCGTCTTAGAATTTGTTTACTTACGTACAATCGTTGTCCTTGGCCCATTCAACTTGTATTGTGCTGTGAATGCACATGGTGTAACATTCACATTATGAGTTCGTGAGGTTAAAACATAATCTTGCATGGGCGCGTAGTCGGTGCCCACTTTTAACCATAAACCAAACTTCCGTCTTGAAGTTTTTTTATCTATTCCATGTTACGGAGTATTAAAGTTTCATTTTGAAACAAAATATAAAACCATTAAAATGTTACACAATCTCTAGGATTGTAATTTGACAGTTGCTTGCTTCAAATTACGATTACGAAACAGTAATTTGCAACGTTAGCGTTTTAAAAACCCGTTTACAAAAAAGTGTTTTATTGAAAACCTGCAAGTTAAAGTGTCTTTAAGCTATTATAAGTACCTAGGTAGTCATGCTAGGTTAACTTAAACTGCAGTAGGGTCGAATTTTTCTGTTCTCACATTCTAGTCGGTAGATATTGGGTGCTCAATCTGACGCAAACCGGTTTATTAGGAAGCAGAATTCCAGACAAATTGGTATCTGTAAGGTCATCAAGACGCAAGGATATTTTTCTGGCAGTGGGAGTGTTCTCTCGCCTCAGGCAGTTTATTCTGACGAATATAAGAATACTCGAAAACGATGTTGCAAAATTAGAATAGCTGAATCAGACTTTAATCTCTACGCACGGTAGATATCCCTTCAGGTTTCTGAGTACAAAGTTCTCACTCGGGATTCTTCGAGGATATCTAAGGGGGATAATCAGAGGTGTCCAAATATTACATATTCCATACGTGTCAGGTTGCAAGCCCATTGCCGCTGCTAGAATACTAACTTGTTTCCTCACGATGTTTTCTTTCACCGTTTAAGAGCACTGGCATTGCGCACATAAATTTACCACCAAATGTACCAGCTGTATGTATGCAGTGTAGCACCTACCTAGCTTATACGTATCCACGTTATCCCAAGACTTTTAAAATACATTTCCCTTTGGGATTTCCTAGCGTTCAAAGACAATCGGACTAAGTGAATCGTCTTTTCATTTAAAAGATTTACCACGTCTATTAAATTATTTCGCTGGGTACTTAGACGAAGCATTGACCGTTGTAAGGCGACCGCTTCGCGTGGGATACCTCATTTTGCCATTCTATCTTTGCTTACGCTGACTCTTATCACCTAGAGAAGAAAGATCACTTTCTATTGTTCTAGTTTATTTGTAAAGTTGTGAAAACTACAATGGTAGACGGTCGCACGCGTGTTGAATCATTCTAAGTGAAGTAGTGCAGTGTAACTGTGGCTTGGTATAGATATAGAAAAAGTCTACTAATGATCGTTTTGTAACACACATGCCTACTTTAGTATCGATTTAATTGGTGATCACGATCTTCGAATGTTATTTGCTACTTTGGAGTTGTAATATTTTGAAGCAAGCATCTAAAAATGAAAATAAAAAAGGACCTATACCCCCATTTGCTTACTGTACTGTACTGCCGAGAACAGAAAGCCACTGGGAAATAAAGTTCTCGAATGGCGACTACGAACTGGAAGACGCGCTCGAACCCTTTCATCCGATGGACCGAGATTGCGTGGATCGTGGGAAGTCAGTTTATGAGTAATTCTCAAAATCGTAATCCCTGGAAATTGAGATGTAGGCCTATAATGGAATGGTCATAGGCATAATAATAACACAATCCCGATGTCAAACAAATTGGTAGGTTTTATAAAATAAAAGTTTCCCATCGGTTCAGGCGTCAGCAGTAGCTAGTTAAGGTACCTACTTAGTCGTAGACATCAGTCAGCTCTACTCAACTTACACTTACTTAAAAATCGACAAGGCAGTAAAATTCATATCAGTGGTTAGGTAAAAGTAACACGTCATCTTCATGAACCTGAAAAGTATAACTTAAGTACACTACCAAACATAAGTAGCCCAGAAGTTTTCAAGAAGAACAATCTTGAACCTTCTTATGGCTATGTCGTTCCATCAGCAAAAATGACAATCTCTAATAAAGGTTGGAAAGGTTGTAATGGCTAAGAAATGAAGACAAAGCGTAGGAAGCCTCTAGCCAGATGAAGTAGGTACTTAACTGGTAATTTCATTCAATATCAATTATAGGTATCGAGTAACCTGATCTTCAGTGGCTACTATAAATACAGTAATAAATACAAGTTTGCATGTTCATTATCTCAATACATGTAATCGAACACTTTACTATTCGTCACTCATGGATGAAACTTACGTAAAGGGGAAAAGTCTCGCGTAGAACGTGTACATTTTAACACATTCTCTCACTATATGATAAGAATATTGTCTCTAATTACCTCTTTAGACATTGTGGATGTATAAGATCGATTTTTTAGACATTCTTAATGCGGCAAACACACGAAAAACCGCCCAAAAGCTAGTTGTTGTTAGTTAAATTAATTCGAAACAACATTATGCAGTGTCTTTAAAAACATTTAGTAGCCGCAGCCTGTTTTTATAGCACGTGCTGATGGAATGAGCATATTGTCCACCTGATTTTAAGAGGTAACCGTCACCTATAACAAGGTAATGCCATGCATGTCACGCGCACTCATAACATTTATGTGCCTGTGATAACCCTTCTTATTTATCCAATGGACACTAAAAAAGAACATGATGTAAGTTATGACCGTGAGTGAGCTTACTTAATTCCAAAATTATTGCAATATCGTGATGGCAAGAAGAATTTTATTACCTACAAGTTTCCGAGTGGTACCTTTGCAAGAACAATGTTTTTATCTTGCTAGAAACTATCCTGTATGTTTTACATAAGTAATATTTTGAGGTTATGCTTACTTTGAAACAGATTTTAATAAAAAGTCGGCATCTTACGTATTTTGCTTGTGAAAATTTGGGAGGATGAGTTGTGTATAGGTATTTGCCACAGAAGACTTCAACGCGCTCCCGGTTCCCAATTTCGTTGTATATTTGAATCTTAGAAATTTAGAATTGTTTCATAAAGTTCTTGCCGAGGATGTAACTGAAAATAAGCCTTTCACTATGTGGCTTCTCATAAAAGGAAAAGTTTCTGAGATGCTGTTTGACTTATCTGCAATACATGAAACGGTTTTACTTTATGTAGGTGAAACTAAACATGACTGTTTCGTCAGTTTTATTGGGCTATCTTTTAACATGAAAGTATGTTAAAAGATAGCCCAATAAAACTGGCGGACTGCCTTTACAACTCAGTTAGTACGGGATATTTACCTACCGTACTAGCTGACTGACTGCCTTCACAGGTTAGTTGGTAGCTCAGTGTAGCCGACAGTACAAGCTTTGCTTAGTTAGCGACTAGATGGTTCTGTTTGAAATGCCCACCGAAATTGAATTATTTATACCGTGCAATAGTCTTAATAGTGTAAATAATCTGATGAATTGATGATAGGTATTGTAATAAATCGACTCGCCGATTCCGAATGGTTAGCGTACGTCTTCGTGATCAACGTGATATTGAACACAACATTTAATTTTTTGCTGCAATTACGCAACTCATGAGCTCATGTTTATTAAATCTACACCATTTATAAAAATCTTTATCCTGACTGACTGATACATTTCCTGAGTACTGAACACTGACACTGCACCTCTGTAACCTCCTCCTAAATATGGGGGAGGTTTTATTCTAATACTGACACACGGGTTGGTATTTTACTATGGTATTTTATTTGTTTCTGTATAAACATGTTTACGTACTTCATTTTTATATTCCTTTGTTTTATATCGAATCTTGGAACACGCCTAACCAGTGCTTGTGCTTATAGCGTATAGAGGGTTTTTTTAAGAAACAAACGGATTTTAGCAGCAGCACTTGATGTTAAATGGTTACCATCACTATTGTTTCGCAGATCAGGTTCGTTAAGAATGTATTAGGTAGGTAATCAGAGGCATACAGGTGTTAAGCCTCATGTGTCTGTAATTTCACCAGTATCCACACGCTTTAAACCAAAACACAGCAAGCTGTTTAGCGGCAGAAATAGGCGTGGTGGTAGTTCTACCTCAGACGAGCCCTTCACTAAGAGCTCCACAACTACTAAACGTTTCTATGGAAACGTGTTTCTATTACGTGAATGTTTTCTTCAATATATTTATTCATTTGCTTTTATGAATGGCAGTTTTTATATGCCAATAAATAACACTCAACGTTTTCGTCAGATTAAGCCAGAACTCAAATGCATAATGCGGGTCGACCGCGACCAGTCGTTGAGTCATACTATCATATTATCTTCAATTTTCCGTTTGTAGATTTACGTGCGGTTTTTGCCGTACTTGGCCTAGCCTTCTGATCTTAAGGTCATGGCTTCGAATCCGGTCGTGGTCGTGGTCATATTGGATTTTTCCAACGAAAAATGTATGTGCGCAATGCCAGTGCTCTTAATTGGTGAAGGAAAACATCGGGAGAAAACCAGTTATGAAGTTACGTAAAAATGTTGTAATATTATTTTATGACAACTGTATAACGCACTGAAATCATTACACGACTTCAGCCTGCTGGTCAAGCCGCCCAATGCGTTTGAGCTCTTACTAGTTATCGAAACTCCATCACAAATTCCACGGTTCTGAGTAACAAAATGACTTTCTCTCGCAAAGGTTAAAGGTAAAATTGAATGCTTAGGCCCTGCTTATGAATACATTATAGACGACCGATGTGGCGCGGCGGGCGAATGTCCTTCTGCGACGCAGGAGATTGCGGGTTCGATTCCCGCCTTGGGATAAATGTTTGTACGATCTGCAAATATTTATTCCGGGTGTTCTGGGTATTTTCTGTGTATAATAAAAAATATCTATACATGTAGTGTATTGTATTACGTATATCAGTCATCTAGTACCCATAACACAAGCTCTGCTTAGGTTGGGGCTAGATGATACTGTGTGGATTGTCCAACATTATTATTATTATTATATCTTATGAAACAGATCAGTACTTTGTTTAATTTAACAGAAACAGAACATCTAGCCCAAATGTCATCAGATTTGTTTGTATAATTTTCATACAGTTTATTTTAAAACTAATGAATGTAACTTAAAAAGTGCCTTCTCATCTGCAAAAAATCACAAACCAAAATGGTGTTTATTCAGTAGAGTCACAGGGATCTCTTTAAAGTAGGTGAATCTAGTCACGAGTTTATTTTCAGTTTTAGGAGTTGTAACTACTTAGTTCAATCTAAACTTTTTTGTCATCTATAGATTGTATAGCAGATTATATTATAATCTGTAATAAATCTACAGATCATATAAAAGATTATATTATAGCATGTTTTGTTATGATAAATTGAGTAACATATTATATATAATCTGTTATATTCAAATAAGCAGCCATCAATTAGTGAAAGCATCAATCTCTACTACTCTAACTTGACCTAATAAGGATCTAGGGTGTAGTCAAAGGCACGTCCAAATATTACTAGCATAGTTACATAATGCTCTTACACTGGTATCCTCGCAAAGTTTTCCTACCGTTTGAGATTGATGGTTCCGGTAACCGCCCGTTAATGTGTTGGTGTACATGTACAGTAAGCTATCTAGTAGATAGTGCCAAGCGATAAGGTACAGTTATGAATTGACATGTCATTATTAACCGGTCGTTCTATAAAACAAAAGTGCGTATCGTGTATTTTTCGTACTTCAATTAAGTAACGGGCCACTTATTATGTCTACGGTATCGGTAGCGGACTGTGGTTGGATAGAAGAGCATACATTTTTTGTTCGACGCTAAAATATCTAAACGCTAAAGTCCCCTTTAGCGTTTAGATTTGTTTCACTATGCCTACAAGCTAAGCCATCCGTCGCGTCGTAAGGTTGCGTGTAGTGTTGAAAAAAGAAGAAAGAAATTGATACTCGGCACCTTCTATATTCGGCCATATAGGTACCGCCGCCGCCGGCTCGTCTGAAAAGTCGCAGAAGTTTCTTAAGACACACTAACGCAGAAAAATTTTAGGCACATAAAATGAGACACATAACAAATTAGGTAATGTAGTACAATATGCCTACCTACTAAGTAAGTACAAGAACCTAAAGAAAGTAAAAGGTTGAGTTGAGATCATTAGCTCCCACCCTAGGTAAAAACCTGTGTTGTGGGAGATAGTCTCTTTCGTCTATCTAATATATGTAATGGCATTATCATTTGTTTCACTATACCAAGACCAAGACGAAGGTGCGAAGATGTATCATTCTAGGAGTACACGCTACGCTGCTAACGAATAACTAATAAATCTCTGAATTTTTCAGTCACGACACAAAGTACCAATAGTTTAGGAACTAAATATAGTTTTACTGTAACTTAGGCATAATCTGTTTAGTCAATGCAAATGTTTATCGTTCCCTTTTGGGTTCTTACGTATGCAGTAGTACCTAGTTATAAAGCCCTATTGTAATTACATAGTACCTTTACTTAGTCTGTTAGCTCTGGCAACATATTTTCGAAAGCGTGTCTTCTCTGTCCACACATAAAATATTTGCATTTACATAATGTTTGCCAGCACTAAAATTTCACGAATTACGATATCTCCAAATGCTTTTTACGCGGCTGGCTACACATAGCTATTGTTAGTCTGGCACATAACAAATCAGTTTTACTAGCAGACTGAAATACCTTCTCTCTTTGTCATATGCCTGACTAACAGCCGGTAAGTACAGATACCTAGTTTATGACCCGTGATGAATAACGAAAGTTATGGTTCTAGATTATCGTTGTAAAATTATAAATTGAGACGGTAAAATCATTTAGCTGCATTCAAATCATAAAATTCAAAATAAACATGTCAGTTACATTCAAGCTAGCAGATAAAGTACCTATTACCAGTAGTTCCGTGAACAGTAGACCTCGCGATCACAAACTTCCACTATTAGCAGTCTAAAAGTAAGCAATTTACTGCATTTTAAAGAGCTATTTTACTCATCACGCCGTAGACTCACATCAGAACATCACCAAGTGGTTATGAGAACAATTTAAAGTTTCTATTTTTCAAATAAAAACCACCGAAATCGGATCTCCTAAGGATCTCCTAAGGATTTTGCCAGACTTTATGCTGAGACGCTTCGCTCACTTAGTTAATTAATCGTTAAGTTAAACCATTCACTTATCTTTGGTTTTTATGACGACAATCTGCGATAGAATTCTGATGAAATCTACTCTAGTTCTACTTACCATGTAAATATTTGTCAAGCTTTTCCCGTAAAAATATTGTAACACGTGTAATCCATTGTTAGTAATAACTAGGCAAGTAGGTACATATTTATCATGCCCTCATGTACGCATGTGCATGCCTGCTATGCAAATAACTATGGTGTAAACGAATGCATATTTCAAAATGCAACTATGTAGGTACATTAAAAATAATGAAACTAGCAGTTTTAGCGAGTTTTTAACCGATCGCGCCGCATGCAATGCGCAACGTCAATTTTCGCAATCGCGAGGAATTCGCGTCTCGAACGCAGTCCCGTTATGAACCAACTATTACTTGCGCTTGGCCGATGCCACAGATAATACCTATGGTAGTATTATCTACGTGCGAAAGTGACAGCGAATCATTGAGCTTCACACCTGAGAGGGCCCAACCGTGTTGATTCGTTTTTATTTCTGAATTTATGAAATTGCACCTACGTTACGTATGAAATATTCATACTATGTGTTCGATATACTTTCGACTTTTCTACTAGCGATATCGCTATTAGAATGTAGGTACTTTGTCTACAGTCTCAATTCCAATAAACTTTATAGTACCTTTATAGAGCCTAGTAGCTAAGCTACCTTTTACATTGTGCTTATGCACTCAATGTCTACATATGCGGTATATTGAAGGGTAGATAAACTTTATGTTATATTTAATATCAAGTAGGTGGGTAAGCTTTATGACCCAGTGTTTGAAAACAGCCACAGTATTCTTTGTTTTTAAACAACGTCGTTTTTTTCATGATTGGGTTTGATACAATTTCTGAAGTATTTTGTTAACAGCTTTAGGTAACAGTCGAAATATGATATCACCAATAGCTAATCTATTTTGTATTGACGGTTTTAAGATATCCTATTACTACTCGGCGTAATCTGTCTATCTATCTTTTTCGATCCAATTTGAAGCTTCCTATCAATGCAAAAGACAAAACACGGTGTAACTATTTCAACGCCAAGTTTATCAACACCAGGGCAGCTGTAGGGCGGCAATACTCAGCAGATAATACTGAACGACGACATAGAACACAGAGGCCCAGTTACCTAATATAAACGAGATTAAAACAATAATTTGATTTTTAAAATTGACCCTGTCAGTTATAAGAAATGCCATTTGGATATTGACATAATTCAAACTTTAATTTTACGACATTTTAGTACGAGAAACTTTTGGCCAGAGGTGAATCCTTCGTAGGGTATGTTATGAAGTGGCTATAAGTCTTGATAACAGAGCCTATCGACCTTTGAACTTCATCACTAGAGTTTGATCACTCAAACAGCTTGGTACTTCTACCTCTTAGTTGCGTAATCTCATAGAAGCAAACGCAAACTTGTCCGCTATCCCGCTATGCACCAGAGCGCAGCGGAGATAAAACCTACCCACTATAAGAAAAAAGACTCTATAGATAGAAAAATAAGGTAGCATATTACGTATTACACTCTGATTATGACAATAACAGTTATTGTACTGTAATAAGTTATTATAAGTAAGTGTACAGTGTACCTACAGGGCTAAATCAATTTAATGAATGGATGGATGTATTAAAAATACTTTATTGTACATACGCCAGACACAAATGATACGAAATAAAATAAAAAGAACAGTCGTAAAATGGACAGCACAATGGGCGACCTTAACGGTCAGTAGCGATCTCTTCCAGAAAACCTTAACTTACCTTAATAACAATTTAGTTCTCATTTAGATGTTAACTGCATTATTTTTATGTATATTGAGTCTAAATCACCTTGTACTTAACTAGATAATTAACCTTATTAATTTTGGCATAAAAATAACGCCAAAAATGATTACCGCCAAAAATGATTACAACAGGACTGTTGCATTTTCTATCCGTTCGGAATAAATGGTTAAATACCTTTATTGGAAACTTCTACTTCCGAATCTAAGTGGAGTAAATTTATTTTTAGGATACAAATATTTACACTTTTATATTACGAAACATTGTATAATTGCGTCACACTACTGAAAATTAAGTTTCAGTTTCAGGACTTTTTTTAGTGTCATACATGGGCTTACATGTCATGTCATGCGTTTATTTGTTATGTAGGTAGTCAGGCAGCAAGTGGCACATCATCGGAATGCGGGCTTCGAACCCGCTGCGTTCCTAATAAAGTACGAGTACCTACGTATGCAATGCATGCGCCAAGCGATTGTAACTCGTATTACCAAGCAATAAGGCGTCAACACTCAAAAAGGAGTTCCGAAAGAAATTACTAACCTTCGGCGGTGTATTCGTTTAATTGTTGATAATTAGTGCGGATATGGCAGATACGGTAGAATTGAGTTTAAGATATAAGACACGTATTTGTTAACTACGATAACTAGTCATTCTGTGAGAATGACTAGTCCTCCCGAGCCCTTACAACCATGCAATAATCGACACTTTTCCCTTTCCCAAAATTTAAATCCGTCCATAAATAACGCTGCGGCAAACTTCCCACCTATATTCCCTCCAATCAAAAATCGCAGTCGACAGAAAAAAAATAAAAAATAAATTCTTTCTTTCTTCTATCTTCTTGTAACAAATCCATAATTCGACTCTTACTAATTTTGGGGGTTACGTAAACATGTCATAAGTATTCAGTATCAGTTCAATAGCGTTAGCAGAATCGTGTGACGGGATGTTTGATATTTTAGCAAAGTAAACCATTTGAAATTTTCATCAAATATTATCAAACATTTGGCAGTAAAATCCACAATTTGATAACTTATTTCCATAGCCTGTTGTGCGTCTTTGAGCTTGTGTATTAAGTCAATAGTTAGCAATTAGGGTTCAGTTCCAAACGTCGTCACCTGTATGGCTAACTCAGGAATCTGCATTTTTCCCGAAAATGACTTTTAACGCCGAACAGCTTAAAATAATTTTAAGAAAAGCTTAAAAAACATGCTTTCAATTAAATTTACAAAAAGATATAAAAGTTCAAAATAGGTCCTTGAGAACTATTTGAAAAGTGCAAAAACATATTTTTTATGAAGTTTTTTGCTCTTCTGTGAATGTGTATTTTTCAGATTCGTGAATTCGCCATACAGGTGACGACGTCATCACTGGTAACCCGCACTGATAATACATTTTCGTCTTGAGGCTTTGAGGCTACCCATCCATATTGGACTCGTCGGCTGACATTATGTTAAACGGTTAAACATCATGTACCTGAAATATCATTATTCCCCATTTGAAATGGTATAAAACTCTGATTACAAGTAACTTGCGAAGGCTCATCTTTGAAACCGGAAATGCTCTATCCAGAATAATAATTCGATCAGCTGCTACATGGTCTTTACTAAGTTAATTGAGTTAACCACTGCTTTTGACACTTCACGGTCAAAAGCGACTGTTGGAAATTGAACAATAAGGCTACTACCACAGACAATATATAATTGTTGTCTGTGCTGGTACCGACGTACCTAATTGTTGATTGTTACTGCTAAATCAGAAAACAAAATATACCTAATTAAATGTTGTGAATACAGTGTAAGAAATTAGTTAAAATACAGGTAAGGTAAATGTTGGAAAAGTGGATTATGTGATTATAAAAAATATGCGTTTATAATATTAGTAAGGCTGTTTAAGTATGTGCCAAAAAATTAAGTGACTTTATAATTTAACCTAAGTACCTATCTAGGTAAGTATCATTCAATTCTAGCTAAAAATCCGTAGAATCATTAATCACTGTAAAATTAGAAGCTTCATTGACGCTCAATCACAAGAGCTTTCTAAATAGCCGTGTAGAATATTTACCTATACTCGTGTACATTTTATCTCGCTGCCTGACTTTTACGAGCATCACCTAAAAAAACATGTGCACTGTCAGCTATTACTCGGAAACTAGCGAACGTACAAAGCTGTGACAATCATTATTTTATTTAATTTATTATGTACTAGCTGATCCCGGGAACTTCATTCCTTATTATTTTTATTTTTATGATCCTATTCAGGACGAAAATAAATTCAATCAGGAAAAAATTGGTTCAGCCGTTCTTGAGTTAAGTGGTGTAACCAACACGACTTTCTTTTATAAATAAAGATTAAGGAAATAATAGTTAAGTCAACTTTTACTTTAACATGTAAATACTTTAAGTGATGTGATGGGAAGCGGGTAAACATGGCAGGCGATATTGGCGTTGGGTAGATACTATCAGGATTCCATGTCGGAAAAAAATCACGAAGTAAGAGCCAAAGAGCACTATTCAATAAAATCACAAGGACCACTTTGTCTTACTACACACACTACGTCCATTTCCACGCAGTAAAAAGTTAAAGCAACTCAGATCAGCTAAAAATTACTGATTTCCTTCGGCCGTCGTGAATCAAAAAGGTGATATGTCAGAGGTTAAGTTTAAATGTACATACAAAGCATAATTATATAAATGACCAGGTGCTATCTGTGTAGAAATAATCGACCGGTTAGATCGTGAGAAAAAGTGAGGGTTTATTATTGATTCTTTTTAGAAACTATTAATTTTATATTCAAATGAGAGGCATACAAGTAACTAAACCTAATTAATGAGAAAACATAAAAATATTTAGGTTCTGTTACTTCATTATTTACTAATGACTTGCCACGTCTTAATAATGTCGCTTAGTATATAGCTTCATCATCATCATCATCATCAACAGCCTGTAGAAGTCCACTGCTGGACAAAGCCTGACAAAGGACTCCCCCATTTGTTTCCAGGAAGAATGATTCTGAGCCCTCCCTATCCATCGACTTCCCGCGGTTCTAACAGCGTCGTTAGTCCATCAGGTAGGAGGACGTCCTACGCTTCGTCTTCTGGATCATGGTCGCCATTCGAGAACCCTTTTTCCCCTGTGGTTGTAGGTTCTACGAGCTATGGCCTACCCATTGCCACTTCAACTCCAGAAATTTAATCCCTTAGGGAACATTCCAGCGGGGGTTGAAGTTTGTATGAAAATAGCTTCATACGGACGAAGCCACGCGCGTTTTCTCTAGCAGTTCTTCCATTGCACCTGGGTAAAATTCAGAAATAATTTTTAACCTACCCTGAAAAATCTTTTCTATCAAAGGCTTAAATTGAGTTTTGCCTATATTAGTCAGTCAGTCAGAACAAAGATGCTTATGTGGTACTAGTGAAACGCGCGCGGTTTTGACCGTTAAGGGGTTAAACCTCGGGAATCCCTTCTTAGTACACCTCTACGCACCAAGAAAATGATACCCTAAACATTTCAAGTCTCTATGACCAGTGGTTTAGGCTGTGCGTTGTCTATATTAGTCATTCAGGACAAAGATTATAAGTGGTATGAGTTATAGTCATCTGGAAAAACTGGTACCTACAGACTTGTTTGTTTAGCTTTGTTAGTACAGCTGCAGAATTTCTAGGGCATGAATTGAAAGGCAATTGTAAAAGGCTTTTGTGTAGTTCACGCAAGTACTTTAATGCTTACCTACCACTAAATTGTAGAAATTTTAAAGGAGGTAGGTATTAAGTAAGTGGCAGTGGGCCGGCCATGTTTGCCGTAGAACCAACAATCGTTGGAGCAAACGAAAACTTATGTGAAGACCACGTTTAGGTAAGCATAGTGTAAGCGTAGGTAAGTGGAATTTGTGGAAAACAATGGATGAGAAGAACCGAAGACCGGGCTTAATAGCGCGTCTTAGGAAAGGCCTACGTCCAGCAGTGGACTAATATAGGCTGATGATGATGATAAAATTGAGGTAGGTGGCATAGAGCAGAATTCAATTAATAACAAGAGTGTATAGCGGTCACCTGAATACTAACCTAAGAAAACAGGCCGGATTCGTATCCACGATCTTAAGATCAAAAGACGGAGTAGCTCCCACTAGACCACCAGTGTTCTGATAATACTAACCTATAAAGTTTCTAATTATCATAATTAATAGGTCTAGGAAAGTGTTGAAGTGCTATCCTAGTGGTAGGTATAGAAGTTCGAAGGCTTCTTTATAATAATTTTTTAGACATTACCAAATACCGTATTAAAAAACCATTCAAGCACGGCTAATAAATTATCTGTCAGTAATATTTTAACACGCAGGTGGGCCTAAGATGGAAAGAATATCGAAATTCATTTATTCGTTTTCCCAGTATCGATACCCAGTCACGGGGCGGGTCTACAGAATGTCAAGCGGTCAATGATCTCAGTTTTTGGCGGGAGAAACTTGACGTGCGACTTTTTTGTGTATTTTACTTTCTCGTCCAACGATTTGTGGGCTCGTGGCACAGCGGTTTGGTTTTATAAAATAAAATCAATAAAATATATTGTGGTATTGGAATACATACTACATACAATACTATTTTATATTACAGATTTGTTTTGTATAAGTACCTACCTAAGAGTTGTTGTATGCACCATTTAGCTTTGTTTGATAAATGCTTATGGCCTTAGGTTTTATCGTTTACCTATATTAGTCACTGAACGCTCTTCCAATTAAAATGGCCGATATGTCGAATTAGTCCTAATTCTATGAGTCGAGTACAATCTTTGTCTTTCTTCCTATGGCACATGTCCGTCATTCGTCAGATAATTTAGCCAATATCAAGGGTGTTTTATATAGTTGTTAGTCAAATCAGTCAAAATATGTCAAGTCGGGTTGTCATTGATATTTAATAAAAAGATGACGTGTACTTTCAAATCAGGATGCCACAATACACTTTCATTCTAATTGCGCTAAGATCAAGATGTTGGTTAAAACGCCACAAAAAATTACACAATAACTTATCTTAAAATAATTTAAAAAACAATTAAAACAATGAAGTTATGTTGCTTCCAAAGATGAAAGAAAACAAATCGTATGTTGCCATCTTCTTTCTTTTAGTTGATTTAAATGTGACAGTCACAAGACTATTTCGCCTTAGCTTTTTAATGGGTTTTAAATGAATCTCGATGAATCAGAGTCAAGAACTCTGATTTAGTTATCTTTCGGGTAGGTTTTAAAGATGGTGGGCGTTTTGATACAAAACCATGCGTATATTAACAGAATAACTGATTTTTAATTACATTCTTGAGTGATTGACCTGAATTAAGCCAATTAGCTCAACTAGAAATAAAACATGCACCTTTTGTAGGTACTACATTTTCGTTTGTTATTTCCCTTGACATTCCTAAAAACCGAACGCATTTTCAACGTCACAACACATCACACGCGAGTTTGTCCAGCTGATAACGTGAAAGCTATAACCTTGAACGAGCGTAGTGTCACAGAATAATAACTACTAACTGTCGCACGATGTGAATGGATAGCCACTGTGACCTACAAAGGCTGCAACGTCACTGCCAATCCAAAATGCCAACACATTTTCTAGGAACATCGTCCTGGCTTGGTTCACTCAAACACCATTTCATCACAACTTGTACACGGTATGATTTTCAAAGCACTTGTTTCGACCGTGTGTTGAACTTTATATAAATGTAATTTTAGACGTAAATATTTCTTTCGCTGACTGAAAAGTTTAACAAAGACAAAGAGTACTTATTCATGACCTAATATCGAGGCATCGCTTGCCTTAGAACTAGGTAAATTTAAACGCTGCCAGTTTCTAGCAACCAAGCTGTCACTCTCGCAATATAAAAAACTACCTACAGTTAATATTTTTTAATAAAATTTATAGCTATGCGTGTGACTAGACGGAAGCTGAACTCACGTTAAATTATTTCACAACTCTTGTCTTATTACTTGAAAATTCCTACATTGATTCTTGAATCTTTATCTATATTTAAACCAGAAATAGAAAATCTAAGAATTTTTGTCCTGACTGACTTATAGATAAAGCACAGCCTAAATCACTGGCCGTAGATACTTGAAATTATCAAGGTATATTTGACTAGGTGCGTAGAGGTGTATTAACAAAGGGATAACTGAAATTCAACCCCAAAACGGGTGCAGCAGGGTTGAAGTTTGTATGAAAATAACTTCACGCGGACGAAGTCGTGTGCGTTTCACAAGTATGTCCATAAAGCTCAATTGGCATGTGTACATGTACTGAGTCGTGTGGTATCAATTCAGCACTTCAGCTTTCGTCGTGAACATATTTTATTTATCGACTTCAATCAGTAGTCACCACTTTAAGTCACGCAGTAGGGGAATAAGGAAGCAAAAAGAATAGATTGACAAGTCTAAAATATGTCAGTTTGACTGTTCTTACATGGTTCTTACAGCTTTTGAGTTCCTCCGTGTTGGTATAAAAACAAATATAACAGTTGCCCCTCTGTCCTACGGTTTTTGGGTTGTATTCCCACTTAGAAAAAACCTTTGTGTGATAAACATAAATGTTTGATTTGTATCTGGATATTATAAAGATTTTAAGGACCTTATAATTAGGTATCTATGTCTAAGTAACATACTTAGACTAGCAAAAGCGTGCAACTTCGTTAATTATTTTCATACAAACCTCAAGCACTGTACTATTGTAGATGATGAATTTCAGGAATTAATATTTGTTAGTTACACCATTACACACCAATCAACATACGTGCCCTGAAAATTTCAAGTATCTTTGTCTAAGTGGTTTAGGCTTTTCTATACTACACTCAGAAGAAGTTGTCCTTATTTTATGATACCATATTCTGTGTGTGTGAGCCTATAGTTTTAAACTTTTAAAATAAGATGGTTTTAGTTAGTCTCCCAAATCAAGTATTTATAAAACTATATTTCTTTTCGGCTATGGGCTTGCAACCTGTCACGTATAGAATACTAACTTCTGCAAAATGTGAGTATGTATTAAATGTACTATCTCGACGTATCTTTGACTGCCTCCCTTAAATATCCTCAAAGAATCTCGAGTGGGTACTTTGCTGAAGAGATATCAACCGTGCCTGGAGATTAAGGTGTGATGCTAATGATAATGATAATTTTATTTGTTCACCAGATCGAGTATTCATAAAACTATATTTCTTTTCTACGAGTTCATACAACTATGTAAATCAAAGTCTTTAAAGGTATTGTGTTTTGTAAGACGGCTTTCTACCGGCTATGCAAACGGTGTCTATTTGCGCATGCGCGTTAGTCATTTGTATGCAGTATCGGCCTGTAGGCTTGCTCAATGGGGACTCTGCAATAAGGAGTGCTTTTCGAAAAGGTTACATACGATTTCGATCGATTAAGGAGGGTTCATTTTTCTGTGCTGATTGTGACCGATGCACTTGTGTGGTAATTCTTATTTTACGTTAAAACTGCTTGACAGCGAGCATACAGAATGCGTTAGTAGGTAGGTACCTAGATGTCTCGCAGGACACTTATTAGTATCTTACCTGCTCACCTACGTACAACAAGTTAAAAAAAAAGTTTTCCAGCACATTTCCGCATTACAAGATTCCGCAAGCTCTACGTCGCAAATCATATGGGAAAAGATTACTCGTGCTACGCCTCACTACTTTCGAGGATAGACGCCTTCGAAGAGATCTTGCTGCCTACCACTTTCTCAGCAATAGAAATACACTGTCAGATGAAGTCGTCACTGCAACGTCTGTCAATGCATTCAAAAACAAACTCGATAACTGGATGCAAACCAATAAATCAGTGCTCAAAAAAATTAACCAGACATAATAAAAAATCAAACACTATCTGATATAGACACATCAACCATAGCTGCTCGTCTATAAATAAATAAATTTCACATATTGTCACTCCATCTTGCCGGAGGGCTGATTAAATTATTATAATTTTCCGCATTAAAATTGCAACATGCACTTAATTTGATCGATAAAATGTGATGAATCTATAAGCGATATTTTATTACGATATCGGTAGGTATAGCGTTTGTAAAAAGGCATGTAATTATTTCAAGGAAACTTTACAAGGCAAATTTCGCTATTTACCGGTTTTGTTACCCAACGTTAACAAGAATTAGCTTGTTACTTTACAATTAACTTATTGATCCACCAGAGTAACTTACCTTAGAGTTACTTTATTAATTTAGAGGTCGTCACGTCACGTCATGAGCGTAAATATATCCACTGTCGGACGTAGGCTTTCTTCGTATTTTTTTATACAATTCGCAGATGGAACAAGCAGGTGGCCCATCTGATGTTAAGTGGTTCATCATCATTATCATCATCATCAGCCTATATAAGTCCACTGCTAGACGTAGGCCTCACCCAAGACGCGCCACTGAGCCCAATATAATTTTATTTTACTTTACAATTTTAAGAAAACTCACAGATAGTTAATAAATTTAAAACACATATTTGAAGGCCAATAAAAAATTTCATCAAATCAAATCAAATCAAACGTTTATTTATTTTCTCTCACTTATTATCTAGGTACCTATAGTATAATATATGTCGAGAATAGGTAGGTAGTGCCTGAAATGGATTTATGGAAAAACCTGTGCAAACACATCAACAATTCAGTTTCCAGTAAATTAGGTAAACTGTTACTTATTGATAACCGGTTTCCCGCGATATAAGCTTGTCTTAGTTCGGAGGCCACCAGTAAAAGTATGGTAGCATAATTGATTGGTAAAAATAAAAAAATTCTATTTGTCTTTCAGACTAAACCTTCGATTAGCAGAACGTCATTTCACCTTGAATACCGCTTCGGAATTCTACCCGCGTTCAACCAGTTTAAGTCTATGAATACGAAAGCAGTTATTTAAATGTAAGGGCGGGCTGGTGATATGCTGTTATGCTGATATTGACAGCTCTAATATAACTCGAAAGTAATTTAACCTTAGGAAAAGATTATTGATAAAAATGTCGCGAGTTATTTATCATGCACAGTTTTAGCTTGACATGATTTAACTAAGTGAATTAAGTGAAAATTCGTGGTCTCTGCCTACCCCTATGAAAAACAGGTGTAAAATTTTGTGCATACATATTTCAGTTTTGTTTTTTTTTATGTGGCTTGCTAATGGAACAAGCAGATGGCTCACATGGTGTTAAATGGTTACCTATAACAAAGCATTGCCTCACGTTCATTAACGTGCCCTACGATGCACTACTCTGCGTCCATCAACCTGAAGCATACCAGGTGTTTTAAGCCTCGTGTGCCTGTAATTAAACCGGCACCCACACCCTTCAAACTGGAACACAGCAAGCTGCTTTTCGGCAGAAATAGGCATGACGGTAGTACTTCCTCGGACGAGCCCTTCACTAAGAGTTCTACTACTACTATAATGTTCCTTTCTTTGTAAAGAAAATTATATTTTAATATACTATCATATTATATTCCTTGCTTACCGTCACTTAGATAAGCGTTAGAGTTGAGCTTGGTTCCTGTACGTTTACGAGGAACATGTTATGAATATCATAATTATGGTGTTGCTTGTAGGTACAGTCAAATTGAAAAGTCCAAAACTTTGTTTAGGCTTAGTTACTAAGCACTACAGCGTACATCAACCTGAGGTGTACAGGTTGTAAGCCTCATGTGCCTGTAACTTCACCGGCACCCCACCCTTCAAACCGGAACACAGCAAGTTGCTTGGCGGCAGAAATAGGCATGGTGGCAGTACTTTCCCGGACGAGCCTTTCTCAAAGAGCTCTACTACTACTATAACTAATACTATAACCTAACCTAACCCATAATTATGTTTATATATTAAGTTAGTTATGACCTATTTACGTACTTAGAAAAATGTCGCTGACAGTATCTTAGCTTAGTAAGCCGGCACGTTGAAATATAATGTAGGTTTAAACAGGAAGTAAGGCGCCTGTCTACATAATATTATAGGGTACTTACTTATTATATCATGATAATATGCATAACAAAAACAAAATTAATCTTTTACTCGTGAAAATAACATAGGTACTTGCTTGAAATGTTGTCGGACTAAGCAGATTTAACCACCTGAAGTGGAAGCAATTATCGAAGCATACAAAGCTTTACCTCACAGGTAAATCGGTTTGCGTGATAACGATTTTTCTTTACTATCAATCTACCTTCGTGTACCGTGCCTCTTCAGCAACTCCCCACTCCAGATTTAATCTTCAACTTTTGTTGTACCTGTTTAG
Source organism: Electrophaes corylata (assembly GCA_947095575.1). Taxonomy (NCBI): domain Eukaryota; kingdom Metazoa; phylum Arthropoda; class Insecta; order Lepidoptera; family Geometridae; genus Electrophaes; species Electrophaes corylata. The sequence continues at coordinate 5,378,766 of OX352720.1, forward strand.
GGGTTGAATTTCGGAAATTCCTTTCTTAGTACTCTACTATGCACCAGGAAGAATATACCCTGAAAATTCCCGAGCCTCTACAACCAGTGGTTTAGACTGTGCGTTGTTTATATGTCAGGTTAAAGATTCTTTTATTCGGTATAAATGAATTTGTGCCATCGATACATTATTTGATGTATGTATTGAGAATAGTAACTATGTGCGTACCTACTTACTTACCTAACTCTGAGTTGAGACCGTTAAATTTGACACAACAATGGACCCTAGCCAGCCCAAAGGCTAGATTTACAACTAGATTACGAGATCGCTGACTCACAAGTCAGACAAGACAAGTCTCTCTCTAGATAGCCAGCGAGCTGGTAACTCCGGTTTAAGATTAGTCATTTTTCAAGATGGTGTATTTTTACATTCATTAGGAAACCGGATTGGTTCGACTTTCGAGTTGGCTAGGTCCAAGTTTGTTGACTATGTTGAAATGCAAATATTTCCACCAAGTCAATGCCTCTTAAAGATGGCAGAGGATATAAAGGAATTCAGGCGGTTCGCTTTGGATAAGTATTTTTAGCTTTGTTGAGGATTTTCCGTTATAAATATTCCTTGATAAGCTCCTCGAAAAGAATGATTACTTATTTAATCTGAATCTAATAAAAAAATCTTGAACTACTTGAGTCATCCATTAAAATTATAACATTATGAGCAGTTTTGTCAATTTGACTTGAGTCTCATGTTAATATATGAGATCAACCTAAGAATATGGACTAAAAGAACGGCCGAATACTCAAACGCAACTTAGACGTTGACGTCTCAAGTCACAATTTTTTGACAGTTTGCAATGGAAGTCTGTCAAAAACGCGTCATTTGAGATGTGATTAAACCTATAGTATAAGGGGGCAAGCTATCTAAATACAAAAAATCAAATAGATATCTAACATTTTTATGATATTGATAATAATAAATAAACCTGTTCCGGGCACTATAGCGTCTTGTAAATAGAAGCACGATTGAAAAAGTGGCCTCTGACGACGCTATAAAAATCATCTACAAAAGGCCTGCTATTTTGATATTGATTGATTGGGAATATCTTATGATAACATTATTATTCTGATGGGGATTTTCACTGCTGGCCTAAAGTATTCCTCTAGTTATATCAGCGATCCGCTATCCTATGTTACATTGTTTGTTCCATCATATCGACATCCACTATCATAACACGAATAGGTAGGTTCTGGTAGTGGTATCGTCTATTGCGCCTAGCTTTGCCTACAGGTGTTCTTTTAGACTTGGTGACTTAGTAATTTTAACGTGTCCTTGAGATTTTCATACATATAATAAATCAAGCTTTTTACTCATATGACAATTATGTTATGACGGCCTAGCAAAGTTTAATACGCGCTACTGGGATCATAATACGGGTTGATCTAAGTTATTATCATTCGAAAGGGTCTTTCCAAGACGCTGGTTTATAACATTTTAGTTGAACTTGATCGCATTCGACCATGATATTCGGTTATTCACACTTGAATTGTTACGTCGTTTTTGCATAAAAATTATAATATTCAAAGTTGAGGCCAGGATTATTTTAATTTATTCAAATGGTATTCCAATAATAAAAAACATCTTACTTTATTGTATAGAAGATGATATTGTAGATACTCTAGGTGCTACAAGTTATAGTACACTTCATTCCTTTAGCTAGAACTAGATAATAATTTTGCATATGTTTTTGGAAAAAGTAGAATGTTGTTTTTTTTTAAACAGACGATTTTACACATAAATGTTGTTGAATATATTTTATTGAATAGGATAGAATGTATACTTGCATGTAGTGCTTAGATTCAGAGACGAACCCTATGTGACTTTATTAATGGAGGCATCAGACACAGAAATAACTGTCAAAAGAATCCATTGATTATTTCTTGAACCAGGAAATATATTCCTAAAAGAGAGTGAAATACACACAAAACGCGAATTTTGTTTAGAAGTTAGTACGTTCTGTAAAAAATCTGTTTTATCAATAACTTATTTTTCTTATGCAGATATAAGCATGAATAAATTTTGCCGCCACTCAAATTATTGATAAAATACTAACGATCTCCATACATACCCTGGTGCTAATAAACTAAGCGTACCTATCGTATCGTTGGAATATTTCTACCGTGTTTTGGTTTTGCATCGGCAGGATGTTTCAAATAAGATCGAAAGAGACACAATACAGTCTAACTATTTCGAGGTTACGTCAATTTTATTAGTAGTTTTCTCAAAGAAGGATAATTAATTCCTCGATAAGGTTTCGCAACTCTTCGAACCTGGCAAAGAAGCCCTAAATAATGATTCGAATGAATGTTTTCCGTCATAAGTTATCCAACCAAGTGCCTGTCTATTAGCTATCAACCCTAGAATCTATCTAACACAACTACTGTCACATGGAAAAAGCAGTAAGTCTAACGTCATAACTGTATTCGTTATCCAGAATCGATTTGCACTCGGGAACGGCATTAGGAGATATTCCCACACGGCAGTCTGTCATTCAAGTTATGTTAAACAGTTCGATTCCTTATTCAGTAACAACGCGACAGATGATATAAAATCTTGCTAATATTACGCTTTGTGGATGTTTTTTTTACCATGTTTTTTTATAACACTAATTAACTAACCAAAATAAGCACATATGACGAGGGCTCTTTGTTTAGTAAATAAGTTACCTACATGAAAAAAACTTTTGTGTGGTTTCATTGACGAAATTTTCAGAAATAGCTTTGTTTTAGAATAATAAGTAAAAGTAATTGTATTGCAATATCGATTTTGGTTTGTAACTGCTATAACATTGTTAAAGAAAATAAATAAACTAAAATAATAACAGTCGAGTGAAAATGTTAGTAAGAGGTAACGAACTGGATTTCATATAGACAACACAGAACAAAGTTGTGAGCGAAAATAAAGGTGCGTTGTCCTATTTTATCTGAAAGTTTCTACACATTTCCACCTTATTATGTAATTAATTGAATGAAATCGTTTAGATTTTTACGACAACCTGAGGCCCAATTCTCGTGAAGGAAACACCTTCAAATTCAAGTTTGGATTTATGTCAATCTCCAAATGATATTTTTCGAAACTGAAATTTCAAAGAGTCCTGATTTTGACACTCAAATTCTATTTTCAGTCTCGTCTCAGTTCCAAAACATACGAGAATTGGGCTTTAGCTGGCTACTGTGCTTAAAACGACAAGAGTTTGAAAGCAAGAGGACAATAATTTTGCTTCTTAGCGAATATGGTTGAACATGTTTCACAATTTGAGCACTACGTCGCGACGTAGGCCCGACGTAGGCCCAAGCTTGGAATGATACTGCTTTTGAATAGTATCTACGTCTCCTCCTCTCACCATCAGTCAGTCCCTCTTGATGAGTGACTGTTTCATATTTCATCTTAACTGTTTCTGCTTAACTGTCAATAAAGCCAATGCAATTCATTCGCTTGAACCTGTATATACTTTTTATGAGAATTAATTGATGGAACAAACAGAAGTGATCTCCTGATTTTGATATGTATTGACATGTGCCTATAACAATTGCAGTATCTTTAGCTTTGTGCTGTGTTTATCCACACGTAATGCGTATGTCCCCATGCAATGCTGTAATTGCAATTCCCTTAAAAGTAGAACACAGCAATAAAAGTATCAATTTGAAGAACTAAGGCCCAACTTATGTATTTTTTTGGAACTGAGACGAGACTGAAATTAGAATTTGCTTGTCAAAACTGGGACTATCAGATATTTCAGTTTCAAAGAATAACTATTTAGAGATTGACGCGATTGAAACTTGAATTTGAAAATATTTCGTTATGAGAATAGGACGTCTGTTTACAAAGTAGTATAAATAGGCATGGAAGTACCATAAAAATCCATAAACGTTCATAGGTGCATTACGGTGTGTAGGTATAGTCATACGCGTGATAAGAGTCTAACGTAGCGGCCGGGCTTGTGCAACTTCAACGGAATGTGCACATTCTTGGCAATCTTGGCGTGAGGCCATGCCTACTTAGTTATTGACTGCGTTTAGTGACCAATCAAAATAAATATTTTGCAATGCAACGTACGCTACCGAAGGTTTCTTAGTGGGTAACGGTCAAGTCCAAATTATATCTATAACAATCATAACTTTGCCTGATAACTGACTTGGTATATGTAATAGACAAAGTACAGTCCAAAGTGTAAATATCGATGTGTTTCTTCGAGGTGTACTAATAAATGAATTCCTGAAATTAGTACTTTAAAGGGGTGCAGCGGTGGTGGAAGATTATACCAATTATCCTGGTGTATCTTTAGCCTGATTGACTGAAAAACTAACTCACTGATTGATATATACTCGTTGACAACGCGTAACCTAACATTTTCAGGGTATATTTCAGGGCTTTCAGGGTTGAATTTCTCCAAAGACTCGAGCAACTAAGAAACCATAAGGAAACAATAGCTTGTTACTTATGTATTTAACTAACTTCACTACAACCACATTATTACTGTTATTGTCTAACGTGGTGTGCATCGTAATCACTTTTAGATTTAAGACTAGCTGCCCACGGCTTGGCGATAGTGCTAGCTAACCACTTAATTTAAGGCACTTTCTCTTCAGGGGTCGATCGTTTTCTATCTTGTACCCTGTGCGTCCATCGAGGACGTCCCCGTGGGGGTTACACATATGTACCTGCATCGATGCTCATATAGATGCTGCACACGCCTTGGCTCGCGTGGTAATGTTTCTAAATTTAAGACATTTTCCCTTCAGGGGTCAGTCGTTTTCATGAATTCATGCAATCTCCGTGGGGTTTGCACATATTATGTATGTATCTACACTGGTGCTTCTACCCTTCAAATTGAAACTCAGTAATGGGAGTCACTGCTTGGCAGAAGCAACTAGGTGGCAGGACTGGCTCGGGCGAATTCCATACAAAGAGTGCTACAACTGAGCTCACATACTTTATTATACCCATTCCGCCTTTACAAAACTTCTCAAAACAACCTCATACTTACATGGTTTGTTAGCATCGTAAATTATGAAGTCAGACGCCGAGAAAGGTGTGAATAATACATCAGGTTTTACTCCGAGTATTGAGACATCCACGTAACCACATACACTGGTTTTGGGCTGGCACAACTTTATAAGCTGAGGTAATAATAGCTTACCCTACCAGGCCAGCGCAACACCATAGCGGTTGACATAAAGAAAAGTGTAACCCCAGTATGAAGTTATATAAAGTTAAGGTTTGGTTGATGGTGATAATGAGTAAAGAAATATTTTTGCGGGTAAATTACCTCAAATTCCCTCAGTTGCAAATAAGTAAAAAGCTTGCTCTTTAAAAACCACATACAGTAATCTTTAAAATATCTCATCCAAATTCCTAAAACGATCATGAATAAATAAATATTTACTGACGTTTCTACACAACATCATCTAGCCCCAAACTAAGCACAGCTTGTACTATGGGAGATTAATCATAAAACAATAATTTGGATAGAAACGGGATATTTACTATGATTTTTGAGTTTGATTGTTTCCCGATATTTCGGCACAGTTGCATGCGTCATGATCACGGGTCGAACTCCGATTCGTGATCATGGCGCAAAATATTGATCATAACCATGATAGTTTAAAAAGTTAATCATAGAACACTTGTACATGTCTGTTGTTGTAAATATATACTTAGAATACAATATAACAATAACACCCAGACAGAGAACAAACATCTATGTTCATCACATAATTTGTTCATGATAGTGATCAAACAGTACATAAGGCAGAGCTGTGAGGACATTAGAAGGTATTTAAACTAAACCAGCATTTCTCTATATTCCAGGTGGAGTCAGGTCGTGAAGAGTTAAAGAAGGAGCGGGAGATTATGCAGCTGGTAGCTGGACTGCAGCTCGGGCCAGATGAGGTGGAGCGGAGGGAGGTGCCTCCTCATCTACTGAGGCAGAGACATGCGCCCAGGTGAATACAAAACTTTTTTACTAATACTATTCACAAAGAAGGGTCGAAGGGAGAACGATAGCCTTTAATGACCTAAGGATTCTCTCAGGCAGACCAATTTTCCGTATATCTGACGATATTGCCGATCAATAGTATTTTTTAAACTTTCGCGATCGGAACACATATTGATACACGCGACCACGGCTATTGTAACACGGCCGAAACGTCGGGAAAATAAATAAAAAAGGTAATACGCGATAAATACCCGTGTAATATAAGTGTAACATATTGCCGATCAAATCAGTCAATGGTTGAAACTCGTAGTTGATTCTAAAGAAGATACTTGTACACATCTATGCAGCAGCAAAATAAACCAAATTATATCCAAATACTAATGACTGCCAGTAATGACAGAGATTTTTATCTTCAGGCCTGAAAAAGTCCATAGGCTCCCCTATACGTTTCCAAAAAATACGATTTTATGCCTTTTCCATCCACTGACTTCCCGCGATCTTAGTAACGTCGTCGACCCATTAGGTGGGAGGGCGTCGCTACGCTTCTTCTTCCGGTTCGTGGTCGCCATTCAAGAACTTTTATTCACCAGCGGTTATCGGTTCTACCAGCTATAAGATAATAATAATAATAATAAAGCTATAAGATAATAATCATAGATCTGCATTGCCACTTCAACTCGTTGATTCTGTGAGCTATGTTGGTGAATTTGGTTCTAAAGGTTTTTTCATTACAGATTTTATCACGCACTTTTTATTTATTATTATAATATTTCTTTTAAAACTGTACTTTTCTACGTTTCAGATAACCCCACGCCACAGACGGCACAGCTGAGCGCCATGCGCGTGCGCCCAACCGGAAACGGCTCTCAATTTACCTCGATTCGAATTACACGCCGTGCAGGCTTCAACTCTATCAATATACGAATAAGAACCAAAATGATCTGTTTATAAACCGTTACGGTCGCAGTATCGATTGAAAAATTATATTTAGGATTTAGGTTGAAAACGTGAGTCAAGATAGAAAATATTTTTATAACAACGATATTTTAAGGCTGTAGTTATAGTACCTAGTAAGTTTTTACACCTATTGTTTATCTCTTTATATATTAAGCATTTGGTTGGTTATAGGAAAAAATTGCTCTTCGACGGCAGATACAATTTTATTCACATAGAGCTGAAAATCGTATACTCTTTAAAATACAACGCTGGATTAAAAATTCACCACCACAACGTTTTACCACAGGGTGTAAAAATGTGAGAAAATTACAGTCTTTCTCATAGTTTTAGCATAACTAAGGCAGTATAAAAAACCTGAAGAAAGTGTTTTTAGTAAAATAAAATTGCTACGAACGCTACAAATACGAAACCTAAAATACAATTAAATTTAGTAAAAAGGGCTTCCAACTTTTTTTTATAAAATTAACCTACGTATGTATAACCATAACATATGAAACGATATTTTAGTAGATAAAGAGTAAGAACTCGTTTTTGTAAGTTAGCCCAAAACATTCTTAAACATTATTTAGTAACTGTTTTCTCAAACTGAAGTAGACACTTGTACCAACCAATGTTTTAACCAACTTTCTAATGAATAAATAACCTGATACCTGTTTCATTAAAAATACGAAGTACATAATACAGATTTGTACAAAAATAGGTATAGTTGAATGTATTAGATAACATAGGTTCAAATGTAATAGAAATAATCGAGATAAAAGTATTATAATAGGTTGAACGTTATAAAGGTAGTGTCATTATTTGAATGCATTTGTTGAAATACAAAAACAAAGGGTTTAATAATGGCTAAGGAATACTACATTTAGGTACTTAAAAATATACTTATAAAATAGATAAACCCTAAAATGTCTATGCGTGAACCCTTAAGTAGGTGCTTATTTTAATAGGACTTTTTATATTATTCTTTATCGCAAACAATATATAGAAAAATACCTATAAAATTATATATAATCAAAGACTAAAAACATAGAAAAACAAATAGAGGGCATGTACAAAGGCGAGCTTAAAAAAGTTTAAATAGTTATCAATAAGCTAATGTGTGATCTTGAATTTGAGTAGGGTACTTCAAGAATTCACAGGATGACCTCAATATACATCTGGCTCCAACGATCCAATATAATGTCACAGCATTCAACATTTAAACGACAAATACTCAAAAAAATATAAGCACATCAACTGATTTCATAATTTTAAACTTTTTGCTTTGTAACTTTATTACTAATAAATAAACACGGCGTTATCTTGAGATTTATACATGTCTTTTTAGAGTTCCAAAAAATGCAAATGACAAAACACGATGCAACTATAGCGAGGTACGCCAAGTTTATTAGTATGAATTTATTGTAATGATGGGATACCATTCTGATAATTATGAAATATAAAAATCTTTGCACATCTGATTGTACCAACTGGATTGTAACTGTCTTGAGCATTTTCTGTTTGCGATAATTCTCACCACGTCGTTAAACCTTCTCCTGATAGAACCTTCTTATCTTATAAATAATAGATATTTGGAAAAAAAATCTACTTGTGTCTTCCGATAAAGTGAAGTCCTTTGATATTCAAATAAGGCTCTACAAAGGGTTTACTATACAGGATGGAATAAGGCTATCGAAAACTTTTGGGGATCTAGATTTTTCAAATATTAACAGAAAGAAAAGAAATAGCGTCACGACTTTTATCCCCGAGCACGTTAGATATCCTCTCCGATCTCTCAGTACCAAGTACCTACTCGAGATTCTATTACTTATAAATAAAATAAAAATAATAAATAATGTTGGACAATCCACACAGCATCATCCAGCCCCAAGCTAAGCAGAGCTTGTGTTATGGGTACTAGATAACTGATATACTTAATAGACTACAATATTACATACATAGATATTTTTTATTATACATAGAAAATACCCAGAACACCCGGGATAAATATTTGCAGATCGTACAAACATTTATCCCAAGGCGGGAATCGAACCCGCAACCTCCAGCGTCGTAGGCGGACAATCGCCCGCCGCGCCACATCGGTCGTCAAGAACTAAATGTGGGTATGAGCCCAATATCCTCAAAGAAACGTGTACCGTAACTAGGGATTAGAGTCTCAATGTTTTTTTTATTTTAGTTTACTGTGGTGTAAAGCAGCAGGTATTTTTTTGCGCTCAAAGAATTGGTTTCATAGAAAAAGTTGTTTTGAAATGGATATTTTAACCCCCGAAGTATTCGGAAATAGTCTTATTACACCCGGTTTATACATTTATGTGGTTTACAAACTGATAGGTATTTAAAATAATGTGTTATATTAAATAATTGATTAAATATTTTAATAATTATTGTAAATATAGTCAACAAGTGTTTTAAAAAAAAAACATCAAAATATTATAGGCTATGAGTGCCATTAATTGAATGTTAGAAAATATGGAATTCTTAGTAAAATGTTGTTTTGTAGAGATTTTGTCTGAATTTCAGTCACTTTTATAACGCTTGTGAGTATTTTCATTGTATAAAATATAAACTTAAAATGTACCTTTATCTATTTCAAAAATAAAATATTTAGTTTATAATTATTTTGTCATTTCATTAACTATGCGTACCTCATAAGATAAAACGAAACTCTCAGTCTCAGATACGGTGAAGGAAAACATCGGGAGAAACCTGGTTCGTATTCTAGCAGCGGCGATGGGCTTACAACCTGTCACGGATATTATAATACCAACTACTGCAAAATGTGGATGTATCAAACGTCATATTGGGACGTACCTCTGACTATCCTCATTAAATATCCTCAAAGAAACGTGTGCAGAAGTTTATAGTGCCGTGTAAAAATTTGATGCTTTAAAACGTTAGTAGACTACGAAAACAATCGTTTTAGAAAAACAGTGATTAAAAAAGTTTACCGTGTACTCGAAGTAAATAAGCGAATTAAATAACTAAAACATTCACATAAAAAAATACCATTGCCATTATGGTAAACGAGATGAGAATAAAGATAGTAGGTACACATAAGAAGACGGTGTAGTACTAGCGGCGTAGCAGAGCTAGCGTAGCAAGGCTGGCGTAGCACTGATGACGTAGTAAAGCGTAGCAAGGACCGCGCGTAGCAAGGATTAGGGATAGGTAGTCATTTTAGGGTTGATTAAAGCATTTACTATTGGAGCATTGACAAGAGTGAGAATAAAACCAATCTTGCTGATGAATTATAGAAATACGTCAACACTATTAGTTAATAGTAGAGCTCTTTATGAAGGGCTCGTCTGGGAAGTGCTACCATGCCTATTTCTGCCGCCAAGCAGCTTGATGTGTTCCGGTTTGAAGGGTTTGGGTGCCGGTGAAGTTACAGGCATGAGGCTTAACACCTGTATGCCGAGGTTGATGGACGTTGAGCTGTTGAGCTGAGCGCTGACTTGTTGAGGCAATACTTTGTTATAGGCGATGGTAACTACTTAACATCAGGTGAGCTATCTGCTTGTTCCAACAGGTTGTAAAAAAAAGTTGTTGTCTACGCATACTACTAAATGTATATTTTCAATTATCTTCCATGGGACATAAAATACATATACCAATGTAACGGTCTAGGTAACTAACTCGGTATGGCATGAAGGAACACAATATATGTATAGTAATAACTATAACAGTTTGTTAAAAAACTTCACCTAGTCCTTTGTTAGTTTTTAAAAAGAGTTAGGTGATCTAAACACTCTATTCAGCCCTAAACAATGTTGTGAGGTATTGCTTAGGGTGAAACATACAACTTTCTATGCAGCGCCATCTGAAGATTTTACCACGAAGCTTTATGTGTAATGAAAGGTAGAGTGTAGACCGCAGATTTACCAATTTAAAGATGATTGTATACAACACTATCATGTAATACGTACTTCATTCCCAAGGAATACCTCATGGAAACTCTAGATGGCAATGTAACACTTATAAATAAAAAACCGGCCAAGTGCGAGTCGGACTCGCGCGTGAAGGGTTCCGTACCATTATTGAAATTGGTTCGCTAGTTTAATATATAAATAATCGTATTGTATTGTATGCATTTATTTCAGATAATAATAATCCATATATCAATAAAATTATAAATTATACAAAAATTTAGTATTATTAAAAAATTTAAAATAACAGTCAATAAATTATTAAATAAGATTAGACAGACATTAGATTATAAAATTATAAATTGAATAAATTTAATTGAATAATGAAGGTCAATAACACATTTCTAACAGGTAACTTATCATGAAAAACTAACATGATAACACAAACAACAGGAACATGGTAGAAATAATAAAACTCAAAAGGGAAGTGCCTTCAGTATTGACGTTAGCAAATACCGCTGCGACATAAGCAGCGGCCGTGTGAAATTACAGGCACATGAGACCTGGCACCTGTATGCCTCAGGTCGATGGATGCTGAGTAGTGCATCAAGGGTTTATAATGAGCGTGACCTGCGACGCAATGCTCTGTTATAGGTAATAGTTGAATTGACAGCCATCACAGCTCAGTTTGTAGTAGCCCTGCCTTCTGTGCTGTAGGTGGTGGGTTCGATCTCCACCGGGAACAAATATTAGTGTGATGAACGTAGATGTTTGTTCTTTGTCTTGGTGTTGTCATGTATTCTATGTATGTATTTACAAAAAAAGTATATAAGTAGTCATAGTACAAGCTATGCTTAGTTTGGAGCTAGAGGATGTTGTGTAAAAATGTCCTGACATATTTATGATTTATTATATAGAGGAACTGGCGCTTAGATTCACCTAGATTTAAGACGTTTCAAAATGACCCCTGCGGATATTACTGAATATATGCTTTTTGACTTTGACTTAACATTAAGTGGGGCATCTGTTTGTTCCAGCAACAATTCATGTAAAAAAAGGGTGATTAAAGTTTTTATGAAATAGCCACAGAGAAAAATCACTTCATTAGTGTAATAAGGTTCCTATTATCTATCAACTGGTCTGATATGAAAAACAATGAACGAAGTTTTGTAATGACCTTTTGAGTTACACTGCGGGGCATGCGAAGCAATGACAGCTCAACTTTAGAACGGCTACTAAGTTGCCCCGCAGTGTAACAACGACAATACAAAACTTCATGTTTTAGTCTCAAGTAGGTCATAAATTCATTTCTTGATTATAGTAGGTACCACACATAGTATTTATTATTTATTGTACACACAAATTATACAGACAGTTGTTTTACAGCGGTCATGTACAAAGGCGAGCTATGTACATAGCGAATAACTCCTCAACTATTTAATCTAAACTTAAATTATTTTACGACTTACAAAGTGAAAAGCAACGGATTATAATGCAATAAGTGTATATTTATTAGAATAAGGAGTTGGTGTTCACTTTCATAGCTACAAAGTCACTTGAGAGTTAAGACTAAATAATGCGAAACTTTTCAATACTTTCGTAATGTACAGTCAGCTGTACTAGAATGTACACAATCTGTAACTTTCACAACGGTACTACAGCAAAACAATGAACTCTTACGCCTCAAAAACCGAAAAGTCATAAAATTTGTTATTGACCTCACTTATTTTTCGAAAAATCGTCGTGTAAATATTTTTACACAACGATAACCGTTAAACCATTTTGAAAGTAAAAAATTGTATACATTCTAATGCAGCTGACTGTACCTGCCTACTAAGGAATCGACCCCCATACTGTGAGCTCTTATAGCACGGACGACGCCAAAAATTCTGTTGTTATCGTGCTTGACATGTAGTAAAATTTTCCATTTTTATGGTTCTGAACCCTAAGGGTAAAACAGGAGCTTATTACTAAGACTCTGCTGCCTGTCTGTTTGTCAGTCCGTCTGTCACCAGGCTGTATCACATGAACCGTGATAGTTATATGGTTGAAATTTTCACAGATTATGTATTTCTGTTGCCGCTATAACAACAGATAAAAAACAGAATAAAATAAATATTCAAGGGGGTCTCATACAACAAACGTTATTTTTTTGCCGGAACCCTTCGTGTGCAAGGCAATGTGCAAAATATGGGTATGTGCCAAATGTAATATAGTGACGTGCTTCTGACTACCCCCCTAATATATCCTCAAAGAGTCCTGAGTTAGTATTATTTCCTAAGCCCTGAGAGATCTGAGGGGATATCTACCGTGCCTGGGCATTAAAGTCGTGAGACTATTTTTGTTTCTGTTTTTTTATTTTTACAATGTTCTTAGAACCGATATAGAACACCGGCATTCATTTTCACTTTTCATGTAGGTTCCTATCTACTAAAATGTATTGTAATGTAGTAGTAAAACTATATTACATGTATTATGTAAAAGACAATAGAACAAAAGGCTTTAATTATTGCAGAAGCATTTGTCACATTGCTTGAAAACACAATAAATTATATAGAGATCCATGCAGTTTCAAATATTCAGCTCCAGTGCATGTTGCGTGCGATGAAATCTTTCACTGAACAGTTTGAACACCAGTTGACCACCGTCCGGCGCGTCTGTAGCACGCATGCGACACACTTCTTCCACGGTACCGCACACTGGCACGCAAGAAACAATTAAAAATAAAAACCAATTATAAAAAAAATAAACACCTCCGCGCGAAATTCGAATTCCGAACGCGAAAATGTGATGTGCACTGTGTGTATTTTCTTGTAACTAGTTTAATTTGGTAATTTTAAATTGACTGTTGAGTTACATGGACATTTTATACTCGTATTTGGATTTTGCTTTACATCATCAATTATGGTACGTTTTTTTAAATATTAATTTAAATTCTTTTTTTTAATTATGTGTTATATTTGATTCCATACAGGTTTGAACTGACCTACACTACACAATATCTGTTACCTTAAATGATTGATTTTTCATCATATTCAACTACTGAACATAGCTGTATTACACTCGTAGATGAGAATAGTGTAAAACCGGGAATCTATTTATATATAACAGTAATTTTAAGAATCTTTATCTGACTGACTGACTCAAATACAAAAAAAAATACAGCGCACAGCCTAAACAACTGCTAAAGACGTTTCCAGGGTAAGTAAATTTGCCCTGTGTGGGATTTCTGTGTACAATAGCTACAAGTGAACGAAGTAAATGCATGCGATTCAAATAAGAAGAAGGTTCTATGTACAGCTATATTTTTTTTAATTAACTACTAATTAGCACTTATATTTTTGTACTGATTGACAACGCATAGCCTAAACTGTAGTAATTACAAACTTTTTTATATACAATTGTAATTATGTTGGTATACTAAGTATGTCTGAAATTTTGTATAAAAATACACGGATGAAGTCGCGCGCGTTTCCACTAGTAATTCGTAGGTCGCTTTCGCAAGATTAATTAAAAGACAAGATCAATATGATTTTTATAAAACCAATGCTTAAAGATGCCAGTTAAATTATAATGCCGTTATACTTACATTACTTTAAGGCGCATACAGACTGCGACGTGTGAACGTTCCACACTGGTATTCTTTCAAAGTAAGGTAAAAACTGAGTCAACTGACTCAATTGCCTCTGTAGCTCGGTGGTGACATACCAGCTGTGGTACAAAAGGAGTGGTATCGATATTGCGTTGGAATAAATAAACTATGATATCCTAATACTTGGTACGGGTGATGGGCAGTGGCGGATTTACCCTAAGGCACTGTAGGCCCGGGCCTAGGGCGGCCAGATTTAGGGGCGGCCACGACCGTAGGGCAGTATATGGTCGATGCTGAGAAAGGGGCGGCTGATGGCTTGGGGCCTAGGGCGGCCGAGACTGCAAATCCGCCACTGGTGATGGGTATCGTAGAAACGTACATTTAGCAACGGAAATTCATCAACATTACTGGTTTCCATAGAACAAGTTTGGTTTAGTTTGGCGCTAGAGGGCGTTGTGTGAGTGTGTGTCAATATTTATTTATTTGATGATTTCGGATTGGGATGTTATTCTAAATTTTACTTGAATAGCTTTAGAACCCGTAACCGTAACGCATGGTCAAAATTTTGAATAATATTGCAAGGTTTGCTTTAGCTCATAACCACTTTCAAGGTACAGCCACTAATTACCATTTTTTCATTACTATGAAGAAAGAAAAATGTTTAAAGAACTCAAGCTACACATCTAAAATAACTGAAACCGTTTTACTATTATCGGACACCACTTACCCTTTATTAATAACTAGAAACCCTTCCTTTCGCGAGAAGCTATTTGCATACAAACTTCAACCCCGACTGTAACCCTATAGGCGGTGAATTTTGAAAATTCCTTTCTTAGTACACTCGGACATACCAAAACAAACCCACCCTGAATATTTCAAGCCTCGCCTCTACGATCAGCTTTTCAGGCTGCACGCTGTTTATTACGTCAGTCATTAGTCAGTAAATCAAGACAAAGATTATTATATCTAGAATTACAGCATTAGTATTATAACACTAGTATTATAACATAAATGACTGCGAAGTAGAGAAGGTGTACACCATTGAACTTATAAAAAATCGTCATGCCATGATTACAAAAAAGGGCGAGTTTTTCAAGATTAACGAAAAAAATACATAATAATAGATGAACAAAAAGACGCTTTTCTCCAGAATGCAACCTTCTCTACCAAAATTACCATTAAAACGTAAGATAATGACTGACATTCTATATTGTTGTGAATTCCCGATGTGTATATATGTATTCGTCAGTCTATACCAATTATAAGAATCTTTATCCTGACTGATTGACTGACTGACTGACATATAGACAACGCATAGCTTAAACCACTGGTCGTAGAGACTTGAAATTTTCAGGGTATATTGGTCGTGGTGCGTAGAGGTGTACTAAGAAAGAAATTCCCAAAATTCAACTCTAAAACAAATACAGCGGGGTTGAAGTTTGTATAAAAATAACTTCACGCAGACGAAGTTGCGTGCGTTTCTCTAGTCTATCTGTGACTACATCAACGTCATTGTTCTGTTATGAACATGGAAGTAAAGGCTTGGTAAATATGGCAGTGCGCTAGATTAAAACAAGTTTGACTGCTGGTGGATCAATGAAATTGAGCCATTTATACCTTCTCAGAACGCTGATTTCACTATACAGGGCTTACTTACGACGGTACCGGTACTACGTTATACTGTTCCTACTACCTTAGGTAGGAGGTAGCGGGTTCGATTCCCGGCTTGGGATAAATGTTTGTACGATCTGCAAATATTTATTCCGGGTGTTCTGGGTGTTTTCTATGTATAATAAAAAATATGTATGTAATGTATGTATTGTACAAGCTCTGCTTAGCTAGATGATGTTGTGTGGATTGTCCAGCATTATTTTTATTACTATTATTATATTTACTCGCTTATTGCTACTGAAAGTTATAGTTTACTTCCATATTTTTACGTAGTCTGTATTTATACAAGTTATTTTTTTTAATTATAGCAAAGTATTTGAGTTTTTAATTATACAAGAACGAACTTACAAAAGTGGCTGTCTCAACATGCAATATTTTATATAGGCTCATTAGAATTAAGGTTACGGATTTAGATGTATGTGACCTAATCAACCGTAATGACTGAACTGATTTTAGTGTAACTTACATCGGATATCCAGAAAAAATGCTTATTTTTACACAGATTGAATGTTTTTTTAAAATTAATAAGTGGTGGTTCACGAGCGATAAGCACATCAACAAGGCTTAGTATTATTATTATACTTAATGCTTCCAAATATAGATTTCCAAAATAAGCAATAAGTTTAAAATGTATGTCAGTATTTTACTTACTTGAATACATACTGGGAAATCAGTTGATGCAGATTACTTAAAATCGCTATTCATGGAAGAGTATAAGGGAAAAAGGAAGCCTATATCTAGCTGTGGACATCTACAGCTGATGATTATGATGATGCCTCTAGTCAGTACGGTCCACGCTTTTTGATTTTATCTCTTCTTCGGCATAAGATTGAGTTTTTAGGAAGAAACTCTGTACATACTGAATTAATTCGCTTAATTTTAGCTTTCACTTGCTTACGCTTTGGTTTCCTTAGAAACTGCTACCGTATTATTACTACCATAACTGACTGAGCAAGCGAAGCGAGCAAAACGTCTCAGTTTTGGGATTGGCCAAAAATTCTTATGTCCGTCTGTTAGACTGTCTGCCTGCGAACAGGCCAGAACAGGCTAGTTTTCGTCAAAATCATCGTCAAAATCATTTTGACGAAAACTAGCAAACAAGTTTCTTGACTTATTTGAATTATTTAGTCGATCACGATCTTTGATTGGAGACAAATTGAGGGGGGAGAAAGGGGGTAGGTAAATTTGTTGTAGCGATATTTATCGAAGGATTTCAATCAAATTTGAGAGGCACCTAAGGACTTCATTCTACAAAAGATGTTGCGAATAAAAACTCATAAGGGGGTCTGGAAAAGGGAAAAGGACCTCTCCTTTTTTCCTGTCCGAGGGGACAGGTTGCTGTAGCGTTATAAATAAATGGATTTCAGTTTTGGGAAAGGGGAAAGTGTCGGTTATTGCATGTTTAAAAGGGCTCGCTAAGTCTACTGTGCTCACAGAACCATTAGTGTAGCGGTGACCACTATATTAACTACTAACTTACTAATTGTTTATATTAAAACACTTTTTATATTAAACTGATTAAAGAATCAGATATTTTATCTTACGAGTGCGAAGTTAATGCATCTCATGAAGGAAGACGAATCATTGCATTTTATATCTTACATCAACGGCATAAAGTTCACCGGACGCACCATTATGAGATCTTCTTCTTTGTCTTACTTTTCATTACTGAAAGTCATGCCCCTTTTAAAACACTTTAGTTGTTGACAAGCTGTTTCCACGCTGTTTTATTCCCGACTTGTCTAAGAGTGATGGTAACAGGAAGTTCAGCCTTTATTAGTCTGAGGGCCTGGCATGAATAAGAAGAGCCAGCCTGGCTGGTAAGAGTATCTGCATTGCACGATAAGTCGGATGTCAAATTTGTTCGTGCTTGAACCTCACAAATATTTTCGGTTCATTTGGACTGTCGTAGGAGTTTAACCCAGACCTCATGAGTTATTCTGATTTACGTCACAAAGGTCAAATTGCTTGTAACTTTGCTCTATATAAGTAATTGTGATTATGACGTTGTTTTACGAAACTAGCTTTGGCACTAAAGTCTGTAAAAATGGCGCAAAACGATGTCAAAGTTGTACTGTAAAACAACCAGGAAGTTGACAACTCTGCAGATCTTAGTTCATTGAGCACTAGTTGACGGGCTTATTACTTATTGAGCATGTTTCAAATGTCAAAACATGTGTAATGAACATATGTATTAGTGTCAATAGAGATCTTTCTAGGGTTCATGGAACTTCGATCAACAAACTTATCGTATCGATAAACTGACTTTATTTATCGACTTTTATTTACACCCGCTAGCACAGAACTAGTCGTGACATATTTTATAGATTTCCTTGTTGACAGTTTGTGAATTCGAATTTATCGACCTAGCGTTTTACTAAGTTCCATGCTGACAATCTCGATCAATTTGTCAAATTTTATCTGTAGATACATCCATGCTTGTGGTGCTAATTCGACAAGTTAACATTTTGAGATTGCTGTTCGAGCTTGAATAAGTGCTGTTAACTGGTGCTAATGATACTGCTTTGTTTCGTAAATTTTACGAGTTTTTATATAAGTATTTAAAATAGACACAATGAGTGTATCTCAGCTATTATGCATCACGAACAGACCTCGATTTTACTTTTACATATTTGATTGTATCACAAGATACTTCAATAGAGAGAAATAACCCAAAACAACTTCAAACCGAAACAGCAAGCTGCAGTGCGGCACATATAGATATGGTGGTAGTACTTCCCCAGACGAGCCCTTCACTAAGAGTTGTACTTCTACTTAAAACTACTGTATGTGTCAAGGAATATGAATAAAAGCTTGAGTGAGTATAAACATATTTATGTAAAGACAGTTTTTAACGCCCCTCCGTGAATCACGCCCCAGTTATTTACAACTAGACAAGACACTTTCATATCGCCTGCTTAACAGCCATAGTAATGAACTCTCTCCGTTGAATTAAAGTGATAAGTTACATTATTCAATTTTCATGCAGACATTTATAGTGATTATTAGTGAGCGGCCTGAGATATCTTTGATATGAATTTCTAGATTGTAAAATTTGTAAAGAAGCCTAGTCACGTTTGGTCGGCCTCTAGTTTGACGCAGAAACTATGTGTAATTTTGTTGACCAGCAGAGGGGTAACTGAAGTGTTTGTTCAGTCCGTACAGTTCCGAACAGACCCGAACAATGAATGAGAGAGCATCTTCGATGCAACGGGCGTCGTTTTTGACAGTTTGCACGTACTGTAAAAGGTCACGGTAGAGGGACAAATCTTCTCCCCAAAATAGTAGATGGAGGTTTGTAATAGTTCGTATTAACAATGTTTTAGGTTACACTGTAGGTACGGTATGCGCGGCAACGACGGGATAATTGCGGAGTGATTTTGCCAACAAAATATCGTATATCAATGTCGAATATCGCATTGATAATTTAATTTTTGTTATAATTGATAATATAACAAAAAAATTATATCGGTTCAGCCATCGATTATCTACTAAATTACCAAACAAAAACACACCTACGAGTAGGTATATGCCTGTTTCCATAATACAAGCTATATCTGGGTCAAATTTCATTTTGATCAGTTAATGCTGTGAAAACGCATCAAACAGATAAACACACTTTAGCTTATATAAATTGGTATGGATTGAAGTATACCATTTAGACGGTAGCCGCGAGCTTTTGAAAAGGCGATGAGACTTTCTAACGAAACCAAAGGTGCATGATCATTGACTCGACGTTACAGGATTAGATACTACTCGAAAGCCACACACACCCCACGTACACGTACCCCATGAAGCTTACGTTTATAAAATTTAAAACATCCATTTACTATTATCGTGGCTTCTACTATAGTTTAAACAAAGTCAGTCAGGCAAGTCTAAACAATTCAAAGCACCTTTTACAGTAATTCGTACTAATGTTTTTTCTGGTTTGCATATGCCTCTCTAAGTTGGAATAGCACCAGACTGGAGCTTCATGATAATGTTATTTTGCAAAAAAGATCACACAAAAAAACGGTTGGAACAATCGGTAAGTTTCTTGCCTGTCCGTGAAATTGGTATACTGGATTATAAATATAATAGTAATATTAATAAATAGTATTAGTGAACATTTTTACACATCATTATCTAACCCCAAACTGAGCATAGCTTGTATGTATGGAAACCGATCAGTGATAGAATACTTATATACTTTTTTGTTGTGATTACATACTTAATAAAACACCCAGACAAATAAAATCTGTGTTTATCACACAAATGATTAATTTAGGGTTAATTAGCTTATGATGATTTTAAGATAAGTTTTTATTATTTTATTTCTATCTTCCATAATTACGTGCAAGCCTATCGTCGCATAATTAAGCAATTTCCTCACGGTGTTTTCTTTTTCTATAATCGCATACAACTTGACGACCGATGTGGTGCGGCGGGCGTATGTCCGCCTATGACACAGAAGGTTGCGGGTTCGATTCTCGTTTTGGGATTTGTACGCTCTGCAAATATTTATTCCGGTTATCCAGGGTGTTTTCTATGTATAATAAAAAAATATCTATGTATTTAATGTATTGTATTAAGTATATCAGTCATCTAGTACCCATGACACAAGCTTGGGGATAGATGATGCTGTGTGGATTGTCCAGCATTATTATTATTATTATTATAACTTCTCTCAGAGTTTACCTTCAGTGCTTTTGTAAAGTAATAATTAGATGTTATAACTTTCAGATTTCGAAAATTCATAAATGAGTAATTTAGATAACTCCTCTTTAATGAACTCGTTCAGGTTATTTTTTTACGATTCTATAACAGAGAGGTATTTCACCGTGAAAGCAATATGTACAAGATTTACATGATGTTGTCAACCGTACGTATTGCATTTCGCACTCGTTCGACCGAGAAATAAGATAACGGTGTTTGCTCTTACGCGCGATCGTACGTAGCGCATGAAATTAAATTATAATAAGCTCAGATTTCAGATCTTGAAACTATCTTTATGCATTGTTGTGCACTTAAGGTTAAACAAGTCGGTACTATGTCCATACAAACGCTGTAAGCGTTTAATGTCTACTACAGCGTTTGTATGGACATAGTACCGACTTGTTTAACCTTAAGCAGGTCTTCTCTTAGAAACAATAAACGCAGTTTCATATTGTCGTTTTGTAATATACTGCGGGGCAACTCGGTAGCCGTCAAAAGTCAAGTTGTCGCTGCCTGACATGCCACGTAACATAGTGTAACTCAAAATGACAATACGAAACTTCGTTTATCGTTTCTAAGAGTAGACCTGCTGTTTGCTTATGCTGTTCAACCGATTATCCCGAATCACAAATACATAATTATATATCGATTTAAAAATATTTCCAAGAAATACATAGTTAATTAATACAATTTACAATCTTGTTAATTTTGTCTCTAAATAACTTATAATAATTATTTATTTACTTTTAAATTACCTAAATTTCAAAGTTCACGTACAAATAGAGGGTACGTGACTGATATACCTATCTTTAAATATGCATAATTATAAATTATTGAATAATTCATGTTTATTTGAATTATAGACTTATTCATTAAAAACCAATGGCGGAACTCTATTTCTGCATATATTTATTGAGACCGTTTGGCAGACAAGAATTTCCATAAAATACGTAAGTAGGTAATTAAATTTTACTGTACAACGTACCAATACGAATTTATTACTTACTTACACTAAGTAAAAGCGACTTCGATCGAACACTTTTGAACTCGTCTCAACACACTTTCTGAGTGACTTGTCATTCTTACAAAAGCATTTCTTACACGTCTGCGTAGCATTCATAATACAATCAATAGGTACTGATTATTGAAATATGTACATAATGGGTTGAAATTGATTTATAAAATTGCGTTTCTCTTTTTCTGAGAACTTAAAAAATACCCTTAAAAGCGGTAAAAGTTCTATTTACTCACTGATTTATTCACTTTTTGCATTCGTCCTCTATAGAATAGATCATCAACAAATATTTGTGTAGTGGTGCAATTATAGACAAAATACCCACAGAGGGATCACCATGGTATCTATAGTTTGTTTGCCTAGTTATCTGTACCATAAGCTCAGACCGAATAAGCCCGAACAGATCCGAACAATCGATACAAGAGCATCTTCGTACAAATCGAATTAGTACAAAAAAATGGAAAACTAGCTATCTGTCAAGCATGATAGCAACGGCAACTTTGGCGTCGTTTTTGATTGCTTGCGGCAATGTTATAAGAGCTCACGGTAGAGGAACTGATAGGCTAATGTTTAATAGTGATAATATGTCCTCATTATCACACACAAACAGAACGAGATGGGTTTTTGGTGCTGCCATGCTAACACATGTACATGACTAGATTAGACTAGCTCCCACTTGACCCCCAATGCTCTATATTTTATATATACCAATATAATTATTTCATATACTGGTGTAGAAACTTTACCTAGGCACTATCAACGTATTAATAAAACACCCATTTGTTCTTAATAGTGATTGACTTTCCAAATTATAATGCATGAGAGTGAGACACAAAAGAGCTGGTTTAAATTAATTATATGACATAAAAGGATGCGTCTATTTTCCACGAGATAACGAGTATCTAGGCATATATGACAGTTAAGCTCAAAGACGAACTGACATAGTAGCTTAGATGCTTTTTCTTTCAACTTATCAACAAAAGCCAACGAATGAAGGAAAAAAATTCAATACATCCGCTGCGCTCCATCGATCACCGAAGAAAAAATCTCAATGCTCGCATTGCGGACTCACGTCTAACGGTGTGTCCATATGTGGTCACTGATCGTTACAGTACGACCCCAGTTATCTTTGTTACATTAAACGCAGCTTCAATTTGCATGCGATGACCTAGATTCTACCTATTGAATTGTAAGTTAGTCTGAATATATGACATCTTTACAATTTATTTTGATAATTGGTTTTTCTATACGAAAAATAATGTGTGCAGTGCCAGTGCTCAACAGTGAAGGAAAATCGTGAGGTAAACAGTTAGTTTTTTTTTTTTTACTGTTGGATACCTAAGCGTTTGACTGCCATCACGTATTCGGCAGTGATGGACTTGCAATCAGTCACCTATGAGGCACGAGCTACAGAATGTGTGTATGTGCTAAATTTAATATTTGGAAGTACCTTTGACTACTCCCTTCAGACATCCTCAAAAATACTCCAAATAGAAAATCCATTGGTGCACGACTGAATTCGAACACACGATCTTAGGATCAGAAGGTAAGTCGCTTCTACTAGACCACCAATGCTCTATATTTTTCATGAACCTGGTGCAGAAACTTTACCTAGGCACCATTAACGAATTAACAAGATATGTCCTATTCGGTACGATGCTACAAAGTGATACCTGTTGGTTCTCAATAGTAATTGACCTTCCAAATTATAATGCATGAGAGTGAGACACAAAAGAGCTGGGTTAAATTACATATCCCCGCTGACGATGCTAAAAATTCCCATGATCTGTATGATCATCATTTGCCGCCCAAAAAAGTGAAACCAATCTCGATCATACTACTTATCTCTTACCATATATCGCTAAAAAGAAGGTATAATTTCCAATGTCATACTTATAATCATCTGCTTACGCTGCCATTGTATTTCCTGTCTTCAGCCCTTTCAACAAGTTCTCGTTTTCAATGCCAGACTTCTGTATTGGTCAAGGATTAGTTTGGTTCAGCGTCTGCAACATTTCAAGTTTACAATGATTTGCGGAAGTTTATTGTTATTTTCGTAGAAAGTGGAGGTTACAGGTCGAGCGTGTTGGGCTTGGTTGCAGCTTGCAGACAAAAGAAATTGATGAATCGATGAAATGGCTTGAAGGTCTTGTTGTATTTTGTTACACTCTCACTTTTAATCTTGGACAGTTATGCACGTACTCTTACTTAGTCTGGTTAGTTCTCGGTTTTTCCTGGTCATTGTATTTAGTAGACCAATAGTAGATCATAAATAAATAAGCCATTTATTTTCAATAGGTTAATTCACAGCAATCGCTTTAATTTTAAACAATAGTGCCACAGACGAAAATATACTTGCTACCTAAGAATATGGGCTAAAGTAAAATGCTTGCTACTTATAATAATGGACTAAGATTTATGACATATTTCATACGTCAATAATGGTAATGACCAGTTATTATAATATTTCTTCTGGTTGACTGATAGGTATATCGACAACGCACAACCTAATGTGCTGGTTGTAGAGATTTGAAATTTGCAGGATATGTTCGATTTTGCAGGAATTATATAACTACAGCCTTACATAAACAAAAGATTTCAACGAGCTCGCGAAAAATATGTCAAAATGGTATTTAATTTCTCCATAGCTTACTTTCCTGTTTTTTCTACTGAATCTCTCATAAAAATCATACTACGATCTTTTATGTACACCCACCTTGATTCACCATTATAAATAGCGTGTACTGCATACTGACAGTGTAGAATGGGCCCACTCGCGTCCAGCAACTTTCTAGAACATCGGGAAATTAATACTTTCCGCTAGATCTCAATACTAGACCGTATTATGATGTGTAATGTAAATGTAATGCAAGGAAATCATAGTACCTGTGATAATGCGTAACGTTATATAAAATTACATCTAATATGGGGGAACAGCCAAGATGGAGGCATTTTAAAACTACTCCCAGTTACAGTGGCTAGTATTTTATTTTCATACATAATCTGTGAATGTTTTGGTATCATTATACTGGGCTACTTTCTCTCTTTCTCTCGGCTATTTTAACTCGGCTTAAACTTTTAAAATATGAAACAATTGATACTAATTTAGATCAGTTGAGCTATCTCTAGATCATTTCAACGGTCTGCAGATAATAAATCATAATGAATAAATATTTGACGGCATTTTTACACATCATCATCTAGCTCCAAACTAAGCATAGCTTGTACTATGGGAACCAACACTTTCATATATATATTATTTTGTACTATACCTAACTATCTACATAAATACTTGTAGTTGTAAAGTTGTAGTTTTTTTGTTAATTATTGTTTATTGAAATAGCTATAGAAATATTTGTCTGGACCAGCTGAACTGATTTAAAGGCATCTCAACGCCTAAACCGTTGGTTGCAGAAACTTGACATTTTCAGAATACATTTATCTTGATACGTAGCGGTATACTGTATGCCTAAAATTTAGCAGGGGTTGAAGTTTGTTTTAAAATAGCTTATTGCTAACGAATAAAGACATTTCTGCTCTGCAAATCATGCTGTAACCAGAGTTGAGTTTTGAGCATTATTTCTTTATGCTCCCTTTACTATATCAGGAAACTACACTCCTAGTACTTCTATTTTCGATTGTTAGTCAGTGACGTGTTTTTTTATATTGGTGTAGTTTCTAATGTTTCCTTTTCCTAAACAAACTAAATAACCGTTTAAACTATAGCCGTTCTTATTATTTCTGTGTTGTTGAAAGAGACAGTATTTATTTTTTGTAGTTTCTAGTTCACGATAATTTTATATCAGCCCAGCAGTGGGACAGAAAGGACAATAGCAAAAAAATTGTTGACGTTATTTAACTGATGAATCAAACTATTGTTTTGTTTTAAGAGTACCAAAGTAAGCTGTGTTTTGGGACCTTACTTGACCGAATGAATTAATTACCACTCATCGGTTCATCTTAAATTCCACATTGAATCGAAGGTTGCTTCTGAAAGTGGATTAACCTTTGTGATTCGAACGGAATCTGCCTTGGACAGGTGATTCTCTTATTAACAAAGTAAAAGTAACGACTAATTAATAAAATGCATCTGTATTAATAATCTATGATTTTTTATATGAATTCGTGCATAATGTTTCAGTTTCTAGTTATCGCACTATGGTTGCAGTTTTCATGTTTTGATTTGCAATCCGCTATTTGATTTCAGATTTTATTCATAATTCCATTTGAATGTTATGTTAAAGTAACCAATATAACACTTATCTTAAAAAATAACTATTTTGCTCACTTTTGTGTCACTAGTGGAATCTGGCGCGATTTCACTTACCTTCTGCTAGACAAAAGCCTCCCCTGTACTTGGGAGTGTTTACAATGGTCACTTAAATAATATTATTAAGTAATTTTAAATAACTATTTAAAAAAATATATTTAAAAAGTTCAATATTATTTATTATTTAAGAATTTTTTTTTTCTTTGGTTGTCCTTTGGCTTCAATTTCACTTGGTGGTAAGTGAAGATAAAGTCGACGTGATCGATTTTAAACCGATAGTGACAGCACAAAATCGATAGGTTTGGAATGACCAAGCAAGTTACGGCACGAGCAGTCTCCCTACTCGTTCTTGAATTTACGTGTTCCTAAAGTTAGCACGCATACCTATCATATTCAACATTGACCATGACGATTAGGTCAATGTTACAATTTTCACGGCACTCCTCTCACTAAAAGGGATTATCAATTATTGCCTATAACAATTGACCTCCATTCTCTTGAGTTCTACTTCTGCGTGAAATCCTCTGGGCTCTGTTTCTAGTACTGATAAAGCAGCAAGGTCTTCTTCAAAACAAAGTGTAGTCCGGACTATAAATTATAGGCATACGAGGCTTAGCCAGGATTAACACCAATGGAGCAATAAAAGCCAATGTTGATAATGATTATCGTAATATTTGTGTGTGAAATATACATCATTTTTAATTAATGTTTATTATATTTATAAACTTGGAAAACAATCGGCAATTTAAATATTTCTTGATGTAATTAATAACTTATGCATGGTTTTTGTGTACTGGATAGTTATACAAGAAGTGTTGTCTTGTTTTGTGGTAAGCATGCTGGATCAAGTTGGAGGGTTAAAGATTGTGGTAGGTGGTTAGCTTAGGATTTTTAATTTAGAAGAGCATATAAACTAAACCAGTTAATGCCAGTTAATCTACAAGTAAGTGCATAAAACCTGCGATCTTTTACCGCTCGTAGTAGAATATAGAGAAAAAATAAATGTTTTTCTTACTAAGCAACTGTCAATTAAGATATCCATCATAGATCTATTCTTTCTATGTTTACTTTCTACCTTTTATTACCTTTATTACCTAGAATTTGCTGGTGGGTGCAGGAGTTTTTTGTCTCATTTATTGAGTTACTCATACGTCGACAGGAGTTATAATCAATGCTTGTAGAGTTGTATTGGATTAGGGTCAATATTACCGATTACGATTTTCGGTGATACTTCAGAGGCTTACTTTGAGACGAGATGTAAACAAGGATTCGATTGTCAAAATTGGGCCTGTCTGAAGTATCAGTTTCAAAGAATACCATTTGGAGGTTGACACGATCCAAACTAGAATTTAATATTCTATTTAAATAATAATAAATATTCTATTTACTAATATTCTATTTCCTTACGAGAATTGGACTCTCGCGTCGTAACGAACAATGATGTCTAGGTAAAATGTAATTGTAATGTAATGTAAATTCGTAGTAGGTACTACTCGTGCAATTTCCTCCGTAAATTTGATCAGTGTTTAATCAATAGGTACTTCACTTTCACTGTAAAATTAACTGAACTCATAAAATATGGTGAAATATTGACAAAGAAGCTCGTAAAACACAAACTCATCGCGAGTTACCGATGTTAGAGAATATTTAACATAAGATTATGATATTACAAAATCGATGCTGCATTTGCATATAGCTGGTAGAAAGTAAACAAAGAGGTTGCATATTTCTAAGGCCTTAGGTACAACAAGCGCGCGAGAACAAACGAAAATTTTCGTCAGTGTCAGTTTGAGAAGAGATATGCCGCGGAACAAAAAAATGAAGTAAGTACGTTTTAAAACAAGGTTTTACTTCTTTTGTTCAAATCAAGCTGTTACATAAAATTTAGAAATTAAGAAGTCAATAGTGCTAATTTTTAACTATAATACAAAAAAAAACTGACATTAGACCGTGCTGTGCACTACTATTTTTAGTCTATAATTTTAGATACGTCAACAGATTTATTATTTTAGAAACAGAACTAAACTGCTAACTAAACATTCACTTACTTTTGGAATAAAATCTATCTTTTTTTTCGGACTGACTAAAATACTGGTATAATCGATTAGCGACAGCGTTACCGGGTTACTAATAAGCATTATCGTGCAGGTCATCGCGCGTTAGGAACGTACCCTACGATGCACTTCCCAGTGTCCATAAACATAAGGCTTTACACCTGTATGTGTTAAGCCTTATGTGCCTGTAATTTCTCTTTGCAGATGAGAAAGAGGTTGTCGTTAAAATATTTCGTACATCATTAATCTACTGAACGGTAGCAACCAAAACCGCTCCTTACGAATGTCTTCGTTACAACCATTTAAAAAAGTGCCAAGCTCTACGCATTAATTTGTAATCATTAAAAAGCACAAAATCATCGAGTCTATAGTTTCTATTATGGAAAAATTAATTAGATTTATTAGTTATTTATTATACCGGAATAGAGAAACCATTTTGGTAGGTATATAAAATTGCCAGCCCAGTACGCATAACTTTTTTTATATTTTGCCAAAACTAGTCTATAGCTTCTACTATATTAAAATATCAAATTTATTGATTTATTATAGGAAGACCAATAGCTTATTAAACACTTAAATATCATATGAATATTAAATAATAGACAAATTATTGATTAATCTAATAAATTATGGGTATGAATTCATCTTTCAAGGTTTGAAAAACAAGCAGCATTGCTGTGTTCTGGTTTAAAAAGTGCAGGTGTTGGTGAAATGACAGGCACGCGAGGCTTAACACTTTTATGCCTTAGATTGATCAGCACAGAGCAATGCATCGTGAGCAGTGTGAAACATTGCTTTGGATATCTAAAGCAATGCCTCGCACTGCTCAGAGCTTAAGTGAGTACCTATCATCATCTATATAGATGATGGTAGGTACCCACTTAAGATCTGAGTTAAAATAAGTGGCAGTGTTTATGCTTGAGTCGCAAATTGTACTATTCTACTCATCATATTATTTTAGTTGCCACATTTGCCTAAGATACCCAGAAAAGTTGGTTAACCTGATGATTTCAATGCTCCTGCAACCTGATGATGACAAGGCTCTAAAAATTAGAATATATTTGCTTTGCAACATCTTATTTCACCGATGATATTTACACAACATTTGTGGTGTAATACATTTTGACCTGTCGTTAGTATTTATAAGATGAAATAGAATAATTCACCAAAGAATATGGAGATTATTTAACGTGCCATCACAGAATCGAACATCAAAGAACTTCGCTGCTGCAGTCTTACCACAGCCGTTGATGGCTTAGTAGTAAAGTCAGGGCCGTTTAAAACAAAAGCTTGTGCCGCAACATATTTCGATTCGTATTCCTATTTTTCGATTATATTGTTTTATATCTGCTTGTTCCATAGCAAGTTGTATAATAAAATAAAATAAAATAAAAGTATTAATAGACTTGATAATGTTGTCTAAAAATGTTTGTAAATTATATTTACTTTTTTATTTATTATTCCTGCGTAGTGGTCATTTTCAAAATATCATCTAGCCTCAAACTAAACATAGCTTGTGGGATTCAGATGACGGATGTATTACTTATGTACTTTATAGTAAATACATGCTTAGAATATTATATAACACCCAGACACACAACAAATATCTATGTTCATCACACATGTTGTTTGTTCTCGGTGGGGATCGAACCCACCACCTACAGCGCAGAAGGTCGGGCTACTACGAACTGAATTGTGGCGACTGTTGAATAATTATTAAAATTATGTTTAACTAGCTGACCCGTGCCCACTTCGTTGGGCGGTAAACATTTTTACTTACAAATCTTAACTGAAGTAGTACTCGATGTCGCCAACAGATGGCGTTATCATCATCTTCCTGCCCTTATCCCACTTTATGTGGGGTCGGCACAACATGTTCTTTTCTTCCACTCCCCTCTATCAGCCGTCATATCTGTACTCACTCCTTTCTTATCCATGTCATCTTTCACACAATTCATCCATCTTTTCTTTGGTCTACCTCTACCCACATATCCATCAACATTGATGTTCATCGCTCTCAAGGTTAAATGACTTTCATCCCTCCTCATGACATGCCCATACCACGCTACCCTATTGCTCCTCAATTTTTCCGTCACTGGCGCTACTTTCAAACTACCCCTGATATACTCATTTCGTATCTTGTCCATTCTAGTAACTCCACATATCCATCTCAACATTCGCATCTCTGCCGCAAGTACCCTTCTTTCATTAGTCCCTTTAGTTGTCCAACACTCAGATCCATACAATACGACAGGTCTAATGATCATTTTGTAAACTTTCCCCCTAAGTTTAAGGGGCATTTTCGGATCACACGTGGTTCCTGAGACCTGTCGCCATTTCATCCATCCCGCATTTATTCTATTCTTCACGTCTCGGCCAATATCGCCGTCGTTCTGTATCAATGAGCCGAGGTACCGGAAATCGGAACAAACTGGTAGGGATACACCATCTAAGGCTATTGGGATAAAATTGGATGGACCACCGAAGTCACAAAACAGATGCTCTGTTTTGGTTCTACTGATCTTCAGTCCGACACTCTCCAATTTATCCCACCATTTTCCTAGTCTGCTCTGGACCTCAAGCGCATCTTCTCCAACCAGAACAATGTCATCGGCAAACAGCATGCACCAGGGTGCTTCTTCCTGTATGTCTGATGTCAGAGCATCCATCACCAGGAAAAACAAATAAGGGCTCAAAGCCGACCCCTGATGCAAGCCTACACCCACATTGAACTTGGCGGTAACTCCGGCCTCAGACCGGACGTGAGTACTCGCTCGATCGTACATAGCTCGAATGAGCTGTATGTACTTCTCAGGCACTCCCTTAACTTTCATACTCCACCACAGAACCTCTCGGGGTACTCTATCATACGCCTTCTCAAGATCTATGAACACCATATGCAAATTTTTGTGTACTCGTCTGTGTTTCTCACAAAGTTGACGAAGCGCAAAGATGGCATCCATAATCCCGCGCCCAGGCATGAATCCAAACTGGTTCTGTGATACCTCACTTTCTTCTCTCATCCGTCGCGCTACAACCTTTTCCCAAATTTTCATACTGTGTGACATGAGCTTTATTCCTCTATAGTTGTTACAATCCTGTACATCACCCTTGTTTTTGAAGATGGGCACCAGCGAGCTGTTGCACCATTCGTCCGGGATCGCCTCTTCTCGTAACAACTTGTTAAAGAATAAAGCTAGCCACTTCCATCCATCCGCCAACAGATGGCGTTAATACGGCATAAAATAGCGGCCGTTCGCAGTTTCGCCCGCGTGTCAGTTTTTTCCCGTTCACGTTCTTTTTTCGGGATAAAAAGTAGCCTAAGTTACTCCTTGTTACATCAGCTATCTGCCAGTGAAAGTCCCGTCGAAATCGGTCCAGCCGTTCCAGAGATTACCCGGAACAAACAGACAGACAGACAGACAAACATTTAAAAAAATGCTATTTTGGTATATGTATCGCATATACATTCATATGCATGTAGTAAAAAGCGGTTATTTTAATATTACAAACAGACACTTCAATTTTATTTATTTGTATAGATTATTTTGTCACAATAAACACTGCACAAAATACTATATAGGTACGAATTTGTTTCGTGTATCAATTATTGACAAAAGCAAACTGCAAACATTAGAGTAGGTAACCGAAAATCCAAGAAAAAAAAAACACTGACATTGACAGTTTGTTGTTGTTTCAACTTTTTTTAAATTTGATATGACTTGGAGTTAAATCCTTCAAGCCGTATTTAAAATAAGGATATGAAATAATAAAAACTTAAAATAATAAAACACTTTTGGTAACGCTGGTTTTGTTTGACTATTGTAATGACTTGAAAACTAATGCATTTTAAAGTAAAACAAATGAAATATGATTTCGTTTTCTTTTTTTTTGTTTATCTGTGCTCCAACGCACACTGTTTTGATAGATATGATTGAATTTGAACTTTGTGCAGAGGTAATAAAGTGCAAATTGACTCTTTGACGTTAGGAACATACCTACATTGTTTAAACAACAGTGGGTGCTTGTAATTCAATATGAACTTTATGTAATAGCAATAAAGCTCGTTTTAGTTAGAAAACGTTTGTATGGGAAAAAGAAAAGGGCTGTTTTTAGGGGTTTTCCGGCAATTATTCAAATTTTTCTCGCCGTAAAAACCATCTTTAAACTTCAACAAACATTTTAAAAAAAGAAGTGGTCAAATTGGTTCAGGCGTTGTTGAGTTATGCGCTCACGAACATTTTGCGATTCATTTTTATATTATAGATAGTGTAAAAGTGGTCTCCGAATGGTAAACGTTCTAATTCACTATAGGCAATTGAAATTAAATAAAATTACAGCTTTACAAGTATTTGTAATTGGTATGTACAAACACATATGAAACATTTGAGCAATCTACAAACCATTGCAAACGATCTAAAGATAACTCAACTGATCCAAATCAGTTCCAATCGGAGGCGTCCATACCGGCTGCATCGGTTAATTAATTAAATCAATAATTGTCCTTAAGCTCTATAAAGTTGTTAGAATATCACCAAAATTACACATTAAAACTTAAAATATCACTAGAAAAAAATAATTAAATGTATAACCTATGTTGCTTTCAAAGCCGACAGAGAACGTTTGTTGTTTGCGTTCGAGAACCCTTACTCCCCAGTAGCTGTCAGTTCTATGAGCTACCTTTTTTTTTTTTTTTTTTTTTTTTTTTGTTCACCCAGGAAAACCTTTTATAGGTACCATCAGCCCGGGGGGACCGATGGTTATGTGGGAGTCCCGCCTTGACAAAGGCAGTGTACCCACTAAAAACCTGTAGTGTTCCTCCACTCCGCAAGAGTGAGGAAGCCATGGGATCGCTTTGCGCCTCCACAGCTTCCACAGCGGTTGCCCGTTTGGGCTCTTCTCTAAAGGGGGGAGTCTTTGCAACGCCCCCTTTTACTCCGCTTAAGGCACCTCGGAACACAGGTCGAGATGCCTTACAGCTCGGGACCTCTTAGGTTCTATGAGCTACCTATTATCACTTTGACTTACTGTGTAAGCTGTTACTACAGTTTACAGTGGCATATAACTTGTAGTTACTATTAATGTATCACAAGGTAGAAATGATTAATTTGACGTGTGTAAATCAGGCTAAGTTTGCATCGTTCATGCCATTATAGTTTTAATAGCATACCCATATTTTATAGTAATAATCACTTATTAAGACTTGATGGGCTGAGCCTAGATAAAACCTGAAATGGAGGCATATAAACCTAGATTTGTCCAGATTTACTGTGGCGAGCTGCGCTCTATTTCATACTAACGGCATGCTGACAACGGCACGTTAAAATATTGAAATTGAAAAGTACCTGTATACTTATGCATGTATAGGCCTATCTCGAAATAATTCCACCGTGCTTTGTCTCTTTTGATCGAATTTGAAACTTACTGTCAATGCAAAAGACAAAACACGACGTAACTATTTTAACGTAACACCACAGGTAACACTGAGTTTATAAATTCCATGGTACTTAACTAAAAACTCAAAAACCGGAAAAGTGCGAGATGCACTTGCGGACGAAAGGTCCCGTACCATTATCTACTATAAAAACGACAAAAAATTACGTTTGTTGTATGAAAGCCCCCTTATGAGGGTCCCGTTTTACCCTTTGGGTACGGAACCCTAAAAATCATGAACCATGTAAATTTTCTGTAATATTGTACGTAATTTTAAAAGTTTCGAGTTATATACATTTTAGAGCAATTTATTAGAGACTACCAATGTAAAAACAGTTGAAAATTTGCATACTTATAGAATGTTTATTAAAATTAGCATAAGAACATTTAATTTCGTATTTACAAATATTTCTCTGTGCATGCACATTTAGTGATTTCAATTATTATATTTAAGATTACTATCCTATCAAATATACTAGGTTTACTATAATTGGTTTAATTATGTCAGTTTATTCTTACAATGTACAAATTCACAAAAAGATCTTAATTACAGGCTGTAAAGTCATTATAATTTACTTTCACTGGCGGTAAAATATTTTCATAATAACGCTAAAGAATTTTGTGACTATTTTTATTTGGTTTGATCATACCATGTATTTTTATAAAAAACCGTTGAAAGAGGGATACATAGCTGTGAAAATAGTAAATACGAGTAATAAGAGTAAATAAAAGAAGTAACAGAAAGTAAGTTTTTTTATTCCGTTCCTAACGAACATGATCTTTGGGCCAATATTAAAGATGATGGTAATACTTTACATCAGGTGGGTCGACTGCTTGTTCTATCAGCGAGTCGTATAAAAAACAGTATTTACAAAACCTACATATATTTTTCAGGTCTTCTTCTACTGTTATATCAGACGCCGTTATACTACTTTTCTCGTCACATGATAATAAAGCGAGCGATAAAAAACACTTGCAAAAAGTACTAACTTTCTTAATTATTGAAATGGTTTCACCAAAGCTTTCGCTCAGAAAAATCAATAAAATTTGACTGTCAAATCAATGGCACAGTGTCGTTGCAATCGTGATCATAATGAATGTAACCAAATGCATTGTCTTGTCCGTGAGGTCAATTGCTAGACTTGACAATCTGTAGTGTAGAATGTAGATTCTATTCAATGCAAATACTCTACCGTCGAGTTCTAAGTCAGACACATTACAAACATGATAAACAAGTGCCAGAAACCTTGTTTTGAGGGACAGAAACAGTGAGAGACAAGAAGTTCATTGTTGATATCCTTTGTCAATTTTTATTCCTGGTTTTTACCTAGTCAAGCTAGGTAAGAGTAAGAGGTAGAACAAGAAACAGAGCTATATACTTGTAGGGAAAGCATTCATCCTACCTCGTGTTTTTTATATTGGTTATTTTAAATCGCTGCAATGCCATAACAAAACCGTGACGTACGAAAAGTGTCTAGTGCACTCCATACAATATAGGAAGGTACTTCGTAGTACGTAGCGCGTGAGTGATTTTGGTTTTATTTTAGCAATAACGTCAAATATATACTTTTACACTTATATCCTTATTAGGGTACTGTATATTTGGCTACGGAAAATAAATAATTTTTAATTTTAATTTTTCAGGGTTCCGTAGCTAAAGGGTAAAACGGGACCCTATTACTAAGACTACGTTGTCTCTCTGTCTGTCTGTCACCAGGCTGTATCTCATGAACCGTGATAGTTAAAGAGTTAAAATTTTTATAGATGATGTATTTATGTTGCCGCTATAATAGCAAATGCTAAAAAACAGAATAAAATAAATATTTAAGGGGCTCTCATACAACAACGTAATTTTTTTGCCGTTTTTATTATAGAGAATGGAACGGAACCCTTCGTGCGCGAGTCCGACTCGCACTTGGCCGGTTTTTATGTATTTATTTACAAAAAGATACACTTTTATATCACGTATTTTATACCTTAAATCTCTTGTTTTGTTTGAAAAAGGAAAAAAAGAAGGAAAATAAATTAGGACCTCCTGGTGTGATAGGATAATAGTATGCTACTTTTGTAAATAATGCAAACAAACTTACACGCTCCATAATCCTAATAAAGATTATCAAAACCGGTGCTATAAAGAAATAAAGGCGCACGGTCAAGTTGACCGCTCGACATGACAGTGAAAGCTGGCACGCGTCACAATCATCACATCAAGCAAGATGCTGAGAAAACTCATAAATTATGCCTAAGTCGATGACAGGCATTGTATAATATTTTATAAGTAGTGTGAATGTAAACAAGTAAATCATTATAACCGCCAGAGATAGACCCATAGGTTTGGAAAAGGTTATTATTATATCTCAAGTTGTACTACTATGGAATAATTGTATGGAATACCAATTGCTGAAAAATGTAGGCATGTACCAAATGTAATATCTGGACGTACTTCTGACTACTCTCCTTAGACATCCTTGAAGAATGTCGAGTAATTACTTAGTACTTATCTGCTAGTTAGATCTGAGGGGATATCTACCGTGCTTGCTATGTTATATTATGTTGTACTACTAACTGGCTTCACAGCTCAGTTAGTAGTAGCTATGCCTTCTGTGCTGCAGGTTGTGAGTTCGATCCCCACCAAGGATGAACACCGATGTTTGTTCGCTGTCTGGGTGTTATATTGTATTCTATATGTATTTACAAAAAAAAAACAAATTCTATCAATCATCTGGTTTCCATAGTACAAACTATGCTTAGTTTGGAAGCTTGATGATATCGTATAAAAATGTCCACAAATATTTATGAGCGAAAAAAAAAGGTTGCAACTGATCTCGCTTTTGTTTTCAACAATCAAGGTTTTGAAGTAGCTTTTGAGAGTACTTTCCTATTATGAACACGTTTATCTACAAGGAACAAGTTAAATTCGCTAGGTAGTCGCCATTGCAAAACGGAACCACCTAAAACCACGCACGTGTGTTTTACGTAATGTTCATTCATCTAAAAATTGTAGTTTTAGAAACGGAGAAATTTCACTTTTTCCGTAGTGAGGTACCTGTGTCATAGATAATGACGCATTTTGAAGTATTATGCGTTTTTTTCTTTATTGACGAATTTGAATAATTTATTTCTTTTTCAAAATATTTATTTTATTCCAAATAATAATTAAAATTAATATAACAGCTAAAATTATCTACGTACTTACTTGATTTATAAATAAGGTTATGTAATTAGAATGAATAATTGTTCTTTATAACCTACGCTAGGGTCCCCATCTCACAGCGAGCGGTCTTGTGTTTAGTCTAGCTCACTCAGCAATGGTACCAGATTTGGGTCAGCTATCTATAAATCACTTGCACTTGCTTTTTTACTATTGAATTAATCGCTTCAACGAACTAGGTAACCTTTTTTGTGCAATAACTAATGCAATAAGAGCTATTTACTGAGCACTCATTCTATCACATTAGACTGTAATTTCGATACCCATTCGTCGCCTCACACACGCAATCTACATTCTTGTTCAAAGAAATTTTCACACGTCAGTACCGAGTTGCGAAGATTTGAACGATTTCTGGTGAAATTTTGTGTGACAACGATGTTTTTTGGAACATACTTTGTGCGTTTGATTTATACGGTTTTGTACATACGTGCATATTTATCAATTTAATATATTACAAAAATACGAAAAAAAAACAAACACAACCAATCTATAACAAAACACTATTTACTTCTAATATTAGCACATCAGAAAGTGTTTTGGTCCTAAAACTGGTCATGGAAAAGTTATAGAGTTATGTGTAAAAGTTAAGTTATTTATAAAATGTTAATTTTAAAAAGTTATGGTATTTTAAACGTACGATTTAACTAAAATGGATTTATGAGATAACTGAATATATATCTGTCTTTAGGTAGATTGAACACGGAATAACTTTTTCTCGAAATTCCTCCTATCGCTAGACCTATTAATTTTATGGAGCAGCTTTGTGTCAATTTTGTGCTGTGGTTCGGTAATAATCTCTTTCCTTTATTTTCTATAAAAATACTAGCAAACCACACGCGTGAAGTTATTTTTATACAAACTCAAGCCCCGCTAGACTCGCTAGCGGGTAGAATTTTGGCAACTCCTTTCTTAGTACATATCTACGGATTAAGACGAATATACCCTGAAAATTATAAGTCTCTTTGAGTGGTTTGAACTGTGCGTGGTCTATATGTCAGTCAGTCAGGACAAAGATTCTTATAATTGCTAAAGATACAGATAATCTCAAAATAACTCAAATGTCAAATCCAGGCAAGTAGGGTATGCAACTGTTGATGGTCTCGGCTGCAGGGTGGCAGCCTTAGCGGTGCCTCGTGCCGTTATAATGCGAACAGTACGTTTGCAATTGAATTTGATGCCTCTGATCACTCTGATACAGATTATGCGCTTATAACGGTTGCATAAAAGCATGTTACGAAGAAAGGTATTATAGTATATTTTTTCCACATGGAAAAACCGATAGCGCTAATATCTAAATACCTACACAAGTATATCTATATAAATTACATGACTGGAAAGCTGATAACATAATTATACCCATCCGGATCAGACATTTATCAAACAAATGTTTGTCTTTTGTCCTAAAAATCGAACCTACGGCCTAGGCTACTTAGTTTACTAGGTTTTACTTAGATGATGGCTCTACATTTTACTTTATAGAGCATAGATTATCGGTTACCAAAGTTAAATGCATAACCTAAGCCCATACTTAGTTTAAGCATTATAATCATGAAATTTAAATCCCGACAGTAAAATGGGAAATTTAAGGTGGTCAAACAATATCAACACATTATAAATGCCTTGATACCTAAGTATGAGCACAGACGAAACATCTGTTATGGCATGATATGATGTGCATGCCTCCAGCTTCCTCATATGGAAAATGCAAATTCTGAAAATGCCAATATTTAGTTCATATTTAGTACCATCATAGATTACAACCATAATTTAGGTGCCAAAAAAACAACGACGCTACAAGCCTTTGAAGGTGTGTTAGCTGAAGTAACATGCCACCAGCTTCCTCATTCAGTGTGGGCAAACGAGTGCTGATAGAGCTATAGAACAAACGCTAGCATTTAGTACCAGATGAGTGCACTAGGTAGCAAAATTTCCAAACCTGCAGCTAAAAAACTCTCGGAGTTATAAGACTTCATCAACGTGTAAGCTGACGTACCGTTATTTCAGCACGCACATGCTGGTTCTCTGAAACGGCTGCAGCTATAGACACGGTTGATATCTCCAGATTCAGTGCACAATTGGTGCCAAAGGTACCAAATATTTGAGGCTTCTAGGTTCAAAACTCTTTGAACTACAGGCTTTTAGCAACGTGTAAGCTGGGGAAACGTTTCTCCAGCTGACACATGCTGGATCTCAGAAACGGTAAGAGATAGAGATTCGGTTGATATCTCCAAATGTCAATATGAATTAGTGCACTTGGCACCAAAATTTTGGAGTCTCTAGGACCAATAGTTACATCACAAGAAGCAAAAAACCATTTAACGGTCAACAAATTCAAACCAGTTTTCGCTTCTATAAAAGCGCGGCGTTGCCGCTCTGCACGCTACAATAGCGAGCGAACATTATGCTTGTTCTCTGTCTGTTTTTATATCTGTCTCTGGATACAACGTGTGTTGCCAGTTCAGTTTTAGTAGGTCGATAGTTTTATTCGAGTCTTGTCAGAACAGGTATTATAGGTACGAGGTACTACTAAATAGGTACTTTATTTTGTCTAGTTTAACCAAATAAAATAGGAACCTAATTAGGAAATTGGGTTTGTATGTACTCAAATAGTTGATTTGACGACCGATGTGACGCAGCGGCCTGTGACGCAGAAGTTTGCGGGTTCGATTCCCGCCTTGGAATAAAATGTTTAAACGATCTGCAAATAATGAATCCGGGTGTTCTGGGTATTTTCTATGTTTAGTAAAAAATTTGTATGTATTTTTGTAACGTCAGATTTGGAATTCAAAATGGCAGGTGCATATGATGGTACAAAAAACTGACATGGGTGTCTTTTTCTACTAATTTGGGGGTGCTGATTACGAATATCTGGTCAGATTTGAAATTCAAAATGGCGGGTGCACATGATGGTACAAAAAACTGACATGGGTGTCTTTTTCGACTAATTTGGGGGTGCTGATTACGAATATGTGGTCAGATTTGGAATTCAAAATGGCGGGTGCACATGATGGTACAAAAAACCGACATGGGTGTCTTTTTCGAATAATTTGGGGGTGCTGATTACGAATATCTGGTCAAATTTGAAATTCAAAATGGCGGGTACAAAAATGGTACAAAAAACTGACATGGGTGTCTTTTTCGACTAATTTGGGGGTGCTGATTACGAATATCTGGTCAAATTTGAAATTAAAAATGGCGGGTACAAAAATGGTACAAAAAACTGACATGGGTGTCTTTTTCGACTAATTCGGCGGTGCTGATTACGAATATCTGGTCAAATTTGAAATTCAAAATGGCGGGTACAAAAAATGGTACAAAAAACTGACATGGGTGTCTTTTTCGACTAATTTGGGGGTGCTGACTACGAATATCTGGTCAAATTTGAAATTCAAAATGGCGGGTACAAAAAATGGTACAAAAAACTGACATGGGTGTCTTTTTCGACTAATTTGGGGGTGCGAATTTCAAATTTGACCAGATATTCGTAATCAGCACCTCCAAATTAGTCGAAAAAGACACCCATGTCAGTTTTTTGTACCATTTTTTGTACCCGCCATTTTGAATTTCAAATTTGACCAGATATTCGTAATCAGCACCCCCAAATTAGTCGAAAAAGACACCCATGTCAGTTTTGTGTACCATTTTTGTACCCGCCATTTTGAATTTCAAATTTGACCAGATATTCGTAATCAGCACCCCCAAATTAGTCGAAAAAGACACCCATGTCAGTTTTTTGTACCATTTT
Organism: Electrophaes corylata; assembly: GCA_947095575.1. NCBI lineage: Eukaryota > Metazoa > Arthropoda > Insecta > Lepidoptera > Geometridae > Electrophaes > Electrophaes corylata. Next base: position 5,419,252 of record OX352720.1, read on the forward strand.
TGTACCCGCCATTTTGAATTTCAAATTTGACCAGATATTCGTAATCAGCACCCCCAAATTAGTCGAAAAAGACACCCATGTCAGTTTTTTGTACCATTTTTTGTACCCGCCATTTTGAATTTCAAATTTGACCAGATATTCGTAGTCAGCACCCCCAAATTAGTCGAAAAAGACACCCATGTCAGTTTTTTGTACCATTTTTTGTACCCGCCATTTTGAATTTCAAATTTGACCAGATATTCGTAATCAGCACCGCCGAATTAGTCGAAAAAGACACCCATGTCAGTTTTTTGTACCATTTTTGTACCCGCCATTTTTAATTTCAAATTTGACCAGATATTCGTAATCAGCACCCCCAAATTAGTCGAAAAAGACACCCATGTCAGTTTTTTGTACCATTTTTGTACCCGCCATTTTGAATTTCAAATTTGACCAGATATTCGTAATCAGCACCCCCAAATTATTCGAAAAAGACACCCATGTCGGTTTTTTGTACCATCATGTGCACCCGCCATTTTGAATTCCAAATCTGACCACATATTCGTAATCAGCACCCCCAAATTAGTCGAAAAAGACACCCATGTCAGTTTTTTGTACCATCATGTGCACCCGCCATTTTGAATTTCAAATCTGACCAGATATTCGTAATCAGCACCCCCAAATTAGTAGAAAAAGACACCCATGTCAGTTTTTTGTACCATCATATGCACCTGCCATTTTGAATTCCAAATCTGACGTTACAAAAATACATACATATTTTTTACTAAACATAGAAAATACCCAGAACACCCGGATTCATTATTTGCAGATCGTTTAAACATTTTATTCCAAGGCGGGAATCGAACCCGCAAACTTCTGCGTCACAGGCCGCTGCGTCACATCGGTCGTCAAATCAACTATTTGAGTACATACAAACCCAATTTCCTAATTAGGTTCCTATTTTATTTGGTTAAACTAGACAAAATAAAGTACCTATTTAGTAGTACCTCGTACCTATAATACCTGTTCTGACAAGACTCGAATAAAACTATCGACCTACTAAAACTGAACTGGCAACACACGTTGTATCCAGAGACAGATATAAAAACAGACAGAGAACAAGCATAATGTTCGCTCGCTATTGTAGCGTGCAGAGCGGCAACGCCGCGCTTTTATAGAAGCGAAAACTGGTTTGAATTTGTTGACCGTTAAATGGTTTTTTGCTTCTTGTGATGTAACTATTGGTCCTAGAGACTCCAAAATTTTGGTGCCAAGTGCACTAATTCATATTGACATTTGGAGATATCAACCGAATCTCTATCTCTTACCGTTTCTGAGATCCAGCATGTGTCAGCTGGAGAAACGTTTCCCCAGCTTACACGTTGCTAAAAGCCTGTAGTTCAAAGAGTTTTGAACCTAGAAGCCTCAAATATTTGGTACCTTTGGCACCAATTGTGCACTGAATCTGGAGATATCAACCGTGTCTATAGCTGCAGCCGTTTCAGAGAACCAGCATGTGCGTGCTGAAATAACGGTACGTCAGCTTACACGTTGATGAAGTCTTATAACTCCGAGAGTTTTTTAGCTGCCGGTTTGGAAATTTTGCTACCTAGTGCACTCATCTGGTACTAAATGCTAGCGTTTGTTCTATAGCTCTATCAGCACTCGTTTGCCCACACTGAATGAGGAAGCTGGTGGCATGTTACTTCAGCTAACACACCTTCAAAGGCTTGTAGCGTCGTTGTTTTTTTGGCACCTAAATTATGGTTGTAATCTATGATGGTACTAAATATGAACTAAATATTGGCATTTTCAGAATTTGCATTTTCCATATGAGGAAGCTGGAGGCATGCACATCATGATATGAGTTTGCGTGATGTGGTGTACTTAAGAGTGTCCTCTGCGTTGCTGTCAACGTACACCACACGGACAGTGGCATTAAGCCCTAGTTTCATGTCACCGAACAGGGTATTCTATCGAAATAGCGTTTTTTCACATAACATTTGTAACACGTGTTTAATTTGTTAGAATATAGTAGTAGTAGTAGAACTTTATCGAAGTATGAGTATTTCTGAATGCTCAGATGACTGATTGTCAAGGTGTTTCTGATTGAAGGGTACCGTGTTTGATTGCTGTGTTCTGATTTAAAGGGTACTTATACCCTGTACAATACCAAGCCATTGAGATCTTTTCCATCCCTTATACGTCTCAGAGAGACGCAGTGTAATGTCTCATTGGTCTCGTCCTGAGTGGGGAGCTCTGAGAAGTGCTGCAATTGTTATGCATGAAACCCATCATCAGATGGAGCGTAAACTTCGTTCATCACTGTTTTTTATTAAAAGGGTAATTTTGAACCTCCTTATTCGGTGAATTTAGCACGTGATCTCTCAACGAGCGTTCTTTCATGCGAATTTATAACTTATCTTATCATAGTCCTGATTGATATGTGTGTGATATGAATGTGGATGGATATGTGAGTAGAGGTAAAAAAGGAGTGACTAAAGAGATGACAGATGATAGAGGCAAATGGAGGGAAAAAACCTGTTGTGCTGACCCCACGTAAATTGGGATAAGGGCAGGAAAATGATGAGTGTGAGTGTGTGTGTTGATATGTGATAGGTATGATATACCTGCCAACGATGTGCGTGGTCGCTTTCAGCAACACGTCTCTAGCTAGCGATGTGTGCTGATGTGTTGATATCTTCTGATCAGATGGCACGAGGCGTCTAGACTGCATGACATTGTGATCTTGTACCATTGTACTATGATAATATTAACTTCCATTAACTACCATTACTAATATTAACCCAACCAAGATTCGCACGGTATTAAATTTTGATATCTACGAGGTTAAAACTCAAAATAGATAGATAGATAGATGAACTCTTTATTGTACACAAAGAAGTAAAAACTCAATAGAGATAACTATAAGAACTGAGTACAACGGGTGGCTTATCGTTAAAAGCGATCTCTTCCAGACAACAGAGATTAAAATAGTTACGAAAATACAAATATCCTCAAGTGTAAATTTTTATTTATTATTATGGTATCATTTATCAATGTAATATATGGACGTACCTCTGACTACCCCCATTATACCATCTTCAAAGAATCTCGAGTAGGTACTAAGTATTAAGAAATCTGAGGATATCTACCGTGCCTGGGTATAAACAAATTCTACTAGCTCATGTACTAGTACATATTTGTAGTAGGTACATATTTGCATTTGTAGTATAAATTTTTATTATTAGTAGACATTTTTTGGTCATTAGTAATAATGAGCAAATATTTATGAATATTTTAGTTGTGCTATTAAGAGGTCATCTAGTTAGTAGCGCAATAATTTCAATAATTTAAATGCTCATCCAATTTGTAGACTTCTTCCTGCTATGTTAAAATTATTATGACATGTGACTTTGCTTGATAATAATAGTCATTTTAAGCAAATCTGTTTTAGTGCTTGCTCCTAGGAGACCTTGACAAAAAAGATTATACAGTTGCATCTATACAAATAAATAAAATTGAAGTGTCTGTTTGTAATATTAAAATAACCGCTTTTTACTACATGAATATAAATATATATGCGATACATATATCAAAACAGCATTTTTTTAAATTTTTGTCTGTCTGTCTGTCTGTTTGTTCCGGGTAATCTCTGGAACGGCTGGACCGATTTCGACGGGACTTTCACTGGCAGATAGCTGATGTAACAAGGAGTAACTTAGGCTACTTTTTATCTCGAAAAAATAACGGGAACGGGAAAAAACTGCCACGCGGGTGAAACTGCGAACGGCCGCCATTTTATGCCGTATTAACGCCATCTGTTGGCGACATCGAGTACTACTTCAGTTAACATTTGTAAGTAAAAATGTTTACCGCCCAACGAAGTGGGCACGGGTCAGCTAGTTTTAAATAAGTTCATATGGTCAAAAGTTGACAAAAAAGAATCAAAGTTGCATTTTAAATAAGTTCATTATGGTCAACCACAAAAGTTGCTTAAATTTGAAGATGCTTTAAATATTGCCTAACATTGACCCTGTTGGTAAGTGATTGCAATAGTTTTAGTTTCGTCAAGTTGTCAATGACAAAATTACGTATGGTAAAATTATAAAGTCCAAAGAAGACTTGCCCACTATTAGGTTGTTGAACTCACCGCAAATAGCAGCGCCATCATAGTAAAACAAAGTTGACCGCTAGTCTGTTTGACTTACGTAGGAAATGGCATGCCTACTAGATGAATTCTTTTCTCTGTTTGTTATTGAGAACTGGTAGGTTAACAAACGTGCTGGCGGCCAATTACGTTGTGTTTGAACGATCATGCCAAAGCTAAACCTCAAACAAAAACTTGCCAACCAACGTTGCATTTTGGGTATGCACTATTGCTCAAAATTTGCACGATTTGTTACAGGAAATGAAAAATGGGGTAACCATCATAATCCGAAAAACCACATAAGTCTTTTATGTGGTTTTAATTAATTAGCAAAGCACTATCACTACGACCGATGTGGCGTGGCAGGCAAATGTCCACCTGCAAGGTTGCGGGTTCGATTCCCGCCTTGGGATAAATATTTGTACGATCTGCAAATATTTATTCCGGGTGTTCTGGGTATTTTCTATGTATAATAAAAAAAAATATTTATGTATATAATATAGTATTGTATTAAGTATATCAGTTGGCAGATTGGCGGACCTGTAAGCACCAGTTCTGTTAGCTGTTTGAAATACAGGAGTGTAATTTCTATTAATCCTACTAATATTATAAACGCGAAAGTTTGTAAGTATGGATGGATGGATGAATGGATGGATGTTTCTTACTCTTTCACGCTCTAACCAGTAAACCAATTTAGATGAAATTTGAAATAGATATGGATTGTAACCTGAATTAACATATACCTAGGCCGCTAGTTTTAGTATATACTTGGCCTATGTCTAGTCGTGAATTTCTACAGACTGTCGATAGATTGCTCAGGGTCACACCATCTAAAACAGTTACATACCTACCCCCTCGCCATTTAAATAGGTAATTCGTTTTCCGCAAACCATTGATCGTCTACGTACTCGTACAATGCAAAGTGAAAAGTAACCACATTTTACGATGCCGTTTCAGATGTTGCGTGGAGCTATGAATTATGAACAATGGTTACTTTTCAAATGTACAGACAGCCTAGAAGGCTCTTTTGTGTACATTTTGCATTTTTGAAGTGTAAATAAGTTTTTTTACTTAGAAACATATATTTTCCATAGTATCCAACAAATTCGCGTAGCCCACCAAAATGAGCACCAGCTTCAATATCTGTAAAAAACTACAAAGTGTAATTATTTGAACAAACCGACTTCCCATAGAGTTATGTTTTTGGCACTTTATATACTTTATTATTTTCCTTTAATTCAGTTTATTACATTATAAATTTAACCTAACTTAACCTGTTGGCCGTATTAACAAGTTATTATATTTAGATGCTTATTATTTGCTTGCATTGAAGGCAAACCATGCTTTCTATCTACTAATATATTGGGCATAAATTGTGTAATTGCCACATTTCTTAATTAATAAAAAGGTAATAATATTAGTAACGTGGTTCATCATCATAATCGTCATCAACAGCCACTGTAGAAAGCCCTTGCTGGGACAAAGACCTCCGTCAAATTCGTTTCCAGAAGAACGATTTTGAGTCCTTTCCATCTACCAACTTCCCACGATCCTAGCAATGTCGTCGATGACAGAAGTCTATCGAGTAGTACATACGTCCGTAGCTTAGTCTTCCGGCTATTGGTCACAATTTTTTTGATAAAATATGCCGGTCAGTCTTTTTCAGAAATATACATACTGTTATTGGACTATTATATTTTTATCATGATAGATATGCATAGTAACTGACTATTCACATTTATTTTTGTCATTAATGAAGACATAATCTCTAGACTATCTGGGGATTTTACGCTAGTAAAAACTATAAAAATACCTACATCTTAATCGTTGTGTAAATTATAACAAATGTCGAAACATAAATCTTCAAATAAAAGTCATCACGGCCTTGACATAATAATATTTAATCCATTCTATATCCATTCTAATGTGACCGTTATCTGTTTGCCTTGATTTCTGGCTGACATTTTAATTTAACATATGCAAGTATTTCTGATTTAATGTTTCACAAACTCATCGAACTAACCACAATGAGGATGTTTTTAGGATAATCGAATTCTTAATGTTTTATTGTGCATAAGTTATCAGTTATAAGAATATTTGCCCTGATTAACATATTAGACAACGCACAGCCTTTTCTGGTCATAAAGACTATCGAATATACCCATTTACATCTGAGCGTGTAGATGTGTACTAAAAAAGGAATTCCTAAAATTTAACCCCTAAACAAGTACAGCAGGAGTTAGTGTGTATGAAAATAACTTTACGCGGACGAAGTCACGCGCTTTTTCGTTATTTTATTATTCATTTTTAGCTTTCAATAGTGGATAAATATAGCCAAAGAGAGACTGTCTGACTGACTGTTCGGCAGTGGACTAACAAACACTTCATTGTTATCTACACAACCTATTAAAGGGTGATAATGATGATGATGTTACGTTCTTGTTTATAAAGAAAACTTCTAAAAGGAAGCATTCCGCAGTTTCGAAAATATTGTGAGTGGAGATTTCTTGGTATGACATTTTTATGCCACCAATTCGCAACGGTAAAAAAATTACATATTTACAACTTTACTTATAAATCGGATTTACATAGTTTACCTTTTAAGCAAACTCTCACTTTCGCTCTTTACGACTTCATTAGCGTGACATCACACAAACGTGTGGTTTGAACTACAAGAATAATATCAGTAGGCAACTTTTCTTTTATGAAATAGCTTTTTGTCTAGAAGATATCACGAAACATTGCTCTCGATTTTTTTTTAAACTAAAATTGTTAGATTCTTAGCTTTCGGTAAATGTGAGTTTCATGCGTGATAGACTCAGAAATAAGGAAATCCGTAGAAGGTATCGTAGTCATATATGTAATGTAAGTAGTTTATTAGTAGATATAGGTTTTTAATACTATCATTATTAAGTACACATCGCTACCACTTTATTTATTTCTACTTTTCTCTCAGCTGGTCTCAGGTTTGGGTCAAAACTCTTTTTAGGGTTAAGCTCGCCTTTGTACATTTTTGTGTACAATAAAGAATTTAAGAGAATTTAAAATCTTCTAGGTCACGGGCATAATCAGAATCAGCAAGTTGAAGTGACAATGAGCAGGCCATGACTCGACCGCTGGGGAATAAAAAGCTTATTATATCGATGACCGCTGTGGCGCGGTGGGCGAATGTTCGTCTGCGACGCAGGAGGTTGAGGGTTCGATGCGCGCCTCGGGATAAATGTTTGTACGATTTGCAAATATTTATTCCGGGTGTTTTGGGTATTTTCTATGTGTAATAAAAATATCTATATATGTAATGTATTATATTAAGTATATCAGTCATCTAGAACCCATAACACAAGCTCTGCTTAGCTTGGGGCTAGATGATGCTGTGTGTATAGTCCTATTACTATTATATTACGTTATATAGTTTCGCTTTATAAGTAATAGACATTTATTACTTATATGGAAATATAGTTTGCTAATAGATACACTTAACCTACACAACGCAACACTAGGTACAAACCAGCGAAATTACGAACTGTTTCTTGTTACAAGAGAAAATAAATTCCTTTACATCGCCACATGTCGTGTAGCGGCTATTATCAAGAAACGATCTACCTTCCACCACCACAATATCCTTAGAAAATTCTATCGTGGTTTTCATCTGGATAATCTTGTTGTGGTCAGTTCGGTATATCCTGCTTCATTGGACCTGTCCAATTACTCGTACATTCACCAACTAGATGTGTTCTAGATAAACATGACAGGCGTATTTCTTATTTACCAGATTGTAGGAGAAATCGTTTTGAAAATCACAACTATGGATATAGCCAACCAGTTTAGCTATAATTTTATTCAGCACTATCAAAAAATAGTATTTAAACAAAATTGTACCTTTAGGCACATGTAGTTGAAAAATTATATCATAACGTATAATAATATTGTTACTTGTAAATTTACTTACTTGACCTACATTTGCATGCTCACAATACAACATCTATCTATACCAATTATAAGAATCTTTGACTTGACTGACTGACTGGTTGACTGACTGATTGACTGACAGATTGATTGACTGATTGACTGACTGGTTTACTGACTGATTGACTGACTGATTGACTGGCTGATTGACTGACTGATTCACTGACTGACTGTATGCATTTTGGTGTGTATAGGTGTACATACTAAAAAAGGAATTTCCGAAATTTAACTACTAAACGGGTATAGCGGGAGCTGAAATTTGTATGAAAATAACTTCAAGCGGACGAAATCGCGCGCGTTTCGCTAGTGTTTTATAAATCAGCAATTAGTTTTATAAGAGTATAAATATTCTCGTAACTGATTATCAGTCTTAAGTCTACTGCTAGGCACATTTACCTCTTCCATAGGATTGGTTACCGCTGTATTTACTGCCCATTCCTTGGTATATTATATGACAGTGATGGAGGGGTTTTCTTCTATGACAGGACTACTACGCTATCTATTTATAACTATTTTCTATATGTATGTAAACTAAATCACTGGATTAATCGAGATGAAATTCAAAATACAGCAAAGTTGCCTGATGAAATAATAAAAAAATGTTTAAAAAAATAATGATTTGTTTCAGGTTTTCCAGTTAGAAAAAAGATGTTTGTCAAAATGCTAGCAGGCCTTGGGCCCAGGGCCCATAGATAAACGAGAAGTAAGTAACATCTACATACGTTTTATTGATCTCTACATGCTGTAAACTGCTATGTAGCTATTTATGGCATAGTGATATGCAAATCACGATGCCGTAACCAAACAGTACAGTTTTTTGCGCTAGCGTTTGACTCGATGCTGCGGAATCACGTCATCGGCCCACTGCTGGACTGACCTTTCATATTTAGAGGGATTTGCGATAATCACCACGCTTGGTAGACGAATTGATAACCTCAGTGTTGATGTTTAGTACTCTAACACGAATCTGTGGTTACCATCGCCTGTAGAAACGTGCCCTACGATACACTACTCAGCGTCCATCAACCTGAAGCATACAGGTATTAAACCTCTGGCTGGCTGGTATATCTCTGTGTTCTGTAATTGTGGGTTCGATCCTAACCAAGGACAAACAATTGTGTGATGAACATAGATGTTTATTCTCTGGCTGGGTCTTATATTGTACTCTGAGTATGTATTTCCAAAAAAACGTAAATAAGTTTTTTATCAGTCATCTGGTTCCCCATGTTTAATGTTTATTCAACACTAGCAGCCGCTCACAGCTTCGCCCGCGTGGTAGTTTTTTCCCGTTCCCGTTATTTTTTCCGTTATAAAAAGTAGTCTATATGTTAATCCAGGTTACAATCTATATTTCAAATTTCAACCAAATTGGTCCACTGGTTAGAGCGTGAAAGAGTAACAAACATCCATTCATCCATACTTACAAACTTTCGCGTTTATAGCGTTAGATTATAGTAGGATTTCGCTGTGGCTGTCTAATGAAAAAATTATCTACTTTATTAAATTTTAATATCATGTGGCATACCTTTCATTGCTTTTGTATTGTTTCATATTCACATTTAATTGTAAGTGTTACTCCGCTCTTTGAGGCAAAAGAGGGTATGAAGCACATCTGCAAATCAAATTAAGTTTCCGCTCTACCTATCTTGCAGCATAGAATCTCGAAATAAGAACTTCACACGATAAAAATCATTGATTCAATCAAGTCCTAAAATTATACAACTTGCTGATGGAACAAGCACATGGCCCGTTACCATTATCTGTAAATATATTTCTTTTTAAATATTTGTGGACATTTTTGCACAACATCATCTAATCCCAAACTAAGCATAGCTTGTACTATGAGAACTAGATGACTAATAAAATACTTATATGTTTTTTTTTTCTATATACTTACTTAGAATACAATATAACAGACACAGAACAAACATTTATGTTCATCGCACAAATGTTTGTTCTCGATGGGGATCATACCCACCGCCTACAGTGCAGAAGGCAGGGCTACTACGAACTGAGCTGTGACAGCTGTCATCTATATAGATGTATATGTTTGGCAAGCAAGATTCTCTGCATCCACCAACCTAAGGCATGTGCAGGTGTTAAGTCTCATGTGCCTGTAATTTTCCCGCCACCCGCACCTTTCAAACCGAAACACAGCGAGCTCCTTAGTGTTAGAAATAGGTATGGTGGTAGTAGTACTTCCCAGGACGAGCTCTTCACTAAGGACTCAGTACTAATCTAAGAATGCAGTTTTTCTGAACTCTAAAACCCATTCATGGTTTTATGTAATTTTTTTTTTCATATTTCTCTCGTAGTTTCCCACTTAGCAAACCATTTTTCACTGTTCCAAAAGAGCTCTCTTATACTGAACTTGCTAATTTCTTTTACATTTACGATTCTTTTACTTCTTTTCTAATTTTGCTACAGAAAACTGCGTTACTGCAGTAACGCAATCTGAAAAATAAGTAACGGCATCTTTATTGTCTGAAATCACTGTTCAACCACAGCGTAAAACGTTATATAGGCATCAATTTATTACGGTCGTAATCTTTCTGTGTAACTAAAAACCATTACGAAAGTTAACAAAATACTCTAGCTGTTATCAAGTATTTGCTAAACTGTCTTTCATAACAAGCTGATGATAGGGTGCGGTGGATGAGCGTAGAAACCTGCGCAGAGATCCGTAGCATAGCGTTCAAGTTTTTGCTTAATGCACGCCCGACTGATCAACTGAGCGCACGTATACTATGATCCACTGAGAATATAATAAGCATACAAGGTGCAATAAGTAAGTTAGTATGAACTAGTAACTAGTTCGTGACGGTGTTTTAACAGTGGTTTTTAGCCATGGTAACGACCTCTAGAACCTAGAGCCTTAGGTCTGAGATGTAGTGTACGCGGTTCATGTGTAGTTTTGTATAGATACCTGATAAGCGCCCCTGTCAGAAGTTAGAAAAACTAATTTTGCTAGTCAAAATTACACTTAACTATGTACACCTGAGAATCAGCAGGTCTACTCATCGAAACGACTAACGAAGTTTTGTATTGTCGTTTTGAGTTACACTACGCGGCAAGCCAGGCAGAGTCAGCTTGAGCTTAGAACGGCTACTGAATTACCCCGAACTGTATTACAAAACGGCAATATGAAACTTTGTTTATCGTTTCTAAGACCTGCAGACTTGGGGCTCAAAGCGTCTACCATGAAAAACGTTGAATGAAAATTTGTATTGACGTATTGAAAACACCGCAAACGTTCACGTACACATACCTAGACTATTCTTTTACTTTATTGTAACTACGTACTTTTTAAACTTGAATTCTGTGCGTAGTTCCATGATATGTGCGTACGCAGAATAGCTTCTAGAAGAATTCCGTGGATTAGTTTGAAATAATTGCCAAACACTACCATTTTTAGAGCTGGTTCTGCTGTGGCTTAATTAGTTTCATAACAAAATGCAACTTTTGTAAGATTCTGTTGGTTCATGGAGAATAAATTAACACATATTTTTGTATATTCTATTGATTTATCTCACCTCAAAACTGTTGGTATCTTCCAACAGTTTTTGGGTCTTGGAGCTTATTTTAATTTTATGTAGTTTTTTTTTAATTTTCATCATACTTGGTCATGAAACTCTGGTGTAGTTGATTATAGAAATAATTCTAATAAGAATCAATTTTTCGAATAAACACTCATTTTCATTCTAATTTTTGGAGAACAAAAAACAATCAAAATGTTCATCTGACAACTAAATACCTTTTAAAGACGATTTCGAAAGTAGAAATGTTTTACCAAAGTGATTTCTACAGATGGTGATGTGCGACAGCCAAAGCGCTTCACCAGGCGGCTTCCACTTGGGCGTGCGAGAAGATGCGCCACGCAGGCCGCGTGCACCAAGCATCTCTTCGCTGTCTTATAAACAGAAAATCGACGCGTTGTTCGACGACTCGCGGTCTGTTTCCAGCCAGCCACAGTGTCCAAGCTTCGTTGCGCAGCTCGAGAGGAGAGATAGTAAAGTAAGTCTCTTAAGAGTATCGACTAGGCGTGTAATAAACGACACCGCTTGTTCAAGTGAATCATGATTAATTCTCGCTTCGCTTACCTCGGGTTTGGCTAAGGCATAACGTGACTTATGTAGACCATTGAGGCCTAATGGATTTCGCACTGCGTTGTAGGTCTCAGTTTAGGTAATTAGACACTTAACACTAGAAACGCGCCGCGTGGATCCGCCTAGAAACACGCATGTGCGTTGATCTTGTTTGGTTGCGGTTAACGTTACTGTTCACAGAGTGCGTTTTACCATAAATGCGGTGTATGGGACGAGTGTGCAGTGCAGTTCAGCATTATGATTTTAATAAAAGTAAAAAAACAAAGAAAAAAAGCTAGTGTGTCTATTCTAGCAAATAATTTTCCTAGCTTGCAAATGAATAATTATAAAACAATATATTTTTATTACAGGTCAGTTCAACCACTGATGACAAAGTAACGTTATTCGAAGATGACGATCACTTCTGTAAGAAGACACTCAACAGTATCAACAACACGGTCCAAGATCGCATAGAAAGAATGTTCATGGACATAGCTGGAGACGCCAGGACTTCTATGGAGAGCATAGGGGTCCATTTGTTCAGCGTCCACTACTTAGGCTCCACTCCTTTGCAGAGCAAAGTCACGAGCCTGTCCGGTCTTCAAACTCCTCTCCGAGATCTTTACTTCGGATACAGAAGAAACCTCCGCCATAAAAGTGCTCTAAATGGACGACTAGAGATATCAAAAGGAGGTCTTAAAGTCAGATACAAAGGAGAAAAAGGCGATCTCGAACAATTAAACCCTTTCCCCACGATAGCAGTATGGTCCGCTGTCAAATTTGTCGTCCAACCATCAGAAGAAAACCATAAAGAACTGAGTTACGCATTTCTTCCACTTATTACTGATCCTGACAACATAGATCGCCAGGCGTTATTCAAAACTCTGGAATCTCCCGATAGAAAATATATCCTCTCCCACAACGAAAATTCGCATTCTCCCCTTTTCGCTGTCGTGATGAGAAAAATTGGCGTTGCCAAGCAGTTGGAGTGTCATGGATTTGTATGTCAAACTACCGAAGATGCTATAGTAATAGCAGCCACGTTATATAAATCTCTAATGTCACACATGAGTCGGCAAGGTCATAATGATAAAAAGAAGTTCAAGAATCGAAACGGAGTCAGTTGTATGAGCATCGCAAGTAGTAGTAACCAAAACGATGTTCCTGTTAGACCGCCTCGTAAAAAGCGGAGTACGTCATCCTTGAGTGGTGATAGTGATAGAGCCGATGGGTTCTCGGCTAGTGAATTGTTTTCCGAAAAGCCTCATTTAGAAAGAATGAAAAAGATCTCTATGGAGAGTCTGCCACACCTTCCCCCACCACCGTCAATCCTTCCCGCCGATATAAAACGAATTACAGTCGAAGAAGTCAAAGCCAAACTAGACTCTATAAAGCATAACGAAAGCGGAAGCGACACTCAAGACTCAAAAAAGTCTTCAAGACCGATCAACCCTAACATAAATAAGCTTCAGCAATTTACAAATCCACAGAGTGGCAGCGAGTCTTCTGTTAGAAGTAAAGTGTCAGAGAAAATCGAGCTATTTAGAGAATTGGAGAGACGGAAAAATATACAGAGACCACCGACCTTACCACCGCCTATCCCTACCAAACCGCAATCAGACTCACTATCAGAAGCATCAAAAGAGCCTTTACGACGAAGTCAAAGTGGAAGGAAATCAATAAACGAATCTGGTGACATTTTGACGAAGGTAGCGATTCCTCGGTCGGGCAGCTTTCTGAACGCCGGCGGACTAACGAGGTACAAGTCTATTGGACACAGGTATGTGCATTTCTTTCCGTTTCGTTACGATCGATTAATAAATCAGGCCTATCATACACAGCTACTTCTCGGTAATTCCGATTCAACGCTTGAGTGACATTTCCTATCTATTGGTATACGTTGCAGCTGATATCTCAATCTGATGCTTTGATTTGTCGCGATTTGTTTTTAGAAACAGATTTTTTTATGCATTTGCAAGATGCATAAAACAAATATTGTGCTTAGTGGAGTGTGTGATCAGAGCATGCTATTAGTAGTAGCGCAACCGCGTCCATTCTGCTTAGTACATTCATCTATATCCGCTAGTTTAAGTTAGTGCAGATTTATAAAATAAATATACTTTTTCTGTACACATTTCTGTTCTTGCACACATTTGAGCATTCAATTATCAATTAACGACATAGGCTTTCTATTTGGATAGAGTTACCGGTGTAAAGTACTCAAAAGATGCTCCTATCCATTTCACTTATTAAGATATACTGGACAATAACTGTTAACATACATTATTATTTAAAATGAAACCTTACATTTTTATAAATTTTTTCAGAAATAATGGGAAGAAAGGAGGTGGGTCACCTCTAGGGTTCAATGAGCTTTTTAACGAATTCAAAGTTCAGGAGAACTTACACTCCATGGATGAGATCCTTAACGCTATAATAGACGCAGAAGGGATGTCTTTCAATGACCTCAAACCAATATACAAAGAGTTCCTGCTGAAACTAGCAGTTACTCTTACGAAAGATGAGCTGTTTCAACACAGCAAAGCGATAATGAAGAAACAAAAGAAGAAAATATTAAGACGAAACAGTATATTTCAAAATAAAAGACGAAAGATCTTCAAGGGCGCTAGTGGACTACGCATGGTGTTCAGAATGCCGTTTGGAAAAGAAACGAGAAAGAAAGAAACCAAAATAGGACCTTTAGACTTTCAAACAACGACAACGAAAGAACCAATATCAGAGAGTTCAGTTTCCACCTCCAGCTACGATATAAGGCAGTTTCGTCCCAAAGAACCAGCGCTGCCGCCACCAAAACGCCAAGTAAACCGACAACGGCATTCAAAACGATCAGATAAATCAGTCCACGTATCCAAACGCAACGGAAAAGTATCTAGGCCTGGAGAAAGAACATCTACGTCCGAAGATTCAGACTTTCTGACCCTCAGCAATAGACTTGGATGTCAGAATAGGAACAGTTCAAGTGGATATGTCTCATGTTCAGAGTGCGAGTCAGAGAGTTGCGCAGACAGATGCTACTGCTCTATGAAGGAGTGCCAGTCGAAATGCTACTGCGCTGCGGTCGAGAAAAAGGACTCTGCGAAAACAAGACTCTTGGCGAAAAGCAAAAGCTGCAAGGATTGCTCAAAGTAAGTACAGAACCAAGCATAAAACCAGCCATGAAAGACCATCAGAAATATTTATTGACCATAGTCAGGAAAGCACCTTGAGTCAAAAAACTTGAGCTACAATCAAGGGCCTAATTCTCATTTTCATCTGATTAGTCTATTTCGATAATTTGTCTAAATTTGTGTCAAGGATAAACTTGACTAATTTATCTGATGGAGATTGATAGTAGTTTAGTTTTGTTCTTCAAAACTAGTGTATTTTTGGATTTGAGAGACCCATGTCTATAGACGTTCAATATCTACTGCAAGAAAACTGCGGATATTTTGCTAGAAGCACCCAACTAACTTATTAGTCAGGGTGTTTGGTCATTTTTTAAGAAATTTTATTGTCCATGCTACTACATAGACTAATTTCCAATACATTAAAGTTAAAACATTAGACATTTGCTAATAGGAGTAAATAATTACTATGTAATCATTATGAATCAAAACAACTAAAATAAACAGCAATAAACATAGCGTTAATGAAAATCTGAAGAGCATTTCGTATGTTACAATTTCGCGTTACACATCTGTTTTCATAACTTAAATTTCTCTACTTTCTTCCTTCGTTAGACATTTCATTTATCTCCAATAGGCTCTCGGCGAAGTGAGCGTATTGCATTAATTACTTTACAGAGTTATCGCGCACGTACAGAGGAACTCGTGTCTTGTTTGTTATTATTTATGGTTCATTATTAATAATCTGCTGGTCGTAGAAATGAAATGTGGAGGTAATTAGAGCGTAACGCGTCCGCGGCTCGCGACTGCTCATGACTAACTGAGCTAAATTAAAATTGTTAACAGTTGTGCTATCCATATTTTCACTGAAATCCGCTTCATTTAGCTTATCTGCCACTTGCCCAAATAATTTTTTTCTGCCTACTTTCCAAGTTTTTTTTCTTTGGCTTTTAAAAATCAGCTGATATTACCCAATGCGGACATTATCTAGGGTTTTACTTCTCAAATATAGTTTAAATGTTACACTCCAAACTATTATTGCCTGTAAAACTATGTTGCGTGTGGTGTAGGTATGCTCAAAATGTTCTTGAATCTAATTACAGTGGAATGATACCATCGCATGACTTACTCCATAAATCAAAACAAGCTAATAACACTCAGCAACCTTATATCTAATTATACCCTGCGTGAAGCAAAAGCAACATCATTGATATAGCTATATTATTTTATATGATATGGCACCTGTCCGTCATTCGACAGACAATTTTACAATGTCAATGAATGAATAAATAGTTTTTAGTCAAGACGAGTTAGTAATAATAAATAAATTTAAATTCCTAACATAAAATCCTGCACCCAACTCCGGCAGCAAAATCTTAATCTCTTATTGAGGCCTCGAGTTTATCTCAAAACGACAACACATAATTTCGTTTATCGTTGTTAAAGGTTTTGAAAATAGCAATGTTTTGACCAGAACAACTATTTCTTCCAGAGAATGCTACGAGGGTGACTTCAGCTACTGTTCTTGTGACTCAGAGAGCTGTGCTGACAGTAACAAGTGCTACTGCACCGGTGGTGGGCGTAACGCACAGAGCTCCCAGAGCTTGGAGTACTTGCGCAGTCCTTCACAGCGCACTTACTCTGATAGAATGCGAAGAGCCTTCGACGAGTACGACCCTAAGACATCCAGGACCAAGTAAGTTTTACTCAGAGGGACTTGGAATGAAGGGAGAATGGGCTTCAGATGGATAGAAGAGAGTAAGAGAGAAAGGATTATTATTTCGTAGACATGGGAGCTTACAGAGTATGAAATACCGACTTTTTGGACCACATGCTATCAGAGTTTTGATGGAAGGGTTCGACCCTAAGACTGCGAGGATGAATTAAGTAGGAAAAATAAGGGAAAGGGCATTCTTGGACAGATTTTAACAATTTTCATTACTTAAAAAACACTTCACAGGGCGCTTACTCGAATGGAATGCAACGAGCCTAAGCACGATTTTAAAAGGTTTAGAAGCGAGTAAGTCGCTACTTTTGAGGGGTAGAAGAAAATGTGGCGATAAACTACTTTAAACAAATTCTCACCATCGCCTTTTTCGTATTTCAGGAGTAGTTCCGGTCGTCGTCGCGAAGAGCGCAGTCGACGCGCTCGTAGCTCCGACAGCTTAGCACTCGACTACGAGCTACTGCTGCAGAACAAACCACGAGACAGGAACAGGAATATGCAGAGACTTACTGGTAAATAACATGCAAGAAGTAGTAGAGCTCTTAGAAATATGCCTTTTGTATGCCGTAATTTTAAGTTTACGAATGTAGTTTATTTGTTTTTTATAGTGCTTACCTGCATTTAAGGAAATCACAAAGATTTTTATATTATCCCAAAAATACGAATACGAGAATTATTTACGAATGTAGGTAGGTAAACGAACATAATCTATACCAACTGAATCTTTGTCCTGACTGACTGGCTGACTGACATATAGACAGTGAATAGCCTAACCAGGGTATATTCGTCTTGGTATGTAGAGGTGTACAGGGTACAAGGAAGGAATTCCCAAAATTCAACCCTTGAAAGGGTACAGTCACAGGGTACCCTCACGCGTACGAAGTTGTGAGCGTTTTGCTAAGCATAGTGACTATGGCAAACCCTTCCGAAATTTGGGGGAAGCATATATCCAACAGACTCTATATAGGCTGTTGGCTGTAGGCTGTTGATAGGTGTCCTAAGAGAGCGCATCAGGGGTTGAAGTTTTCATAAAAGTAGCTATAATCTTAGTCTTATATAATTTATTTACTCACTCTAAGCCTATCTCATTCCAGTCCGAAGTACTGGAGCGGGTTCACAAGATGCCTTAAGCGTGAAGAAATCCGCAGAAATGGCTGCTCTCTTCGCCGACGTTCGTCTCTCCCAGCGCACCGACGTCCGTTCACTGGCCGGGGGGCGCAGGCCTAGGCCTCCGCCATTGCCACCAGCACCACCTAATAGAGGGACCTCGCTGACTAGAGTTTTTGACCATCGCCCGTTGAGTAGAAACGCTAGTCTTGAAGATACATTGGGATATCTGCCTTGATATAATCTGTTGGAACCTACTGGTGCCAGGAAATAGAAATGGAATGGAATGGAATAGGATGTCAGGGAATAATTAGACTAAGAAAAATAAGTTTATTGTGTTTGTAGGAATTGTCAAAATCAGGAGTTAATAACTTTTTCCATCTTGGTTCCCTTATCTCCATCAAAGTAAAGAACTACATAAAGAAATAGTCCTACTAATAGAATTAGATGTTTGGGTGATTAGATATTTGTGGCTCTAACTATGAGGCCGATTTTCATGAAACTCAGAATAAATACAGTTTGTAATCTGGATTAACATATAGGCTACTCTTTATTCCGTAAAATACGGGAATCGAATGAAAAAGACTTTCCAAGACTTTTTCGATCTCTTAAATCTTAAATTTTATAACAGCAAAGCGCCAAAATATTGATGTTAGCGATATGAGCTTCGCTTGCATGGTAATTTTGCTAACATTAATATTTAGGCGCTTTGCTTTGCTTTTTAAGGTTGCTGCTAGCAACCCTAAATTACTATAGAATATTTTTCTAGGAAAACCTGGAAATGTATAGGAGAGGCTTATTTCCAGCAGTGGACTTTTTCAGATTGATTAGAAAGTTATCAAAATATATCGATATTATATTTAATAAATACTACTATTTGCTAAAGCCTTTAACTTTAAAATTTGATTCTCATTTAGAATGTGTACCACCTTATTAAACAATAAGGATTTTAATTACATACTTTAATGGGTTTAGTTATAAGGAACATGTATGTATACTTATGTAGCTAACATTTATTATCTACTAAAAGTAAGCATGTATCATTTGATGTAATAAGCTACTTACCTAATATTTTTCAGATTAAATTGGAATTTAACTTGTGTATCAGGTACATGAGGCTTAACACATGTATGCCTCTGACAAAGTAGTGCATCGTAGGGCACGTTCCTACCGAACGTGACCTTCATGGCAATGTTTTGTTATAAGTGATAGTAACCACTTAGCATCAGGTGGACAAGCATAATATGCTTGTTCCATCAGAAATTGCATGTAATAAAAATTGTAGACTTATTTCGTAAAATATCTTTTTTACTTACTGCGTTTAGGTTTTAGCGAAACCTCGAGTCTTTGTTAGATAATGTGTTAAATAAGATGTATTTTGATATTATAATAAAATGTAAATAATGCTTAGTACATAATCTATTCAATCAGTATGTGGACTTGAAGATTATGTTAGTTTATCTAAATTGATCTTATGTGTAACTAGTGCAATATTTGGTGCAATAATTGTATACTTATTATAACTTAAATGCCAAGCATTTCTTTGTGCAATACGCTGTAAATAAATAAGGAAACTATTAGACTGGAATTTTATTTACCTCAATTATCTCTAGCGGCAATGGGCTTGCAACCTGTCACGCAAACAATGACAACTACTGCAAAATGTAGGTATGTGTCCAAACGTCATATTTGGACATACCTCTGATTACCCCCCTTTGACATCCTTTAAGTAATATATATTATACAACTATAAGAAATATTTGACTATTTCCGTTTGACATCCTCGACGAATCTTGAGCCTATGCTACTTGGTACTAAGGTATTTACCGTGCTTGGGAATTAAGGTCGTCATACCTTCACGCCAACCTATGTTTTAAATTACCACTTTTATAGACTTTCCTGTACTCTTGTACAGAGCCGGATAAGCGTTAAGTTTTAATAGGTTTTGCTCTCTATTCTATGGTTTAAGCAAAAGTTCTAGATACATTTGAGAAGTTTCTATAAAAACCTAAATGTCCTAAATGATGTACCTACATCCTGCACCACCGGATACTGAACCGGCGGAATCCCGCCCTCTAACCAAACGGGATCTCATCGACAGGCGACTAAGACTAGTGCAGTCGCGTGATTGGTTTTGCAACGTGTTAAGGTAGCAAATAGAACTCATGTGTGCGCGTGATAAGGGTCCGATAACATTATAAAAAAAAAGATAAGCCCTTTACCTAGTTATAAGGAAGCCTAAACGAAAGCGGGCCTTTTACACGAAATGAAACAAATCAATGTAACTTCATACTTTATTGTTTATTTATTTTAAATCTATGTAAAATAAAATTTTCCAATACAAATAAACAAGGTTTCTGAATATAATTGTGTAGGGGCATCTACCTAAAGTATTTTATTAAGTATACTAAATTTACAAAAGTAGATTTTCAGGAATGACTTGCCAAGCCTTTTTCAAGATTTTAACTTACACCTGCACATTGCTTGCTTTGGGTCGTTTTCAATATAATGTGCATCTCTGATGTTCAATTAGTAAAACTACCAAAGGATGGTAGCAAAGACCTGCAGGTCTACTTCTAAAAAGGATAAACGAAGTTTCATATTATTAAATTATACTGCGCGACATACCAGGCAGCTACAACTTGACTGTGGAATGGGTTACCAAGGCCCAACAGTGTCTCAAAACAATATACGAAACTTCGTCTACCGATTTTCAGAGAACGCCCTGGAAAAGCGTATGAACCATAGAACAATAAATATAAGGATATAAAGAGGGAGTGGCGCTTGTAATGTTAGCCTGACATTTTATAATGTAGAAGACAAGATAAATGCTAGACAAGAATAGGTATACAGCTTTCGCTTTTACGAATGATCCAGCTTCGCTTTCTATCAAATTTATGTACGACTAACGTTGTGACTACTGCTGTTGTACTGCAAATACTTTTAATCAAAGGCTCAGTTCTCGGAACGAAATATCGTCAATTCCCAGTTTCGATCTTATCAATCTCGAAATGGTTTACCTTAAAACTGACATTTCAGTCAGGTCCAATTGTAACAATCATATTCCAGTTTCAATTTCAGCTTTAGAAAAATACGATTGAGCCTCTGATTAATAAGTGTATAGCCAACTCACACTAAAATAACGCGAACTTGCAAGAACGGCTATTATGTGACTACTATGCTGTAATGCTCGAAAGTAATATCTCCCTTATTTAACTGATCTATGGTAGATACGATATGAACGGTAATGGTGAAAAAGGTCGTATAAAATCTTTCGTTTGCGAGCTATTTAGCAACTATATGCCTCGTTATAGTCAAGGCAGGTTTCAATAAGGTAGGCATTCTTTTTGTAGTTATATCTAAACAAAAGTAAGATAGTATAATATGCGTTTTAAACTGAGTATTAGGTACATAAATATATCTACCCCTACTGTGTAGGCACTTAGAATTAGGACCCTTCTAGTGCATAAACAGAATTGAATTGCAAATGAGAATAAATTGATATCCATGACTATTTACCGCTAAGCAGCGGTCCTGAGATTCAGGTAAGTGTGTGTGCCGCTGAAATAACTAGCACATGAGGCTTAACACCTGTAGGCTCAGGCTGTGTATCATAGAGCTTGTTCCTAACGAACATAACCAGCGGGGTAATGCTTTGGTGATGGCCAACTGCTTGTTCTATCAATAAGATGTATAACAAAATTTACTTATGAATTTATTTACGTAGGTATACAGAGAAATATTTGCGTACAATTCATTGATCATTATAAAATATGCATTTAGAAGGATCCCTAGTGACTATAACTAACATACACGTTTCTATGTAATGTCATACGCTTAAACTAAACGATAATAATATATTATTCATTAAATCAGGTATTTAACAAAAACTTCCACTTGATCTTAGCTTTATAGACTGGCCCGTTAAATCCTATGTTATTACAGGGCACTAAAATTAGTTTAAGAAGGGACCAACTAAGTAAAGTTAAGGTACACGTCAAATATAATCTTTCCCATGCTGTATACAATAAGTATACCTGTCTTAAAATTGCACATCAAAAAAGCACCGAATTGTGGACGGAATAATAGATATGATTCCATTTGGCAAATCAAAAGAGATATTTCGCTGTGCTTTTTCGCAGTGCCTCTAACTCAATTTAATAATCTTCAATTTACACATTCCGTTAACCATTAACCAATTCAATAATCAGCATCGTCAATGCATTCTAATCTATTATGGCATTTCAATAAGGTCTCACCGTGCCGAGCCGACCTCTCGGAATCGGTTCTGCGTAGCTGTGGCGGAACTTATTCGGCTGTCGCTCGGTCAAGTCACGATAATCCCTGTACTCTCTATCGTAGTACCTATCTCTGTCTCCCTCAGTGTATGATTGGCGTTGCTCTTCTAATAGCCGAGA
This sequence comes from Electrophaes corylata, assembly GCA_947095575.1. Classification (NCBI taxonomy): domain Eukaryota; kingdom Metazoa; phylum Arthropoda; class Insecta; order Lepidoptera; family Geometridae; genus Electrophaes; species Electrophaes corylata. The sequence continues at coordinate 5,441,808 of OX352720.1, forward strand.
GCGACTGAAGGCGCGTTGCCTCTCACTCCAGTCCCGTCGTGTAGTCCTTTCCTCGATGACTGGCTCGATGATTTCGTCTTCTTCGATGCGACGATCCAACTCCCTTCGCTCCCTATATCTATCGAACTCTTCCCTGTGAGGTTTCTGTTCCACTCTATTAACGAAGTCTTCCCTGTGAGGTTTTGGTTCCATCCTGTTAAGAAATTCTTCCCTGTGAGGTTTCTGTTCCACCCTATTGACAAAATCTTCCCTATGGGGCTTAGATACTGTTCTGTTGACAAACTCATCCCTATGCGGTTTCGGTTCCACCCTGGGTTCGATTCGTGGTTCCATTCGGGTCAAGTACTCCTCAGTTCCGTATTCGTATCTCTTTCCTTCCTCGCGTTTGCGTCCCACACGAGGAAGCCTTTCGACCTCCCTGTGTGGTATTTCGTCTCTGCCTCGTTCCGGCTCCTTCCGTCTCTCCGGCTCCCTGTGAGAACGCTCTAAATCTCGATGAGAACGTTCCGGTTCCCGTCGGGAGCTCAACTCTCTGTGCCGATCTGGCCGCTCGTCCCTCCTTTCTTCCTCTGGGGAAGAAGTCGAGCGGCTATTCCTTTCGAGCATGCTTCGTCGAATCGCCATATGCTGCTCTAGCTCGCGGTTGAATCTTTCTCTTTCCAAGTTTTTAAACTTCTCCTTCGCCACGTTGAATCTATCTTTTGGCGATGCATCTGCTAATTTCAAGCTACCTTCACTCGCGCCACGAGACAATTTACCGAATCTTCTATCTTCCACTCTATCTATGCTGCGGTTAGAAGGCTTCGTATCAGCGATGTATCGCCGTCTATAGTTAACGGTTTCGTCAGCGAATTTGTCGGGCTTATCTTTGCGTTCGGGGGATTCATTTCTGAAGCGGCGCTCGAAAGTTTGGTCCCGGAATGGGACTACCGGGTCTCTGAATGGGGCTGGTTGTTCCCGGAATGGAGCAACATGGTCACGGTATGTGTCTGGGTAGTCGTCATTAAACTCTCTATCAAAGCGAGGGGAGAGAGTGCGGCGCGGAGGTGAGCGGTGAGGAGGGGACGCTGCTCGACGAGGAGATGCATCAAAGGCCTCGTGCATCATGTAAGCTGTACTTTCTGCCCAGTCTTCCTCTGAAATGCAGAAAAGAATAATATAAGTTACAGGAAATTACAAGTTATAAATACACACTACTAGTTTATCCAAGGAAGACTTCTATTTTACTAAGTAGCCATCAAAATGTAAGATAACATGATATGATTAAAATTTACGACAAACGTGTGCAAATATTTAAATAGTCTACTAATTAATAATCATGCAGACATGATATAAGCGACATTGCCATTGACATCAAAATTATTTAACTATCTTGATTTAGGTATGACTGTAATACATTACGAAACTAACGAGGTTTTTTCCTATTATTGAGCAAAAATTTTACGAGATTTCAAATACCACTCGATACTTGAAAACCATGAATAAAATATGTCAATTACAAAACTATCTAAACATCAATATTTTAATGACTAAATTGACTAAATATTTCCTAACTAATGTCTAAGCATTCTGCCCCGTTAGCCTACTTGGCGGTAATTTTATGTTTTCGTAAAGACTTTCGACTTGACCTGTTGTCTCAACAACATTTACATTTTTAGCACATCACAATCAATCTTCATAGGGAGCAAGTGAAACATTGTGAGGAAACCGTGTATATTATAGCAGTGACGATGGACTTGCAACCTGTCACGAACAAAACGGTCTCTAGAATCATCTAAAAATGGCCTAGTGCCAAATAGAATATTTTTCAAGTTTTGGGAAAACTTACAGCTATGTAAGTTACTCTAATCTAATGTAAGTTAAATAATATAGCTAATATAGGTCACGTAAGTAATGCACTAGTGCTGTTTAAACTGCCTTCCTCCTTCTTATGGATTTCAAATACCAACCAAGAAATTCTATGGGACCTACGCCATTATAGTCACATGCTTTATGTTCTATCTTTTCTCAATTAGGACATCGCAAGCATTATTTTGTTAGCTCATTTATATCGTAGGTCTATACTTCACTACCACTATCAACCTAGGGTAAATGTGTACATACGTATGCAATGGCAGTTGATTTCTCACGTACCACCATTTTGAGTTTTTAACCTCGCCATCTTGTGCTGCTAAAAGCGCGCTTTGAATTGCTATGGGATTTAGGTAAAGTGATTCAAGTTTCGTTTTAATTGTTATGCCATGCTGGTCTAGTTCCCCGTCTAGTATTGTTGTAATTACTGAATTTGAGTGCAAAGAAATTCTGTTTTGTGTTAGTAAAAGTGTAAAAGCGAAAGTGCATTTCTCCGTTTGTTGGTTTCGTGATTACACTAGTAAAAAGATACTTACGTTTATTTCATGAAAATTTTAATGTAAAAGAATACTTAGTAGTAACGTTCTGTAAGTTTAGATAAACATCTAGTTTGTAAATATCAAATATTTCTCAAATCAGCAGCACGCTTGTGATCAATATTATAGTTTAGAGAATATTTTTATTAACAGATTCAAACTACATCACTATATCTTTCATAATATAAATGAATTAGAAGTAACAAACAGTAAATATGGTAGACGTGAAAGAGAAAAATAGTTTAAAAACTTCAGGCGCTATTTTTCAAAACTAGTTTTCATGTACTTATGGCTGTCATAATTTAGCACAGCAGTACTCTATCTATGTACTCCCGCTATCTATGTTTTCAATATTCCGCCTCAATTTTACTGGGTTTATTATGTCATGTATTGGCTTTAAAACTCTCTGGTTCTAAGACGACAAAATTAACCCTAGATAAATATCTGGTAATAACCGTACTAAATACTAAACATTTAACGTAATTTACGAAACTATATTAATGTAAATATCAATTTGGTATAAAATATTTGCAAAAGACGTTATTAGTGGGTAGTTCGTTGAAAAAACTGGCCCCAAGTGTCATTAAAAACGAATTACCACTCAATTAGCCTACTTTGCTTTTAAATGCTTCTTGCGACAAAAAATTCCATAGGTACTACATGTTGTCTCAAACATAAATATAGGTATTCAAGCAAAAAGTAATTAAGTATTTAAGTATATCATATTTTTATATGAAAGTCTCTTAAATTTTTTTGTAGATGTGGATATTGTTGTATAAAACCCTTTTTCTGCATCAGATCTTTTTAATAAGACTTGCTGATGAAACAGATGTTACCTGCCCACCTGATGTTAAATGGTTAACATCAATAACAAAGCATTGCTCTGCAGGTCACGTTATTACCCGCAAGAACATGCCCTATGATGTAATGATTCATCACCCTGAGGCATACAGGTGTTAAGCCTTATTTACAGGCACCCACAACCTTCAAAACGGAACACAACAAGCTGCTTGGCAGAAAACGGTGGCAGTACTTTCCCGGACGAGACCTTCACTACAAGCTCTTCTAAAATAAAAATAAACCTAATTTCTTGTACCTTTTATAGCAAATATAATATAGCAAAATTTTAGCTTATGCTAGCAATACTAAGTTGTCAGTGAAGATAAAATAATAATTTAACCACGATATTGTTTGTACATATACATGCATTAATAAACAAATATTTTAAACAAAAATTTCATAAAAAGAAAGCATTTCACACAGAGAAGCAATTTGGACAATTTGGAGTGTTATTTTAAAGGAAAATGCAACTTTAGACTAACGAACAATTTACAATTCTTTGTCCATTAATAGAAAAAAATCCATTGTCTATTAGATGTTTTTTGGATTATGTACTTTAAGTTTTATTCTTTCATGTATGATCAACTCATTGCGATTACTGCGAAGGTATCTTTTACAAAGGTATCTCATGCGTGCAATGCCGAGTATCTTGTCCTAACCCCTAAACAAAAGAAACAATCAACAGTTATATAGACAAGGGAAGGTCAGTATCCATTGAAAAGTATTTTCCAAGCAGTCACCATTTTTTCCGCTTTGGGAAACCGGCGCCTCTGCTCATTCTTATAGTGAATATCTTTTGTTTCACTCACACGTCATTGTTTTTATACGTGTGAACATCTGCGACTAAATTGTGATAGACAACGGAGTCTTAGTATTAGGGTCCCATTTTACCCTTCGGGTACGGAACCCTAAAAAGGAAATGATTAAACTAATAAAAGAGGGTCTAACGGATCTTCTTCGCAACCTACAAAGCTATTATTTGCCTATGTTAAGAGCGAAGGAGTGCTTACATTGCCTAGTTAAATACGTGAATATCAAGCAAGACCCGTTAAAGCATCCTTATAATTACCTACTTTTCAAGTGGATTTTCAAGTGTATACTAATAGCTATTGGTAAGAGGGCAGCATTCTTCACCTTAGCTATCTATTTTACACTATTCAATCTTTGGCGAGTAGCGGTGGTCTAGCCGGACCCTGCCTTTTGACCCTAAGGTGGGTGGGTTCGAATCCGGTCGTGCAATAATGATGTTTCTATCGAAAAATAGATGTAAAAATTTATGTCAGATGGAATACATTGTGAAGAAAGCAATTAGTATTCTAGCAGCGGCGATGGGCTCGCAACCTGTCACGTATAGAAAAACAACTACTGCAAATGTGGGTATGTACCAAATGTAACATCTGAACATACCTCTGACTACCCCTTGTCCTGCTTAGAATAACCTACTCCCTAAATTTAAACTCCTACCCTAAAACTAAGAAAATTGGTGTAACGTTGAAAAACTTATTATGTTAGGAATAAGAATTCGGATATAAGAATCTTTGTCCTGACTGACTGAATTCCTAGTCAACGCACATCCTAAATCACAAGTCATAGAAACTTCACCTTCAGGATATATTTGTTTTGGTGCGTAGAGGTGTACTAAGAAATTCCTGAAACTTAGCCCCTAAGAAGGCGCAGCAGGGGCTGAAGTTTGTATGAGAATTGCTTCACGCGAGCAGATTCGCGTGTTCCGCTCGTTCACTCAGAAATTGTGTTTTGCAACATTTATTAACACTCATGGGTTTCATAGCACCATGAGTTGAAGGCGCGGTCTTGAACTATTTGTGTTGAACACTCAGCGCCAAAAGCTAGCTGATAATTTACTAGAGACATCTTGTATTCTGTATTTTTAGTAGAAGTAGAGCTCTTAGTGGAGGGCTCGTCCGGGGAAGTACTACCAACCAACCGACCAATTTCTCGACGATTGATTGTGATACGAACAAAATAATAATAATGCTGGACAATCCACACAGCATCATCTAGCCCCAAGCTAAGCAGAGCTTGTGTTATGGGTACTAGATGACTGATATACTTAATACAATACATTACATACATAGATATTTTTTTATTATACGTAGAAAATACCCAGATAAATATTTGCAGACCGTACAAACATTTATCCCAAGCTAAATAGAGCTTGTGTTATGGGTACTAGATGACTGATAATAATAATATGAAGCGACGAATTTTTGAAAGATTTTCATTGCAAACAAAAAAATCACGACAAGACAAGCTTAATCATGCGTTTGGGTATTTGGAAGTTAACTTGATAAATAAATAAAAACATGTTCTTTATTTACTGCCTCGGGTTTAATATAATACAAAATAAGAATCTTATTTATAAAATTTGGAAGCTGACTGTACCTACTAGACTGTAGTACACCTATTCAAGTATAAATGAAGGTGCGTGGGTTTACAAAAACAGCTAGGCATTGTTGCACGAAGGCCATCGAGTCAATATACTCGTGTGCACGCATAACTTAAGATTACCTGTTTAAGTACTAATTTTTTAGAAAATATTCTTTTTTAGGATTCCGTACCCAAAGGGTAAAACGGGACCCTATTACTAAGAATCCGCTGTCTGTCTGTCGGTCTGTCCGTCTGTCACCGGGATGTATCTCATGAACCGTAATAGTTAAAAAGTTGAAATTTTCACAGATGATGTATTTCTGTTGCCGCTGTAACAACAAATACTAAAAAACAGAATAAAATAAATATTTAAGGGGGCACTCATACAAAAAACGTGTTTTTTTGCTGTTTTTACTATAAATAATGCCACCTGCAGTTAAGTGGTTACCATTACCTATAACAGCATTGCCTCGCTGATCACGCTCGTTAACGTGCCCTATAATGCACTACTCTGCGTCCATCAACCTGAGGCATACAGGTGTTAAGCTTCGTGTGCCTGTAATCTACACTAATATTATAAAGAGGAAAGCTTTGTATTTTTGTATGTTATGAATAAACTCAAAAAGTACTGGACCGATTTTAATAATTCTTTTTTCATTAGAAAGCTACATTATCACTGAGTAACATAGGCTATATTTTATTTTGGAAAAAAATTGCGTTCCGTAAAATATTTGGGTTTTTCAGACACAAGGTGTAAAAAATCAACCAGAAAAGTTACTTATTTTGCGTACGCTGCCTAAACTATAAAAGATAGAACCATAAAATGTTCTACATAATTGTAGATCTTATAAATATCTACAAAAAAGTCAGCGGCACACTATACCTATCTATGTCGAGTGAGGCACAACAACCATTTTTTTATTTAAAAATCTTCAATTTTTTTTGGACTACATTTAAACGCATTTATTTTACTCATACTATTAATCCTTATCGAAAAAAAATATTTTATCACTAAGTACAGTTCATGTAGATAATATTTAGTCTTTAAATGATTAGAATTGGACGTTTGATTTTGAAGTTATGGCGAAATTAAAATATTACGTTTTCTGCTGCACGGCCCGTTGCGAAGTGAGCGTCACCAAGTTGGGAGTGCGCGTGTAGGGGAGTAGTTTAGATCTATGAGTTGGGTACCCGCGCGGCTCCGACGCGAGGTCGGCTCCCTACGCAGGTGTTTTATAAAAAGGACGTATAGTTTTATGACAAAATCTATACAAATAAATAAAATTGAAGTGTCTGTTTGTAATATTAAAATAACGCTTTTTACTACATGCATAGGAATGTATATACGATACATATACCAAAATAGCATTTTTTTAAATTTTTGTCTGTCTGTCTGTCTGTTTGTTCCGTGTAATCTCTGGAACGGCTGGACCGATTTCGACGGGACTTTCACTGGCAGATAGCTAATGTAACAAGGAGTAACTTAGGCTACTTTTTATCCCGAAAAAATAACGGGAACTGATATAAACTGCCACGCTGGCGAAACTGCGAACGGCCGCTATTTTATGCCGTATTAACGCCATCTGTTGGTGACATCGAGTACTACTTCAGTTAAGATTTGTAAGTAAACATGTTTACCGCCCAACGAAGTGGGCACCGGTCAGCTAGTATGTATGAAAGAAGCTTCACGTGAACGAAGTCATGCGTTTATCCACCAGTTTCAATAAAACTTAATTTTTTCTTCACATTTATGTATACAATCACGTTTTTACTCTAAAAAGGAAGGATGCTGTATCATGCTCTACAATTTGCTCCATAATTGTTACCTGCCACGAGTCTCAACTTCCTCCACATAAGAAGTCAATCTCATCATTCAATGCTTAATTATGAAGTGATAGAATGCCTGACAGTATATAATTACTACATTTCAATAATTAGTGAGCTGAAGTCGATAAAAAAGTGTTTTGTATCGCTTTCTAGACGGATGAGAATTATAAACGATTAAACTATGACAAGGAATAATACCTACGCTTTAGTACATATATTTACAAACTAAATTACAACTAAGATAAGTACGGTCAAGAGTGCTTCCCCGTTCAACCCACAATTTTTCTACCCAATAGGTATTTTGCACCGTTCGACCCAAAACATTTGATTCAAGTTCCCCGTTCTACCCACACCTACTTATTCCTAATTTTTATTGTTTAAATTCAAATAAATGACACAGTGAAACACTAAAGTAGAAGGGTCAGCAGACAAAAAAATGTAAATACTTTTTAAATTTTTTTTTTATAAAATCAGTCTTTTTGAGATAATAGTCAGTCAAATAATTGTCTACTAGTCTAACAAAAACACGAATTAACCTTTAAAGAAAAGAGTACCCTAAACCGACGAGCATGTACAAAGAATGTTATGAGAGTGAATGAAGCAAAAAAGATATGCCAGGATCGTAGCAAGAGGAAATCCGTGGTCTTTGCCTAACCCCATGGTAAACAAGCGTGATTTTGTAATGTATGTATGTTTTTTAAACCTTTATGATAAATATTTAGTAGCATACTGTAAATCGTGCGCTATCAATTCTCAAAGTGTCGTGCGTGGGTCTTCATTTACTTATAACAGCCTTTAGATATGTAACAAGGTACATGTACAAGTAACGTTTACTAACCTGTTGATAAAATCACTACTTATGGCCTAATACAAATCTGTCAAAAGATAAATAATAAATATGTGTGGTATCTAGCCCCAAACTAAGCAAAACTTGTACTATAAACATGATAACTATACATACATATCTTGTATTTAAATACATACTTAGAATATAATAGAACACCCAAACAGAGAATAAACATATTTTATGTTATCATACGCGATGAAATGTATGTTTCCGTCGGGATCGAACCAACAACCTACGGCGTAGAAGGCAGAGTTACTACCAACGAGCTGTAAGGTCAGACAAATATTAAAACTATTGCTATTTATTATTATTGAGTAATGCCAAATGTGTGCAAAATTTATATAACTTAATGCGTATGTTTTTAAATGCTTAGTCAATTAAGCAATTACGAATTTAATTATGAAAAGTATAATTTTCATCACCTCTAAACACAACCTTTCATCTTTTATCTCTTTGCCTATCCACACAGCATCATCCCCAAGCTAAGCAGAGCTTGTGGTATGTGTACTATATGACTGATATACTTAATACAATACATTACATACATACCTACGTATGTTTAGTTATACATAGAAAATACCCAGAACATCCGGAATAAATATTTGCAGATCGTACAAACATTTATCCCAAGGCGACAATTGAACCCGCAACCTCCTGCGTCGCAGGCGGACATTAGCCCGCCGCGCCACATCGGTCGTCAAATTGATTGACTTGCATTCGGTACAATAACAATAACTGATTTGCGTTTTGTAACGATCGGCGTTTGGCTACGCGCCATGTGTGTAAATGTGAGTGACCCCTGACGACAATTGTCATGCAGTGGTATGGGTCAAGAAATCCGCCATTTTGTAATCTTAGCAAACGGTAGTTTCCATAGAGAAAAGTAATAAAAAAAAAAAGTAATTCCAGTAAATCGTTATCACTAACGATTTACTGGAATTTACTTCTAATTTTCTTCTATGAAGAAAAAGGCGTGATATAAACGACTTTAATATAGACGCAGTGTGTGACAAATTGTCACAATGAGAATACGGCCAACCATAGGCAAGCGTATGCAAACACTAATTAAAACACGATTCCGTTTAATTACTTTGACAGCTGTCACAACTCAGTGGGTAGGTCTGCTTTCTCCGCTGTAGGTTGTAGGTTCTCCACCGAAAACAATTATTTGTGTGTTGAACATAGGTGTTTGTTCTGTGCCTGAGTGTTACAATGTATTCTAAGTATGTATTTAAAAAAAAGTGTCTCACAAAAAAAAACTGTATGACTTACAAAACTCTATCAATCTAGTTTCCATAGTAAAAGTTTTACTTTGTTCAAGGCTAGAGGGCGTTGTATAAATGTTTGCAAATATTTATTTATTTGATTGGTTGATTTAGTAAGTTATTTTGCATTTAAAAGCCATACAATTTATCTCAATAAGCGAAAGACCACAGATGATGTAAACAGCTGATATACCGACCTCGCAGTGAGCGGCAGCGGCGGGTCACGACTGCTGACGCCATCAAAATGATTATAAATATAGTTTTTTGTCAACACTCAAATATTCGAGGATCGGTGTTTGTTTGCAAATAAAAAAATATTCATACATTTTACTGGTGTGAAATGCAATTGTGCTTTCCGTTTGTGTTTTATTTTGGGTAGGTTAATATTCATTAACCTACATTAGAGATTTTTATTTCTTATATTTATTTTCCTTTTCCATTAACAAGGGTTAATCTATAACATTTGTTAGAATTTTTACCTAGTTGAGATATTGACAGACAGCGTACAGCCTATGAACCCACAGCCCACAGTCAGTATAGTTTTAAGCTAGCAAAATCGCACGCGAGTCTAAAGGTACCTGTATTATGAATAACTGTGCTATTAACTCTATCTACCATTGTACAACAAAACGCTTTTGTTAAATAAATAAATTTTATCTTATCTTATCTTTACCTATGTGCCACCTTTTCTACCAATCTACACGTTATAGATAGGTATAAAAACCAGTAAGGACTATCCTGTTATTTTTTTTTTATTATAAAAGCGAATCTTTGTTCTAAGTGAAGCAGGGTGCCTGTTTTATAAAGAAAGCTGAATATAAGAACCCTTCGTGTGCGAGTCCGACTCGCACTTGGCCGGTTTTTTTGTTTATACGGAAACGATCATGTTTTTTCTTTCATTCCAAACTACTTCGTAACCGATCTTGTTGAAAAAAAAAAACTATAGGTACGTAACTATGGCTGTACATCTACAAAACTAAAGGTTGATTGAATTCTTTGTAACTTCTTTCAAGTTTAAACGTTAAATATTACATCACAATCTCTTTTTGTGTTTGGTTTTAGAAAAGTAATTTATTGTAATTTTCATACTTCTTAAAAAAGTTACACACAAATACATGTGGGTAATATAATTGAATGCAAACTACCAGTTTAAAAGACTTCAACGCGTCCTCGCGTTGGTAAGTAATAGTTTTTAGAAACTAATGTTTTGAACTACGTAAAATACGTGTAAATATCAAAAATGTGGGATAATCAAACCAAGGTTTATTTCAATTACTCTCATAATCTTTTTCATACTAGCAAATACTGTGGTGCAAAGCCTTTTACTAACCTATTTCTTCCTGTACTTGCAACGACTGTAAAATATGGATAAGTTGTAAGGGCAATATTTTAACGTTACCTAGCTTAGAGAGACGATATTTGTTGGATACTCAGTATTGAATTTCACAATCACGTGGCCCCATGAACTCTTTCGCACTGTATAAATGCGCCTTTAGAGATGAAACTAGCTTAGTGTGAACATAAGTTTACATCTTCAAAATTGTAAGCTCAGTTCACGTTAAGGTTTGTCTCTGAATTTAACCTCTAGTTTCTCGAGACTGCAATGTGTTGGTAATTAACATTAGTTTGTTACCGTCTGACTAACGACTGGTAAGGTGTTAATGGTATTTTTATGATCATTTTATTATGTTCAAAAATCGTAAACAAGTACCGTGCCTACTTTACAACTGGTAATACCTATAAGTTACGACTCAAGTTATAGTTGCATTAAGTATTTTCAAAACCAACATTTTTTCTTCTATCTATTATACCCTACTTGGCTAAGTTGCTCTTGCAACGACCAATTAGGGTAAGAGGTCTGTTGAGCGACTTCCAAATTGGCCATTGAAGATCATGTCAGGGGGCAGGTGTTCCGCCAGAGTAACAAAATCCAGTGGAGGGGGATGTTTGCTCTTCCATAACTCGCACACTCACATATCCTACTAATATTATAAACGCGAAAGTTTGTAAGTATGGATGGATGGATGTTTGTTACTCTTTCACGCTCTAACTAGTGGACCGATTTGGATAAAATTTGGAATAATTATAGATTGCAACCTGGATTAACATATAGGTTACTTTTTATTCCGAAAAATAACTACCACGCGGGCGAAGCTGCAAGCCGCCGCTAGTAAAACATAAAAATCTCTACTACTACTAGGACTATAAAATATTATAATGTAGTAAAATTACTCACCGCTAGTGCTATGGTTATCGTGCTGCCTCGTATACTCGTTCCTCTCAGGTGAAGGAGCCAGATCGCTGCCGATTCCTGAGCTCCCTCCCGAAGACTCCAGCTTACGCCTCGCGTTCACTCCCACGATGTTCTGATTGAGACAGCGTCTAGTATCAATGTTGCTGAGGTTTCCTTTCTGACGGTGGACAGTGTCGTAGTCACGGGGAGGTAGTAGGATCGGACTTTTACCTGGAATGTTCGATTTCGTCTTAAGACAGTGACAAGTATGGTGGTAAGATATGTTTGTAAGCGGTAGCTGTTTGTGTGGTGCACTACGCTGTGTGGATATTTGAGTAACTAGATTTATGGACAAAATATTTAAAAAGCACTACTTTATGCTACTTGATGGTATGCTATTAAAATAAATAACTACATAAAGCATAGGGTTTTTAAACATATACCTACCTACATAATTTACATTATTAAATAGGTTTAAGCATTTGTTTGATATCTCGAATTGATAACGTCTCGATCGATTTCAATGTGAAATTTTACAATTTTTTTTGAATTCTCTTATTGTTTAAATGAAAATAAGAATTGGGGAAGAAACTCTGAATTTATTTGATAACTAGTGAAACGCGTGCGACTTCGTCCGCGTTACATTATTTTCATACAAACTTCAACCCCCGGTGTACTCAATCAGAGGTTGAATTTCGGGAATTCCTTTCCTAGAACACTTACTTCTACGCACTTAAAAAAATTCAAGTCTCTACGACCAGTGGTATAGGCTGTGCGTTGTCTTTATGTATGTCAGTTAGGCCAGGACAAAGATTCTTATACATATACATAGATTCTACAAAGCTTGTTATGAAACATTATAACTATGAAAATGAACACTACATACAACAGTTCTATCTAAAACACAAGCATAAATACATACCCAATCCATGATGCGCGGAAGCATATTCCTAAAAAAAAACAAAAGTCACTGACCTAGTCCCTTTTTACCTGTCGACAATTTCTGCTTCAACTCAGCCGCAAGACTGTCGTACAGATTGGCAACACATCTTTCCTCGTTGCTCCCAGAGTCTGACTCTCTGGAGACTTCAGAGCCGAGGGAAGAGTCTGGCGGTTTCTTCGTAGAAGGAAGAGCGCCTCGCATTTGGAGTTTCCGTTCTATGTCCGCGAATTTCTTCTGGTTTTCTGGCCGGTCAATTAGGGCTTGAAGATGGGTGAAGAGCATTTCGGCTGTGTGGTCGGAATCACATCTGTAATATTAAAACGAAGGTTATAAATAATAAAAAACCGGATAGAAAGTTGGTACCGTAATCCTATATTAAAAATAAAGAACTTGAGTAGGTCGTTGATTTAAAATCAACACGGCTTATTGCGATTCCAAAGCTAAGTCTTTCTGTTTGGACAATTCGATGACAATTCGGGCCCAGTCGGGCTTGAAAATCTAGAGTTGCCAAATTATAGAACCAAGGTTCAAAGGTTCGAATCCAGTCGTGCACAAATGATTTTTCTATTCGATAAATTTATGTGCGCAATGCAATGCCAGTGTTCTCAACCAGTGAAGGGAAATATAGTTAGGAAACCAGTCAGTATACTAGCAGCGGCGATAGGCTTGCAACCTGTCACGTACGGAATAATAACGAATGCAAAAATGTGGATATCTGCCAAATTTTATATTTGGACGTACCTTTTACTACTCCCTTAGACATCCTTAGAAGACTTAATTAAATCGGTAATACTTAGTATTAAGAGATCTGAATGGATTTCTACCGCGCCTGAGAATTATAGTTGCTCCAGTTTCTGTTTTCTACTTTATCCTTAAATTACCTACTAGGTGCTGTTTTAGAAACACCAAAAAAGTCATTTTGAATCAAAAACAAAAAAAATATATGGTTTAAAAATCTTAATTTTTGTACCTACTCATGCTGACCTTTTCTTACACAAGCCAGTGAGATCAAGCCATGCCTGTCACTCAATGTCACCCAAAGCTGTCTATTGCCAATAAAATGTCCCACTTACGAATGCTGAAGGTACTTTATGTACCTACGACGGATCATGTAACAGATATCATTCTAAAACGCGAAAGTACTAAAATAACATTTGGTAGTCAGTACTTGGGTACTTGTGGTTTGTATGAATGTCAAAGTTGAGGGATTTGAAGTGACAAGGTCGGGCATATGTCACTTTGAATTATCCTGCAAGCTAAAATGGGCTTTGAAATGCAAATAACACGGTTTCGTTTAAATACAAAAAAGTTTTTACAAGTAATGTTTTTTTACATATTTCAGTGACACACTGCTAAAAGTTTATTTTTCCGCTAAGTAGCGTTGCTTTATTTCAGTTTTGGGTATGGGTGCCAGTAATAATCCAGATGTTTTAAGATGATGGATGTGCTTGTCAAGTGTACTTTTGTCAAGTGCTATAAGAAAAGAGCGCAAAGAAAGCTATTTTTCTTGATAACAAATAATATAAGAAAAATGTTTTGTAGGCCGATTCCGTGTTTTTTTTACGGAAATTGGATTTTGTTTTGTTTTCAAACTTTTTATATGCCATATTTATAGTAAAAAATCATTTATACATTTATATACGCAGGAATCTTTTGAAAACCTGTTTCTCACTGTTGAAAGCCAAGAAGGACAGGCAACAAACTTACGCCTTAGTTATTACCGTTTTTTGTATGTTTTTACAAATTAATATTAATGTAAATAATGAAGCTCCAATGGAGCTCATAAATGCAGATACGATAAGCGCCCTAGTCCCTAGGCCCTACTCCCTAGATCCGGAAAACGAAAAAAAAAGCAGGTCTACTCTTAGAAACGATAAACGAAGTTTCGTACTGTCGTGTGATACATTGCGGGGCAATTAGGTAGCCGTTCCACAGTCGACGCTACCTAACATGCCATGTAGTGTAACTGAGAACACCAATACGAAACTTCGATTATCGTTTTTATGAGTAGACCTATAAAATCGGCCTGCTGATAGCTCAAAAAACAAATGAATGTTAAACAGTTTATAAAATGTTTTTCCATACACCATAGACGCAACGCAATAACACAAGATGGTAAACCAATTTGAACTTTACTTGGTGTGTTGCAATATTCAAGTATAGTAGGCGGTGCCCTCATGTTTACTATCATGTTACTATTTCCATACCATTCAATTGGGTAACATATTAAAATGCTGTCCAGTAACATTATTGTGTTATGGTAATAAAATACGGTCGCGCTCTAAATTTTATGTTTGGCAACTTTTAAGCAATACATCTACCTACAATTTAAGCGAATGTAATAATAGAAAGAAAAAGAAAAGAAATAGCTTCACGGCTTTAATCCCCAAGCACGGTAGATATCCCCTCCGATCTCTTAGTACCAAGTACCTACTCGAGATTCTTCGAGGTTGTCTAAGGGGGTAGTCAGAGGTACGTCCAGATAGTACATTTGGTACTACCCACATTTTGCAGTACTTAGTATTCCATACGTGACAGGTTGCAAGCCCATCCGTTGAGAACACTGGCATTGCGCACATAAATTTATGGAACGAAAAATCCATTGGTGCATGACCGGATTTGAACCGACGACCAGAGGATCAGAAGGCGGGATCACTACCACTAGACCACCGGTGCTCTATAATAATAAACCTCTAATAATAATGTAGTAACAGACTAGTTTATATGATAACTGCTACAGCCTTTGGAAGAATACTAAAAAATGTATCGGTATTTCTAAAAACACAGACAATACAGAAATGAGTAGAATCCTCTAAATGAATAGCTAATTTGAATTCCCAAAGGCTGTAGGCAGTCACATTCTACCACAGTAAATTTTTTACTTTGAACTTTAAATTTAATACTGTGACACCATTTTGAAAAATACGAGTTGTATACACTTTAGTGCAGCTGACTGTATCTATAGCACAGTATACAGTAAATGATGTCATGTCAAGATAGTTATTTGCAAAAAACAACAAACTTGTGTTACAAGTACGACGACCGATGTGGCGCGGCGGACGAATGTCCGCCTGCGATGCAGAGGTTGCGGGTTCGATTCCCGCCTTGGGATAAATGTTTGTACGATCTGCAAATATTTATTCTGGGTGTTCTGGGTGTTTCTATGTATAATAAAAATTATCTATATATGTAATGTATTGTATTAAGTATATCAGTCATCTAGTACCCATAACACAAGCTCTGCTTAGCTTGGGGCTAGGTGATGCTGTGTGGGTTGTCCAGCATTATAAAAAAAAAAAAAAAAAAAAAAAAAAAGTACTAAGGTTGTTGTAACGTGTATTGAAGACTAAAACATCGGCATGAAAACCTTGACATTAAAATGTCAACATTCCTCTGCCGCTAGCTTTACGCCAAGTATATACATAGTTTCGTTAAACGAAGAACTCCACGTAAACGATACCTAGTACAGATTTTTTTTATTTTTTTACTAGCTGTGCCTGCGACTTCGTCCGCGCGGAAATTAACAAAAAAGTTATGTAGCTGTTTTTTAGTTTTTGCATTTTTTTTATTATTATTTATTTTTAGTTCTTCGTATTAACATTATTAAAAAATGAAACCGCGCGACAGAAGCGGTAGGAGGCGCCCGACTTGACGGGGCAGTGGTGGCATGCGCGTGGGCTGCGCGCGGTATTGGACAGTACATGGATAATTTAGAATTTTTCTAAAATAAAAGTAGCCTAAGTTACTCCTTATTACATCAGCTATCTGCCAGTGAAAGTCCTGTCGAAATCGGTCCAGCCGTTCCAGAGGACAACGATTTAATACGACATTTTCATACAAAAAAGCTGTAAGCATTTACTTATGTATTCAACACAGTAATGCACGTCATGCGTGCCTTATGATTACCTACTATAGGTACATTTGATTTTAATGATGAAATATTGACATGCAATGATTTTACTCAGGTAACGATTATCCAATTATGTTTTTTATTTTACACTGACATTGTATCGTGTGAATAGGCATAGTGCCAACGAAGTTGGTACATTGTAGATGTACGATACAATTTAAAGATGTAGCTATATCGTGTTGTTGATAAATTTGAAGAAAAACTACACTACACAAGTTGCTTAAACAGTACACGATACCGCAAAGTATAAATATATCGAGAGGCGAGAGTTTCCCTTTGATGCATTGAGGTGTGTAAGAAAGAGATTCTAAATATTCAACTCGAAAGGTTATGGGCCTAGTAAATAAACTCTCAAAAAAATAGAATTAAAATAAAATCAACCCCAAACTAAAGTCAACCAACCATAGTCTTGTAGGATATCTTCAGGCTAGAAGACTTTTTATTTTTTTCGATTAAATCAAACTGGTTTTCTTTTAATTAGGTATTTTGTCTATGACCTCATGATACCGCTGAGTCATGCTTGACCTATGGAAAGTGAATGTCAAGGATCCACCGATCCTTCTTCAAAACCTTTACTACACAACCCACAAATTTAGTAACGTTTTTAGCTTTGGGTTTATGACACTTTCAACTAGCTCTATTATTTATCAACCGAATTTGGGGTAAACCTAGATATTATTATTGTAACTTGAGAAAAAGCGCGCAAGGTTTTCCGTGTGATGTTTGAATTTTAAGAACTCTTTTTTTTACCCCTACGTGCCAAGATAAATATAATTGAAAATTTCAAGTCATTACGACTAGTGGTCTAAGTTGTGCGTGGTCTATATGTCAGTAACTTAGTCAGAACAAAGATTCTTATAAGTGATATACATAATTGTATTCAAAATGTATGAATAACTAAAATGGTTTATCTACTTTGGTCTGTATAAACGTAGTAACGTGTACCTACCAAACGTAGTAACAACGAAAGTATGAATTGAAGAATTGAATGTGAGAGAGAACACAATCATAAAATTTCTCAATTCTTTTGAATGTAATCTTAAAAGAAAAAATAGAAAATAAAGGCTTTGTCGTCACAGCCAATTCGGACATTTTAATTTCCACTTCACGGTTTATTAGCAAACTATTCAAAATCTTTTTAGCGCCCAAACGTGTTCCATTGTTGAAATGAGATGTTTTTTATTACGACTGGCAGGCGACAAAATATTGGTGAAAGTGTTGCCAACTTTTTGTTTGTGAAACTGACATATTATAAACAACTGTCAGAAATGACGCAAACTGTCTAAATAAAGTATACGTGCTTCATTGCTGGCAGTGAAAGGACAGTAAAAAATGCAAAGAATGGTTTTACTTACAATAAGGTATCACTACATCTTCGAAAACTGTTGTAAGATTTTGGGTTTCTGTGTCTTTGTCGGTGAGGTCACAGAGTCACCTTTGCGCTAGAAAACGCTTAGAAATGCGATCTTCATTAGAAAGCACGCTTGAAGAACAGTACTTGACCATAAGTCACTGGATTAAAATTGATGAGAATTGTAATTGATCTTGCCCATCTCAGTAGGTATCTCTGTCGTTTTTGTAATAATTGAAATTGAATGAATGAAATAATTATGTTATATATTGCTGATCTGAGGCTAAGTCGCCTGAAACTGTTTTAGATTTATACATAAACATGTTTTTTTTAGATTCATTTCGTCGGGTCGCGTATTAAAGGAATTGCAGTTATATCCTTAATAGCAGTAGATCATGGAAAATTAATTTGACCGGAAAATTTATTAAAACATAAACATAATTATTCCATACCCAATAATTAACATCCATCAACGTCTTACCTTGTAATTTTCTAACTTTCCTTAGCTTTGATTTAGAATCTAATTAAAGTTTACTACTTCCATTAACGGACATAATCCTATCAACTTGTTACTTTAAACGGTTTGGTTTTAATTGAATAGTCAGACTATCGTTATCTAAAGAACCTACTTATCTACCTACGCTTAAAAAAATTTATATTGATATGTCTTAATTTTTAAAAACAGATTTACAACTTATAACCTCTGCGGACTTTGCGGACACAGAGTGAATATGCTCGAAACTGGTTGCTAGTTATCATTATCAGCCTCTTTAGGATATTGTCTTTAAATATGTCAATTTATACAGCGAATAAGCCTCGTCACAAATACCGAGCAAGTCGATAGATGTCGCTGCGACCCCGCGCCGGATGCGCATAAACGTGATAGGCCAACTTAGGGTTGCCAACACCAAAAATGATAGGTTTAATAATACTAACAAAAAAAAAATAAGACTAATGTTACTTTTATTACTATGATGCAGAGCAAAATCGTTTTATTTACATAAAAATAATACAGTTCTGTAGCCTGTGCTGAATAAATTAAGTAAAAAAACAGTCGCAGATCAGAAAGTTTAAGATGTTCTATAAGCTTCTTTAGTACGCAAATCTATACTAAATACATAAATAATTCGGTGTTGATTCCAATCAGCCTAAGCTAACATATTGAATCCTTTTTTTTATTCGACTTGCTGTTGAAACAAGCATAAAACCTATCTGATGCTACGTGGTTACCAACAATTATAACAAAGCATAGCAGGTCACGTTCGTTAAGAACGTGCTCTAGGATGCACTGCTTCGCGACCCACCTGGAACATTGAGGCATCAGTCCGTCAACCACAGGTAGCTGTCATTTCACCGGAAATTTACTACTTGAGCAAGCAAATTCACTATTACTTCTGTTCAATGCATTGTAGGTACTTAGGGCCTACTACCTACTTTTATCAAGTCAATCGTAGGTATCAACTGAACGTAGGTACCTACGTTCAGTAGGTCGACTGCCCTTTCTTGTGGGCATATTTTTACTGCATGTAGCCGGGCATTCTTATGCATACTGATGCGTAAATGGCAAGACAGCTTAGATAAGTTTTATTTCATGTTAATTACGACCGAACACTAGACACTAAGTAGGTAACTACAACAAATAGAACCTAGTACAAAACAAGTCTTTTCTTATTTAAAACCATTACTTTTCTAAGTGGGACAGCGCCTTTTTATTTTGAAGGATTTGTAAGGATCCCTAATTTTTTTTAAAATATAATATTGCCAATGTCACCCGACGATAGTGTAGCATTCCAATGGTGACAGAATTTTTTTTAATCGGTCCAGTAGTTTCGGAGCCAATGCAAACAAAGGAACAATCAAATCTTTTCTCATTATAATACATATTACTAGCAGCCACTCGCAGCTTCGCCCGCGTGGCAGTTTTTTCCCGTTTCCGTTATTTTTTCGCGATAAAAAGTAGCCTATATGTTAATCCAAGCTATACTCTAACTTGGACTTGATCTTAAGGATCTTAAGGACTTGTTTGTATATTAATACTTTGTAGTTTAGTAGGTATTCTTAGCTGTATTTCATCAAAAGCAGAATCTATAATCAGTTAGTTTCCAGTGTTTCCACATCGTTTCTAGCTAAATGTCAGGCGAAGATGCCTCAATCCTTTGTTAAACTTGTTCATCGTATTTTCTCAACGTTTACTAGTTCCAGCTTGGATTGTCTGATATTATTTTATACAACTTGCTGACGGTATAATCAGAATGTCCACCCGATGTAAAGTGGCAACCATCAGTCATCTGGTTTCTTTAGTACAAGCTATGCGTAGTTTGGGGCTAGGTGATAGTGTGGAAAATATCCACAATTACTTATTTATCCATTGTTCGAGTTTGTTCGGGTCATTTCGGACTTGTGTGGACTGAGCTATTTGGTGGCTCACGGCACGGATAATGGCATGTCAAGCTATCGAGCTCACGGTTACCTCTCTGACACTACTATGTTTGCGAAACTTTTGGCAGAGACACTGCCAGATGATTTTCCTATAAGCATCTAGGCTGTCATTATGTATTCAGCACATGGCCAGTTTAAGGAGAAATACCTAGGTTTTATTGCAAATTGAAACCAAGAAATATATGAAATACTTGGAATTAATGAATTTTGATAGAAGGGAATAATATGTAGGTGCGAGTGAGTCGGTAGGTAGTGTAGTTTTTGAACCTTGTAATCTTGATAACGGACGGTTATAATGGCTTACAAGCATCCGTTGGTACTATTATGGATCGTTCGGATAAGTTGTAGGCTTATCTTACAGTAATCACCTCTGACCACTAAGGAAAGAGTTTATCTAACAGGTAACGACACGTAATACTACTACAGAACGCTACAATATTGGAACCAGGAAATAATTAGATGTTTTTTTGATTTTCAAACCAAAGTACTAAAGTAATTTAGACGAAAATTCTATACAACCAATCTGAAAGTTCAAAGGAACTTTTAGATCATTTTATTAAATCGTTTTTAGCGATAAAATCGCTTATTGTAGTTTATTCGTTTACGCCTCGATGTATGATATACCCTTGTGTTAAAGTGTTCTTTATCTTTATAAATGACGAAGTTCTGAGGATACATAAAGAAAAGCTGCATCTGTATTGAGAACCTTCTCCTCTTTTCGGTTAGAAATTATAAAAACATTAACTATGTTGATTGCTGGATACAGGGTAGTGCATCAGGTCATGTACCTATCGCGCGTGACCTACCACTTGAACCACCAGCAGTAACATAAAAAAGAAAAACAAGTGTGCTTTAGACCACGCGACTAAAGTAAAACTTCTTTAATATACGAAACGTAACTGGCTATGAGAGAAAGAGAGAAAGAATGCTTCATACACCCTCCATGGTGGTGTTAAACGTTTAACGCAACCTTGTTGGAAGTCGCATAAGAAGTATTACTTCAAAAAATAAGGTAAAGTGTTACCTGTAAGCGTGTACATGAACTGGACAGCCAGTCAGAGGGTTGTACAGAAGAAGCACACACGCGACCACATCGCCCTGCACCACGGCGCTAGTGATGCTGCCGTGTGGGATGAAATGCTTGATCGTCTGCTGCTTGCCCTTAGCCGTCACATTCTGGATGATCTTCAGCCCCTTGTGAGATACCTGTGGATCAAAAGAGATAAATAAATAATCTGTGCCAATTGTCTTTGTCCTGATGGACTGAGATATAGGCAACGCACAGCCTAATCCACTGGTCGTAGAGACTTGAAATTTTCAGAGTATATTCGTCCATCAGTCACTCAGAACAAAGATTCTCATAATTGGTATAGATATACATATATAGATAGTAGGATTAAAAACGAGATGTATGCTAGGCCTTAGAACATTTACAATTATTACATAATTTATTAGAAACTATAAATCAATTAGTTACTTTCTACTTGCTCTTCTAATTTCGTTTCAACGCTCCAGGCTATCGTCCATAACTAGTGAAATTACGACTTCGTTTGTGTTAAGTAATTTCATATCTTCAAAGCACATAGGGGTTGATTTTCAAGAATTATTTTCTTAAAGATTTTTTTATATCATCCCAAAAATTATTTCCTCGAGTGGGATTTGAACCCACGACCTTCCCCTTGAAAACACCGTATGAAAACATTCCAAATCTTACTTTCATCGAGTCATTTAAATCGTCGGTAGCGAAGTTGGTTATAGCATCCCCGTATCAAGGGGAAGGTAAGCACTATAAAAACTACAAAACTAATTCTTTTCTTACTATACTTATAAGCCCTAAGACAAATGTAGGTACTTACAAAATGTAGTCTCTTCGACGGTTTAGATTTTGCGTTTTTTTGTAACCTATTAGGTTATTCTAATAATGTTTGTACTAATGAAAAATAAGGTAAGTAGGTACCTAAAATAGGATGGCTTAGTTTCAACTTAGTTTTACTTCAGTCGTGTGGTCTAAGCACACTCGTTTTTTTTAATAAGGCCTTTATGATTTAGTTAGAGAACATTTACTTAAAAAATATTATATTAATTGAAAGAAAGTGTTGTAATTGCCTCAGGCCAGCCCAAATGATGTAACGGCAAGTTACTAGCGCCAGTTACTCTCTCATTACAATCTATCGCGATAATGATAGCTTTCGGTCTTATCGGAAGATGGCAGTGTTGTGAAATGGTGTTTAGCAGTTAAAAAGTTTTAAATTAGTCTGAACTTTGAACTGTGTACCCATAATATTATTATGTAGGTTGTAATGACAGTCTAATGATTTTTTACTTCGATTATTTAAGAACGTATTGCTAATAGAAAATATTGATGACTTTTAACCTATCTATACTAATATTATAAAGAGGAAAGATTTGATTGTTTGTTTGTTTGTTTCCATTGAATAGGCTCCAAAACTACTGGACCGATTTGAAAAATTCTTTAACCGTTGAGAAGCTACACTATCTCCAGGTGACATAAGCTATAATATTTTCAAAAAAAATTAGGGATCCTAACCATAATCCCTGCGAAGCCGGAACGTACTACTAGTATGTTTTTACTAGTTCGGGATCCTCAGGATTCAAAACTTTATCATGTAAAACTTTATGTCAATAAAAACACTTATTATTATTATTATTATTATGTATATATTTAACTAGTGCAAACGTCTGCGTGATAGCTTGGCCGTAACTTAAGCAACCCCGTTGATTTCTAACCTGGAGGGTAACTTTAAAGGGTTCCAAATCCCGAGCCCGCTCTTCCAGCACCGCGATCGCCGGGAGAGCGAACTCCTCGCCGCGGAGTCCTCTGGACTCCTGCGCGCCCAGAAACCACACGTAGTACGACGCCTTCTTGATATCCTTTTTCAGTCTGAGCGCCATTTTGAGGGATTATGGCATTGTTGGGTGGCTGAAACAAACAGAATAATTGTTAGAATGGTAGATTTTTCTTAACAGTATTTAGTGGGATAGATAGCTCACAAGTAAAAGACCGAGTCAACAAACCAACTGTTTATTGGCGGGTCTACCCGCATGCATTATTAAACATGGGATGCCACATATTTGATATTTCTCTTGCCAAGCAGTTTGCTGTGTTCCGGTTTGAAGGGTGTGGGTGCCGGAGTAATTACAGGTCCACGAGGTTTAACACCAGTATACCTCAGGTTGATGGACGCAGAGTAGTCCATCATAAGGACACGTTTATAATGAGCGTTATCTGCAAGGCAATGCTCTGTTATAGGTAATGGTAACC
This sequence comes from Electrophaes corylata, assembly GCA_947095575.1. Taxonomy (NCBI): domain Eukaryota; kingdom Metazoa; phylum Arthropoda; class Insecta; order Lepidoptera; family Geometridae; genus Electrophaes; species Electrophaes corylata. The sequence goes on from OX352720.1 coordinate 5,465,521, forward strand.
ACTTAAAGGTGGGTGAACTGCTTGTTCCATACAAAAATCACATAAAAAAAATTACGTTAGCTCCCGCTGCACCCCTTTAGGGGTCGAAATATCAGGAATGCCTTATTCATATTCCTAGTCAGTGAGTTAAATAAAATATACTTCTTATCTCAATTGAATGAGATTTTAAATAGACTATTGAAGAAGGTATGCTATCGCTTTGCTTAAATTTTTAGCATAATGATAAAACTTCATAAGATTTATTATCTATGTAAATTTACTTTGATTTCGTAGGCGTAAACACGTAAAACAAAGACATCAAACACACTATTTTGGTCATGCAACCACAACATTAGTCATTGTTATTTTGATATACGAATCCGAATTTTCCATTACAACTTGGTCAAAAAACGGATTGGTGACCCCAATATTTAGTATACAGGAGATGCTGTTGGTTATCTCCTGCGTTTCAGTAGTCGCCTCTTATTGTCATAAAAATAGTCCGGAGAAGAAAATAAAGGAGTTATATTCTAAGCCGGTACCACAGTTTATAAGGCACTAGCGGCCGCTCGCAGCTTTGCCCGCGTGGCAGTTTTTTTTCCGTGGCCGTTATTTTTTCGGGATAAAAACTAGCTTATATGTTAATCCAAGTTATAATCTATGTTTATTCCAAATTTCATCCAAATCGGTCTACTGGTTAGAGCGTGAAAGAGTAACATCCATCCATCCATACATACTTACAAACTTTCGCTTTTATAATATTGGTAAGATGGTGTAATTGCAAAAATACGAATCCAACATTTTAAAATACAACAGCGATACTCGACAAAATACTCTACAGTCGCATTGTAATTCAAAACGAGCCTTCGTTTAGGATTCTTAATCTGACGCCAGCTGGACACTTGACAAATAGTCCGAGTACAAACGTTACAAAATAACTAAGGAACCAACTGAATAAACACCAGTAACTGCATACAAAATCACGTTCTAGTAACGATATTGCTAGCGAAAAAGCCGGGCCTAGTTCTAACGAAACTCTCCAAACGAAATATCATCAAATTCTAGTTTCGATCGTGTTAATTTTCAAATGGACATTTTAGATTTAGACAGGCACTATTTAGACAATCAAATTCTAGTTTCAATCGTCCTAGTTTCACCTCAGCTCTAAATAAATAGGAAGATTGAGACTGTACGTATGGAGTTCGACGACCGATATGGCGCGGCGAGCAAATGTCCGCCTGCGACGCAGGAGGTTGCGGGTTTGGTTCCCGCCTTGGGATAAATGTTTGTACGATCTGCAAATATTTATTCCGAGTGTTCTGGGTATTTTCTATGTATAATAAAAAATATGTATGTATGTAATTGTTGTATTAAGTATATCAGTCATCTAGTACCCATAACACAAGCTCTGCTTAGCTTGGGGCTAGATGATGCTGTGTGGATTGTCCAGCATTATTATTATTATTAGTTCACGTATGTTATCACTACGTCATGTGGACTAATCTTGACAGTTAGTACATTACTTTAATGCGTACTGTAAATAGCTTTTAAAATTGTGCAAAATGTATACATCTTATTGCAACCCACTGTACTGTTACGTTTGCTTTATTCAGTTCTCTAATGTTCTTCTAAACTCTCACGCAGTTACCTAACGCATAACCTTGAGTTATATTTTTAATTGCTTCAAACAAAACTGAGAGCATGTTGATAGAATTTAAGCAACCGTAATTATAAGTTTTTAATTTATATGCAAATGCAAAAAGGTTGTTACAATTTATCAATTGAAGCTAGCAGAAACTTGATTAATCACTCTCGTGATAATCACGACCAGCGATAAGACCGCCCGTTCTAGAACAAAGTTTTATATACACACAGCTGAACCGGCAAACGATGTTTTGCGGGTTAAAAAGAATATTTGTCGAGAATATAAATAGAATATAATATATAACTTGAATGTCGAACTATTTTCCGCTACAAAATTTTGTATCGTAAGGGCATGGATCCTTACAAATATCTCGCAGGGGTAATTGAATCCGCAACCCCCAAGTTAAGCTTTAAGGACGTAGGTATCGAATTTTGTGGTTTTTCAGGAATCACAGCTGTAGATATAAACATGGTATAAAACTATAGATAATAATATCTATCTTTACAGATAGCCCATTGAAGCTAGATGAGAAATGTCATAAAATTGCAAAGATTTGAAATCACAAAACAAGTAACGGCGGGTATGTAAATTCGAAGATGTTTCTCGAAGAATTCAGGCCAAGTTTCGAATGAAATTAGAAAAACTCAATTTGATTTAAACATCAGAATCAGATTCTAGGCTCGTTTCTGCATAAATTTCTGGTTGAAGCAGCATGTGAGATATGTTTGTGCTAGTTTTTAAGGGTCAAGTGCTACCTGTCAACATATGTTGCACTTGTGCGACTTATTTTTTACAACTTTTTGATGGAAGTAGCCCACCTGATGTTAAGTGGTTACCATCACCTATAACAAAGCATTGCCTTGTAGGTCACGCTCGTTAGGAACGTCACCGGCGATGCACTGCTCTGCGTCCATCAACCTGAGGCATACAGGTGTTAAGCCTCATGTGCCTGTAATTACACCGACACCCACACCCTTCAAACCGGAACACAGCAAGCTTTGTTCATCAATTTGAATAAGTACACTGGGTCACCACACTGGGCAAGCAGATTCGTGACCACAGTATTGGTGACCGCAGTTTCGTGACCATAGTATTGGTGATTTGCTCACTATACCCCAGTGCATTCCATAAGGCATCTCATACAACATCCACGGAAGGTTTTAATTCTTCATCAGACTTTATAAGTCTTCTGCTTGACATAAGCTTCCCTAATGTCTTATACCTTTTTTTTGTTGTAGTCACTGCGCCAGGCATGAGAATTGGTGCCATAATACGCTAAGCGGATGTATTTATGAGCAAACTCTACTATTACTAAGTATTCACTAGTACAAAGCTTATAAATATTGATGGATGCAGTTTGACCCTAATTTCTAAGCAACAGGTGTTCCTATGGAATCCGTGTGGGGTGATGCTAATACTTTGTATAATTCTATGAATCATTCTCTTGAGAGTTGTTTATCGTGAGTCGAATGATGTTGTAGCGAAAATAAATGAAAGATCAACCTGTTTCTAATTTATTCGTGATATATCAAGGTCAAAAATGATTTATTGTTCAGCTAACTATTGCTTGCGGCTTTGTCTGTTGTAGCATCGCTTATCTGTGAAACTACACATCCTTATAATAAAGTAAAAATCGATTTATTGTAATTTCATATAAATATTGATTGAATTGACTGATGTGGGGTCAGTGACCACACCTTTTACGACTTGCCACCTGGGATTTTCTTTATTATCAGTAGATTATAATGTTGTTGATTGTATTTGACATTTTTAAATCGTTTCTTGTATAGTAACATAAGCAACGGCTTTAAACCGACCCAAAAAAACAGTAACAGTAGTAGTAGTAGTAGTTCCACACTAGTAACAGCAGGTTATCCCTGTGTTTTCATAAAGATCGAGCCTGGGCCTAGTTCTCATTATCATTTTACATGGACTGTTAAATGATAATGATGATTGGTGACTCTGTACTTGGCCTTTCGCGTAACAGGTTTGCCCTATTACGGGAACCATCGGTATCTCCACTAAGTATTGTACTATATTTTGTTTATAAATAGATAAATGTTGTATTATTTAGTCTGACGCCGATGTGTAACGAAAGTGACAGCATTTCTTGTTACTTCTGTCATAGGAGGTTTCGATGGTAATAAATTGGAGTTAACAATTTTTTTAAATATTTGAGTTGTTGTACACAACATCATCTAGTCCATAACTAAGCATAGCTTGTACTATGGGAACCAGATGACGGATCCTAAGAACCGTATGTTTTGATTTTAAAGACAAAATGACGGATTGCTCGATCCATGGTGACCCCCAACAATTTAGCTGTAAAAACGTTACAGACGGACACACTTCTGCAATAATATTATTGTGGATAGTAGAGTTATTTTTATTAGAAGTTTTGATATAGGATTTAGGCAGGAATGTCAAGATCGCCAAATAAATTATTACCTCTCGGATTTTTTAACTAAGACGAAAATTATGGTGACCCCAATTTTCTTTCAAATTCTAATTTACAGTTAGGGTGTTATACGACGCGAAAGATTTTGAACTTTGTTACCTAGAACATTGAGATGGTATTCGGTTCACAACCGCGGGGCCAACCGTGCGGCGACTGCGCGAAATCTTCGTGTCGTCATAACACGGTTTTATAGCTTAGCAGTTTGTACTACCCTCAATTTTAACAATGGCACCTCCATTGTTAAAATTGAGGGTAATCTTATCATCGGGATCACCAAGGACTTACGCTTTTCTTGCAATTTGAGAACGTAAATCACCAACCGCAGAAGTTCTGCAGTTGTTGATTTTACTGATAGACTTAATGAACTGTCTATTGCCAATTCAACTAGCTAATCTTGACATAATATTTCTAAATGTTTGAGAAATGTGTGTTTCGTGGAAAATTAAGTCACAATTTTACGATCATTTGAAATCTGGTCAAGGTAAAGAAGTAATTATACAAAATGTTATATAATGTGCAATCTATTCAATAATTTATGAACGTTTTTGAAATAGTATTTAAAATTGGCAATGAAAGTACCTACTACCTTATATTGGTAATATTTAAATCAATCTTTATCTTTAGCAACATCTCCAGCAGTTTAATTCCCATACTTATAAAAATCTACCACAAGATAAACAATGCTTAAACTATTGCCATAGGGGTATAACAGGGGTTGAAACTTGCATAAAAGAAGCTTCACGCCGAAGTTGCGGCCGTTTCCACTTTTGCATTAAAAAGTTACAACGGCTTTTATGAACGGTTACTTATAATGTTTATTAATTTATGCTATCTATCTATAATAAATCTATCTACTCACTGACATATAGACAACGTTCAGCCTAAACCGCTGGTCGTAGAGAGTTCAAATTATTTTGTACTAAGGAATTTCCGACATGTAACTCCTAAACGGAAATGAAATGAAATGAAATGAAATGAAATGAAATGAAATTTATTATTGTCGGATACAACAAGGGTTGAAGTTTGCATGAAAATAACTTCACGCGGACGAAGTCTCGCGCTTTTTCGCTTTATAATAACCTTTGTCTTGACCGACAGACTGACCATAGACTAACTACAATACAACCAAAACCTGAGGCCCAACTCTGAGTTGCGTTTACTATTTTTTTGTGCAATGAGAGGTTCGTTTAGTTTTCGAGAATGATCTTATGATGTTATGCTATAAGTTTCCAAAAGTATTGTTATCATAACACACTTCCGCGTGTTGTAATCAGAAATAAACCAATCTCTTCTATTCTCAGTGTGAAGTAACTGTAAAAACCCAGTTTAAACCAAAGCCCTCATTCTTTTGATAGTTTTTTGTCATGCACCTCTGTAACTAGCCTGCAGGTCTACCAATAAAACCGATGAACGAAGGGTCGTATTGATATTTTGAGTTACATTGCAGGGCACCTCGTAACCGTTCCTCGATTGATTTGTCGCTGCCTTGTATGCCCCGCAGTGTAACTCAAACGGCAATACGTACTTTCGTTCATCGTTTTTTGAGGTAGGCCTGAAGTTATTAAGTTCCAAAGTACCGTGTTCAAGCTGGTGGTTTTTTCTTTCGTTTTAATATCACCACCGCGGGTTATAAGACTGATGAGTTAGAAAGAATAGTGTGAATACTATTATTTTTTTACGCCAAGGCAGTTCACTTTTAGATGATTTATTCGGTCAGTTTTAGGACAAAGCCGAAAGACAGTTCATTTATTTGAAGCTCACGAAATTGTGTTCAAAAAATGTTGAATTATTTTGTTATTAATGAACTTTAAAACATTTTGTTGAGTGTTCATAACTTTCTACGATTTGTTTAGTTATATTGTAGGCTTATCAAATTTTTTTTTAAGTTTCGTGTTTTTAAGTTTTAAACGTCTGGAGCACCATCCGAACGAACTGGCCTATGATCTGATGAAGTTTCGTGTGCCGAAAACAAAACAGCTACCGGCTTACTCAGCATGCACTAAGTGAGCAAACGGGCATATTATCATCAAATTATGATTAGTTTTTTTTACTCGATTTATATTTCAATTTTGCACGAAATAACGACCAAACAATATTTTGTCGCGTTGCACATCTACTGCAGGTGTTTGTGACGTAAACATTTTGAAATATTTGTGTTTTGCCGAATGAGAGAGCCGAAATTTCTTGCCAACGCTATACCACATACCGTTAGGACAGTCTAACATTCAAAGCACGAATTATCCCGTTACAGCTTATTATTAAAAAACCTAAAACAAGCGTGAGGCTAACCTGGATCCATTAAACACTGTTTAACTAATAACTCAAATTGAGATAGAATCAGAAATTAGGAAATCCGTAGAAGAACCAAGGTTCCGACAGTTTACAGTTTCAAGATGATCCCTGCGGATATTAATGATTTTTGACTTTGACTTTGACTTTACAGAATTAGAAAGTTGAAGTAAGCATGTGAGTATAGATGTACCTACTAAGAAAGGAATTTCCGAAAGTCAACCCCTATTTGCAGACATTCATATCTAGTCCCAAACGAACGAACGAACAAAAGAAGATCAGTGCTTTCATACCCCCTCCATGGTCGTGTTGAACGTTTAACGCAACCTTGTTGGAAGTCGCATTAGAAGTTTTACTTCAATAACTTCACGCGAACGAAGTCATGCGCGTTTTGCTGGCTATGTATAAACATAATAATTTAATTTATGTGCCTACATATTACAGTCATAGCTGTTACCTGTATGCAAAGTCACGGTATTATTAGTATGCAAATTAAATATGCAAGCGATTGTCATAAATATCTACTGTAGGTTTCTTATTACATAAATGTAGGAGCGTTGTACATAGCTTTTTGTTTAGTCAGTTGCGTCATTCGTATTATTACATGCCAAAAGGAGAGTTTATGTGATAATGTTTATTTTATACCCACAGGGTGTATAAACACAGCTTCCGAAACTTTAAGAATAAAAACATACATCATCATCACCAACAGTATGTAGAATTCCACTGCTGGACATAAGATTCCCCTATAAGTTTCCAGGAAGATTGAAGAGAGGGAACCGTTTCCATCTATCGACTTCCCGCGACCATAAGAATGTCGTCAGTCCATCGGGTAAAAGGGCATCCTACGCTTCGTCTTCCGGTTCGTGGTCGCCATTGAAGAACCTTAATTACCTTGCAGTTTTTTATGATTGAACATTATTGTTATTGATGAAACAAGCAAATGACCCATCTGGTGCTAAGTGGTTACCATCACCTAGCAAAGCATTGCCTCATGGGTCACGTTCGTTAAACGTGATACCCTACGATTCACTGCTCTGCGTCCATCAACTTGAGGCATACAGGTGTTAAGCCTCGTGTGCCTGTGATTACACCAGAACCCACACCATTTAACCCGGAACACAGTAAGCTGCATGGTGGCAGAAATAGGCATAGATGTCGGTTCTACTTACTATATGGCCTGCCTTTTGCCACGAATCTATATCAATTATAAGAATCTTTGTCCTGACTGACTGACTTATTAACTGACTTACTGACTGAATGATATAGATAAAGCAAAGTCTAATCCACTGTTTGTAGAGACTTGAATTTTTTTAGGGTATAATGCGTTTTGGTGCAAAATTCAACTTCTAAACGGGTACAGCAGGGGCTGAAGTGGTTGCAGTTTGTAAGAAAGTAACCAAATAAACCAATAGAGTGATGATCCTACTACTAATATTATAAACGCGAAAGTTTGTAAGTATGGATGGATGGATGGATGGATGTTTGTTACTCTTTCACGCTCTAACCGAATTGGATGAAATTTGGAATAGATATAGATTGTAACCTGGATTAACATATACTTTTTATACCGAAAAAATAACGGGAACGGGAAAAAACTGCTACGCGGGCGAAGCTGCGAGCGGCCGCTAGTTTTTCAATATACTTAGCTAGTTATAAGTAGGTTCCTAGTTAAAGTACAAAATAGTCTTACATAAGTAGCCCTATCAGTTGTGTAATTAAATGGACAATCACCAAACTATCCGATTACTTTCACCCAGTACAGTCCACCGCATAAATGAAACCATGACAGAGGCCTTCGGGTGTTGATGATATCTAGAAACTACATAACCAAAGTTGGCCTACAACTACACTTAAACAAACAGGAACATTAGACCCTGTATGCCTCAGGTTGATGGATGTGACCTGCGAGGCAATGCTTTGGTGATGATGATGATGACGAATGCTGCCGCCTGTGACGCAAGAGATTGCGGGTTCGATTCCCGCCTCGGGATAAATGTTTGTACGATCTGTAAATATTTATTCCGGGTGTTCTAGGTATTATTTATGTATAATAAAAAAATATGTCTATGTATGTAAAGTATTGTAAGTATATCAGTCATCTAGTACCCATCATACAAGCTCTGTTTAGCTTGGGGCTAGATGATGCTGGATTGTTTAACATTATTATTACTATTATTATTATTATGGTTACCACTTAACATCAGGTGGGCCATCGGCTTGTTCTATCAGCTAGTATTATAAAACAGCCTCACGAGTTTAATCCCCAATCATAGATGTTAAAAGACTTGAGATTCCTTGACCCCCCTAAAACATCTTCAAAGAATCTAAGGAAGGAGATCTGAGGAAATATCAACCGTGCCTGAGGATTAAAGTCGTGAAGCTGTTTGTGGTTTTTTTTTACAAGATAATCGCGTAAATTTTAATATTAAACTATGTTAATTGATTTATGTGACTGACTGTACAGTAAGTACTGTCGAACACCGTGACAGAACGTCTCTTTTCCGCTTCAAATAATCGAGTACGAAATCAGATAATCAAAGGTTAGATAATTGATTTAGATCTAATCAAATATGCGAGAGCTAATCGGATAATCGAAAGAATCGATCATTCATTTAAAATGCAGGTACTTTTGTACTATAGGTACGTTGTTGTAGTAGTGCTCTTAGTGAAGGATTCGTCCGGGGAAGTAGTACGAACCTATTTCTATCGCTAAGCAGCTTGCTGTGCTCCGGTTTGAAGGGTGTGTGTCGGTGAAATTACAGGTACATAAGGCTTAATACCCTGTATGTCTCCGGATGATGAACGCCAACCAGTGCATCTTAACACTTGTTATATCATACTCGTTCTTCGTAAAAAACTTTGTTTGTTTAGGTAGGTAATTAAAAGGTAATTGTATTAACTAAGTACTTACTACTAATACGAATGTTGATGTGTTTGTTTCCTACAACTAAAATAAAAATCGTCAATTAATTCTTTAGTCATAAATTACAAGATACGTCAAAACCCCATGCATTCATTATAAATATCATTTTATAATCTGTGCACGGCACGCTCCAAACAAGTAAAGAGTCACCACAGACAAATAACAGTTACTAAACTTAGGTTTACCATTTACCAAACTAGATGTCGCTGCTAAAAAGTGACATGCGCTGGATCGCGCTATCGTTGCGTTTCGCGTTCGGCATACACTCCCGCCGCGCTTAGCCAACGTTAATAAAAGGGTGTTTGCCGCTTCGATGGCACGTGGGCCGAGGTTACGGCTTCGGTCCGCGGGGTATGGCTATCAAGACATACTCAACACGTAATTTTTAGAGCAGAGAGGCTGTTGGCTACCCATATGTACCGGCGCCTCCTCCGATAAAATCACATACTTACTATATAAATATCATCTGATTGAGTCTTCGATCAATGATTATATACATACCTAGATATAGGGTGAGCGCAAAAAATCCGTCTAGGTAAATAAGAAGTGAGCTCTTATTTTATTTTGACATAATTTTTTTTCTCTTCGTTAGTCAACAAATGTAGCTGTCTATATATTGGTATTTCCGCGGACAGTTTTTAGCTATGATTTTGTATGTGACCTGTCATCTACGGGTATCATTGATCGAAGATTTGATTGATAATAATATTTAATGATTTTTTTGTAATGTAATTAAGTATGTAAATGTAATAATGTAAATGTAATTTTGGTGGAGGTATCTCTACCATGCAATTAAGTTTAAGCCAAATACAGAATTTGTGACTTCTAATGAAACAAGTATTTAAATATATTCCATCTGATTCTATTCTATTTGACAATGTGGCGCGGCGGGCGAATGTCCGTCTGCGACGCAGGTGGTAGTTGGTTCGATTCCCACCTTAGGATAAATGTTTGTACGATCTGCAAATATTTATTCCAGGTGTTCTGGGTATTTTCTATGCATAAGAGAAATATCTATGTATGTAATTTATTGTATTAAGTATATCAGTCATAACACAAGCTCTGCTTAGCTTGGGGCTAGATGATCCTGTGTGGGTTGTACAACATTATTATTATTGCTATTATTATTTTAATACAGGCCAAAGAAATGGCAGGTACTGTACACATGGAGTACTATGTGTCAAACAAGCGTAGCCGATCTGGGCTACGTTAATAAGAGTAATTACTTCCATACCTAATGAGTTATTGATTGACGGTGTCGCTACATGGTATTGTTCTGCTTGACCCAGTGGTCTAACGGATACCGCAGCTAATTGCAAGTTTAATAAGCAGTTCAATACTGACTATTATTGTTGATGATTTCGATAGGCTCTACCACAACTAGTTATTAAGGTACCCTAAAAGTAGGTATTTACAGACAGCTGCACTAGAATGTATGTAATGTTACTTTTAAAACTTTATCAAAAACCTTTTAAAAACTCTTCAGCAGTACCTAAAAACTCAAAAATTGGCTGATAAGTTCACTTTTTAGAGTTTATGCCCTGTAAATATTAATTCTAACGCTGTAAAACCATTTTCAAAGTTACGAATTGTATAAATTCTAATGCAGCTGACTGTACCATAGGGCTAGAATTAAAAAACCATTGTTTATTTTAGTACCATACCCATTACAAGTACCAGATGTCAAAGATTTTATATTATCCCAAAAATTCTTTCCTCGAGTGGGATTTGAACCCATGACCCTCCCTTTGATATGGGGATGCACTAATCAAGTGCGCTATCAAGAGTTCAAGCGACTTTTTATTTCTTTATAAGGCATCTAAGGCTACTTTTTTTTACTGACTCGACTTGACTAAAAACTATTTCCTAAAAACACTTAATTACTACTCAAAATTATTCTATCGAATGACGGATAGGTGCCATAGAGAAAAAAAAAACACTTTTAATAGTCTTATACGATTTTTCTTCTATGTATCTTTCTTCTTTGATGTCTTAGTCTTAGTAGGTATTTGTTGGTTTGTGTGTGTCTGGTAGCAAATAAACAAATGTCTATGTTTATGTCTATGTCTTATAACTAGATGAATCTAGTAGCTAGTTCCTCGCGACTAAGCCTAGAAGAACAAGCAAGAAACTTAGGTACGGCTTGGTACCTAGTAGAATGCTTCTGTTTTTTAACACGTAAAATAAAACGTTGCTCATACAACGCTTGATTTTGCAACTTTTTAACTTGATTGCAGTTATTATATATACTGATGTGAACGGACAAAGCCTAACAAAACAGCTGAATGCTAGTTTGAGCAACACGGTCACTTTGACAAATAGACTATGACATGACATGTGTCAAATCATCTACGAGAAGAACGTATTAAGGTTAAACGAGTCGGTACGTTGTCCATACAAACGCTGTAAGTGTTTAATGTCTACTATTTATTAACGTGCGTCCGAAGTTAAGTTTGATACTGAATTATCTTGCCGTTATCTAGGTACGTTACCCTATATTCTACAATAAAATCAGATTACCTTGAAAGTTACGAGCGTTACAAGATTTAGTACTAATTCTTTCGACGCTTGTAACTTTCAAGGTAATCTGATTTTACTGTAGATATAGGGTAACGTACCTAGATAACGGCAAGATAATTCAGTATCAAACTTAACTTCGGACGCACGTTAATAAATAGTAGACATTAAACACTTACAGCGTTTGTATGGACAACGTACCGACTAGTTTAACCTTAAGCGACATAACCATAAAAACATTAATTTAAAAAGCTATTATGTAAGTTTATTAGTTATGTATCATCATCATCATCATCATCAGCCTGTAGAAGTCCACTGCTGGACATAGGCCTCCCCCATACGTTTCCAAGAAGAACGATTCTGAGCCCTTTCCATCCATCGACTTCCCGCGGTCCCAACAATGTCGTCAGTCCATCGGGTAGGAGGACGTCCTACGCTTCATCTTCCGGTTCGTGGTCGCCATTCGAGAACCTTTATTCCCAACGGTTGTCGGTTCTACGAGCTATATGGCCTGCCCACTGCCACTTCAACTTGCTGATTCTGTTTATGTATATGTCAGCATAATTGAAAAATGAAAAATGTATTCGAATTCTATAAAAGCTAAGTAAGGATTGGATATATAAAGACTGTGCATATACCTACCTACAGATAAACAAGCAAAATACCTGAGTGACTTATATTTTTATTATTATAAACTTAAAGAGATATAGATTTATTTTCCAATTCCACCTGCCGTAAACACAAATAAATAATTAAAAATATAAGTACTTTCGTGCACCACATTTAATTGTTTTATCAATCTACAAAACATTTGTAATGCATGTGAATACTGTTTTTTAATATACGAAAAAGTTTTTTTTTAAGCTACAAACGTAGGACTGAAAAATAACTTACTTTTTGGTAATCAAATACATACTACCTTATTTTATTGTAGTATCAAAAAAAACTAATAAGTACTACAAAAGTTTTGTCTGTTGTTGGAGGACAAGTTGGAAGACAGCTGGATATTATATTCCTAAGCAAAACTGCTTAGCATCCAGCTTACCAGAGCTATTAAAGCAAGGTTGTGTCAATGTTACGTCACGGTAACTGTCACGGTAACGGTAGACGGACGGTAACGGTGTCGGGAGGTCGCGCATGCAATTGTTTTTATACAAGAGACGTACTGAGTGTAACCATGCTAAGCCTAGCTATAGGAACCTATATTACACTTACACATTCGCAGTTTTGTTTACGTGGTACTCGAATCGGCACGATACGAACTACCTATCCTTTAAAATACCCCTAATGACGTCATTTAAACACATTTCCTTGTTGAAACTATTCCTTTAAGGCTTCTAGAGAAATATTTTAGAAGCTTTTTACTAGACATCCAAAATATATCCAGAATATGCGAGTTCCATGCAAGATAATTATAATCAGTAAAACAGTCGTAAAATATTTTATTTTATGTTTTTGAAATATTAGGTATGACATGTTGTCAAGCTCTCACTTTTATCTTATTGCTTGTTTGTTTGCTGTGTGGAACGAATTTTCCAACAACAATGTGCTTTCATTCTAAATTCAAATGACGGAAGAATCTCACAATACTGCAATAATTACTTTTATTGTAAATTCAAATTACTGTAGCTTATTTAGCGTCTATAGCGATACTACAGGCGCACATGTCTTTAGTTCTATTCAAATGTAGCACTAAAACAAATAATACGTTTTCATTTTAGATTCAAATGACGCAAATCTCACAATACTGCAATAATTACCTACTTTTATTCTCTGTAGTTTCAAATGATTACAGCCTAGCTAGTGGCTAACGACACTACACCGCACATGACTTTAGTTCTAAATTCAAAATAAATAATTCGTTTTCATCCTAGATTAAAGTGATGACGGGAATCTCACAGTACAGCTATAATAATTATTCTAAATTCAAATGTCTATAGCCTGGTTAGCGACACAGCACTGCACATGACTTTAGTTCTAAATTCAAATGTAGCACCAAAATAAATAATTGTAGCACTGATTCACACGTGTACCAACACACAAAAGGCGTACCTTCGTGAACAATAAGCTATTATGCCAGCTTGCGGACGGAAGGCACTACAATAGATATAACATATTGTAAGATTTTAACCTGATTCTTTGTATTGTATGGTTATAATCCTGTGTGGTATTTCAAACTCCAAATGCATGGTTTTTAATGCTTATTTATTTAAATTGAAGTGATTTTCGTCATATATTTCCATAGAAATATGAACTAGTACCTAGTATAATGTACACGGACGTTCAAGCAAGCAGTAGGTAAGCCGCAATAAAAAAAAAAACAAAAATTTACTTTAATAGGTAAGTATGACTTCATACCTACTGGTATGAAATCTTACGGAACCTTTACTAACTCCACAGAGAAGTAGGCTTTAATCGTTATGAAAATTCAGAAGTAACATAAGTACTTAATATAATATAAAAAGTAGGTAGCACCTTGTATTTGATCTTTTGAATTTGAATTCGGTACAATTACTAAATACAACATGTTTTAGAAGTTATAGTACCAATACCTAATATAGCTCTTAGTGAAGGGCTCGTCCGAAGAAGTACTACCACCACACCTATTTCTACCGCCAAGCAACTTGCTGCGTCCCGGTATAAAGGGTGCGGGTGCCGGTGAAATTACAGGCACATGAGGCTTAACACCTGTATACCTCAGATTGATGGACGCAATACAGTGCAATATAGTGCACATTCTTTACTAAAGTGAGCTGCAAGGCAATGCTTTGTTATAGGTGATAGTAACCACTTAACACCAGGTGGGCTATCTGCTTCTATAATCAGCAAGTCAAAGAAAAAAATGCCACACCTGAAAACTACGTAAACATACACCGACACCCAATTAATCAAATATTCATTGTTCATTAAAATCAAGAGCACGATACCTATTCAAAAATGCGCACAAAACACGCGCATTCTCATAGTTTTTGCGTTCTTGGTATGAAAGTCGGAAACTGCGCGGAAAACTTTTACCGATCTTTTTACATTTATATTGTTTCAAGAAGTACTTGTACACACCTGTCATTGATAGAAAAGTGTTAAGAGGTCATTGGGGTAGGTAAACGCTTTGACAATGAAACACGTGTCTTTTAAAATATTGCTCTAGTTACAAAAAATATTCAACGGTTTTTAAATGCTTTTGCACACATCGTTTTAAACTTTTTGACACTTCTCATTGAATTAAACTGTCAAAAAATGACTTAGCTCTAAGCAGGAAAACATGGAAAGGAAAGAAAAGAAATAGCTTCACTGCTGTAATCCCCAAGCACGGTAGACATCCCCTCAAATCTCTTAGTACCAAGTACCTACCTACTCGAGATTCTTCGAGGATGTCTAAGGATGACAGAGGTACGTCCGATATTGGTACATACGCATATTTTGTAGTAACGTAAAACATGGCAGCCAACTTGACTTATTCAACTCTATTGTATTTTTTTTATTTTATTTTGAAGTAATACTTCTTATGCGACTTCCAACAAGGTTACGTTAAACGTTTAACTCTACCATGGAGGAAGTATGAAAGCACTGTTCTTTCTCTCTTTCTCTCATAGCCAGTTACGTTTCGTATATGAAAGAAGTTTTACTTCAGTCGTGTGATCTAAAGCACACTTGTTTTTTTTCCCATAGCACCTGTCTGAAACCCATACTATAAAAGAAGTTTTCTGACGTTGGCGTTTCTATTTTCTTATTTTTATTTTTAATCTCTAGGTTTTTATTATTTTTCTCCTTGGACACTGTTGTGCCTAAAATACACATGATCTAATACAACATAACAATTCAATAGGTGCAAACATAATGATCTAACTTCCGCTAGCGGAAGCCATTATGACGTCATTTCCTTTAACTGTTTAGTAGAAGGCTCTATAATTTTAAAGAAAGTGAATGAGTTTTTACCTTTTTACTGTTGTGTCTTTCTTTTTAATCTGTAACAAAGTAAATGCAAAATTAGAAAACAAACATAATAATAGGTTACTTGCACAACTGCTGAAACTTTTCTTTTTTAGGAAGAAATATGATAATAAATGTATGTGGCCACTTTTATTCAACATAGCTAATGATAGCCCCAAACTAAGCACAGCAAAGGTAAATATATAATAGGTATATTTATTTTAAGACTTGAAAATATAAAACTCTAAAACTTGAGTAATACAATAAAACAGCTTGTGTAAATTCATTTAAAATTCATTTAAATAGTGAATAAGGTGTATAGAGAGATACAAAAGATCTCTAATTATGTTCGAGGGACGACGAAGTGGAGATACGAGACGCGTTTTAAAAAAAAACTTGCCAAAATTGGGCAAGTCTAAAATGTCACTTTCAAAGAATACCATTTGAGATTGACACGATCGAAACTTGAATTTGGCTTTCGTTACGACCTATTCCACTCTAATCCATTGATGGATTTGATTCAATTTTTCTACCAATATAGTCCATTGCCCGTTAAGTGTATTGAGCCTCTGTTCGTCAAGTTCTTGACAGATAATAGTTATTATTATTAATTGTTTGTTAGTTTTTATAGTGCTTACCTGCACTTAAGTAAATCACAAAGATTTTATATCATTCCAAAAAAATATATTATTAATATTTCATATTTTTTCAAATAGGCAAAAAACCAAACCATACTATATTTTATAGTAATCCAAGTCAACGGTATTTTTTTTTTTGCTGTACAATCCGCACAGCATCATCTAGCCCCAAGCTAAGCAGAGCTTGTGTTATAAGTAAACTCTTATCTAAAGTCATTGACCCGAGATAAGAGTACACGAGACGCTGCCTAGTTTAAACTATGATGGAGATCTAGAGTTCAATGTACCTACTACCGGTTACTGAGATTACTGAATAAAATTAGTATTAACTAACTTGGAGATAGGTCGCCATTTTTGGGAGACATCCTCGAAGAATCTTGAGTAGTACATGGTACCAAGAGATCGGAGAGGATATCTACCGTGCTTAGAGATTAAAGTCATGCTACTATTTCTATATTTAGTTCATTCCCCCCGTTCAAATACTCAAGTGGTCCAAGGTTCTCTCCCTGACACGCATAAACAATTTCAAACATTTCTACTAGTGTCATAATTACTTTAATAACGGTATTCAATCACAGAGCCGTGTATTAAAGGCACAAGCGTAGGTTTTCAATTACTATTATTTAGACCAGTTATTTTGCTCGACAGTATATGTACTTGCTGTGCAAGTGAGGTTTGAGAAATAACCAATTAAAACTCTTTTGTAACCTAGTATCTTAGAAAATTGCTGTAAGTTACAAAAATGTTGTAGTTTAAGACATTGCTGTGTTCCGGTTTGAAGGGTGTGGGTGCTGGTAAAACTACAGGCACATGAGGCTTAACACCAATATACCTCAGGTTGGTGGACGCAGGATAGTGCAGCGTAGGGCACGAAGCTAACGTGCGTGACCTACGAGGCAATGCTTTATAATAGGTGATGGTTACCACTTAGTTCCTCGCGACCAAGCCTAGAGGATCCGGCAGAAAACTTACGGATTGGTTTCTGCTGTTTTTTTATATGATCTTTTTACAAAATAATATCAATGTTAATAATGAAGCACCAGTGTTGTGCCAACTAACTTAATTAGAAATGTATTACAGAAAATATGTTAAGGCAATCATATCTCTACTTACTACTACTACCCCTATTTCAGCCGCCAAGCAGCATTGTTGTATTTTGGTTTGAAGGTGCCAGTGATTATAAAATGTTTTAAAAAATACTCATAACAAGTTAAAAGTAATGTGTAAGGTAAAGTTACCATTTATCTAATTATAATTATTATTATTATTTTATATTTATTTTTTTATCTTTTTCAACAGGAATATTTATTTTATATAACGAAAACTATTAATTTATTGCTTACTATACTGAAACTGTCTGTCTGGTCTTTATGATATGACCCATACAAAAACTTGAAATACGTCAAGAAAGTATTTTGTCATTGATTGATAGCAACGAGTATAAAGAATTTATTGCAAGAGTCGCCCTTAGCTTAGTAGATGCAAGTAGACATAAGTTTTTCTTCAAACATAATTTAATAGAGCACCGGTGGTCCAGTTGAAGTGACCACGCCTTCTGATCCTAAGGTCGTGGGTTTGAATCCGGCTATGCATTAATGGATTTTTTATCGAAAAGTCTTTGTACGCAATGCTAGTGCTCTCAAACGGTGAAGGAAAACATCGTGAGGAAACCAGTTAGTATTCTAGCAGCGGGACCACCACGACTCTTGAGTACCTACTTACTTAAACGATCTGAAGAGGATATCTTCAGTACCTGAAGCTTAAAGTTGTGAGGCTGTTTCTATTTTTATTGCAATTGCAAACATTTGACGACCGATGTGGCGCGGCGGGCGAATGTCCGCCTGCGACGCAGGAGGGTTCGATTCCCGCCTAGGGATAAATGTTTGTGCGATCTGAAAATATTTATTCCGGGTGTTCTGGGTATTTTCTATGTATAATGAAAAATATCTAGTACCCGTAATACAAGCTCTGCTTAGCTTGGGGCTAGATGATGCTGTGTGAATTGTCCAGCATTATTATTATTTGTCAATTTAAAAGCCTAGTTTTTGCGCGAAGGTATTTTCGTCTCCGCACCTTTTCAAATAGTTCCTTGTATTACATGCTTTACTTCAATGTAACAAGGTTTAAAATCTCTTGAAATCCGCTCAAATTATTTTGTAACTTAAGATTGTTGTGTTAATCAGCGCAAAAAACTACTCAATTCGAATCACGTCTGGCCCCTGACCGCTTACTTAACTACACTTCACGTTATTTGTAAATAATTTTTCGAGCCTACGTTTTACAAGCATTCTAGTAACAATAGGGATCTCTGTGAAAAGCTACGGAAATTATCTACTACCTTGTCTATTTCTGCTGCCATATAGCGTTGTTATTCGGTTCGGGTGTCGGTACCGCTATAATTACAGGAATATTAAGCTTAGTACCTGTAGGGATACCTCAAGTTATTTTTATACGACTTGCCGATGATACAATCACCTTATATAACAAAGTTGATCAATGGACTGCCCTGCATTTATCAACTTGAGGCATACAGGTGCTAAGCCTCACGTGCCTGTAATTTCACCGGCACCCATACCTTGAAACCGAAACACAGCAAGCTGCTTGACGGCAGAGGCAGACATTGTGGTAGTACTTCCCCGGGCGATTCCTTCACAAATAGTTCTACTACTATTATTAATGGACGTAGGATTGTGCATCGAAGCGGCATAGTAAGAAAATACTTATTGCACATAAAAATAACAGTACAAAGGCGAACTTAATGCTATGAAGCATTATTTTTCAGATAACATAGGTGTATTGTGGAAAAAAAGTTGTGTCGGCAGTGCACAAAAGTAAAATGACATTATTTTTCCTACTAACGTAAGTCTACCTCCATGTGAACTTTGAATTCTTGCCTCAACTTCAGCTAAGCCAAGAATTCCGATGCACAGTTATAATTGGATAGAAAAGTACCATGCATAATCACTATCAATCTTATCTAATTCAAGGTCCGTACTCACTTCCTAGGAATAAATCTAAAAACCTGTCTTGACCAGCGTTCTCAGACAAGTGGTCATCGCAACGAGACGATTTAAAAATGGATGGAGTCTTATTTATTTATTTCATCGTATGACATTAAACAACAGGCGTAAAGATAAGAATAAATACATTAATCAAATAGACAAACAAACAAAAACAAACTTCTCATGAGGAGTCTAATGAAACTTGGGTTATCGTCTATTTTAATTTAAAAAACTATCTTGTTTGTTTATTTGTTTTATTTTATATTGGAATTTCAAGAAAACTTACAGCAAGGTACAGATTATAGAGGTATGGAAGTGTAGTTTTTTCTATAATAAAATCAGTCACTTGTCTAAAGGCAGTGCTGACCGTTTCTGGTCATGGCTGGGCGTAAATAACGGGATAAGATGGGACATCAATTACGTAATGGCTAATTTTACTCTTTATATAACCAGCTCTAAGAAAATATGTCCTAAGCTAGCAAGTTAAAGTGGCTATGGGGTATTTGATAGCGACAACCGCTCTAAAATCCTACTAATATTATAAATGCGAATGTTTGGATGGATGGATGGATGGATGGATGGATGTTTGTTCCTCTTTCACGCTCTAACCAGTGGAGCGATTTGGATGAAATTTAGAATAAATATAGATTGTAATCTGGAATAGGACATAGGCTACTTTTTATCTCGAAAAAATAACGGTAACGGGAAAAAACTGCCACGCGGGCGAAGCTGCGACTGGCCTCTGTAAAGGTATAATGGTCTAATGGCAACCAGGAACTGGAAGGCAAAGCAAAATACCCTCTCCACAACCCGATGGATCGGAAACGTTCTGAAGATTGCGGGATATTAATGGCTAGAGAAGGCTGAGGTTCTTCCTGGTTTATGATAAAGGCCTGTGTCCAACAAAAGACTTAATCAGGCTGATGGTGATATCCAGAATTGCCAAAATAAGTTTCAGAAAAATGTAAAGGAGGAGGTTTGTTATAGACCGCAGTGCTGGTGTGCTACTGACTATCTCAGAATTGCTCATATTACAGGCAAAACGATCAAAACAAAACCAAACAGCAAACATTAGGAACTAATTATAAGAATCTTTGTCCTCACTGATTGATTGACTGACTGACTAAATCACTGGTCGTAGACTTTAAACTTTCATGGTATATTCGTCTTGGTGCGTTGAGGTATGCTAAGAAAAGAATTCTGAAAATCATACCCTAAACGGATAAAACAGGGGTTGATGTTTATGAAAATAACTTCACGCGAACGAAGCCGCGCGAGTTTTGCTAGTAACAAATATACCTACAAATTAAAAAACTACTGAATAAGTCAGTAAATTCCACACTAAGGCCAAATTCGATATCCTACCAGTTTTTCTAAAGAATGCTATTCACGCGTTGAAGCAAAAAGTAAGGTCTTGCCTTGATAAATAGCTCCATACCAGGTGATTCTGAAGCGATAGAAGCAATTAACATGCATCGGCCTCGATAGATCGACAATCACTTAACTTTAGATAGAATTCAAGGCATGACCTACCTTGAGTCCTATCTCTTTACGACCTTATAAAAATCTGTCAAGGGATACACAATGTTAAACTATAGCCATCTCTTACCAATGAGTAATGAAAAACTGTGACAGGATTTTATTTAAAGCAATTAAATTTTGCAATTAAATTTGGCGACCGATGTGGCGCGGCGGGCGAATGTCCGCCTGCGACGCAGGAGGTTGCAGGTTCGATTCCCGCCTTGGGATAAATGTTTATACGATCTGCAAATATTTACTCCGGGTGTTCTGGGTATTTACTATGTATAATAAAAAATATCTATGTATGTAATATAGTATTGTATTAAGTATATCAGTCATCTAGTACCCATAACACAAGCTCTGCTTAGCTTGGGGCTAGATGATGCTGTGTGGATTGTCCAGCATTATTTATTTATTTATTTATTTAATAATGGATGCCTGAGGATGGGAAGCGACGACCGAGGCGGCCGAGAAGAAATTGGCGGGACGCTCTTGACACCCACAGAAAAGATTGGTGAGGGACGCTAAAGACCGGTATTTGGCGGTCTCCCCCAAAATCTTCCACTGGTCCCGGGACCAGATTTTGGGGGAGACCTTTGCCCAGCAGTGGGACATAAGTAATACGTAAAAATAAGTAGAGTGCAAACGTAATCAATATTTGATTAATAAAGCTCTCTCATATCTCTCCATTTGTTTTGCGCCCACACACCATATTCAACGAATTTATCTTCTTTAATTGATCAATCATCCTTTCATATCTCTCCAATTGATTCATAATTAATGTGATAAATATGAATATAAACGAGTCGTTGATTAGAAAAGGTTTATTATGTAAAGAAGGCCGATAATATTGCTTTTGTTTCATACAGTTTTTATACTGGCGCCTATTTCGGCTGAATGGGTAAGTTCGTTATCTCTACGTTTGTCTGTCAAAAGATGGAATTTAACTCTTTGTCTTGGAATAACCAAAGGGGGATGAGTCGACAGCCTAGAAAAGAGACAGGTTTGGAATGTTCATACAAAGTACAATGATAATGTACAAAACAAGCTTGAATCTGCATCAATGCGATGTATCAAATTGCCGGTTTCTTGAAAATGATAAAATCATGCAGTAGAGGGAAAATATGTGACATAGTTCTGCTACTGCCTGATTTTGAGTGATAACACCAAAATGTTACCACTTCTAGATAAACATACCTCTCCTTCAAGAAATGTCTGCTAATATTATTGTCAAACTTATATTTATTGGTGGTGTCATTCGAATTGACTTTGACTGACTAAATATTTTCTTCTAGGCTTGGTCGCGAGAAACTGGCGCTTAGATTCACCTAGATTTAAGACGTTTCAAGATGATCCCTGCAGATATTACTGAATAAATGCTTTTACAGAGCTTTAGATTCTTATACAACCGCTATTCTATAACTTGATATTTGCATGCATATGCTTAGGTCTTAACATTATGTTAAGTTTATGATTTGAGTATTATGTTCGAGTATGGTAGGAATGTTCTTGAATAACTGAAGACTATTGCTTGTTGGTCACATTTTGTTGTAAAATATGGTAAGTAGGTATCAGCGTGTTATAACGATTATTATGCGTATCGCTAAAGAGCGGACATAGCAAAGCCTGATTTTTCCTGACCTCTACAATCTGAGTATTTTCAAGGCAAGAATGTTTATTTATCTTATAACTGTCCTGCTTCATAGGCAGGAACTGTACTACTTAACCACACCTGATGGTAAGTGGCTGCTGGTGCATATAAATAATAAATGAATATTGACACACATTCACACACATTCTAGCCTCGATTGATATTAGCACGATCTGCAAATATTTATTCCGGGTGTTCTGGGTATTTTCTATGTATAACAAAATATCTATGTATGTAATATATTGTATTAAGTATATCAGTCATCTAGTACCCATAACACAAGCTCTGCTTAGCTTGGGGCTAGATGATGCTGTGTGGATTGTCCAGCATTATTATTATTATTATAATATAAAATCTCCCCGGTTTACATAGACAGTTTAGGTGTGGACAGATATCAATAACAATAAAAGTTTAAGTTTAAATATTACTTACATAAACTAAGTAAGACGGGCCCTACCAAACACTTCAGCATAATAACAAATATTTTATTACTACAACAAAAATGAAATATGACCTATGACTATGACTTGATATTTCTCTTCGACTCGTTTATTTAGCTGATATTTCCATAATAGTATGCATCGACCTTACACATTTTAAGTTTAATACGATACCTAAGTTATCATAGGAATGTTTATAAATAACCACATTTTTATTTTGGTATAATATATGACCAATAAGTTATTTTTATTAAAATGTAAAACCTCGCCTATTTCAAAACAAAATCCATGGGAAACAGCCGAGATTTTACATTGAAAATTTTATTTAAATACAAAACAGAAGAAGACTTCAAAAACTACATACAACTAAGACACACACTACCAAATACTATAACAACTAAAACTACTAACATCAAATAATAAACACGCATTAGAAAAAAATAAATCGTAACTCTTACAGGACAAAACAGATGATACCAATTAGGTACTCAGCAAGTAAGAGTAATAATAATAAAAATAATAATAATGCTGGACAATCCACACAGCATCATCTAGCCCCAAGCTAAGCAGAGTTTGTGATACGGGTACTAGATGACTGATATACTTAATACAATACATTACATACATAGATATTTTTATTATACATAGAAAATACCCAGAACACCCGGAATAAATACTTGGAGATCGTACAAACATTCATGCCAAGGCGGGAATCGAACCCGCAACCTCCTGCGTCGCAGGCGGACATTCGGTCGTCATATCTGTCACATGTAATACTCACTACTGCAAAATGTGGATAAGTAAATAATCTCGAGTACAAGATCAGAGGCGATATTTACCGTGCTTGGGGATTAAAGTCGTGTTGCTATTTCTTTTCTTTTTTTAAGCTTTTAACACTAGGAAACAAAAACCGGACAAGTGCGAGTCGGTCTCGCGCACGGAGGTTTCCGTACCATTATCTATAATAAAAACGGCAAAAAAATCATGTTTGTTGTGTGAGAGCCCTTTAAATATTTATTTTATTCTGTTTTTTAGTATTTCTTGTTATAGCGGCAACAGAAATACATCATCTGTGAACATTTCAACTCTAACTATCACGGTTCATGAGATACAGCCTGGTGAAAGACAGACTGACTAACCGACAGCGGAGTCCTAGTAATAGGGCCCCGTTTTACCCTTTGGGTACGGAACCCTAAAACATAGACCAAGTCTGCCAAAACATAAAATTCAAAAACTAGTATTGAACTATACAATAATAGGACCACATTCTTTGTCGCTTGTCAAGAAAATTAATAATTCGATCAGCATATTCAGGTCGAGCTCCAAACTGATATTGATTATAAATCATATCAGTTACTAGCTGGGTTAATAGCCAGGTGTTAAAAGTTACATCGATAACCGATAACCGTTACGTACAGCTTAATGTTATAACGGACTATTGTATTGCTTTAGATAGGTACTTACTTTAGGTGTACTAGGTCTGCTACGTGCGGTCTTTTTATAACAGACGAAAAAAGGAGGTCGTACATTTCTTTTACGGAATGATTACGGCAAAAGTTCAGGTTTTAACTTCAAAATTGGTAGATGTATTCTCTCTCTAAGGGTGTTATATTGTATTGTGCGTGTTTTCTAGATATGTATTTACAAAAAAGAAGTGTTTCTTCTGATTTCTATAGCTTATATAGAGCCATATTAGCTTTGCTTAGTTTGGGGCTAGATAATGTGTTAAAATGTAAATTATAATAATAAACATTTGTATTTACATGCTTATAAAATAAAACAAGGATATTATATTAAGAAAACGGGCTACCTTCCTACCATATATATTTATGTACAGTTTCTACAGTTAAAACATATATTTGAAAATACATTTGTAACCGAAAACTATGTATGTCTTTATACCACCCGTTTAGGGGCTGAATTTCGGGAATTCCTTTCTCAGTACACCTCTACGCACCAAAACGAATATACCGTTGCCTATAATGTCAGTCAGTCAGTCAGGACAAAAATTCTTATAACTGTTCTATACCAGTAGATTTAGTAGTAATATCCATCTATCTGTCTATCTATATAGACAGATAGATAGATACAGGCGTTATTTATTATAGAGCAAGAAACGCATAAATGTGCATGTGTAATCATCGAGAATAAGTAGGTTTAATCTATGTCATCTCGAGGAAAGTGCGGAAATGATAGGAGATAGCACTGCGATTTCCTTTCCCGATGTAAGATAGTTTGTCACTTTTGAACGGGTTTATTTCTATTTCAATATTTCTCACGAAGAGTATATCTCCATAAAATAAAAGAAAACAAGCGTTATTTTTCAAATGTTATTTTAGGTTCATCAGGTCTACTCTTAAAAACGATAAACGATGTTTCGTACTGTCGTTTTGAGGTACACAACGCGGCAGGTCAGACATTGACAACTTGACGTTGAACAGCTACAGAGAAGCCCCGAATTGTATTACAAAACGACAGTACGAAACATAGTTTATCGTTTCTAAGAGACCTGCTGATGTGTAATTTCTGTGGTATTATAACCACAATTATTTGAGGTCTTAGCAGTGTGCCTAGTTAAAGTAATGCTTCCTTATGCTTTTCAGGCACATGAGGCTTAACACCAGTACGCCTCAGGTTGGTGGACGCAGGGTAGTGCATCGTAAGGCACGTACTTAACGTGTGTGACCTACAAGGCAATTTTATAGCTTTGCTATAGATTATGGTTACCACTTAACATCAGGAGGACCATGTGCTTGTTCCACCAGCAATATTACATATGCAGACACATTTGTACCTACTCTGGGGCAACTTTTTTATTCAAACTCCTATATACGGGACGCTGTGATAGGGATTTTAGATATTGGAGATCACCAGTGTCTGGTCGGAGTGACTCCGCCTTCTGACCCTTTAAGGTCGAAAGGCAGAACTTTTGGCGATATTACATGTGTGTTAGTGGAAGCGGATATTAAAATGCAATAACTTTATATCCGTAGATATAAACTTAATCAACTGTTGCGTAAGTGTTCCAGTAACATTTAGATATTTTAACAGACGTGTGCAAAATAGTCGTACACTTTTTAGCATTACTTCGCTAAAGAGATACCGCCGTTTTCTCAACATCTTTAGACATTGACGACCGAAGTGGCGCGGCGAGCGAATGTCCGCCTACGACGCAGGAGGTTACGGGTTCGATCCCCGCATTGGGATAAATGTTTGTGTGATCTGCAAATATTTATTCCGGGTGTTCTGGGTACTTTCTATGTATTATAAAAAATATCTATGCATGTAATACGCGATAAATACCCGTGCATCCCCAATCGCGAAAGTTTAAAAAAGACTATAATATCTATGTATTTTCTCTGTAGAAGGCCTGTAACCTGATGTTTATTTTTCAATCAGATACTTAATGTTTGTTTACGGGCCCCTGGCATTGCCCGTATGCACAATTTAATTAATTTTTGTTACCCAAGGCACTTCCGTTCCGAAATGTAAATTAATAGCAAGGCCACTAATACCACGTACTATGCAGATTTCATGGATATTGGTTCAATTGTTTACGTGAAAGTAGCACCGAGGCACACTTTCGCAGTACTGAGAATGCAAAAATATATTTTAACTCAGTACAAATAGGTGCTCAATCACAATGCCTTTATTTTTTTGTTCAATACTTACTAGTTACTACTGCTACTGGACGCTTATAAATAGGTAGTTAACTTTTGGTTTTGATAGCTTAGCACTAGGGAAATTGCTTATGCTATAATATATATATATATATATATATGCTAAGCTTACTAACTATATCTATTTAAAGTTTAATCCAAATCAGTCCAGTTGTTACAGCGTTATTAAAACCTTAAAAGAAACGACGTGATAGATTTCGCGCAGTCGCTGCAGTTGTCAAAATTAGTACCAATAATCCAGCAAGTATTGTCGCTATATTCTATGTAGAACTTTCGAATTCCCGACAAGCGGCCAACCGCGCGGCCACCGAGCGGCCGCGTGCGTCAATCGCGTAGTATTTTTCGCACCGTATAAACGTCAAAACACACAGGCCAACACTCATTATTTACTATTAGGTCAATAACTAAAGTAGAAAAACCTCTGAAGTAATTTAAGAAATAACTGTGTAATATAGTATATTTTTAATGTTAGACAAACGTTTAAACGCAATCCCCTAATGTTAGGCAATGATGCGGTTAATCATGAAGCAAGTAAGCTTACCGTAAACGCTAACTCTAATCTACTTTTGAATTTAAATAAAGTTTTACACACGATTACTTAAATATGTCGTCCGTCAATTACTACGATCACCAATCCGCTTGCTAAGCGTGGTAACTATGGCAAACCTTCCCAAATATGGGACCGGCTATGTCCAACAGTAGACTTATTTAGGCTGATGATGTGACGACTTAAATCAGTCGTTCACCCCAAAACTTAGTTGAAATTCAAGCCATACAAAAGATCCCTTCGGCAAAAACAAGTTGGTAAACTACATTCTTGCAATAAACATAAACAAGGAACGAAAACGAAGTTTATTAAAAAAAACAAAAATACTGTGAGTCAAATGGAATGCGACCCGATAACCTTGAGCAGAGGGCGACCACTCACAGCCAAGACAATAGCAAATGGACTAGACATTGCAACTAAGAGCTAACTCGAGTGGAAACAAAACAATTTATTTTATTGAAGTAATACTTCTAATGCGACTTCCAACAATGGAGGGGGTATGGGGGGCACAGTTCTTTCTTTCTTTCTCTCATAGCCAGTTACGTTTCGTATATTAAAGAAGTTTTACTTCAGTCACACTCGTTTCTTTTATAGCTGAAACTTATTTCTAATCGGCAAACCTCAAGAAAGAAATAATAGTAATAATAATGCTGAACAATCCATACAGCATCATCTAGCCCCAAGCTAAGCAGAGCTTGTACTATGGGTACTAGATGACTGATATACTTATTACAAGACATTACTTATGCATATATATTTTTTATTATATATAGAAAATACCCGGAAAAAATATTTGCAGATCGTACAAACATTTATCCTTAGGCGGGAATCGAACCTGCATCCTCCTGCGTCGCAGGCGGACATTTGCCCACCGCGCCACATCGGTCGTCAATGGTACGTTTTACCTTCGGCAGACCTTTTAAAGGTTTTATCACTATAATAATCAGCTTGAAGAGTTTACTGCTGGACATTAAGTTTTCAGGAAGAACTACATTGAGTATTCTTCATCCACCGATCTTCCGGTTTCCGGTTCGTGGTTTCATCATTAAAGAATCTTTATTTCTCAGCAGTAGTCTGTTCTACGAGCTATAAGAACTATCCATTGCCACTTCAACTTTTTGAGAGATATGTGAACTTGGTTCTTTTACTTCTTGGTTCATAAAAAAATGTCTATACTAGTATACAATAATTCGAAGAATACAAAGTGCTGAACGGAAAAGTAAAAAAAACAGTACTTAGACGAATCAACTCTTTACATCAATGCAATTTAGACGTGGTTTTCAAACACTTTTTACTTTAAAATTAAACGTAAAAAAACCAATACAGTAAACGAAAACCTTCATAAAGTATTTGAATGTAAAAAGAATGAATTTTACATTGGTTGCGTAAGAGTTTAGTGTTGACATTTTGAATTACATTGCGCGGCATTGAGAATTCAATTGAGAGCTGTTACTTGGTTGCCACGCAGTGTCATTCGGACGTTTACAGTGTCATTAGGAACCATACGTTTACGCCATAAATAGAAAATATATTCGTGTAACGCCAAAGCCTCTTATTTTTAGATTAGACAGCCGTCACAGTTCAGATGGTAGCAGCTCTGCGCTGTAGGTGGGTTCGATCCCCACATAAAACATTTGTGTAATGAACACAGATGTTTGTGTCTGGGTGCTATATTGTATTCTATGTATATGACGGAGACGCTGCTCCAGTATGGTCCAGCTGGTCGTCCGCGATATCTGCACTGATGACGTCACAGCTGTCTTCATTATGGTGATGACTCATGACCGTCGGCAAAACATAAACCGAGTCAAAGAAACATTAAATAAGCCAAAGAAACACCAAGAACGTTGTCACTGTCGTTTATTCCGCACCAAACAAATCTGGTTTTTACAGTAGGTCCGAACGGTGCGGCGGCTCGAGCCAGACTGACCGCCGTAGAGCGCGCCGCCCGTATTTATGCAAAACACAGCCGCGCGCAAGCTACCTCGCCACTAAGAGTGTTTTGCTTTTACGCGTCTTGTTGTTTTTACAATCAATTGATTAATGACCTTGTTGACCTTAAAATAATGAATCAACGCCTAATTAGCTAACAATTCACTTAAAACTGAAACAAAACATTGTGATTTCAAGTAGCTCCGGCGTCTTGCTGACACCAATGTCGCCATTGCGCCGATACGGCCATTCTGACAGGCGGTGCGCGCTCTGCACCAGCCTCTGTTGTGCGTGATGTTTTAGTTCGAAGATTACTCGAAGATTGCTCGAAGATTGCTCGAAGATTACTCGAAGATTACTCGAAGATTACTCGAAGATTACTCGAAGATTACTCGAAGATTACTCGAAGATTACTCGAGGATTACTCGTGGATTACTCGTGGATTACTCGTGGATTACTCGTGGATTACTCGTGGATTACTCGTGGATTACTCGTGGATTACTCGTGGATTACTCGTGGATTACTCGTGGATTACTCGTGGAAGAGGAAAGGCCTGATGCTGTGCTCTGGGCGGTCCTGTTCGCAGTGGTACACAGAGGATCTAAAAAAAGAAAGGTTTTGTACTCATGGATTACTCTTAGATTACTCGTGGATTACTCTTAGATTACTCGAAGATTACTCGAAGATTACTCGTGGATTACTCGTGGATTACTCGTGGATTACTCGTGGATTACTCGTAGAAGAGGAAAGGTCTGATGCTGTGCTCTGGGCGGTCCTGTTCGCCGTGGTACACAGGGAATTTGGGAAATATGACTAGGTTGATGCCGTGTGTTCACAGAGGCCCTAAAAAGGAAAGGTTTTGTACTCGTGGATTACTCGTAGATTACTCGTGGATTACTCGTAGAAGAGGAAAGGTTTGATGCTGTGCTCTGGGCGGTCCTGTTCGCCGTGGTACACAGAGGATTTGGGAAATATGACTAGGTTGATGCTGTGTGTTCACGGAGGCTCTAAAAAGGAAAGGATTTGTACTCGTAGATTACTCGTGGATTACTCGTGGATTACTCGTAGAAGAGGAAAGGTCTGATGCTGTGTTAGACACAGGGGTTCTAAAAGGTAGGAATAATTTTATGTTATTATTTTGTGACTTGGTATGCGAGCTGATGAGGAGGTGGTTTGGATTGGAGTTGTGTCCAATCCCACTTCTGATGACGGAGACGCTGCTCCAGTATGGTCCAGCTGGTCGTCCGCGATATCTGCACTGATGACGTCACAGCTGTCTTCATTATGGTGATGACTCATGACCGTCGGCAAAACATAAACCGAGTCAAAGAAACATTAAATAAGCCAAAGAAACACCAAGAACGTTGTCACTGTCGTTTATTCCGCACCAAACAAATCTGGTTTTTACAGTAGGTCCGAACGGTGCGGCGGCTCGAGCCAGACTGACCGCCGTAGAGCGCGCCGCCCGTATTTATGCAAAACACAGCCGCGCGCAAGCTACCTCGCCACTAAGAGTGTTTTGCTTTTACGCGTCTTGTTGTTTTTACAATCAATTGATTAATGACCTTGTTGACCTTAAAATAATGAATCAACGCCTAATTAGCTAACAATTCACTTAAAACTGAAACAAAACATTGTGATTTCAAGTAGCTCCGGCGTCTTGCTGACACCAATGTCGCCATTGCGCCGATATATATATTTTGAAAAAAAAAATAGGTATGTTAGTATTTTATCACTTATCTTGTTCTCAAAGTCACTTTGCTGTCAAATGCCTATCAGTATTTATTTATTTTACCTTAAAATGTAGAAGGATCTAGAGAATACCTACTTTTGTATTGAAATCTAAATGTAAATATAACAAGCGCTTGAAAGACAACAAAAATAACCATACTGAGCTCAGTAATTATCATGATGAATATCTTCATAATTACTTCCCGTCGAAACACGTTTAGATGGTAAGTGAGGATGATATCATTTCTGCCGTTTTATCTTTACTGTTTAATACCTACCCATCCGACAAAAATGGTATGATATAAGCAGTATATAAATATTTGTTTTGTAAATATGCAGGCAGTTAAAGCCAAGTAAGGGCGCGTTTATACGGCGCGAAAGATTTCGCGCTCGTTGAGAAAATCAGCACTGAGTATCCACCTATCGTCTTTATAAAAAAAAAAGGCAAGACCGCGAGTCAACCGCGTAGTGACCGCGTTGGGCGCTTGACAGGACTTTGAACGTTGTTACTTAGCATATAGACGATACACGGTACTTATTTTCTCAACCGGGCAGGCCTGCTTTGACGCCACGTGGTTTAGAAATTCGAATGTTGTTACTTAGGATATAGAGGCGATACTTGGTGGATAATAGGCATTGATTTTCAAAAACGCACGGCCGCCGCGCAGTTACCGCGTGAAATCTTTCGCGTCGTTTAAACAGGCTTTACAAGAGAAACTAAGTATCAAATTAGGCACTGAAAAGTACGTGTAATATTGTTACCAGCGAGCTGGTTCTAATATTATATTAGTTTGGAACATGATAGCGCTGTGGAAAATGTTAACTAACACTAATTTACATATTTTATTAGTTTAAAAGAGTTCAGTGTCCCTGCGGACGCCTATTAAGTTTGCTGTCACAAATTGACTAACGAGCCACGCACGTTTATTGTGTCACAATAAGTCAGAATTAATAATATATTTAACGAATATAAGTAGGTATGATGACTTAGTTTACTGCTTTTGGGATACTACAGAATCTATGCTATATATTTTAAATAACGTGCTACTGGAACATGCATGGCCTCGTAGGTCACTTTCGTTAAGATCGTGCACTAGCACTGCCCTGCGTCCATTAATCTGTAACATACAGGTGTTTAACCGTAATTTCACCGGCACCCACCCTTCAAACCGTAACACAGCAAGCTGCTTGGCGGCCAAAACAGGCATGGTGATAATACTTCCCCGGAAGAGCCCTTAGTACCACTACTAGATACTCTTATAATATTATTATTACAAGGGCCTATTTCTCGTATTTTTTGGATTTAGATGAGACAGAAACTAACCTTTGATCGTCACAATTGAGCCTGTCAGAAATGTCCGTTACTAAGAAGACCATTTGGAGATTGACTCGATCGAAACTTGAATTTGACGATATTTTGTTACAAGAATTGAGCCTCTGGTCAGCGGATTAAATAGAAGTAAGTACCTACCACTACTACCAGTATTTACTAGTAGTAAGTAGTAGTAGTAAGTATGTAGTACGGGCTATGGAGAGAGCGATGCTGGGAGTTTCACAGCGAGATAGAATCAGAAATTAGGAAATCCGTAGAAGAACCAAGGTCATCGACATACCTCTCAGAATTAGCAAGTTGAAGTGGCAATGGGCAGGCCATATAGCTCGTAGAACCGACAACCGCTGGGGAGTAAAGGTTCTCGAATGGCGACCACGAACCGGAAGATGAAACGTAGGACGTCCTCCTACCCGATGGACTGACGACATTGTTAGAACCGCGGTAAGTCGATGGATGGAAAAGGCTCAGAATCGTTCTTCTTGAAAACGTATGGGGGAGGCCTATGTCCAGCAGTGGACTACTACAGGCTGATGATGATGATGATAAAGTACCAACCTCGATGTATTAACCCAGTGCCAGTACCTTAAGATTTTCTCTATTTCCATTTTATGCCAAGTAAAGTATATTGAGAGGTCATAAACATAGGTCTATTGCCTCGACCTTGGTCAGGCTTTCGCTAACCACAGGGCAAGTCAAGTAAGGGCAGGTTTTAGAAAAGATATTGCTTATCTAGTCTTACAACTTTGCATGTAAATTTTCACTGGTTTAAGTTGTGTAATTAAAGTTAACGAGACATAAGGCTACCGTTAATGCATATGGAATGGAGTGCTGGATGTTTGAGGCCTCACAGTTTATTTGGTACTTGTGTACATAGCTTTGCTCTGTAAGTTATATTTGTTTCCTTTACTACCAAGAACAATTTTATTTGTGTGACGAACCAAGGGTTTCTCTCGTATCTGGTTCATGTTCAGAAAAAAAAACGAGTGTGCTTTAGACCACACGACTGAAGTAAAACTTCTTTAATATAAGAAACGTAACTGGCTATGAGAGAAAAAGAGAAAGAACAGTGCTTTTATGGTAGTGTTAAACGTTTAACGCAATCTTGTTGGAAGTCGCATTAGAAGTATTACCTCAAAAATTTGATTATTTTAATTTTTGTTACAATGTAACTGTACACTATATACTTTTTTGAGTTTTTTCTCTGTCAAATTCTTGCTGACAATTATATTAAATAAATAAAATAAATAAATAATGCTGGACAATCCACACAGCATCATCTAGCCCCAAGCTAAGCAGAGCTTGTGTTATGGGTACTAGGTGACTGATATACTTAATACAATATTATATTACATACATAGATATTTTTTATTATACTTAGAAAATACCCAGAACACCCGGAATAAATATTTGCAGATCGTACAAACATTATCCCGAGGCGGGAATCGAACCCGCAACCTCTGCGTCGCACGCGGACATTCGCCCCCCGCGCCACATCGGTCGTCAACTTGTATTTACTGACAAATTTTATCTGACATGTCAGACAATTTCTTGTTCATAATGTGCCTGTTGCAAAACCTTCATCCATGGTATCCTGGGTGATTATTTTTGTATTTGCGAAAGAGGGCAACGTTAGTCTCAATATATTTAAATTGCGCCTTACAAAGTTATTGTTGAAAGGGTCTTTCTATACAATTAATGAATTTGTGACTTATAATATGTGTAATTTAGATTAGGGATTAGGAAATCTAGTTTAGTCATTTTTATTGCATGGTTTTTAATTAATTTTATTATAATTTGTTGTACCTATGTGTTGTGATGTCTATAATTTCAAATACAATTCAATACAATTGTTTATCAATAAATGAATTGAAATGATCCCAGTACGTAACATCTATTGTTTTGTGAGTTGTTTACAATCAAATTACTTTGTTCACAAACAGATGATACTCGGTAGTTCGATTACACAATATCGATTATCCAGAATCGTATCGATTGGTCACTCGATACCTGCCATGCCGTCTCGCGTCATATTCCTCGGCCAGGTGCTTGACAAATCGGACGATGTTTTATTTACTAGTAACTACTCATAGCTTGGTAGGTCGATACTAGACAAAACAGCTGCTGTATTGACAAACTGTTTTATTTATTTTATTTCAGGATTTCTTCATTTCATAAGATGATTTTTAGTACTTTCGAGCATTTTATTCTTAATTATTTATTGCACACAAATAAAAAATAGGATCAAGATATAAACAGAGGACTGGTACAAAGGTGAGCTTAACCCTGAAAAGAGTTTTCTTACAGGAAACCTTTAAGGTTGTGGTGACTGGCGTGAATATACAGTTCTAAGTAACAGAGGAATAAACTTTATGCTACAAAATATAAAAAGATGATCACTTTGAATAATAACAAATTTAACAGACCCGCCTGAGTGATACTAATCCATTGAACTCAAATTCTTTCACACAAAAACAGTTCGTATCTGATTTAGGAGCAAAAAAGAACAAAGAGCGTATTAAAATACCAAAACACGGGCACGCGATCGGGAATCGAACCGGTACCATTATCGTGCCAGACACACCTACCTGTCTCGAAAAGGTGACCCTGTACAGTCGCGTAGAGAGTTGCTTAGAAACTTGAGGCTAAGAGGCCGAAACTCGATTTTCAACATTACGTTTACGCGACGAATGTCAAATTTATTCGTGCCAAACCCTCAGTTATTTCCCAGATGTTCCGTAAAGCATGAGGCGGGCCCCGCTTCAGGCACTTTGCTTACGCTATGCACTGAAAATAACCTAAGCTAATACTTTTGCATGCGGCTGTACAAAAACTTGTTTTAAAGTATACCTATGCTTGTACGCCGTATAGTTTAGTTTAAAAATACACAGAAGGAACCGAAAAAATGTACATTTTCTGTTAGAAAATATTTCTTAGAGAATTTATAGTAGCGTAGTGAAATAGTTTGCAATTGGTACTTCTTTGCTTCATTATCCAGACTATAGTATAACAACAATACAGTAACCTACCACCTATCCAGTACCCATAATTTGAGAGGTTTGTCACTCAAATTTGGGAGGGCATGAGTAGTGGACTTTTATTAAAACATGATCATGTTGACTAGTGCGTGGATGTATTCTTTTGTTATTATTTATACGTAATACTGTTTTTTTATTAAAAAAAACTTGCGTTACTCCTCGTTTAGGAACTATGAGAATTATTTCATTTCACAGGTAGTAAGATAATTTTACTCTTGTTTCATTAAAAAGCTCATTTACTTTATTTATTCATTTTATTGTGTGTTTATGGTCAAGACTGCACAGGTTAGTAAATACGTAGATAACGTAATAATTTTCTTGCACAGTTGTTTCGTCACCATCAGATCATTAGTCTAATTGGTTATAGATTTTTTCCTTATAGAACTGAAACTCCCGCATTTGAAGTTACCTAATCACAGAAGTTATTGGTGCTTTGGGCTGTAGCAGAAACCGCATAATTTAGACAGTTCTTTAATTAACATGAAAAAGTACAGAATGCTTTTAACATTTTCACAACTGGATTCTGAACTATCATGTAGGACACAGACTACAAGACACGTTAGTGCAGTAAAACCTGGAAAAATCTCATGCGGACAAATCTGGTATTTGAATATAAGTTATAAATACAATAATAGTATAGTAATAATACCTACCCTTAAAATCGGTAAAAAAAATAGTAGAGATAGAAATTAGATTCAAAAAAGAAAAATATAAGTCACTAAATCATGTGACTTTTATGATATTTTAATTCAACTGCGTTTTTCAAAAAGCGCAGAAAATTTTCAATTTAATTTAAAATTGTAGTTGATTCGATCGAGGTTCAACATCGGGGAGAAGGAGTTGCGCTTCTACACGAGTGCTGATTATATTTGTGTCAGGCTAGTCAGTCTGGTTAGGCAGAGTGTCTTTTGGCTTCCGGCATCCAATCGGAATTTGGTCCAAACATCTGAAATTGGTCAAGACGGGCATTTTGCAACTTCGCAATGTAGTTACGTGCTTTAGCCGTAAAAGGCTGCGGTTGCCCTAATGAAGTGAGTTATGTACTGAGGTATGGGAACTCGTAATCAGTAATCGCTTAACCAATACGCAACATTTTAATGCCTCATTTGATTACACTAATCTGATGGTAATGGCAAAAATATTTATCAAAGATCGATCATTATAATGTTGTCTGTATTCCAAAATTTGTGTGGATGGAGTCTGTAAACTAGTGGGATGGCTAGAGTCTTGAGTTGATGGATGGAAAGGACTCAAAATCGTTCTTCCTGGAAACGTATGGAGGAGGCTTACGTTCAGTACCTAGCGGACTTTTGCAGACCATTGATGATGATGATGATGATGATACAATATATGTTTGACTTTACAAAAAGCTTGACTATATGCTAGAGTTAGAAAGAACGATCTTGAGCCCTTTCCATCCATCGACTTCTTGCGATCCTAAGGATCCTAACAATACCAGTCTATCGGGTAGGAAGATTAGATCCTAGATTAAGGTCGGGTGGGATATTTCTTAAAAAATAATAAAAAAATTGTTTCTAAAATTATAGTATAACAGTGATACTTGTGATTGAACTTTGTCTTGATTTAATAAGGCATATTAAAACAAAGTGTAAAAAAAAAACACCTTTACACATTGGTTAATTTCTTGGTTCTAAACTTTTTGTATAATTCAGAATTTACATAAACTGTATATTCGTTATTGGAACTCTGTTTTCTAATTTTGTAGGTTAGAACGTACTTACTATAGGTAGAAAATAAATTTCAAAACACCATCCGCACACTGCTCCCAAATAATATAATTCAGAATAATAATATGCCTTATTATTGTAAAGCTCTGCTTGATTGATTGGGGTGTGTGTGTGTGTGTGTGAAAAGTGTGGTGCTTAATAAGAAAAATGTTTTGTACTGCTCCAAGCAGTGCTGTTTATAAACATCAGAAACAAACACCTAAGCTCTAAGTAATGAAAACCTGATCGCAGCTACGGACGTCGAATGAAATCTATCCAATTAATGCATCACAATCTATAATTGATCACTTTCGAAGCCTTCACGAGCCTACAAAGGAAAGTAAGCTCATCTATACGACCAGTTGGCATAGGCTAGTAATGCGTTAACTAGCCTATGCCACAGGGAATCAGAAATGGCTGTAACACTGTACACAAACAACACTCAAAGTCACTTTCGAATGAGTAAATATGTCATCTATACAAATAAATAAAATTGAAGTGTCTGTTTGTAATATTAAAATAACCTATTTTTACTACATGCATAGGAATGTATATACGATACATATACCAAAATAGCATTTTTTTAAATTTTTGTCTGTTTGTCTGTCTGTTTGTTCCGGGTAATCTCTGGAACGGCTGGACCGATTTCGACGGGACTTTCACTGGCAGATAGCTATGTAACAAGGAGTAACTTAGGCTACTTTTTATCCCTAAAAAATAACGGGAACGGGAAAAAACTGCCACACGGGCGAAACTACGAACGGCCGCTACTTAATGCCATATTAACGCCATCTGTTGGCGATATCGAGTACTACTTCAGTTAAGATTTGTAAGTAAACATGTTTACCGCCCAACGAAGTGGGCACGGGTCAGCTAGTGACTAATAAAAACAAAATGTTTGTAGATCTTTTAAATAATTTATAAATTATACAACGATAAACATAACATAGATGTGACCGTCCATGTTCTACATTTTATTTTATTTAAGTTTAAGAACAGTACCTACATGAGTAGGTATTATGACTATTAAAATATTTAGTAGCATACCTAAGGATATCAGACAACTACCGACAAGACAATTTAAAACTGAACTCTATGAGTGGGTGGCTAATAAGTGTTTTAATAATATTGATGAGCTTTATTCAGTACCTATGCAATATTAATAATCTACATTTTTGCACGCCTACTTCATTAGCGAAGTATGTGAAACAAATCTACATAATACCTACCTAGTATTATATATTTCACCATATTTCAGCAAATAAACCATTTCATTTCATTATTTTCACTTAAATTTCTATTTTCTCCCTGTAGACACCGTGCAGTCAGAAAACAAAAGTTATTTTATAATGTGTAGGTAGGTACGAGTATGTTCAATATTTGTGTAAAACAGTAAAAATACTTTATTAACAAAATGTTTGTGCGGTATTTAAAAAAAAAATAAGAATCCGTTCGTGTGATACACCTAGGTACTACTACTGCGCGAAGAGTAATCTTTAAAATTTTCAGGTCACGAACTGTTTACCTAACTGTTCTAAGGTTCCTCTTAATTTAAAATAATCACAGACAAGCTTGAACGTACTTCTGCCTACCCGCAAATATACCTACTTAGTAAAAAAACATTGAAAATATTTGAGTTTTTTGATGACATTTGCCATTTCCTTCCACTAGGTAGGTAATTAGGAAATATAAACAAATGTTTCATGTTTTATTTAAATTTTTCTTATTGTTTATACAAACAACACAGTTCTCATTGTTTGAGAATACTGTAGCGTTGTTGGTCAGAACATTAGTTCCATTTTTCGAACTAGATGTCGCTACAAAAAGAGACACGATCCTAGAACGCGCTATCGATGCGTTTTAGAGAATAGACTGGGTCGTGCGGTGATCCTACATTGTTACAAAATACAAAATACAAAATTACAAATCATATTTATGTGCGTGCGCTATTTATAACTAAATAGCACGCAGGAACGAAATTAATTAACTATTTCATACGCCCTAAGTAAATACATCGAAACTCCGATAAGCAATAAGTACAAAATTTTGTCCTGCAAGTGCAACCCGTCCGAGCCCGCGGGACAAAATGTGCAGTGTGCATGTGCATGTGCATGTGTGGTACGTAACGTCCGTTCTTACGTTATCTATAATCGGTTATTTGTTTTTGTAACTGTTACTAATTAGATAAAGTTTTTTTGTAAATCTTTCGAAAACACGTGTATTGGTGAGGTATCTAACAATTTTTTCTTTTTTTTTACAGAAGGAGGCAACGGAGGCCGCGCGCGTCGATGTCGCGGACGCGTTCTTGGCTCGACAACACGGTTTACGGTTACCATTCACAGTGTAGGTACTAACTGGCACATAAACACGCAATATAAATAATGTCGGCACGAGTTCGACGATGTTCGACACTTGGACACTTGGACAGGGTCGTCGCCGATACCCATTTAAATAGCAACAACGTTAGTGATCCCAGAAGATTGAAGGTGTCTAGGTGTCCCCACTAAACCCTCGGATGCGATCTTACGTGCGCGTCTACAATAAATATTTACACAGAGCGTACCTACTCATTACAATTTCATTTATTACGAGTATACTACCTACAAATTATACTAAATTCATGCTTATTGAGATGTTGTCAAACATCGTCGCTCAATATAAATTATGTACCTATATGCTATGCATTTTTCATATAGGCTTTATATAGGCGCTGATTTTTTATATAGGCGCAGGAATCTAACTATGCCTACCCGAACAGGCAGACACGTGAGGGCAGACGTCGTTGTCGGACGCATGCGTTTAGAGAAATTTGCGCTATAGAGAATTACATTTTTCGATCCAGTAAAATTATTTTATGGTTTCGTATAATTTTTGAAGTAAGTATTTTTTATTAGTTAGGTCCTGTAAATTAATTTTGTACATACTTAATATTTCGGGATATTTTAGTTCATAGGTAAGATAGTTTCCGTTATTTAAAAAAAATCCGATTTGCTTTTATTTCCTTTTTTGAATTAATCTAATAGGTCGTAGTAGGTGTAAAACTAACCTAACCTACTTACCTTCTACTCTTTTTATGCAATGGTTGTAAATAAGTATTGATAATTTAATTTCTTAGTTTCTTTTTTTCCATTTAAACGTGACTTAAACACATCGCCGTGCGGTGAGCGCATCATTATTACTACGTAGGTACTTATTACTCTCTTTTAACCAAATGCTATACCCAAATCTATACCGTTCTTTTAATATTAAAAGTACGCAGACGAAGTCGCGGGTACCAGCTAGTATTAAGTATTATTTAAGCCTGTAGTACACAGTTCTTTTTAACATTGATATACTATCTTTTGGCTTCAATCTCACCTGCTGGTAAGTGACAAAGAAGCCGACGATAAAGAATAGAATAATAAAAATAAATATATAAATAATAACAAATTCAGATTATAGTGTTCAGAAAAAACAGACGCTAATAATGAGCTACATTCTTAGGTTTCAACCAAAAACATAAGAATTTGAAAAAGTGACTCAGCTATATTCAATGAGCTACGTCTGGTCTGCACTAACATAAAGGTTAGCTTTCCCCTGTAGCAGGAAAGTCAGTTTTCATTATCATCATATTAGGTCCGAGAGCGAGATTGATGAAAACGAGAATGCCATCAACGATTTTGTCGATACTTATTTCGTTTAATCGATTACATTAGATAAACAAATCGTTGGAGTTCATAATCGGGGGAATAGTAATAGTAAAACAAGCGGAAATGTGCACAATATGCTCATATGTCACTTTTTAAACTTTAGAAGGTGGACTGACTAGTCACGCAGTGGACTATAGGGGGGGTCTATTTAGTAATAGATAGGGATGGACTATAAGGGGGGGTCTATTACTAATAGGGCTCTGCTCTATATGTTAATACTATTACCTATCAATGTATGTACATGTCATTGCATTATTGTAGATGATTTTTACAGGTAGGGGTAAAATTTTTTATCGTTCCCTTATTAACTCTATTAATCCGTATTTTTTTTTATCTTACTTACTGAAAAATAATAATAATAATAATAATGCTGGACAGTCCACACAGCATCATCTAGCCCCAAGCTAAGCAGAGCTTGTGTTATGGGTACTAGATGACTGATATACTACCCCTTAATTTGGCCTTTATGCGCTTTACACTCGAGAATCTTTAAGCCTAAGAAGGGTAGTCAGATGTACGTCCAAATATTACGTTTGGTACCTAGTTGATATTCCATATGTGACATGTTGCAAACTCATCACCGCTACTAGAATACTAATTTTTCAACAAAAAGTATGTTTTTATAAGGTTCGAACAGGGCCTTCAGGATTCCGGAGGTGTTAACTATTAGCTCTATAGGCTTCACCTTCACACTATGATTAAAAACTGCATAAACCAGGAAGTATTAAACACAAAGAAAAGCAAATACTAGATAACTTGTTTAAACCGTGTCCTTATCTCATTGTTTACTAACGTATACCAAATGATGCCTATTTCTGCTTCCAACTGGCTGGCTGTGTTCCGGTTTGAAGGGTGGTGATCGGTGTAATTACAGGCACATGAGGCTGAACACCTGTGTACCTCAGGTTGATGGACGCAGAGCAGTGCATTGTAGGGCACGTTCGTGACCTACAATATAATGTTTTGCTATAGGCGATGGTAACCACTTGACATCAGGTGAGCCATAAGGTTGTCTCATCAGCAATTACATAAAAAAAACTATAAACGAGAAGCCACGTTCATAAGGTGCTGACTTACTAACTTAATCTACTTACTATTTTAATGTAGGTACCTACAATCCGAAATAAGGTTATTTCCTCAATTTTTAACATCATTACGGAACTATGAAAACCGTATATTATGATATATTCATTCATTATTAAAATTTCGATCGAGCCAAGTACCTTCCGCGTTACGAGTTACATATAACTATTGATAATTTATGAATCAATTTATCATTAACATCCTGTAGAAGTCCAATTCTGGACATAGGCTTCCAGGAAGAACGATTCTGAACCCTTTTCATCCATCGACTTCCCGGTCCTAACAATGTCATCAGTCCAACGGGTAGGAGGACGTCTTATATACATATAAACTATAATTCGATTTCTGTGGTAAAGACGCAGAAGTAAGTCCATCTAATGCTTGGTTCCAATATCTTACACTTATCCATTAATATCACTAAAAACAGTTTCAGATAAGCCGTCATCTCATTGGCATGATGATGATGTATATTACTCTGCTTCTATTTTGAACGATAATCCTAGAATAGTCTATAATACGATTTTTTTTGAAAGATGCCTGAAGACATCGCTATGTTAATCCAAAGCAGGATTTAACTCTGGCATTACGCAAAGAAATGCTGTAAGCGACATATGTGAAAGTATTCGCACACATACATAATACATACGGACAGACCGATTGTTTTCACCGGATCGCGTGAATATTAATAGTAAAAGTGATTCTGCTGTGTGGAGAATCGCTAATCATTTTTAGGGTTCCGTACCCAAAGGGTAAAACGGGAACCTATTACTAAGACTCCGCTGTCTATCTGACTGCTGTTTGAAATTGAAAAAAAAAAAGAGTTGAAATTTTCACAAATGATGTATCTCTGTTGCTGCTACAACAAATACTAAAAAACAGAATAAAATAAATATTTTAGGGGGCTCTCATGCAACAAACGTGATTTTTTTGTCGTTTTTATTATAGATAATGATATGGAACCCTTCGTGCGCGAGTCCGACTCGCACTTTGCAAAATTTAATGAAGAAAATATAATGTTATTTTCTATTATTTTACTTTGTAAATTACACTACTGTTGTAATTGTATTAAGTATAATCGGTTATCTAGTACCCATAACACAAGCTCTGCTTAGCTTGGGGCTAGATGATGCTGTGTGAATTATCCAGCATTATTATTTTTTACTTCCCCGGGCGAGCTTTTCACTAAGAGCTCTACTACTACTAAATAATACTACTGCTAATAAATAAATGTAGAATACCAAAAACTGCAAAATGTCGGTGTATACTAAATTAAATATTTCGATGTACCTCTGACACCCATTAAACATTGCGAGGAACTGGCGCTTAGATTCACCTAGATGTCGTTTCAAGATGATCCCTGCGGATATTATTGTATAACAAGAATCTTAAGTCGATACTTGGTACAAATAAATCTGAGGGAATATCTTTTGCCCCTGGGAAGACGTGAAATTACCACTTTCTTAAATTTCATACGCGACAAGTGAGCCTATCATGTGTTTGTCAATTTTATAGAAGAATTTCATAGATAGGTAGATATGTTATATAACAACTAGATCAAATGAAAGTAAAACAACTATCACAGGAAAGTATTAGAACGCAATGTTTACTGACGTTTTTCCGACGTGTGAACATCCAACCATTAAAATTAACATTGATATATGCAAATATGTTAATTTGTTGGACACGCTTAGAAACTATTGCCGTAACTCAGCAGAGACTTTTAACTTTTATTATGATGTTTATTGGGAATTTATTCAAATACTAAAAACTGAACACTTTCATGCAACTAGGTCATATTTTAAATATAATGCAATTTCGTTTCTTTCACGATTGCAAGATATCAAGTGATGAAAAGATTAAGTAAACAAATGTCGTGACTGACTGACAAATAGAATAAACAGGCCTTTGCATTTAGATATCTTAAACGCCGCTTAGATGCGGAGAAGTATTGTTTATTTTA
This sequence comes from Electrophaes corylata, assembly GCA_947095575.1. NCBI lineage: Eukaryota > Metazoa > Arthropoda > Insecta > Lepidoptera > Geometridae > Electrophaes > Electrophaes corylata. The sequence goes on from OX352720.1 coordinate 5,509,234, forward strand.
ATAGACAATTTATCTTTATTGTACGAGTTACTGATGGAACCAGCAGATGACCCATCAAGCAGTTTTTATCGCCTATAACAAAGCACTACCTCGCAGGTTACGTTTGTTAGCAACGTGCCTTAACAATGCACTGATCTGCGTCCATCAACCTGAGGCATACATGTATTAAGCCTCAGTTATGAACTAAGGAAGGAATTATTTTCTAAGAAACTCCTGAAATACAAATAGATTGACGCGTGCGAGGTTGCACGCGTTCTTCTAGTCTATAATATAAAAATGAATCGCAAAATGTTCGTGAGCGCATAACTCAACAACGCCTGAACCAATTTGGCCAATTCTTTTTTTAAAATGTTTGTTGAAGTTCAAATATGGTTTTTACGGCGAGAAAAATTCGAATAATTGCCGGAAAACCCCTAAAAACAGCCCTTTTCTTTTTCCCATACAAACGTTTTCTAACTAAAACGAGCTTTATTGCTATAACATAAAGTTCATATTGAATTACAAGCACCCACTGTTGTTTAAACAATGTAGGTATGTTCCTAACGTCAAAGAGTCAATTTGCACTTTATTACCTCTGCACAAAGTTCAAATTCAATCATATCTATCAAAACAGTGTGCGTTGGAGCACAGATAAACAAAAAAAAAGAAAACGAAATCGAATAGTTCAATTTGGTCGGCTTCGCGATATTATTTCATTTGTTTTACTTTAAAATGCATTAGTTTTCAAGTCATTACAATAGTCAAACAAAACCAGCGTTACCAAAAGTGTTTTATTATTTTAAGTTTTTATTATTTCATATCCTTATTTTAAATACGGCTTGAAGGATTTAACTCCAAGTCATATCAAATTTAAAAAAAGTTGAAACAACAACAAACTGTCAATGTCAGTGTTTTTTTTTCTTGGATTTTTGGTTACCTACTCTAATGTTTGCAGTTTGCTTTTGTCAATTGATACACGAAACAAATTCGTACCTATATAGTATTTTGTGCAGTGTTTATTGTGACAAAATAATCTATACAAATAAATAAAATTGAAGTGTCTGTTTGTAATATTAAAATAACCGCTTTTTACTACATGCATATGAATGTATATGCGATACATATACCAAAATAGCATTTTTTTAAATGTTTGTCTGTCTGTCTGTCTGTTTGTTCCGGGTAATCTCTGGAACGGCTGGACCGATTTCGACGGGACTTTCACTGGCAGATAGCTGATGTAACAAGGAGTAACTTAGGCTACTTTTTATCTGAACGGGAAAGAACTGACACGCGGGCGAAACTGCGAACGGCCGCTATTTTATGCCGTATTAACGCCATCTGTTGGCGGATGGATGGAAGTGGCTAGCTTTATTCTTTAACAAGTTGTTACGAGAAGAGGCGATCCCGGACGAATGGTGCAACAGCTCGCTGGTGCCCATCTTCAAAAACAAGGGTGATGTACAGGATTGTAACAACTATAGAGGAATAAAGCTCATGTCACACAGTATGAAAATTTGGGAAAAGGTTGTAGCGCGACGGATGAGAGAAGAAAGTGAGGTATCACAGAACCAGTTTGGATTCATGCCTGGGCGCGGGACTATGGATGCCATCTTTGCGCTTCGTCAACTTTGTGAGAAACACAGACGAGTACACAAAAATTTGCATATGGTGTTCATAGATCTTGAGAAGGCGTATGATAGAGTACCCCGAGAGGTTCTGTGGTGGAGTATGAAAGTTAAGGGAGTGCCTGAGAAGTACATACAGCTCATTCGAGCTATGTACGATCGAGCGAGTACTCACGTCCGGTCTGAGGCCGGAGTTACCGCCAAGTTCAATGTGGGTGTAGGCTTGCATCAGGGGTCGGCTTTGAGCCCTTATTTGTTTTTCCTGGTGATGGATGCTCTGACATCAGACATACAGGAAGAAGCACCCTGGTGCATGCTGTTTGCCGATGACATTGTTCTGGTTGGAGAAGATGCGCTCGAGGTCCAGAGCAGACTAGGAAAATGGTGGGATAAATTGGAGAGTGTCGGACTGAAGATCAGTAGAACCAAAACAGAGCATCTGTTTTGTGACTTCGGTGGTCCATCCAATTTTATCCCAATAGCCTTAGATGGTGTATTAGGGATACACCAGTTTGTTCCGATTTCGGTACCTCGGCTCATTGATACAGAGCGACGGCGATATTGGCCGAGACGTGAAGAATAGAATAAATGCGGGATGGATGAAATGGCGACAGGTCTCAGGAACCACGTGTGATCCGAAAATGCCCCTTAAACTTAGGGGGAAAGTTTACAAAATGATCATTAGACCTGTCGTATTGTATGGATCTGAGTGTTGGACAACTAAAGGGACTAATGAAAGAAGGGTACTTGCTGCAGAGATGCGAATGTTGAGATGGATATGTGGAGTTACTAGAATGGACAAGATACGAAATGAGTATATCAGGGGTAGTTTGAAAGTAGCGCCAGTGACGGAAAAATTGAGGAGCAATAGGGTAGCGTGGTATGGGCATGTCATGAGGAGGGATGAAAGTCATTTAACCTTGAGAGCGATGAACATCAATGTTGATGGATATGTGGGTAGAGGTAGACCAAAGAAAAGATGGATGAATTGTGTGAAAGATGACATGGATAAGAAAGGAGTGAGTACAGATATGACGGCTGATAGAGGGGAGTGGAAGAAAAGAACATGTTGTGCCGACCCCACATAAAGTGGGATAAGGGCAGGAAGATGATGATAACGCCATCTGTTGGCGACATCGAGTACTACTTCAGTTAAGATTTGTAAGTAAAAATGTTTACCGCCCAACGAAGTGGGCACGGTCTGCTAGTACTAGATAAAACTTGTTGACCGATGATCTCATGTTATGTTCTCAGTTAATCTCTATGGAGGCTATTACAGTATTTCTCGGTGCAAGTGTGTGTATTAGTGGGTAAGTGTTAGGAAACTAGGCTTACAATGTCAAGTGACTGGGTGTAAGGTCCAATAGAGGGGGCAAGGGAGGGCAGTTTTGTATTTATGTTTCTACTATTTTTAAGGTGTATACCCTGTATACCTTTGTGAAAAACAGTTTATAATAGTTGCCTTCTGGTTTATTAAGGCCAATATCAAGTTAATTGTTAACAGTACCCATTGAAGGCGTAATGGCATTATTTTTTTATCAATTAAAGTGATACGGTGCCCTTCAAAAGAACATAGTATAAACTGGTTTCATTTACGAGTGTGTTTTTTATTGCCAAGGTCATAAAGCACATTTTTGTACTACTCTGAGGCTGTATAAGCGTGCCAAGGTAGAGTCGTGCGTTCACACAGTCACAAGTGGTAATGAGGCATAATTTCACTGTTATATGAGACCAAGTGTGATTGAGGACCCTCTCAGTTTAAGATGAAATGTATTTAAAAAATCAAATCGTACATTTGTCAAACACATCAACATAAAATGTGTAAAGCAAATAAATGTCTGCAAAATTGAAATGAAGAATGATAATTGTAAGAATGACCCAGCAAAATGAGAATTACGAGTTATGGCCGTGAATTACGGCACGGGTTATGCCAACTTTAATGTGACAGCTGTCAAACTTGCGTGTACAGGTCCGTTTTGTGCGGAAATGAAAGTGTGAGTTTTGTTGGACAACTCTTTCGAATTTGCGCCAAGTCAACTCAAAGATTTGTTGAAGTACCAACTTTCTCGGTGTTTATATTTCACACGACTCAGACGTAACTGCCAAGTAAAAAGTTTTAAACTTTGTTAACATAAGAATTAGATTGGAATTCTTGGTGATATAATAAAAATTACAGCAGAGAAATTGCGGAGTTTGCGCCATGTTTACGTGTTCCAATACACGCAAGATTTCTTTTCTCGAAAAGCGTCGGATTTATAGTATCAGATTAATTCTCAAATGAGAACACATTGTCATGTTATTTTTAAACCAATTCTGGTTTTTATTGCTCTTGCTTTCTTCCTAGAAATATATGGGGGTCCGGGATGCAACAATATTACACTTTAATTTTCACTGTCAACACCTGTGCTAAGACCTCAAATACTGATGATTAAAAACCAACAAAATTACAGGTCAGAACCTTAAATAACACTAAAAAAAATTTAACTCAATTAAAATTTAAAAACTCTGTTGTTTCCAAAGATGTCAGAAAACGAATCACAAACTTCTTTTTTCTATGGCATGTGTTCGTCATTTAAAATATGTTAGATAATTCTGTCAATGCCAAGTGAATCCTTAATAGATTGTAAGTTTTTATACAAGTCGGTCAAATTCCGTCAAATCAGGCTGTCATTGGTTTTGAAAAAAGAAGTATCAACCTCGAGCATCTCAGTCGATTAGTCACCCACAGCTCCAGAGCTGTCTTTTTTTCTAATTTAAGTCACTGTTCAACGACCTTCTTTCAATTGCACTGCAAGAATGTTGAAACTAACTACATACATTCATGATTTCGACCAATCGAATCAATAATTCATAGACAAATTACTGACTTAATACTTATCTCATTAAATTTAAAACATAAACGTCTTAAGCTATTGAAATAGTATAATAGTATATTGACGACCGATGTGGCGCGGCGGTCGAATGTCCGCCTGCGACGCAGGAGGTTGCGGGTTCGATTCCCGCCTCGAGATAAATGTTTATACGATCTGCAAATATTTATTCCGGGTGTTCTGGGTATTTTCTATGTATAATAAAATTATCTATGTACGTAATATATTGTATTAAGTATATCAGTCATCTAGCACCCATAACACAAGCTTTGCTTAGCTTGGGGATGATCCTGTGTGGATTGTCCAGCATTAAAAAATAATAATAATAATAATATATGGAAATAGTAAATATACAGTTTTTAACAAAAGCCCTGTTTATTCCGTTTCTGTTTATGCAAAACTACGCTAGTTTTGCATTGAAATTAATGAAAAATATATGAAAAACATGTACATATACATTCAAGTATAATTCAATAATTTCCCTAAATATTACCAAATTTTACGACGCTAACATTTTAAGTTTTTACTGACACATTTTTCTGACATCTAGGTGATACATTTTTATATTTTTTTGAGAGCTACGGCACTGCTATCCCGTCCATTCTACCTTGTAATAAAAGTACGTAAAAACTTACGTGCTAGAAATGTAGAGTAAAAACTGGCCACCTGAAAAAGAAAAGAAATAAGTTATTGTGAGTTAGATAAAAGTAAGAATACACTACGCCTACTACTACAGACCGGTCAGTGAATAAACGAGACAAGCAAGGTGGAGATAGTGGGTGGATTCTATAATAAAACGATTTATTGTAATCAACGTGCTTTATGAACTTGTAGTCACTTTGAATTGGTACTTGCAGTAGTATAAATGGCAAAATAAGTTTGCTAGGAATTACCTCTTATCTTTACCTAATATTGCGCCTATTCAACCAGTCGTTTTGAAATGTTTTGGGTATAGCCGGATTTACACGAAAATTTGCACCAAAATAAGACAGTAAATTATGTATCTCTTTCTATCACTCGAAGAAACATAATTTATGGCTTTATTTTTCACGCGACGCAAACAGTTTTATACTCTACGCAACATCAAGGTTAGGCATATGTATAAACTTAATTAAATGGCTGCCTACTTATAATGACGATTTTAGCTAGAACAGTTATTCTGTCTCTGGAAACGTCTTCAGGCCAAGAATTTAGTCATCTCTATGTCGTCTCGCTCCACAAATCTAGAAAATTATCAAATTGCTTACAATTTGTGTTGCTTGTTACTAAGTAGGTAATGTAGAGGAAAATGTAGGTAGTTCAACTAGATGAAATATGCATGCAATTGAATAGAAATAGGATATCTTCGTACAGTCGCCTGCACTATATAAAGTTCTCACTCAAAATTATTGTTCAGACATATGTCATTTGTTTTGTATCATGTCAGAGTACCACGGAAGACGATAAACGAAGCTTCGTATTGTCGTTTGAGTTACACTGGAGGGCAACTCAGTACTCGTTTTACAGTCAAGTTGTCACTGCCTGGCATGCCACGAACGTCTATTCTCGATTGTCCCTACCCCCAGTGTTCCCGCTAAGAACAATCGGGATTTTTTTTCCCGATTGCTCCTACCTTTCAATTTCACTCAATACAATAGTTCAATCTACTATAAAAAAACGAATTTCTGTTCGTTAGTCTCGCTAAATCTCGAGAACGACTGATCTGATTTGGCAAATTTTGGCCTTGAATTATTGAATTGAACCAGTAGATAGGAACAATGGCAAAATATTTTTCCCGATCGTACCTAGTAAGATCGTAGCTAGGAACAATCAGGAAAAAAATTCCCGATTGTTAAATAAAAGAATAAAAGTATTCGGAGTGTATACAACGCTGAAATATACATTTTAAAATTTGTACTTTTTATAAAGGCCTTTATAAAAATATTTTTTTTTACCCACAAAGAAAATTTACTTCTGTTTTTATACAACTTGTAGATAAAAATAACTGATAGCCCATTTCATTCATGTACACATAGTAAGTAGTATCACCTTATATCAAAGCATTGCCGCGCAGGTCACGCACCTTAGGAACGTGCCTGATAAGTTTAGTAAAAGATAGTCATAATTTATGCAATAATAATCTTTTCAAAGATTTGACAGATTTTTTATAAGGCCTTACGTATAACTTTTATTTTTATTAAGACTCGTGGCGAGAAATCTGATATTAATTCCGAAATCTATGACTCATGTTACGTGTGAAATTTTGCCAACATTCTACTCTGCGAAAGTATCGCCTACCCACGTTACTAGTTTATAGAGCAATACGCTAATATATCGATTAATTTTAAACATTATATTCATTTAAGCGTCATAAAGCAATTATACTGGGTGATGGGAGTGGCTGGTCGGTACGAAATGTCTGAAAGTTGAACTGCCTGGCTTTCACCTGTTCTGTGAGTAGCGGCAGGTTAACATAACAATCGCTTTGAGCTTTGAATGACGCGGTTTATGTTAGTAAACAGGTTCGCATAACTACTAGGCTTGGCCACTTGTATACATACATAGGTACAGTCGCCTGCAATTATATGTATACAAAACGTAATTTTCAGAAACATATACACAGACTATTATCAAAATTGTACGTATGTATGTGTAAAAAACTGACGTTATATTCAGTACATCACTTTTGTGACTTAGAAAATTATATTTTGTATACATACAAGCGACTGTACCTACACCACACATAGTATGTAATCATAATTACATTGTAATATATTATTATGCTGGCGAACCGCGCGCATCTTCGTCCGCGTGAAGTTTATTTCATACAAAATTCAACCCCTGCTGTACTGGTTTATGGGTCTCCCTGAGCTGAAAAGGATGCGTAATACATTTTTCCATCCAAAAAACCAAAAAAAAAAGACAAAGATCCTTATAACTGGTATAGATATAGATTTGGGTATGAGTCGAATGTGACATTTGAACGTGCTAGCTGACTACCCCCATTAGATATGTTCACGGTATTTTGACTCGGTACTAATTGATATTTAGTGCTAGGGGATTTTAGTTGTCATTTGGTTATTACCGTGCTTGGGGGCTTAAGTCGTCAGTCTTCAAAAATAAATGAAGGAACTGAAGCATGAATTACCACCATCAGCTGTTTGTTAAACGAATAGTTATTTTCGAGTGCAACTAACCATTAAAGTAGCTGAACCCAACTGCATAATAGCTATAATAATTGTAAAGTTCCCCTCTGCGACTTTATTATGAAAAGCAGCTTTTTAGTATTTATTGAGAGCATCCCCTTTATAAGAAAGATATCAGACATAGTAGGGGACTTTTTTTTATACAACTTGCTGATGAAACAAGCAGATGGCCCACCTGATGTTAAGTGGTTACCATCACCTATAACAAAGCATTGCCTCGTAGGTCACGCTCGTTAGGAACGTAACCTACGATGCACTTCTCAGCGTCCATCAACCTGAGGCATGCAGGTGTTAAGCCTCATGTGCCTGTAATTACACCGGCACCCACACCCTTCAAACTGGAACACAGCAAGCTGCTTGGCGGCAGAAATAGTCATGGTGGTAGTACTGCCCCGGACGAGCCCTTCACAAAGAGCTCTACTACTACTAAAACTTAGTACTATAATAATATAGTGCGATTGAAGCAAAATAGTTTCTTCATGCAAAGTTGTACTACCTAATGCCAGTACCTATTTAAGTATTAGTCACTTACCATGAAAATAATTTAACAAACCAAAACAGCTTCAAAATTCAAGAAGCGTCACCACCGCAATTTAAAGCTTTTCCATGTAAATGGGATAACCTTATAGGCGCGTACAGTCAAGCAAACTAAAATAGACTGTAACCTATAGAGGTAAGGTTGAAAGTTAGGTGCAGCGTGTGTTGTCCCGATCGCCCCCATGCCCGGATGCCTGCTGGTATTCTACTTGGGTCGCGTCCGGCACGCTACAAAAACTGTTATGCGTTAGACCTGGATACTGACGCCTAAGCTGGATTTATTGATGTTCTTTGTATTTCAATGACAAGGATCTAGATTGATAAACCGCTGACACATTTCTACCGCGACAAATTGCTCAATTGGACAGTAAAAGTTGTGCTTTTGTAATTTTTTATGATACCAAATTTGTTGTGATACCACGTTATTTTTCTAAAAATATTCTTCTTCTAGCGTGTCAGATTTTACTGGCACACTTTACTGGCTTAGAAATTCGCCACGTCCACGGCAGCACCCATGGCGTAGATTAAGTCTTCCCATGTGCAGTAGGGCACAAGGGGCACAGGAGCAAATGAGGCATAGATTGGATGGGAGCTCCGTAATCGCATTCAGTCCGAGAGATGTCTCGCATTCCCCTTCTGCACACATTTTGTCTGCAGCGGCCTACCTGAGTCCGGAGCCTATTGATAGACTTCCAGGTCGACCACGGAGGTAGGCGCTCTTGTGGAGCTAAGAAATCAAGTGGTGGTGGGTAATTGCTTTCCCCAGCCTGATCTAAAGTTCAGATGGGTGATCTTGGGCAATAAAATAAAATAAACTCAAAATATTAAAGACTGTTGTGTAAAAGACTTTTAATTAAAACATTCGCAATTTATCCTATTTCAAAATGTGCGGAAACCGCAACTCGGCACTCTACGCTTCTATTTTTAGCGTGGCCGTACAATCACCCCTAGCGTCAATTTCATAAGGCGTAATCCAGTTTGTAGGGAGCTTAAGCTACTGTTTACTCGGTTTATTATAGAAAAAACTGTCTATAAAACTTAAATCAACCGAAGATTTAGAGCTCTTAGTGAAGGGCTCGTCCTGCGAAGTACTACCACCATACCTATTTCTGCCGCCAAGCAGCTTGTTGTGTTCCGGTTTGAAGGGTATGGGTGCCGGTGAAATTGCAAGATCATCATTAATAGTAACCACTAAACATCGGCTGGTTACATCAGGTTAGTGGTGATTGACATTTTGATTTGTCATATTCTAAAGAACCTAGTTTAAGGTCGATAAAAATGAGCTGGCTACCATACTCTTGGCAGTATTATGCGAGAACTTTCTTCAATAAGCTTTATTACCATGTGTATCGTCGGCTCATCTTACGTAAGTGTAATCAACGAGGTAGTCGGAGGCATCGGCTACTTTCCAATACATTTTACAGTGACGATATACGTGAGTATTGGTAGCCTTTACCGTTTATTAGGCAAAGCCAATTATTAGATACTTAATAATATCAGATTTGATATAGGGGAAGACTATTTTATTTTATACAAACTTTGTTATTAGTACCTAGTAAATATAGGAACCGTCATGGATTGAATTAAATATCCCGATCTTGAATGCGCAGAATTCATTTTTAGTGTATGCGTGCAATCAGTGTACCAGGTTTTTTTTTATTCTACTGCTGGTGGAAATAAGGCATAAGCATAAGGCACCTGATGTGAAGTGGTAACCATCACCTATAACTAAGCATTACCTTGTAGGACACGCAGGTTATGTACTTTACGATGCACTACTCTGCGTCCAACATACTGAGGTATACTGGTGTTAAGCCTCATGTGCCTGTATTTTCATAGTTAGTACAAGAATAATTTTATCGCGCAGTTAATTTGCGCATCCTTTTCTAAAGGGAGGGTCGCGGGTTGAAAGCCTACCAGAGTAAACAAAGTACCAAAAGTAACTTTGGAGCATTTGAAAAAACTTTAGCATTTTTGTTTAACTTTCTGGGTTATCTTACTAAGTTCAAAAACTTAACTATTAAAAGAGTGCTCGTAATCTGGGACCCAATTCTCGAAACAAAATATCGTCAATTTCAAATTTTGATCGCATCCAATCTCCAAATGTCATTCTTTGAAACTGACATTTCAGACAAGCTTAGTTTTGTTAATGTACTTAATTGTTGCAGGTTCGATTCTGACCTTGGGATAAATGTTTGTACAATCTGCAAATAGTTATTCCGGGTGTTATTTCGAGTATTTTCTACGTATAATAAAAAAATATGTATGTAATGTATTGTATTATGTATATCAGTCATCTAATACCCATAACATAAGCTCTGCTTAGCTTAGGGCTAAATGATGCTGTGTGGATTGTCCAGTATTAATATTATTATTATTTGACTATCAAACTCTAGTTTCTAATCCGTCTCATTGAAATGTACGTAAATCACGCTACTTGATTTATAATTATTGACATAAAGATGATACATAAATTGACTGAGCATTTTACAATATAATAGCAGCCGTGTTATATACAATTATATGCTAATCCATACTATGTTTAACAATTTAACTCTTTTAACACGGAGAATGTGAGACTGTCTTTATCATAGTGATTTTGAACGCTAACCTAAGACAATAGAGTCTAATTTCGAATCGCAGACAGAGCGTGTTTGAAGTCACCAGGTACATTATTGATTAGCACTTCAAAAACACATAATTTTCTTGATAATTATGTCTTGAGGCAGTGTAAAATTATGCAGCAATTCTAATGCCATGTAATTCTATGGAATTAATTTACAGAAAAGTTACTTCAAGGTGATGGCGAAGGCACGAACTTATAAAGCCGACTGACTACTGCCAAAAAAAAAACAGAAACAGCCTCGGCACGGTTGATATCCCTACATATCTTTTAAAGTATTCCAAGTAACACCAACTCAAGATTCTTTACATTTCAAATACATTTGGCAGTAGTATGTATTCCATACGTGACAGGTTGCAAGCCCATCGCCGCTGCTAGAATACGAACTGGTTTCCTCACGAAGTTTTCTGTCACCGTTTAAGAGCACTGCCATTGCGCACATCAATTTTTCGATTTAAAAATCCATTCGTGCACGACCGGCCTCAAACCCATGATCTTATAATCAGAAGGCGGGGTCACTTACACTAGACTAGGTTATAAAAAAAGGGGTTAAAATGGATCGAAAAGTCGCACGGAAGCCGAGGCTGAAGATTTTTTATACATTCAGCATGTCAGTATTGAATAGGTGTTGTGCTAACTTCAACCTGACGAATCACATTATGCATTTTTGATAGGATGAAAAAAAAATATTATTTTTTATTTTCGTGTCTTCTCTGTATCATTGGATGTTTTTGTAACCTTTGGTCATCTTGTCAATAAACTATTTTATTTAATTTGTATACATTTGTAATATTATTTGTTGCTGCGGCAGAATTAAACTCCGTGACTGATTATAAGTACGGTATAGGAACTTCAGTAACTTAGTGGGGAATAAGGGCAGGAAGATGATGATGTAGGTAATTGTAAAAATATCACATCTAAATGCCGCAACAGTCAAGCTAAATAAAGGCACAAACTATACGTTGGTAATTTAGGGACGGGTCTAAAGAAATATCAATAGATTTTTCTCATATACTTTTTCTTATTTAATCGACTTCGAAGAAAGAATCTTTAGCTAAAAACAAACAAACAACATACTCGCTACGATTTATTGATACGTTTGAAACATGCTTTTATTCCGTTTAATTACATTACAAAATCGAATGGCACGAACAAAGCTTTTTATAATAATTCTTCTATTAGATTGAAATATCGCTATAATTTCAACCGTAATACGAAGAATTAAAGTTCCAATTGCTCGCTGGTTAAACTAAAGCAGTAGAAAAACAAGTTAAAGATGATTTGTGGAACGGTAATCGTTTCTGCTGGGTGGTCGAACTGTCGTCAACCTCAACTAGTAATAGGTAATCCGCCATAGAACTGAAACTCTAAAACTGTCTGTGACAATTTTTTTACCAATTGGTTTATTGATTGGCCTGCCAATTTAGTTGACAGTAGCTCTGTCTTCTGCGCTGTGTTGTGGGTCCGACACCCATCGAGGTCAAACATTTGTTTCATGAACGCATAGTATTTATTCGTAAGTATTACAAAAAAATATGCACATAATTATTATATTAGTTATTTGGTTTACATAGCACAAGGTTTGCTTAGTTTGGGGTTTGGTATTCTGTGAAATGCTCAGAAAAAAATATTGAATTTATGTATTTTTTTATTTGCCTGGTTCAATTAACGAATGAGTACTATCTTTACAGCATAACGAGTTACGGTTCTATATACTGGATAGCTAGAAATGATTTATAATTCCTACCAATCTATCTTTGTCAAGCATGCATTGTGGTTGTGTAGACATCGCTCATCGAATGTTGCAATGATTTCGGCAGGTGTAGGTAAAGTATGAAGATTGGGTGTAATAAAGTCATCAAGGCTGTCAGAACTGTATCCTTGCCATTTGGATTAAATTGGAAAAAAACTTTGACGTTTTACAATTTATGAAACGTTTTTTAGGGTTTCGTACCCAAAGGGTAAAACGGGACCCTATTACTAAGACTCCGCTATCTGTCTGTGTCTGTCCGTCACCAGGCTGTATCTCATGAACCGTGATAGTTAGAGAGTTGAAATTTTTGCAGATGATGTATTCGATAACCTTTTTTTTTATGGTAAAGATTTTCTGCAGTCCAGCCCCTAAAGAGGTGAAGGAAGACAGCGTGAGGAAACCAGTTAGTATTCTAGCAGTGGTGATGAGCTTGCAAATTATCACGTATGGAATACCTACTACTGAGAAATTTGGGTAAGTGCCAAATATAATATTTGGCCATACCTCTTCTTTGAGGATGTCTAAGGGACCCTAAGATATATCCAAAGAGTGAGAAGTTGATGCCACCTGGGATATCTACCGTGCCTATGATTATTTTGATGTAAACAACGTAATTCAAAGACAGCCTTGCAAACTTGGAGCTATCTATCAACATTTTTATGAAGCATTGTTTTGTAATTTGCAACCCGACCCTATACAAACCAAACATTAATCACAACAAAAATGGAATGTCGATTGTCCGACTTTGTTTGTAAAATACAAACACATTTAAGAAACAAACATGTTGTTTTTATAGCCAGGATTTCACACGAATACTAAATCTATGAGGCCGCGTCCGCCTAAAGAAGTTTCGATTCGTTTATAGGCATTTGTTTCTTACTGTGTTGTGCATTTGTATTTACGATTAAGTCGATAAATTTCTGTAACGCTAATTATCAGGCGGCGAATGATTGGAGTCGATGATTATCTATCAGAACTACCGTCAGTTTAGATTTGAGACAAAATGGCGTATTACTGGACCCGTGTCACACATCTAATGTCCACTGAATCTATATACTGCATGATAATTGAGTACAGAAAATGTTATTTAATTAATTACTGATGGAACAAGCAACTGGCCCACCTGAAGTTAAATGGTTACCATCACCTACAGCGAATTGTTGGCTGGCAGGTCAAGGTTTTCTGTGTTTTCTTTAAAAAAGTACTGACAACATTACTTTTATGTAAAAGGTACTTAAGTATATAAAAATATTTTAAAAACGCCAAAAACAAACAGAAGAACAAAGAATTTATCACATACTAGCTACACTATTTTTTTTTTCTTAAAACCTCTACACACAAAGACAAATAATTATATACTTTGAAAATTTCAAGTCCTTTACGATCGGTGGTTTAGGCTGAGCGTTGTCCATAGGTAAGTCAGTCAGGACAAATATTCTTAAAATTGTTTAGATAAATATAGATTTCTAGAAACTACAACCTACATATACCTAATCTGATTTCATCGGGTAGAAAGTGAATAGGGCTTTTGTTGAAAATACTCAATAGTAAACGCTAAATCATTGTTGATGCAAAACTTTTTGATGCGAGATTATATTTTCATACAAAAGACTTTAACGCGCTCGTTTTACTTTACAAAGGTTAAATTGGAAATGTGCCTGAGGGAATTCTTATAGATAGACTCTCGGAGACAGGATGCCTACAGACATGAGTAAAAAGAAATAAGTTTGTTTGACGCACATAATAATAATAATGCTGAACAGTCCACACAGCATCATCTAGCCCCAAGCTAAGCAGAGCTTGTGTTATTGGTACTAGATGACTGATATTTTTTATTATATATATAAAATACCCAGAACACCCGGAATATAAATATTTGCAGATCGTACAAACATTTATCCCGAGGCGGGAATCGAACCCGCAACCTCCTGCGTCGCAGGCGGACACTCGCCCGCCGCGCCACATCGGTCGTCATTGGTACATAATGAATCGGTATTTATTAGGATTTCACACAAAGAGCCAACGCATCAACATCGCCTGTCTGAAAATGTACGTTTTAATCGCTCAGTTCAGTGAGAATGAGGCTCATTGAGCATCAGTTGAATTACTAATCTGGATGTCACTTTCATTCAAGTTACTTTCGAAACATTAAAATACCAACCTAACATTGAACTCGCGATCAATGCATACAAGCCGACTCGCCATCAGATAATCTTGTATGAAAGTGGGCGAATTTGGGTAAACGAAATTTCGCCCACACACTTTCATTCTCGGTGGGTACAGGTTGAATATTTGTATACCGTGTCAAGTGTGTAAAAAGACGGGTCGCGGGCCTTTGCGAGGTTCAGTAAAACAACAAAAAACTTTTCGTGTCGATTTATTTTATTTTCTTAATCCAACCACTACAAGAAGCACTACGAATGTTGGCGTCTCATTTAACAAACACAGAAACGACAAGGACGGTTGCATTTTAGCGCTGTCGGTAAAAAAATAAAATAAATAACATCACGACTTTAATCCCCAAGCACGGTAGATATCTCCTCAGATCTCCACCAAGTATATCTAAGGGGGTAGCCAGTAGTACGTCCAGATATTTCATTTGGCACATGCCTACATTTTACAGTAGTTGGTATTTCTTACGTGACAGGTTGCAAGCCTATCGTCGCTGCTAAAATGCTAACTGGTTTTCTTACGATGTTTTCTTTCACCGTTTGAGAGCACTAGAATTACACACATAATTTTTTGGAACAGAAAATAAAAAACAAAATTCACTGGTGTATCCGGATTCGAACCTTAGAATCAGAAGGCTGGGTTGCACCACTGCATCAGCGGTGCTTAAGTAAGTTTAGGAAAATAAAACAAAATCAACACCAGTGACTTACAAATCTACGGTTTTCTTCAAGCAAAATTAGTTCAGTGCAACAAAACCATGTTGATGTCTAAATTTAGACATCAAATTAGTTTTGCTTTCAAAACACTGTAGGTTGGATTATTGGCGGCAACGAATTTAACCCTTGACGAACTACAAGCAAGACCAAGCTGCAAGGACGTATTTTTTACTTATATGAGATTCGTTTCGATGCCACCGTCAACTCAGTAGTTTGCTCGATAATTGTTTTAGATTAGTACCGCAAACCTCTAAATGTCATGTATAAGGAGGGTCATGGTACGGAGGTATTTCAATTCCTCTAATTGCTTCGATGCGTTCGAAATACAAAGTTAATGAATGACCCGAACAGGCTCGAACATACCCGAACAGTGGATACGTGGGCATCTTCCTACAAATCCAGAAGCCATTGCTGAAAGTTCGCGTCAAGAAACTATTGTCTTTTAGTACAAAAAAACCCAAATGTCCAAATGATCATAGCTATCGAGCGGAAAGTTAGAAGTCGTTTTGACAGTTTGCAGTGTGCTAAGAGCTTATGATTAGAGGGCCAGCTTACGAGGTTCCTGGATATTATCTTCTTGTATGTTGTATTGGGTACCTGTATGCCCAAGACGATTCTTTATGTGTGAAGATTGATCTGGCTAAATCCGTAGCCAACCTAATTCCTCCTAAAAGCACAGAAGTTACTTACTTTTAAGGTAGGTACCTATTTACCTTTGTAAGTTCATTCCTCAACAAAAATAAGGTGGGGTCCTACGCAACAAAGCTGTGTTAATAAAAAAGTTAATGGCTTTGGGTTGTGGAATGCCTCGGGTGGAGCAGAAATCGTTTGATGTGGCCAACTAAACTGTTAAAGGAACATGATTTTAAATAATATGTTTAGTTATAGCCTTTGACTGGCCTTACTAGTGGTCTAGTAAGTAGTAACCCCATCTTCTACGTTTTAGGTTGTGAACTTTGCGAATCCTGTAGAAATCGGTACGGAGTCGAATCGGAGACGGTGGTGGTACCTACCTATTTATCTGATTGAACTCTTAACACTAGAGTTACTAGTTAAGAGTTACTAGAGATAATTACTCATGTATTTATTTTTAACTATTCGAAATAGGTTAGCAATTATATACTAGACCTAAAAAACGTTTGTAAATTACGCAGAAGTTTTATTTTTTATAGATCTCGTATCATGTATTCAGAAAATAACCTGTCGAGTGTACCTACTAATTTACTTACCTAGGTAGGTACGTTGTTTTGCATTAATTAGATACAGGATTGCTACTACCTTTTTGTAAAATGTTAGGTAGGTAGGTAATTGTTTAGCATAATTTACATTTTATTGTTTAGTTATAGGAACATTTCTGTAGGTATAAATAAGTAAGGCGAGAGAAAGAGACTCCTCCAGATATTTAAAGTGAGTATGAAATTACAAATAATTCATTAAAGTCACACAAAAGCCAAGAAAAATTGCGAAAATGCCGCTGACAGCCGTGCTAATTCAATTTCACAGTCAACCCAAGTACCTACTATGATCTTTACTTTTCATTGGCAAAGTAATTAGTTTTCTTTCGGTACCGAATAAACAACTTTACTTTCAACCCTAAATTAATTAACATAAGGTAGACAGTGATATCATGTATTTGATACATTTTGATGATGACATCAAAGAACAAACATTTTATAAAATACCTACCTACCTATCTACTTTTTCTTTGTGAAATGGTTTACGCAATTTCAACGGAATGCGCTGACTGACCTATTTTATGATTGATAGCAGAATTTATATAAAGTACCTACCTACTTACCTATCTAACACCTTTGATATTTCTTTTGGGACACGACCAAGTAGGTGTATGAGTACTTAGGTATATTATCCTAAGGTACTCAAGTAGGTACCTACCTAAGTTATTTAAACTATTATTGTGACATTATTCATTTACCCAAGTACCTACTACAAGATCCTAGTAAATTATGCTTACTTACCTATATTATTGGCAGTCATTCTTTTCTCTAGTTTTAGGTGCAAATCAAATTTAAACAGTTGCTGCCGCCACTATACCGATTTGGACGGGCCCAGGAGAATTAAGTAGGTACCTTCCTAGGTAGGTAGATAAGGTTTCTGTTTCCGCTTGACACTATTTCCTTGGACACACTCAGTGTGTTCTGCCAGCTTCAGAATTTGTGAAAGTTATTCAATCATGTAAGACGTAAAGTCATTCGTTTACCGCTCAGCATCATTACAAACAAGAAGTTCTACCCGCGAAATCACATAACACACCTTTTCAATGGGCTGGGTTCAACCAGAAAAGGGCCTTTCATTTTAACCATTTATTGGCCGTGTAATCCGACAATTACCATTCAACTTACCGGTTAGACCACAAGCATTCGAGGCTTAGCTTAACTCCATTTTCTAAGGAACGTTTCCTGACAAAATGCAATTAAAATAATATAAAGTTCTTGCATTCTTACCTTCCAATCCGCACGCAACAATCCCCAAATTGACAAATATTTTAAAAATTCACTGTTTCTTTGACAAAAACTTTCGTAACACAGTCCTTGTAAAAAACAAACTTTTAAACGGTAAAACTTTCGAAGTCTGTTTCCAAAAGAACAGACCGGTCTTCGTTCTCTATTTGGTTATCGATTACCGTGCAAACTCACACTAGTTCAATGAAACACCAATTAGCAATGATAAGTTATTGGTCGAAAGTACGACGAGACGTTCGCCTATCAAGACCGTTCGCGGTTCACTAAAGTAAAAGAAGCGAGAAGGAACACGTCACTAGCTGCGCCCGCGCAGAACTCACCTTTACCTCGTTGAGTAGGTAGGGGCAAGTGCTGTTCCTATGGACGCTTGTACCTGTGGACACAATCGATTCCAACGAAACTAGCAACTCTAAAATTCTACTTTGAACGCTACCGTTTAGCTTTGTCTATGGTTGACAGTTTTGACGTGTCACCATCTTTGTTTTCCGTATCGTTGTTTACATGTCGGCTATGAAAGATTTTTGCGCCAAAAAGTAAGTAATTTTGCATAATTTAA
The DNA here is from genome assembly GCA_947095575.1 of Electrophaes corylata. Taxonomy (NCBI): domain Eukaryota; kingdom Metazoa; phylum Arthropoda; class Insecta; order Lepidoptera; family Geometridae; genus Electrophaes; species Electrophaes corylata. The sequence continues at coordinate 5,527,730 of OX352720.1, forward strand.
ACCAGTTTTACCGTGAAAATACTAGCGTTATCGGTTTGATCGTGTTTGCAGTATGATCCATGTTGTTTATTGCTTAGTTAGTGCTTTTTTCGTGTCTGTCAGTCTGTTTTATCCTCAAAGATAGATCAGTTTTATTTTTTATGTCTGAATTTGAACCTATGGACAAAAATATGAGTGTACCTGTGGACTGTCCACAGGTACAAAAGTGCCATAATGTTTACTTACAAAATCTAATAAGCTATTTTGTTTAATTTTTTCAGTGCATTTGTTCAGTTCTAAAAAAGCTGAAAAAAATAAAATAGCCGACCAGAAAACGGACAAGAAAAAAAACGCAAAAGCTGCTCAAAAAACAATTGCTGTCAAAGCTCTTTCACAATCTAGTTCCTCCAAAGTTGCTCCAAGAGTCATCCAACTCTTCTGTTGGCTAATAATCTTTCTAAGCCTTATCCTTCCAACGCACTTTCGAATGAAAACAACGATAAATCTAGCGAAAAAAATATCAAAATAATTAAACACGAAAAGTTATCGTTTGTTAGATGTATGAAGTGTACATTTTATTCCAAAAACAAAAATCAAATGCTCAAATGTAGTTTGTGCAATCATAGCTATCATATTTATTGTGTTCCGAAGTCACACAAAGAAAACTTTGAGTCTGATGATGAGGGTGAAGGTTTCATTTGCGTGGCATGCTTCGTATTAGACAATGATGACGATAGCGATGAATCTACTCAAAACTTGTATGAAACCTCTCGTAATGCATACAAATAAGTAATATTAAGTAATACAAATAACCAAGTAGGTATGTTTACGTTAGTTTGAAGTTGTTTTTAGAAGTCTATAATTGTTTTTTTCTTTTTTATTGTCTAATTAATATGAACCGTTCCTAGGTACAACACCGTCCCCAGGTACAATTTTACTGTACATAGGTACAATCGTCTGTTGTTCCTGTGGACAAATATGGTGTTTTTAAAAAATGTTGATTATTTTCGTAAGTATAAGTGATATTGAGACTATAATTTTAGTTTAAGAAAGGCTGATTATCTCTTAAGACAAGGGATATGTTAAAAATAAAAAAAACATAACTAATTCAGATATAAAAAATATTTTATCCCAAATTCTGGAAAGTGTCCACATGTTCCGCACTTGCCCCTACCTAGGTACCTATGCGGAGCGAATGTTTTGATACTTGCTTCTGAAGCTATGTTTGGAAATAGAACTGGCGATCGATAAAGCCATTATAAACACAATTTGTAGCGCCGTATAAGATACACTTACTCGCCTTAAAGCTGTCTTTCTATAGACCTATGCAGTATAAAATGTATATGTACGTGTTAGCACAGGTGTTAGTAATAAATAAATGTAAAAAAAATCAAAAAGCGTAGCCGGGTGATCTCTAACACGACTAAATGTATTTTGTTAAAATTAAGAGTATTTTGTTTGAGTGTATTTTGTTGTAATGTTTAAATTAATTAAATATATTTCAATTTCAATCAACAACATTTAGAGAATATTTTCTATGAAACTAACAAATGAACCTTTAAGAAAAGCATTTTTATTATGTTAAAGCTATGAAATAATTTTATATGAATAGCTTGAAAAATAAACGTTTGTGGACCTACGGTACACTATAGACGAATGTCTCAAAAGTATCAAAACGAGAATATCGTCGTATAAACACCAACATCTTGTGCTGCGGCCTCGATATTCGGACGGACAGAAACACCTCTCTACGCTCCATCTAGCCATTCCACATTCCCACAAGTGCACAACAACCTCTCAACTTTAACTTCATTCAAATAAAGCTTATATTTGTGGCATAAACAACTTTGGTCGAAAACTGTATAAGCAATGGAGCGTTAAAGATGGGACTAGTAAAAAGTACTTAAATAATGCCAGTTGTCAAAAATATAGGCAGTAAGTTCATTTAACAGATGTGTTATTCTTTGACAGGCAAATGCCGGGCAAGCTTAGCCACGCCTAAATAACTTGATTTGTTTCAAAGATTGGCGTTTAAAATATTCATTACGAGTTGTAAATAGAACTGGTTGACACACCTAGCACATAGGCTTATTTTCGGTGTTCAAATATATTATGTTTAGAACTACTCGTAGCATACCACCAATCTTAGTGTGCCTTGGAGCTTTAAAACCTGGTTCCCTCATTCCCGTTCTATCATCGGACCACCAGATTTTTGAGGTGAGACACCCATTTATGGTCGACATCCCTTACATCTCCGCATCAAAAGCTTTGCCTCAACTTTTATTATTTATACACACAGCAAAAGAATGTAATCCGTCGGCTTCTGTGTTTTCTGTCACGTATAATTTGGATGTTTTCAAGAGAAGAGTGAATAGGTAATCTTCTAGGTAAGCGTGCTGCACCACAGTCGATCGCATCATCACTTAACATAAGGTGAGATTGCGGTCAAACGATTAGGTACCTATAAACTGTAAAAAAAACTCAAATGACAACTCTCTGCTCTTGGCAGAAGTTCTGTAGGTTGCAGTTTCGATCCCCAACGAGAACAAACCTATGTGTGATAAAAATCCATTTTTTTTTATACAACTTGTTGATGGAACAAGCAGATGGCCCACCTGATGTTAAGTGGTTACCATCACCTATAACAAAGCATTGCCTCGTACTCGTCACGCTCGTTATTTCTGTGTCTGTGTGTCACGTTTGTTCTGTGTCTGGGTGTGTGTGTGTGTGGTATTCTAACCGTGGTGCTAGTAAACTCTACGTAATATTCAAATAGTTACGCCGTGTTTTGTCTTTTGCATTGACAGGAAGTGTCAAATAAGATCGAAAGAGACAAGACATGGTGTAATTGTTTCGAGATTACGCCAAGTTTATTAGTACATCTACAAATAAAAGTATATTAGTATTCTTTCAGTCATCTTGTACCCATAGTAAAAGCTTTGCTTAGTTTGGGGTTGCGCTTATGCAAAATTTCTGCAATATTTATTTATTTAAGTAGAAAGAGGCCTATCTGTGAGCAGTGGACTTATTTAGACCGCTGATAATAAATGTCAATGTTACATAAGTGAAATTACAAGTGACGCAATAAACACCTTTGCAGGAGCTTTAATTCAGTGTTGCATAACAAACCACACACGTTTATTAAATAACAATTACAGACACGGTGTTAACGTATTAAAGGTGCACCTTCCGATGGTGGTAACAACCACTACTACAGTTACAACGACTCTTGTGGAGTTGTGGGCATTGTGTGACAAATTAAAAAATAACCCTGACACTGTATTATTACACAATTACGATATTATTATAATGACAACAGTCATGGTTCAGTTTGTAGTACTTCTGCCTTCTGGGCAGTAGGTGGTGGGTTCGATCCCCACCCAGAAGAAACATTTGTGTGATGAACGTAGGTGTTTGTAACGTTGTATTTATAAAAAAAATAAGTATTCTATCTGTAATCTGGTTCGCATTGTACAAACTGTGTTTAGTTTGGGCTAGATAATGTTAATGTTAAAAATATAAACAGTTTTAATTTCAACCTACTTACAACTATGTCATCTAATAAATGTAATTAATTGTCAAAACAAAATAAGACTTATTTACTTATTTACCGAGACGGATATACGGACCCCAATATCTAGATTTTTTGCGCCGACCCAATATCTAGGGATATCATTGATCAAAGACCAAGACCTAATCCTACTGCATCAACCTCACCAATCTAAAGATGCACCAATGGTTGTTAGGTACGGAAGAGACTAGTCACCTGCGACACAGGGAATCCTAGTGCGGGGGCTAGTGTTCATTTTACGTTATTATAAGTACTTAGAAACCTACTGTAACGTACCTATTTATAAGTTTAACTTTATTTTGGTGAATAAATGATTATTATTATTAATGGTCCTTCGAGACGGATCTGATCCAGCGACATATATGTAGGTACGGTATGCTCGGCGGCGACAACTCGACTCTGGAATGGGTGACCTTATCCACGCAGTGTATCTCAAAACGTCAGTGCGAAACTTCATTGACCGTAGACCTGCTGAATATGATTAGTTAAGTTGCATACCAGAAGCTACGTGAAAACTAATAATAATAATTCTGGACAATTCACACAGCATCATCTAGCCCCAAGCTAAGCAGAGCTTGTGTTATGGGTACTAGATGACTGATATACTTAATACAATACATTACATGCATACAAATTTTTTATTATACATAGAAAATACCTAGAACACCTGGAATAAATATTTGCAGATCGTACAAACATTTTGCCGAAGCGGGAATCAAACCCGCAACCTCCTGCGTCGCAGGCGGACATTCGCCCGCCGCGCCACATCGGTCGACTATGCATATAACTAATGGTATGCAAGAGAGAGCAAGTAAACATTGCCATTTATAAGCAAATCTCGTCAAATGAAGCAGTTCTATTTATGCCTGTAAGTACGATTGCACAGATAAGAAGTCCCGTCATTATGTTTTCATTAGAAACTTGATCCTTTAGAAAACTTGTTCTTACCTACTTTGTGTAGTTACACCGAGCACATCTCTTGGAAAATTATGAGTTTATACCTACCTATCCTTATTTTTTTTTATACATTTGCTGATGGAACATGCATATGGCCCATCTGATGTTAGTAGTTAACATAGCCTATAACAAAGCATTGCCTTGTAGGTCACGTTAGTTAGGAACGTGCCCTAAAATACACTGCTCTGCGTCCATCAACCTGAGGCATACAGGTGTTAAGCCTCATGTGCCTGTAATTACACCGGCACCTATACACCCTTCAAACCGGAACACGCTGCGCTGCTTGGCGGCAAAAATAGGCATGGTGGTAGTCCTTCCCCGGATTTTGTGTAAAATATTACTTACGTAAGGTATACCTTAGGTATAGGTATACTGGTGGTTCGTGGCGGTTCCAACTTAGACCCTCTGTTACCTACCATGCATGTAATAGGGGACTAAAGGAACACACCAGAAGATGGGTGGCATTTTCTGGTTGCTAAACACCTACACTGCGGTCACCAATCCTTCTGGCAAGCGGCCAGAGGCCTATGTCAGTAGACTTATTTAGGCTGATATTATGAAGATAGTAGAGGTGCTGAGCAGCCTTTTACGTCCTAAAATCCTGTCCCAGGCACTACAGCGTCATATAAAGACGGGTAGTTGCCACTAACACTGTATAAATCATCTACAATATACGCAAAAGCCTGTAAAGTAGGTATACTTGAGATATACTAGCATCCGCCTGCATTTTCGCTCCTGTAGCAAGTGCTGTCAGCTACACAAGTAGATTTCTATTCACAGTTACGAACTTATTTATCATTGACTCTTCAAGATAGTGTTTGCTAATCAATCATACTTTGGAAAATTTACAATCAAAATTTTCAATTACAAATTCCGAAACACATAAGATTTATCTGATCATCATTTTTGGTGCATGCACTTTTGATGCTGACTGTACCAATGCAGATTAAATTTAGCCTTTGTTATCTCAAGACATACCTAAACGTTGTTCTTGTATACCTACTTATTTAATTTCATCAAAATCTCCAGACGTTTTGGATAACAAATACATTCACACAAACTTTCGCATGCGTCGGTAGTACCTAGGTACCCACCTCACATTAACGCTTATAATTTTATATTAAGTATACCCTTGTTATTGGGCCGTGTCCGATTCTACAGTTCAATAATTTCCATTTAGGTACATTTCTTCTGCAACTTTCCTGATTAAATCTCATAAATAAAGTTTTACGGCTCGGCTTTTGCAAAGGAATTCGGCCAGTTTTTCTTCTGGTAGGCCACTTTTAATATTCATATTTAAATACATAATCAAAAAGAAATAAACATAAAGTCGACGAAAAAGCGTCCTCGATATCTCCATGTTGCAGTTGTTTGCGACAACCAATCATTTCTAAGAATGTCGGGTTTAATATGTGCTTTGACAAACAACACTGGCAACAAAAGATGGATAAAAATGATAAATAAATAAATAAATAATGCCGGACGATCCACACAGCATATGGATATATGATGTACCTACTTCCGAGGCATTTGCAATTAAATAAATATTTGTAGTCATTTTTACACATCATCTAGCCCTAAGCCTAAGCATAGCTTACCTATACTATAGGAACCAGATGACTTAGAATATGTACTTGTTTTTTTTGTAAATACATGCATAGAATATAATACCCAAATACCGAACAAACATGTGTTTATCAAATAAATGTTTGTTCTCGGCGGGGATCGAACCCACCACCTACAGCGCAAAAGGCAGGGCTACTACAAACTGAGCTGTAACGGCTGTTATATAACGGGAGTTCTATTGTTATGGAAATACTTAGTAATGTATTATTTTTATTCCACTTGCTGCCTTCTACGGTGTACTGCTTCTTTTTGTCATCTGTGGTACTGCCTTCCATCTGTCAAACTAGGGCATACATGTGCCTGCAATTTCACCGGCACCCATACCGTTAAAACTGAAGACCAGTAACGCTATCCGGCGGCAAAAATAAGCAAGCAAATAAATGCGACACAATCACGCCGTAATGGCTGAACCGATTTGGATAAAATTTGGAATAGAATACGGTTTGTGACTTGGAACTTGTACTCAAACATGTACCTACATGAGCATGTGTGGCAATATGACAATAAGATAACAATTTATTCAACCCATTAAATCGACATGACGACGGAACGTGGCAAACCCGAACGTTATTAAACCAGTCTACATTTTAAAATACCACTTTCACACAACACCAGCAACGTAAAATCTCCAAAATCTGTCAACCATAGTGGGCTGCAATTTTCAAGCAAAGAAAGTTACCAGCAAGTGGGCCATAACCTGCGCCGTGAACTTGACCAAAACCGGTCGAGCCAATACTGATAATTCCAAATTATAGGCCACTGACACACTGAGAGAATGTAAATTGATCTCGCTTAGCAAGACTTGAAGATTATAGTGTTTGGTGGGCCTTTTTCCGGTAGGTAGTGTCTATCGTGTTCTTTACCTAGATTTGTAGAACCTAGGCCTACAGGAAATAAACTAAGTGCAGGTAATTGTATAGCCGCCAGTTGCACTTAGACGGTAAGGTAACCTAGTGTAGGTTACCTTACCGTCTAAGTGCGTCTTTATATTTAAATTTTTTTTATTCACATCTCACTACCATCATACATATTTGACGACCGATGTGGCGCGGCGGGCGATTGTCCACTTCCGACGCATGAGGTTGCGGGTTCGATAAATGTTTGTATGATCTGCAAATATTTATTCCGGGTGTTTTGGGTATTCTCTATGTATTATATAAAGTCTATCGATCATCTAGTGCTTAATTACCCATAGAACAAGCTCTGCTTGAGGGTAGATGATGCTGTGTGGATTGTCCAGCATTATTATTATTATATTTCCACCACTAAGCGGCGTTACTGTTTCGCTTAGAGTGTGGGTGCCGGTGAAATTACAGATAATAATTAATAACCTACCCAGGGTAAAGTGAATTTATTGATTTATCCTTTCCTACCGTTTTGTTTAACTATCTAACCATTTTATAGACATACGTATTGTTCGTCCACGATCTGTCGAAACCAGCGTAAGAAAGTAATTTATTTTATTTTAATAACATCACTTTCCTATATCCTACGTAACCTATATTTTTTATGATAGACAAGAAAGTAATTCGTTATTAAAATAAAACAAATTACTTTCTTACGCTTCTAAGAAAAAGACATCTATTTGCTAAGATATCAACAGAATCTTGAAACATTGACTTATTACCAGAACACATTCAAATTGCCAATCAATATTTTATCGACATATGGACAGACGTAACATAATGAGCTATTAGACTTGAGAGCATAACAAGTTAATAAATGAAACAATTTTAAAAATTAGAAAGGTAATTAATTCTTGTTAAAACTATTGCTGTCACACTAGTTTCGAGTTGTCTGATATATGTAATATGCTGATTTATAAATCGACTAGCTGTCCCGCTCGCGAATTCGTCCGTTTCTGCCTACCTAGACTCACTTCCAACATTCTTAGACATAGACATACATAGTATTACTACATAGTAGTACATTAGTAGTAGTAGAGCTCGTTGTGAGGGGCTCGTCCGGGGCAGTACTACCACCATGCCTATTTCTGCCGCCAAGCAGCTTGCTGTGTTCCGGTTTGAAGGGTGTGGGTGCCGGTGTAATTACAGGCACATGAGGCTTAACACCTGTATGCCTCAGGTTGATGGACGCTGAGAAGTGCATCGTCGGTGACGTTCCTAACGAGCGTGACCTACGAGGCAATGCTTTGTTATAGGTGATGGTAACCACTTAACATCAGGTGGGCCATCTGCTTGTTCTATCAACAAGTTGTATAAAAAAAAACATTTGCTACTAGCGGTCCGTCCTAGCTTCGCACGGGTTTTAGGAAGGATCTAATTCTAGAGAGGATTGTACTAATTCTAGATTTTTATTTTTATGAAATCTGGGTGTAGGTACTCTGCAAAATAATGAAGGAAGGTACGTCATTACAATGAACTCTTTAGCGATTAGACTACCTACGTGCTGATAGTCAATACGAACCTTTGCCTATTGTATTTGTGGAAGAGACCTTATTCGGGTAGTAAGTATCTGTTCGGGTGTGCGATATGACAATCTCTGCGCAGGTAACTAACAGGCTGAGTCACAAGAAAATAAAAAAATTAAATAATTCACAGGCTTTGTACAGGTGACGTACACTGAACATCAGGTGGGCCATTTGCGTGGTTCATCAGTAATTTCGCAAAAAAACGCAGGTTCGATTCCAATATTAGGCTGTACAAAAACTGCATGACATACAAAAATAAGGAAAGGACCTTAACTAAAATAAAACACCAAATTCATGATTACTTAATTGGATATATAAAAACAGAAATTATAATTATTTGACACCGTCAACTTATAAATAATACATAATAATTACATTAGATATTTACCAATTGTCTTTAACATTCTATCAAATTTATTATAACTACATGAAAAACCTTTGAGGCCCGTAATTTCGAATCGGTTTGAAATATGAAAATATTTCAAACCAACAAAAATAGTGATCCCGAAAACCCATGAAATAAAATTACATTAGATACTGAACTACATTGGCATCAGTTTCTGGCGTTATCGAATCACTTGCTTGCGAGGCCTCTGCAAATGTCATTTACATTATGTATTAAATGCCTTCAATAACGAGGAAGTGACAGCGAGTTAGCAAATATGATAATATTGACATTCTTCAAACAAATATTCCTTTAGTCAATTTCTAGTTGACGTTGTTTAGGAAGCTAAAAACATGAACAGAAATATTTTGAATCCTTACCAATCTTACCGCTATCTAGATGATATATAAAAATTCTTTTTCATAAGAATGTTCTTGATTACAGTGAACTCGCTTGTGATTTGATAACGTCGACACTGGTGCTAGGGGCAATGATCCGTAACAGAAATATCTGATCATTATTTCAAGTCTTAGGCAATTGTGAAAGGGGGAATAATACAGACTTATAATAGGTAAATTTTTTAGCCTTGAAGGGTTACAAATTGTGTTTTTTATCAGTGATACAGTAGCGACTGCGGTCGCTAGTTGTCAAATTGAAAGGCGCATTTGCAGATGTAATAGGTACCTCTGTAATACCTAGGGACTTTCTCCGAAAAACAAGAGACAAACGCCCGAATATTCAAACGCAACATAGATTTAATCACGTCTCAAAGTGACGAATATTTGACAGACTTTCATTGCAAATTGTCAAAAAATCGTCACTTGAGACGTGATTAAATCTAAGTTGCGTTTGAGTATACGGCCGTTTCTTATTGTCAATTTAAGTTACACTGTACGGTATCATGGGCACTGCTCCATAGTCAAGTGGTCGCCTTCGACTATAGTATTGTAGAGTAACCTCCATATTAGCCATACGACCTTATATTAATATCAGATATTACGTGTTGGGTCCACCCTATCGTCTAGTATCCATTAGTACTGTGACTAGAAATAATTAAATATTTATAACCAATAACTTAACTAAATATGGAATGAAGCAAGTTTTATAAATACACATCCGAGCAAAGTATAGGATAGTACACAGATATTCCAATTGAAAATTAAACGAGAAAACTGTAATATCGACCTCTTTCTTTCTTTTTTACGTTTTACAAACGAAAGAGAAGAATAAAAGAATATAAACCTTGCTAACGCAAGTATTTCCAATTGAAACTACTTTTTTAATTAAACACTGGGCACAAAGTGAATGAATGAATACCCAGTGGAGATAGTAAGTCTTGCTTGTTTACAAAGCGTATAAAAGAGACAGGGCTAAATTCACTCAAATTGTGCCCAGGTTTACAGTGTAATAAAGGAGGTTAAATATAACATAGCAACTATTATATTATACAGAGCTATGTCAACGTAGCTGATTATTATAATACATCTACATAGTAGTAACAATAGCTATGGAACCAGATTGCATAATAAACTTAAACCTAAGCTTTTAACCATATAACTTGACAGTTTATAACGGTTCTAAAGCTTTGTCATTGTCACTCTCATGTCAACATAAAAGGATGACAACAGGCTTATCGGCCATTTTATTTGACCAGCCCTCAACAACCCATAAGACTGTAAAAGCTTATGATTTTATCCTGAAAGAATCTTGAATGGATATTCGACACTTAGACATCCGAGAGGATAGTTGGTAAATATCGTGTTTTCAGGCTTTTTGTTGCAGTCAACAAAAGAGATAGCAATAGTCTTGTCAGCCATTTTATTAGGTGCAGCCCTCGACAACTAAGAAGACTGTGTCTTTAGATGAAATTCACGAATATTCTAAGCATGTAGTTTTGTAATACGACCTATTTTAGTAGGTACATCATAGCAGCTTTGTTGACATAGGTAACTAAAGATTCCCATTATCGTACATTGTGAGAGTGTTCTGATGAGAAGGAGGCACTTTGCATTGAATCACGAATTCCATTATTACACTGGAATTTAGTATTGCACTGGAAAAAACGAATACTTCATTGCATTCTATATACTGACTTAAGTAGACTGGTTTTTATTTAAAGCTAGTTCAAGGAATTTATACGATTTCAAAGTACAATGAAAGTAGCGAATTATTTAATTTGTAATACCTAGATTAAATTGACTTTTATTTCTATACGTTACTGATACACTCTAGTCTTGGTTTTTATTTAAAGCTAATTTGGAGAATTGAATCAGTACCTACCAGAATGCAATGAAGTAGCGTATTATTTTATTTCTATTCTATTAAACTGATTTTTATTTGTATAAGTTACGGAGACATTCTATGCTAAGTCTCTTTATCAGCTATTTTAACAACTTTCATGAAAAACTTTCAAAAACTGTTTCATATAGTAAAATTTGTTACTATTCTAATATCTAGTTCACTTGCATCAGATGAAAAACGTGTAAGTATTTTATTGTCAAGTGCTAAAATGTCTATTTCTAATAAAGTTAGAAGAGTTTTAAAATGTCTAATTACTTTATTTATTTTATTTGGTAGTATAAATACTTTATATTATATAAACAATAACAAATGTGTGATGATACAGACCGATGTAATAGCTTAGGCCGTTTTGTACACTTATATTGGCATGAAGTGTACACACAAAGCAAATATAAAATATCTTGTCACAGACAAGTATATACGAACATTAATAGAGAAGGATATGTTGTTTAGTTTGATTCTACAATGGCACTCAGCTCACTGCTAAACAAATACTATGTATAAGAATCCTCACACACTAGAAGACCACTTCTCTTACAATAGTATACATACTCTCATAAAAACACATTTTATCTCAAAGTGAAATAGGTAATATACAAAATATCCGGCTGGAAAGACCAAAGAATATATTCTTTAGTATACATGCTTCGAGTCGGATATTTTGTGTAGTCCAGCTCGAAGGACCAACGAATGTACTCTTTGGTATATATACGCTTCGAACCGAATATTTTGTTACATTTAAGTGCTTTTTATTGTGAGTATCCTGTATAAGCAGGCAGTGGTAGTCTATGAAAGTATATAACATCTATATAGGTAATCATTGCTATGATGTATGTGCATTTGGGGCCATCGACCATGATATTGTCAACATTTCATCCGTCTTGCTAAAGTAGAAGACCAGCACTTCGTCATAAAATAAAAAATAAAGTAAATCCAATACCGTGGGAACTCAATATCAGTTATGCGATATATTTCAAGCGAAAGGCGTTGCGCGTTGAAAAATCCACTAATAGCAATTTGCGCTAAACGAGCCAAGAATTTGTATATACTGCTTGCTAATAAAACAAGCAAATGGCTCACTTTATGTTGAGACTAAAGAAAAATAACCTATAACAATACTTTGTTATAGGTCACGTTCATTAAAAGTGTGCCCTACACAGCAAAGCTGCTTGGCGGCTGAAATATGCATAAAATGAGTAAGTACCTAGTTCTATTGGATGGATTCTTATTCGCGCAACGCTTTGAAATCTATAATAACGCGGATGGTTTTTTTTTGTATTTCAATAGCCTAGTGAATTTGATACATCACGTTGCATTAAAAATATTATTTTCAAGATTAAAAACACTAGTTTGTTTTGCTCCTCGTGCGTGGTTTATCAAACTTCAGGATTTCCTCAATGGTACCAACACGTTCTCACATAAATGTTGCGACAAAGCTATTTTGTAATTTTGTTGATTTATACGTTATAATTTAAGAACGTGTGTGAGATTTCTAAAGAAAACTGATAAAAGTCAATTTTATAATTGTGTCTATTTATAATATTAAATTAAATTCATAGAGTACATAAAGAGTTCATTCGATATCATTATTCTTAACAATTTTCATTCACACACACACACACACACAAAAGGGAAATTGACAGATAGGATAAGGCGTAGACGAGAAGCTACTTATAAAAACTATGATTATTTAAGGTATTTTGCCCAGTGTCAATATTGCCGTATTCTGTAACGCATTTTATTTATATATATTTTACGCTCTGTCCAAATACGTGCGATCTTCGTGTGACGTACAAGTGTGTCAGCACAGCGACGCACGCTGCGCTGTTGCGATAAGAATGAATCTTATTCATACAAACGCACGGTTTAAATTTCAGCGCACGAGAGTAGACATAGCTTTAGTGTCTATAATTAAGAGTGCCCTGTGACACTGATTCCATAAGCGCTAAATTTCAGAATACGGGCTTCAATCAGCTAATTTATCTACAACAATAAGCAACGTTTAATACTCAATAACAACTTATATAAGGCTGATAACTATGTAAAGCTACAATGCCAATAATAACACTTGCGTTATCCACATCAATAGATCGGCATATAAAATCAGCCATTTGTAAAAAACTGAAATAACAAGCCAGCACCTTCCGTTCTAAGACAAATATAGAATGTAATAGGATAGCCATATTGGATTTATATATAATTATATATGTCATTCAATATAGTGCATAAAACAGCACATTATAAAAGGCAAAAACATTGCCTGATTTAACAAATAAGTGTGTAGATGGCAACACCAAACAACATAATAGATTTACCTGTTATTTGCTTGTGACGCCAAAACGGCGCTCAGTTGGCTACACTATTCAAAACAATTTAGGTACCAGCTTGTTTTTCCAGTATATATGGACACACAATTCAATTATGGTCTAAATGCCTAAGCCACAGACCAAACAACAACTTCATAACGTTCATAATGCATTTATACATGTCACTGTCATTGTTGTTCTCATCTTGATAAGTCAACCTTCTGTAATTCCTACCCCTTACCATATCTCTGCCAGAAACAATCTTTACAAATACCTTGCTCAGCATTTTACGTGCAAAGCTACCTCTGGCCTCGTCGTCTGTACAAATTCTACAATCACATCTTACATTCACAATATTTGAAGTTCTATTCGCGCTTACAATGGAAGTTCTAGAGATTTTGTTGGCAACATTGGTTGAACAGTCCGTATTAGTGATCACAATTGTAGGAACATTCGAGGATTTTGTGTATGGGAACATGCTACTCAACTTTAGCAAGGGAGAAATGTCGACAATACCGCTGTCATTAAATACATTAGTCTCGACAGACAAGCGGCGAGAGTGCAACCTTTTAACAGAAATGTTATCGCAACTTTTAAATTCAGTAATGTTCCTCTTTACCACCTTTCTCAAATCAGTTTCCTTCATACCTTGGCACACGTCGGTAACACCAATCCTTCTTTGGCGCGGCAAAGTTTCCGTGCTACGAGTGTTTTCATTTTTCTGGTCCATCGATATACTTCTATAGAAAGGAGTTTTGTCTTCGAGTTTGACATCATCTGTCTTGTTGCAGAAATCCTCAGTGGAGTTTCTGAAGAACAAACTTCTGTGCAACATTCTGACTCGATGTAAGCCACTTCGGCTACCAAACTCTTTTGAACTAGGTACTTGTAGACGAGCTTTAGTTTCTTGATATACTTCGTCTATATCCTCCACAGATCTCTTAATCGCCTCCTTGAACTCTTCCAGATTGTCAGGAAAAGTGAAACATTTTTGCAACTTCTTTATTTGCGGGGATATGTTTGCGCTGCCCGTGTCAATACCTCTATAGCTATCTTTCAGTACCGACAACGCGAGGTTTCGTCTGAACGTATCAATATCGGATACTCTCCTGCTTTTCATTGGCTGAGAAACAGGTATATCTTCAAAACTTCTGTACTGTTCAAAAATTAAACTTTCGCGCTCATCGGAATGTACCGTCCAGGAAGATCCATTCTCCGTACCTGACCAATCCGATCCAATATTCTGCAAGTAATTGAATACAGCTATACCCCCATCGAGAGATATCGACCTCTGCAACGGAATATCGCGCGTAAACTGTTCGTAATACGGTTCAAATTCCTCGTCTTTCTCATTGAATTCGTTGCCAAGCCATCCATCGAATTCCTGTTTGTTTAGATTGAGGTTCTGAAGTTCCTGTCGCAAGTCTGGTTTTGTGTTTTTGATTTCTGAATGACGTCTGTGTTTCTTGTTTGGTGCTGTTGTATGCGTGGGTTCTGAATGCCTACGAGGCAAAGGAGGGGGGGCCACCGGGCGTGGAAATCTTGGCGAAAGTGGATAGCGAGCGGCCGGGGAATGAGCCCACGGCAATATCAGACTCAGTAAAGAGTTTGCGAAAACTGTGAATAAACATTCAGGTAAGTTTTTTTACTTTAATTAAACACATAGCGAACGGAATTCGTAATTGTATTAATTTGACAAGGTAACAGCAGCAAAATGTTTAAGTAATGCTTCGTTTTTTTACACTAAACATTATTCGGATTTGCCCTACGTAATAATGTTCTAAAATTCTATATTAAACGACCTATTTTCTTGTGATACATAGAATATTATTACCAATAGAAATAAATCTGGCATTCAGAACCTAGGGACCAGGACATGAGGCCTTTTTTAATTTGATATTCACACAGAAAACTTTATATCAACTAGGTACATAAGGTATTGTGCGGCTTACTATAGAAGTTAAAGTCGGTTTTTTCGAATTCCAAATTCATATCGTCAAGAATATTGTTGTTATTGCAACCACAGAATAATAAAATCAAAGTTAAATACAATAATGGCAGGCGATTCGATAAAAAAAAGTGTCAAGGAAAGATTGTAAGAGCCTCGCATCACTATCCCTAAGAACCGTTTGCCTACCGCCACGTACCGGCCACATCCAATCAGTTCCACGGGCCGAAAGAGATTCGCGCAGGTGGAGGCGACCTGCGGCCAGCATCCCTACGCGACGTCAGCGCTAACCAGAACCTGGCGCGTCGTCCAAACAAAAATAAAACATAAAAGGAATCGTTCGTACGCACTGCCGATTTTCCCGTCGCGGTTTTACAGTGATTTTAACAATACTTCGTTTTTCAGTGCCGTTAAAATACATCCCGAATTCGCTTGGTTCGAATTGAACCAAGAAGTATCGCAGTTGGTTAACAAAATTCTGTATCAAGAGAATACTTGTGAATTCGAATTTTACCCAGTCAATTACTTGATATTGGAAGATCTTTGAAACCTTATACTTTAGGTTTAAAATAATAGTGTCCAGGAATTATTCAGCAATTAATTAGCAATTTCCAAATTTTTTACTTAATTTTGTTGACGGTACAGGCTACAAATTGGCTTTATGACATTTGTCACACCATTTCAACATTATCAAAATAAAACTGCGTACTTGTAGTATCAATGAAGATATTAAAGCCAAACGTTTATTTTTTTGGTAGCAAAAAACGGCAGAACGTAGTGCGTACGATCGCAAAGCGGGGAATAAAAAAGTAACATGTCAACATAAATAATTTTTATTTTGAGATTTACAGCATTTGAGCCAGGTCATGGAATACTGAGATATCTTTGAAAGCTAGTTTTTAAACCTTCAAAAATAACAATTAAATCAAATGGCACAAATTTAAGAATTATATAAAGTTTAAGTCATCGATACAATTAAAGGATTATTTTACAATGCAACATCAAAAGTTAAGTTCAAAAATAAGATTGTATGTTATCAAAAAGTGAATATTCATACACAAAACAGTTTAGCTTTAAATGTTAGTGACTAGTATGAAAGTAGGTATTGTAATATAAAGTCTATGAGTTTTTACACTGGTAAGAAAACAACAAACAATATAAAAAAGGTGGGATTTTCGCAGGACAGTGCAGTTTGAAGCATAATAGAGAAGCAGAAGTATTGAAATCTTGCACATCTTTTTATCGCGACTACGTCACACTCAAAAAGTTTAGACAGAATGGAATTAAGCAGTGAGCAGTGAGCTCTTATTTTGTTTTGACGATTGGGGTTTAAAAAAAAAAATTGATTTTTTTTATGTATTTTAAAACATTATTATTAATAATATTGATATTAAATGCAAAAAACTTAAAAACAAAATTTCTTCAATAAATAATAAACAATTAAAAATTTAGAAAATTTAGAAAAAAATCACGTGACTATAATGAGTGAAAACCGCTCGGGTTTGTTCGGGAGCTGTCGGCGTGTTTTCGGTACTGGATTCAAAAATTATTTTTATTTTGAAATAACGTTAGAATTATTGCGAAAAAAAAATTTAAAAAAATAGTTTTGTTATAAAACTTATATATGATCTTTCCATTTACCGCAAAAAAAAAACTTCAAAACCCCAATTAGTGACATTATTTACTAGGTGACATGGTTGTAATTAGGTTGAACTTAAAACTGTTTATATTTTTTTCTCAGTTAGTAAAGAAATGTAGCTGTCTTATTATATATTAACGGGCACAGCTTTTAGCGATGATTTTGTAAGTGACCCGTCATCTAAGTGTATCATTGATCGAAGCTTTTAACAAAATAAATCTTTAGTTTATTTTTACATTACTTAGTTAAATATTGAACCGGGTATCACAAGTTAAACATGTTACGACCAAAACATGTAGACTAACAGCTCAGTTAGTAGCAGCTATGCCTTCTGTGCTGAAGGTTGTGGGTTTGAACTCTACCGAGGACAAGCATTTGTATGATGAACATAGATGTTTGTTCTCTGTATGAGTGTTACACTGTATTCTAAGCATTTACAAATAAACGTATCCTTGTATTCTATCAGTCATCTGGTTTCCTTGATACAAGCTATGCTTAGTTTGGGGCTAGTTGTGTAAAAACGGTCACAGATATTTATTTATAATTATAATTTTAAAACGAGTGTGATGTAGTACAGAATGATCGTGCATGGTTTTAACTTTGTTCTATGCTATCAGTATACCAAACTGCACTGTCGTAAGGAGGTTTAAAGCGAGAAAGCTGTTTCAAGCTGTTTTTGCACGTAGTTTTTTTTATCGTGCTACAATGCCGTGCTGGTGACTGTGTAACGATGGTCGTGCGTGATCTCTTTCGGCCCTGGTGTCATTTTCCATTATTTTTAAACAATAACACACCTAAAAAGACGGAAACAATTTGGATAATTTAACTTCAAACGGCTTGTGTTTAAGACCCACACTTTCCCGCATGCGGTACGCCCAACTTAAACTTTTTCAACAACCAATATTTTTTTAATGGACACTTTGTCTTGACAAATGTCAAAACTGACAAGACTACTTGACAAATGTCATAACAGACTAGACTATTAAGTAGGACGTAAAATTGGTTGGTGAAAATGAATGGACAAAAAAAACAATACTCAGAAAAATCTACCAGAACCCAATACCAAAATGCTGTATAATGTAGTGTTCCTTCACCGTTACCTTGGTTAGCATATCAATAAATAAAAAAGCGTTTTATGATCATAGCTATACGTATACTTAACTTACTCTAGATTTTTGTGCCTAGATATTTTTGATAAGAAAATAGATAAATAGTATGTATAGTAGTTTAGTCGAAGTAGTTCGCTACAAAACGAAAGAGCTATGGCTAGTCTATATATGTTTATGTAAATTTGTGAACCAATGAATAAAACCCAAAACAATACATACAGTTCGTGCATTCGTGCAACACGCAATTAAATAATGCATAATGAGAAAACCTTATATTCTTAAGTATGTGCATAAAGCTGGTAGTGCATTGTTAGCACGCAATGTATACCATAGAAACATGAGTTTCAATAATGTTATAGAGGTTGGTTTTAACTTTTTAAGCAATGTATATCCAGCTTATAATACAACTAGAAACGAAAAACGATAGAACGATAGATAGAACGATAGAATGTTGCGTGTTTCAGTTTTAAGTAACACAACGTTACTGAGTTGAAGTGTGAATCAAAACATACGAAACTTGGTCTTGTCTCTTTCTCTCATAGCCAGTTACGTTTCATATACTAAAGAAGTTTTACTTCAGTCGGTATAAGCACACTCGTTTTTCATGTTAGCATGATTCCCCTGATGTTATAAGTATACTCACAACTTCCTGATGCCCCCGCTCCGTTTCCAAGGCGCGTCGTCTGGTTCAGCTGGCAAGGGCCCTTGGACTGCTGGCTCGTCGTCCTCGCATCCAGCACTGATCACAGGCGACGTGTCTGAACTGCTGGAATAATAATAATAATAATAATAAATTTATTTATTTCCGTATCCAAAGTTACATTATTTTAACAAGGTTGGGGCCTTCTTTTAAGTAAAAAATACTTGTGACAGAAAACCCCGCTCTTCAATATCCATAGTTTATGGTTACATAAATTGCTCAAAAAGTACCTTCATGAAAAGATTTTTAATTATATCTAAATTGTGTGTAAGTGAGTGTGTTAAATGAATGTGTTCCTACCTTGGAATAGACAAACAACATCCAGAAAATAAAACAAAGTAAACAGGTCTTCTATTGTAAACTAAGTGACGTCATAGTCACCACCCTTGGCAGGCAGATTGGTGACCTCCGTATTGATATTATGCACTCGGGAAAACAAATTATATAACAATAATAATAATAATGCTGGACACTCCACACAGCATCATCTAGCCCCAAGCTAAGCAGAGCTTGTGTTATGGGTGCTAGATGACTGATATACTTAATACAATACATTACATACATAGAAATTTTTTATTATACATAGAAAATCACCCAGAGCACCCGAAATAAATATTTGCAGATCGTACAAACATTTATCCTAAGGCGGGAATCGAACCCGCTACCTTCTGCGTCGCAGGCGGACATTCGCCCGCCGCGCCACATCGGTCGTCACTTACGTCATAATAACTTTTTGTTCCTAAGTTAAGCTGTAGCGTATGCAACGAGCTGGAGGAAAGATGTAGAGTCAACCTTCGCGAAACCGCTGTAATATAAGCTCTGTGCATAAAACATAAGGTGCATATTCACCTGTCGGGTTCCAGCTGTGGAGCCTGCAATGCCTGCAACTGCTCCTCCGCCTTGTTGAGTTTAAGTTTAAGTTCGTTTCTCTCGTGAAGGATAGCTCGTAGTTCGCGTACACTAAAGGTTGGTTTGGAGGATTGGTCCTCATCGTCTGCGCCGCCGTCTGGGGTCACAGCACCACATGATGCGCACTTCTGTAACGATTACGAATATAACTTATACTAGCGGCCGCTCGCAGCTGCGTGGCAGTTTTTTCCCGTTCCCGTAATTTTTTCGGGATAAAATCATAGTAGCTTTATGCATGCAAAGTCTCAGCCCGATCGGTTTAAAATTGACAAAGTTTCATACAAACTTTCATCCCCTATTTTATCCCCTTGGGAGTAGAATTAATTAAAATCCTTTCTTAGCGGATGCCTACGTCATAACATCTACCTGCATGCCAAATTTCAGCCCGATCCGTCCAGTGGTTTGGGCTATGCGTTGATAGATCACTATGTCAGTCGGTCAGTCAGTCACCTTTGAGTTATATATATTTAGATTTAGTAGTAGTAGAGCTCTTAGTGAAGGACTCGTCCGTGGAAGTACTACCACCTTGTCTATTTCTGCCGTCAAGCAGATTGCTTTGTTCCGGTTGGTGCTGGTGAAATTTCAGACACATGAAGCTTAACAACTACCTAAGGTTGATAGACGCGAAGCCTCGTAAGGTACGTTCCTACCTGACGTAACCTGCAGGGCAATGCTTTGTTATCAGGTTATGGTAACCACTTGTGATAATGATATGAAAGAGCATAGATATATATTGCAAAAAATGTAATTGATATGTTCCATCAGTTATCTGGTTCCCATAGTACAAGCTTTCTTTGTTTTGAGTTTGGTTTTATATTTATTTGTTACTAGTGCCAACGCATATGACTTTGTCCGCATGAGGCTATTTGCATACAAACTTCAACCCCCACTAGGGATTGAATTTCAAGAATTCCTTTCTGTATTCGTAGCGTTGTACTTTTTACCTCTACGCATTAATACAAATATACCCCTGCAACATTCCAGTCTCTACGCCCAGTGGTTTAAGCTGTACGTTGTCTATATGTCAGTCAGTCAGTTAGGGACTAAATTCTTATAAGTGTTATAGACTTATTTTTTAAGATTTCGCATTTAGGATTTGAAGTCTCACTTTGTTCTGTGCTTCTGCTTGCTGAAGAGTGGTGATGTCCCGTTGTTGGGACTGCACTATGGCTGTCAACTCGGAGCGCTCTTCGCAAACGAGACGCATCTGAAATCATTGTAATAGACATCTTTTAAAACACATTATTTTCACAAGTACAGTCAGCTGCACAAGAATATATACAATTTGTAACTTTCAAAATGGTTTCACAGCGGTGCTCAAAATATTTACACGACAGTTATTCCAAAAATAAGTGAAGTCATCAACTAATTTCATGAATTTTTAGTTTTTGATGTGAGAGTTCATTGTTTTGTTGTTATACCCTTGTGACAGTTACATGTTGTATACATTCTAGTGCAGCTGACTGTACCTACGTTTATAACATTCAGAGTGTTTAGTACACGAATTTATATACGTGTCTAAGGACGTAGCACAAACAGATTTGACATTTACGTTAACTTATCGTACCAACATTACACTGCGCGGTAACTAACAACACTCCGCAGTAGAGTTTACGATATCGCGCAATGTAATTTAAAAGTCGATACGCTAGAGCCACAAATATAAAATGTGTTTGTACTAAGCCGAAAGGCATGTTAAAATATCAGTCAATGAGGTAAAATCAAATGAAACACGTTTAAGGAGCGTCATACACATAGTAAGAGTAAGAGTAATTTATTGTAAAACTGTGTACAAAAGATCTTAAAACTAGGTACATAGGTATAACCTAATTAGGTATAACATAATGGTATATAGTAATGAGAGTAGAGAAAAGTATGATGGTTTGGGCTTGTAGAGTGGATGGATGAAAGAAGATTAACGAAACAGGTGCATCAGGCGAGTGTGAATGGGGCTGTTGGAAAGGCAAGACCTCGGTGTACATCTCAATCAGATAGAAGACGTTTTTGATAAGACCAGGTCAAGAGTATCCTAAACCGACGAGCATGTATGAAGAATGTTATGAGAGTGAATGAAGAAAAAGAGGTATATCAGGATCGTAGAGGAAATCCGTGGTCTCTTCCTACCCCCATGAGAAACAGGCGTGATTTTATGTATGTACTAGCTGACCCGTGCCCACTTCGTTGGGCGGTAAACATTTTTACTTACAAATCTTAACTAAGTAGTACTCGATGTTGCCAACAGATGGCGTTAATACGGCATAAAATAGCGGTCGTTTGCAGTATCGCCCACGTGGTAGTTTTTTCCCGTTCCCGTTATTTTTTCGGGATAAAAAGTAGCCTAAGTTACTCCTTGTTACATCAGCTTTCTGCCAGTGAAAGTCCCGTCGAAATCCGTCCAGCCGTTCCAGAGATTACCCGGAACAAATGGACAGACAGACAGACAGACAGACAGACTGACAGACAGACAGACAGACAAAAATTTTAAAAAATGCTATTTTGGAATATCGCATATACATTCATATGCATGTAGTAAAAAGCGGTTATTATAATATTACAAACAGACACTTCAATTTTATTTATTTGTATAGATAAACATACCGAAAGAGTCGTAACACGGTCTGCCTACCGTGCATGGGTGTAAGTATGCGATACTACTACCCACACGAAATGCCAGATGAAATTAAGAATCAGCTATCGCTCCCTAAGCTACTTCAACACCTAGTTTCTCTGGTCTCCTTATCGTCTCTCTCTAGGCGTCCAGCACCCACAAGGGGGCGTTATCGCCCACTTTGAGAAAAACTGGTCTAGTTGAAGAAGGGTTTTTTTTATCATAGATAGACCGTCCTTTGGCTTCAACCTCACCTGGTGGTAAGTGACGATGAAGCCGACGATGAAGCAGGACGGTCTAGAAGACACCTATTCACTCTTGCCTTAAAGAGATTTAGATTATAGTGTTTAGGAATAACAGACGCTGGCAATGAATTCCATTCCTTAGCGGTTCGCATGATAAAGGTGGAACCGAAACGCTTGGTACGAATGGGAGGTATATTTACCAAGTAAGGGTGGTACTGACCCGTACTGCTCGTCCTATAATGGAAAGGAGACATTCCTGGGCACATTCTCTGAAATGTAGCCTATAGAAGATCGATAGGCAAGCAACTTTACGACGGTGTTCGAGACTTTGGATTTTAGTCTTCGCCATGTGTTGCTCACCTTTTAGCCTGAAATCTCTAATATGGTGAGGGTGTATTATATACCTGATTCTGTAGCTGCTTATGTTTCCTCTTCAGATCTCGCGTAACCTGCGCCAGCTTCTCGACTTGATTCGTCAACTGTAAAGTGTTCAAAATCGCCATTTCAATAAAATTACTCTTCGTAAAAGTTTTTACACAAACTATGTATAAGCTATAATTTTTAGCTTATTATTTTTGGATGAGATATTTCAGTTAAGATAACTTTATACAACAATATGCAGTAAAATAACGCATTTACAAAACATGTGATAGTATTGTTGTATTCAGTTAGTATCAAAATATTATCATGAGTAAGTAAATAAGATTAATTCTGTTATGATATAGATTGAACTACATATTTTTATTATTTTAGGTACACGGATAAGATATTGTCAGATAAGGATCAACATGTTTTCCTGTTAACAATAAAATATTGATTTAATTTCTGAACCTACACCAACGCAAATAGTCAGTATTGGAAATTAACTAAATTGTATATTACTATGAGGCTTATGCCCAGCAGTGGGTTTGTACAAGCCTACCGGAAAGCGAGAGCCGGCGAAATTACATGCACATGAGCCTTAACACCACCTATTACCTCAGGTTGATGGACGCTGAGGAGTGCATCGTAGCACGTTTCTAACGAGTGTGACCTACGAGGCAATACTTTGTTATAGGCGATGGTAACCACTTAACACCAGGTGAGCCATCTGCTTGTTCCATCAGTGTGTTCACATAGCCTTGTTACAGAGTTTCAAACGTACAGCCTAAATAAACTTTTCTTTGAGTCGGATATTTCATTCATGTCATGTCTCTATTCACTCCTAAACTTTGAAAACATTTCTATCCTCATTCTACCTGAGAAGAAACCCTCTTTAATAAAGCTGACATCTGCCATTCAACCCGCCGTTTATACAAAATCCGAGCTTTGCAAATTGCGTCTTCAACTTCGCCGAAATGAGGGCAATTCTCATTTAGCAGGTTAATCATCCAGATTCACTCCGACTGAACATAATTTGAATTTAGGTCGGATTTTAATCTATAATGCTATTCTGCACATAGATCTGAAACTAGATCGAAAGAGATAACTATCTGAAGCCTCATTCGCATTTCATAATTTGTACCGGCGCGGCATTAGTCAAATCAAATTCTTACCAATCAAAAACATACAATAACCATTTACTAAGCATTTATAGTTCAAGACCATTTTTTTTTCAAACTTGTAGCAAGATTTCAAACACAATCGTTTTTGTAGTCGTGAAAATATTATAAAAATTAAACCAAGTAAACATTTTTGTCAAACACTAAATTTCTGGTGTGAAATTTCGAGCACTTGAAGCTTAACACCCGTGTACCCTCAGGTTGATGGACGAAGGGCAGTGTGTGAAGGGGCATGTTCTTAACGTGCGTGAACTGCGGGGCATAGTTTTGTTAGGGAGGATGGTTACTACTTAACACCAAGTGGGTCATATGGTTGCCATTAGCAAGTATAAAAGAAAAAACAATAGAACCCAAGCATTCATTCATTTCATCGAAAACTCAGCGCATCTACCTTAAAACCTTTCTTTAATATCTTCAGCCGATAGGAGTTACGCTTCTAAAATGGTCTTAAATACTTTGCATCTAGGTCATGATATTCGGAAAGCCGCCATGTGACTGTATATTTAGCCCGAGCTAATGCATATTTCATGGGTTAGGTTTCAATCCAGTAGCGTTGCTTGAAACAGCAAGCCACTTGAAAAGCATCCCGAAGCTGGCTTCGGGAATTAATTTCTGGATAAAATTAATAGAGTAACAAAACTTGATTTGATGGTAATTTGGTTCAATTTTTGGAATATAAAGCCCATAATATCAACTAGCAAAACGCGCGCGACTTCGTCCGTGTGAAGTTATTGCCATACAAACTTCAACCCCCGCTGTTATATTTGTATAGATAGAGGTTGAATTTCAGGAATTCTTTCTTAATACATCTCTACGCACCAAGACGAATAGACCCTGAATATTTTAAGTCTCTACGATCAATAGTTTAGTCTGTGCGTTGTCTATATGCCAGTCAGTCAGGATAAAGATTCTTATAGTTTGTATAGATTTTTGGTCATTTTTACGTTACCCTATCTAGCATATACTAAGCAAAATTCATACAATCGTCTTTATCGACTTCGACTGCTGGACTAAGTTCCTCATATTTACAAGCGTTTAGCCATAATCACCACACTTGGCAGGCAATTGGTGGTCGTAACGCTGTGTACTCAGGACATGATACCGACTATCTTCAGCCGGGCTAAGATGTATTATGTGGCACTTGACACGAGATATTTTTTATATTGATAGACATTTTAGAAATTATAGATAAAATACAACATACTTGATTTTTTTGGCGTTTTTATCATAGATAATATACGGAACCCTTCGTGCGCGAGTCCGACTCGCCCTTGCCCGGTTTTTTTAGTCTATAGCAGTTCTTTTTGCAAGTTAAGTAATTACCCAAGTTACCTACATACGCAGTAACTCTACTTTATATCAGTAAAAAGATTAGAATCTTAATTCGCGTCGAGATGTTTATTCTCTCACGAAATTGTTATACAAATGATTATTTAACTAGGACGTAATCAAAAAATTATTTCTCTGGGAAAGCTCGCTGTGTCTAGTATCAAATTACATAATAAGCAAATGGCCACTTTACGTCTGACATTTCTGTGACCTATCCAAATATTGAACCGAGACCCCAACATAAGTATCTAGTTCTACAGAATATATTGTGCCATTGACATAAGAGTCATATTACATGTTTCAGGACATTTGCGTCCCCTCTTCAGGCGTTTTGTTCAATACAAAAGTAAATGTACCTATCTGTATGAGACGTAATGTAGATCCGATGACAATGACGACCGATGTGGCGTGGCTGGCGAATGGTCGTCTGCGACGCATGAGGTTGCGTGTTCGATCCCCGCCTTGGTATAATGTCTTGGTATTTAAATTCGACAATAAATAATTCTACAGCAAAATTCCCCAAAAAGTTGATGGACGCAGAGTAGTGCATTGTAGGGCACGTTAACGAGCGTGACCTGCAAGGCAATGCTTTGTTATACGTTATAGTAACAACTTAACATCAGGTGGGATATCTGTTGTACCATCAGCAAAAAAACTTTACGACTCTACCATGAGATTTAGGGATAACAGTAATGAGCCTTTATAAATGTTTTTAATTACTAATATAATAATTTCTATGCAGTTAATTAAAAAAAACGTTCTTTAGTACCTTTATTTACGTGTTGCTTGACCCCTATGCAAGCCTATAAATCTGTCCGTCCAAATATCCACGGTAAAATTAACTGGTTTTGGGATCACCCGCATGAGCTAAGGTCACTACAAGGCCGAAACTTGGGTGACATGTAAATGATATTAGCACAAAGTGACCATGAAGTGTGACCGAAATCGTACAGGCTATTCTGATGATTATACTGATAACTAAGCGGAAGAGAGTACTTGTGGTCTAGTAGTAGCAACCACGCCTTCCGATTCTAAGATCGAGGAAATATAGCACCCCTCTATCATTTTACATGAATTTCGTAGGAGGCGATTAAAGGGACGTGTAGCAGCATTTCCTGAGGAGGTACTTAACACTACTGTAGTTATCAATCCGTCTGCCAAGCGTGATGACTATATAGCAAACCCCTCGCAAATATGGAGGCTTATTCAGTACTGAATTCATTAATACTGAATGAAATTTGTATAAAAATATTTGCATCAGAACAAAGTCCACGCGGGTTTCCACTAGTTTAGTATAAAAACGTTCAATAGCTGACAGACACACCTGCTTTGAAAAGCTTTCATAATTCACCTTTTGAGACTGAAATTGAAGAATGTTTTTAGCTCGCGAAGTACTCGTAAATCTGCGTGGGTTTGTGCGCGTGGGTATTTCTAAATTTCCCTAAGGAAAACTGGCCAACAACTATTTGGGCTATTTATTTTATCTACCCACAATATCGTTCCACGTTTTTACGAAGGCAAATTTTCGAAAGAAAATTCGCCGGGATTTTATAGTACTATAATATTTTTACAAGTCCTCGAATGGGACTACGGAGATCATGTCTACCTATAACGCGTAAATTTTCCGATAAAAACATTTCAACCCGAGAAAGCGACAGTTTTGTTATCAAAGATATAAAACACTAAACGAGGTCGCCCTAACTTTACGACTCGATCTAATCTCGGATAAACAGACGATTGTGGACCTTATTGCAGAAGAGATTGAGGTTGTAAAATAAAGGTAAACGCGAGATGAGGTGATAATGCTCCGAAGTTGTAAAGGTTTTAGGGCACACCTGCCCGTGCATAAACTGAGAGACGTGGGAGAAACGTTGAATATTCATTCAAGATTTGTTAGAACCGAGGGTTTTCAATCTAGATAAAATGTCATGTATAAAAATACTACAACTTATACTGGAGCTTGAAATTATTTTGTTAAAAGAATAGTACAAAAAAACGGAAGCAACCAAGCCGTAAGTTCCTACTCAGTTCTTTTAGACTTGGTCGCGAGGAACTGGCGCCTAGATTCACCTATGTATTTAGAATTCCATTGACTTTGACTGAATTTTGGGGACGCTACCTATTGCTACTAGATTGGATCAGTTGAGCTATCTCTAGATCGTTTACAACGGTCTGCTATGAAGGTAGATGAAGGCAGAAGGCTTCAAATCACTCGTCTTGGAGTATTCAGCCTTGTACAGGCTGATAATGATGATGAATGAAGACATTTACTTTATTCCGACCCTTTTTTGTTAGAAAGATAGAGGTTTCTGAAATTGCAAGTGTCTTATCCGCTGACTCATCTTGCAGATATGCTTCAGCTACTTCGTCTCAAACGGCTGCCTTTCTGTTTTGAACTGCTTGCAATTTGATGAAATCCGAAAACAAATGAATGAAACTCAGAAAATAAAATGGAATATGCTCACGGCTATAATGGGGCTCCATTTTCAAAGGCGCTGTGAAGATGGATAACTTCAAAGGGGGTTCGAATGTTAGTGTTTTACACAGCTCTGACCCATATAATTGCGTGTCGTGGACAGAAACTACACTTATTATTCAATAGCAAGTGATCCCAGCCACCATAGATAAACGAATCCTATTCCTAAAAACCAGGCCACAACTTCTTGACTGAAGAATAGGTTACCGAGGCCCAGCAGTGTGACCCACAACGACAATACAAAACTTCGTTTATCGTTTTCAAGAGTAGACCTGCAGACAACTTGGACCGTGGTCCTACCTATTGCTACGCCAACATACTAATCTGCGAGCTTGACCTTAACTCTTCTATGAATGACTTTGTTTCATAGCTCACCGTTATGCGTTAACTTGGAAAATAATAAGCGACAACGTTTCAGTCTCATAAGTCGTAAGTCGTCGTAAGTAGTCGTAAGTCGACGTAAGTCATCGTCCGTCGTTGTAAGTCGTCGTAGGTCAGCGTGGGAAGTCGTCGTAAGTTTTCGTGAGTAGTCGTAAGTCGTCTTAGGTAGTAGTAACTCGTCGTGGGTAGTAGTAAGTCGGTGTAGGTAGTCGTTGATCTTACCAAGTAAATTAAGAGAACTAGACTTACACCATCAATCAGTTGTTGTTTCTCCTGTAGCTGCGACTCCTGGTGCCTCAGCGTCGACCGTTGCTTCTCAGCTGTGCTGCTAAGACGTGATAGCACCTCTTGATCGTGTTCCCGGGCTGGCGAGGGCGGAGCGCTGGTGCCTAGGGGAATATAGACTTTACCACTGATGTAATATGAACTTTGATCCAGTGACAAGATAAATGCACATCTATGGTATGTTCTAAAGCAAGTCTGAAAGGCTCCGTATATAAATAAATGCTAGTGACGTAAATGCTAGCTTGCGTTTGGATAAAACGTTATCCCTAATTTTAAAGAAAGGAAAAAATAAGAAATAATTTCATGACTTTAACTCTTAGTACCGAGTAGTACCGACTTAACGTCCGTTGGTCAACCGTCAGAAGTACGTCTAATTTGGCACTATCCAATTAAAATTTTTCTATAATCTATTTCAAATTTCTAATCCAAAGCTCTCCAATTCTCTTTGTCTTTCGCTTTATCCCACCATTCTCTCTCGAAGACCTCCTTCCAGCGCTTTCTTGGCGAAAGCGAAACAACAAGTAAACCCAAAAAAACCGGAGAAGGTACGAAGACCGTAAGTGGCATTGCCTAGGGGATATAAAGTAAAAGACCTCATGTAGCCGGTAATTTACCGGCTAATCCTCGAAACTGAAGCAGTTAAGTTTAATGTCGATAAGAAATTTCGCTATAATAGATACAGAGGCTGTAGATAAAGTTACATTATATTAACGACTAGCTGACCCGTGCCCACTTCGTTGGGCGGTAAACATTTTTACTTACAAATCTTAACTAAGTAGTACTCGATGTTGCCAACAGATGGCGTTAATACGGCATAAAATAGCGGTCGTTTGCAGTATCGCCCGCGTGGCAGTTTTTTCCCGTTCCCGTTATTTTTTCGGGATAAAAAGTAGCCTAAGTTACTCCTTGTTACATCAGCTATCTGCCAGTGAAAGTCCCGTCGAAATCGGTCCAGCCGTTCCAGAGATTACCCGGAACAAATGGACAGACAGACAGACAGACAAAAATTTTAAAAAATGCTATTTTGGGATATGTATCGCATATACATTCATATGCATGTAGTAAAAAGCGGTTATTTAAATATTACAGACACTTAAATTTTATTTATTTGTATAGACTAGCGGACCGTACCGACTTCGCACGGCTTTTAGTAAGGACCCCTAACTTTTTTTTAAATATAATATAGCCTTTGTCACCCGGGGATAGTCTAGCTTACCAACGGTGAAAGAATTTTTCAAACCGGTCCAATAATTTCAGAGCCTGTTCAATGCAAACAAACAAACAATCAAATCTTTTCCCTTTATAATATTAGCATAGATATCGCTATTAGAAAGTGCAAAGTGTTTGGGATCGACATAAGCTATTCCAACGTTACATGGTTAATTTTCAACGAAGAATAGAAATATTATCGCTTCGAAGCGATAACATTGTCTAAGGTACTTCCTCGGGTGAAATATTTTACTAAGAAATAAAAAATGACTAACCAAAACTAATATCCACTGTTATCACGATTTGAAAGTTAATTGCGTAAAGTAATATCGAGGAGAATGGCACAAGCAAATAAATACCTACGATTAAGTTAGGCTTCTGATGATGACAGAAAATTAATGCGATTAGACACACAATGATTAAGACCATTGTATTCTTCATTAGTTCATAAAAAATCTTAACTTTTTAAACAATCATGGTTTAGATCAATATTTTGGATAGAAAAGGGGTTTTTTTTATACAACTTGTTGATGGAACAAGCAGATAGCCCACCTGATGTTAAGTGGGATATTCATGTACCATGATTTTTGAGTTTGATTGTTTCCCGATATTTCGGAATAGTTGCATGCGCCATGATTAAAAATCATAGTATATTTAAAAAAACTAATTAGTACCTACTTAACTATTTGCAATCAAAATATTTATACTAAGTTTCAAACCAGCTTAAAGCTAAATAAAGGGAAGGTGTAAAGTACAAAATACACTTTCTGCCGCTTACGTAGGGACCCATGATGTCACAGTGATAACTTAGACAGCCTAGGAAGTTTAATAATAGTTTAGTCTAAAAACCACTGCTCAAGATGACATTGTCTGTCAGTCATGCTTAATCCACATTTAAGAGTGATGTTTTTTAGGATAAAAAATGCGATTTGTTTTCATTTTAATAACCCTTAATTACTCAAGGTATCCGTTAGTAGCACTGCCTTTGACAAACAGTGTGGTTTATCGCATATTTCGATCGATTAATCGATCTTTCATCTGACTAGCTTCTGTAACCGATCAAGGAGGTAACTACCGAGAGACACATAATTTAGCCACATTTGAGGTTTTCAACCAGCCTAAAAACTACGTCAAAGAGCTCTACCTTACCAACACGCTTGCTTAACGAGCCATAAAAGAGGATCCCCATATATTTGACCCATACTAGGGATATCACTGACCTTTCGTTCCCCTCTGGCCTTTAAAAATAAACTTTCTGCTAAAAGTTTTACGACCTCTATTCCCTTGACAATGGCACGTCCGCGCTGATGATATACAAGTATTCGAGTGTCCAATTAGGGAATATTTTAATTTAAAATTTCGGGCTTGTTATTAAAAAGTTTCTTTGAGAAGAAACTCGAATAACAAAGCTACTACTTCAACTTAAAATGAGATTATAATGACAGCGCTTCAATTAAATGT
Organism: Electrophaes corylata; assembly: GCA_947095575.1. Lineage (NCBI taxonomy): Eukaryota > Metazoa > Arthropoda > Insecta > Lepidoptera > Geometridae > Electrophaes > Electrophaes corylata. The sequence continues at coordinate 5,559,126 of OX352720.1, forward strand.
TTTTCAATGTAAATCCTAAGCTTTAAATAGATTTTGATGACAGGGCAGGCTTTAATGTCTTATGTAGAAACATTTCTAGTTTGTAAAGATAAAATCTATACCAAATATAAGAATGTATGTCCTGACTGACTGTCATAGACAACGCACAGCCTAAACCACTGGTCGTAGAAACTTGTTATTTTCAAGGTATATTTGTCTTGGTTCGTAGAGGTGTAATAAGAAAATTCCCGAAATTCAACCTCTAAACAGGTACAGACTGTACCTGTTTACACACTGTACCGTACAGTGTGGGTTGACGTTTGGGGCTCACTTTTGAACAGTTTTAAATGAACATGGTATTTTTTAAAGTACTGTTGAGGACAAGGTTTGAATGTATGTCCTTCAACGAAAAGGGAAGATCTTCCACCGAGCGCCCGGCTCGGGGTTCTAAGACCAACATGGCACTCGGAAGTATTTCTTATTTATTAATCTTCGTGTAACCTTTGTAAGCGCGATCTATATAGGATAGTTCTTATGGAGTTCACAAGATGGCGCTACAGTACCTACCAAAACGATCTTTGTTCACTTGGTCTAGTTGGCATTATTGATAAGCTACTATGAAAGTTATTTATCAGTCACGCAGGCCATTGTCAATTATATAAATTAGCAAGCGCTAATGGAAATGTTTAGGTCTAGGTCACCGTCGATACCGTATAATTTAACGTTAAAATAGTTTACCGAAACTATATTAATGGCAATGAATTACTTTCTTTTATATATTTGCTAATGAAACAAGCAAATGACATACTTATAATATACGCACCATTCACTACAACAATGCTGTGTTTTAGTTTGTCTTAACACCTATATGTCTCAGGTTGATGGACGTAGAACAGTGCGTGATGCGTTATACGTTAGGTAAGCGTAGTGTAGGACGAGGTGGGGCGATGATCTGCGACATGTAACTGGCAAATACTGGATGAGAATAGCCAAAGACCAAGCTCAGTGGCACGTCTTGAGAGACGAATGTCCAGCAGTGGATTAATGTAGGTTGATTATGATTTGATGTGATGTGATGATTCTAGTAAAAGTAGCCTTACCGTCCGCAGGCGCGTTCAGCGTCCTTCTCAGGCGTTTGTTCTCATCCTGCAGCCTTGCCACCGCCGTAACCAGCTCGGCTGACTCCGTCCTCCATTGCTCCTCGATCGCTTCTATTTCCTACAACATAAGGTATGATTTACGACAGCTGTCCTATCCTCTACACGAATTTATGACGACCGATGTGTTGCGGCGGGCGAATGTCCGCCTGCAACGCAGGAGGTTGCGGGTTCGATTCCCGCCTTGGAATAAATGTTTGTACGATCTGCAAATATTTATTCCGGGTGTTCTGGGTATTTTCTATGCATAATAAAAAAATATCTATGCATGTAGTGTATTGTATTAAATATATCAGCCATCTAGTACCCATAACACAAGCTCTGCTTAGCTTGGGGCTAGATGATGCTGTGTGGAGTGTCCAGCATTATTATTATTATTCCCAATATAAGAATTAAAGAAATAATAATATTTACATGTAGTTTCCAAATTTTTATTTTTTGTGGTTTCTGTTTTGTGCATAACAGAACTGGGATCATTCAAGACTCCAAATAACTTCAAATTTGTGGGCTGAGATATCTAGTCTGCTAATTATGTAACTCTTGTGAACTCCATCTGACCTTGCGTGGTTTGCATCGAAACGTGTTGGCGCCCTAAGTGAATGTTCTGCGACTATCTCAATGATTTCGATCACCAGCCTCTACATAGGAATGAGAGCAGAGCATTGCACTGTATTGCAATTTATACAGTCAGTGGAAAAAGTTGAAGACAACGTTATCTAACCCCAAACTAAGCAAAGCTTGTCCTTGGGAACTAGATAACTAAAAAATAAACAAAATTGACACTAAATTATTCTAGGAAATAAGAATGTTGGTACCTATCTACAAAACATCATTATCATATATAATTTCAATATTACAAGCTTCGTTGGGGAGCTCGATGGCGCTGTATAACTTTCTACAAATATTTATCATATTTTAGGTAAGTTTTAAACGTGTTTTGCAATTTATTTAAAAGCCAAATGGGTTACTGTAAGAGATAGGTCGTTAGCTGTCTCTATCTTCTAAGGTTTGCTGGAAGAAAACTCTATTTAAGGTTAAACTCGGCTTTGTACATGACCGCTGTGTAAATAGCTGTCTGTGTATTTATTGTGTGTACAATAAAGAATTAATAAAACGAAAATAAATAATATATATGGCTCTTCGCATCACAACAATGAATGGATTCTTTTAGTTTTGACAAAGTAATTAGCTTTCTATGCTGACTGTACCATATTAAAGCTGATAGTAATGTTACACATTACAACAGATGTTGTGGTTTGTAAGTCTGTGTGATGATAATTCATTGGTTGGTTGGTCTAATCAGAGGTCGGTACAATAAAATGATATACCTAAACATTTTGTTTATTAGCCTAAATAAAAGTACATACAACTACTTATTCGTAGAACCGACAATCGCTGAAGAATAAAAGTTCTCGAATAGTGACTGCGAACCGGAAGATGAAGCGTAAGACCTGATAGACTGATGAGATTGTTATAATCACGGAAATCGATAGAAAGGGCTCAGAAACTTTCTTATCACATAACAAGCATTGCCCGCAGATCACGATCGTTATCAACCTAAGGCATACAGGTGTTACCTCGTGTGCCTATAATTTCACCGGCACCCACACCTTTCAAACATAAAGACAGCCCCGGAACACAACAGGTTGTCGGCATAAGTAGAACTTCCACAGAAGAGTCCTTTACTAAGAGCTACTACTACTAAAGGCAACTAAACTAAAGACTGAACATGTTTATAAAACAAACAAAAGCAACATTCATACCTACTTTATATTGAAAACAATAACAAACCTGAAACAGGGGCCTCCATTCAGTTACAATGGCTAGATCCATTCTGAATCACATACGTTGTTGTTATAGTCTCAGTGCTGTGAGAGCGATTGGGTAAAGTTAAGATCATTGACCTACTACAACCTGTCAGGTTATCCTATAGACTTTATTGTAAAGAGAAAATACAACTTGTAATCCTCAAAGCTAAACGTAACGGTCGTCTGAAAAATATAGCATCCAGATTATAACACTGCCTATTGTAGGACAATCCTTTATCATAATCATAACCTATTTACAAATTAATAATTAAAAAATTATAAGTCAGGGTACAAAAAAGAAAAGAATTCATAATCAAATTTAACTTCCATAAAAAATTTTAATTAAAGCATTTTTCCACACTATAAAGTACTTTTTCATATAGAGTACCTACTATAGAGTACTTTTTAATACTCAGTCCTACAAAATTTTTTGTTTAAATTAACGTATAGAATACTAACTACTGCAAAATGTGGGTATGTACCAAATATATTATCTGTCTGACTACCCCCTTTAGACATCCTCGAAGAATCTCAAATAGGTACTTGGTACTAAGAGATCTGAGGGGATATCTACCTCCAAGACGTTTATTTGAAACGTCTTGGACTGTATGGATGTGAAAGGTTAATACCTAAAAGTAGAGGAAGACCAAAGAAAAGATGGATGGATTGCGTGAAAGATGATATGAGTAAGAAAGGAATGAACACTGAGATGACGACTAATAAAAGAGAGTGGAAGGAAAAAACCTGTTGTGCCGACCCCACTTAGTGTGGAATAAGGGCAGGAAGATGATGATGTCTTGGACTATTGCTGTAGTTGGTACGTAGTGGTGTACTAGGAAAGGAATTTCTGTAACTTAACCCTTAAAGAGGTACAGCAGGGGTTGAAGTTTGTATGAAAATAACTTCACGCAGACGAAGACACGCGCGTTTCGCTAGAGTTTATATAAACACATTCACGCGAACGAAGATGCTCGCGTTCCTTAGTTGAATACAAGTAGAATTCAATTATAAAACAAGCTAGGTATTCACATACCTAATTATTATTGTGCCTGGTAGGTGTAGCTGTATGTACTAGCACAGGAAATAGTCAATTCCAATCAATTCAGTGAACAGAAGGCCCGTTGTAAGGTACATTTTAGCTAGTAGGTAGGTGGGTCGGTGTTTTTTTTAAGCCAGTTTCAATTTCTGGGTAATAGATTCTGTTATTTTAAGATGTTAAAGACCATTTCGTCCGATAATACCAGACTGGTGCTGATTCTGACCCTTTGAAATTGTATGAGTGAATGAAAAATGTTTTTGACAACACTTAAGTTGGTCATTCAAAAAGATTGCATGAGCAAGCAAAAATTCATTCTAGTTTGCATAATTCAAATTATTATTTACTACTTAAACCAGGAGGTGAAATGTTAAACATCAGTGTCTGTTTAACAATTTGGTTTGTTATGCAAAACAGTATTGAACATGACATACAACAGTCACTTGCATGCATTCTTGAGACTTACCGCCTGCCAGTAATAAGTAACAGTTACTTAAGTTGCTAGTATAGATTTTTGAAGATAAATGTGCATAATGATGATGATAATGTGATGATGATGTGATGTGAAACTAAATCTCACACATCACAATCCATGAATGTTGTAAGAGCAGACTTTTTTTTTTAAATCTCTTATTTTTTTGCAATCTGCCCATGCGGGCATTGAGCTTGAGTTTGGGCGGTTTTTGTTGGAGCAGCTGCATAAATGGAAAACGCCCAATAGTGTTTCCATCCATAAGAGGAGACTAAGGGGTTGCAACACTGGATGGGCAGCAGCATCTCGTGGAGTGCTTGACACCAAAGCTGTGTATTGTCTTATCGAGTGTGTCTGGACAGTCCCTATGAGAGTTAAAAGGCAGCTGTCTTGATATGGGCTTATTTCTGGGTATGTTAGCCACATCAACATACTCTACCAATTCATTTACAAGTTGGTTAGGCCTTGAAGGCATGATGAAACTGACATCAACTTTACAAGACGCAAAGTTTCTTAAGAAATAGATATAAGGAAAGGAGGAATATATGTCGAGCTTGACAAACTACTAACACCAGGCGGACCATATATGCTACTTAGTCAGAAAAAATCAATATGCATGTTTAGTCATAATTATCTACAAAATAAGTAAAAAACAAACAAATGTAGTTTGTTTTTTACTGATAATATACTTTTCTAACCAATAGGTAATTGCATAGGTAGTGTTTCAAGTGAAAGTTAGCTTTAAGTGGTACCTACAATATCACTTATTCTGTGTCTTGTCTAGTGAAAGCTTCATCCAAATAATAGGTACCAAAAATGATGTATTCGCCATTTAGATGATATAATGTTAGGTAACAAATCATTAAACCAGTTTTAAAATTTTGATAGACATAAATTAACTACAGTATTTGATTGACTGTGATGTAAACTCATTTTAGAAAACTAGTGCCATTCAAGCCAATGCTCTTTTTTAGTAAGTGCCGATTTGGAACCTTCTTTCAATTATTTAATGTAATATATGTGTGTTCTTTGTATTGTTTTATTCGAAGTAAATAAATATTTAATATTATTATTTCTATTCTATACAATAATATCTTAATTTGGTGATTGGAAAAGGCATGAACCAACAAATTGATATTAACTGAGCACTGCTAGTCTATTAAGAAAGGGCATGTCTTCTATAGTACAGGGTAAAAACACTTCCACAACAACAGATTTTTGAATTCATAAAATTTGATTTCTTGTCTCAAACCATACGAAGTTAAAAAGCAACTTGACTGAACATTACTGATGGGGGTTAATAACCTAAGGGTTATTACAACACCGTCCATAATATATATAAAAAAAAAATAGGTAGGTACCTAAGCAATAGGAAATAAATCATTTTCTTCACAAACAATGATTCATTCCAACCTTAGTTATCAGTAAATTTTAAGTAGGTACAAATAAAGGCAGGTTAAACCTTAGGAAATTGAATAATACTAAATATTTTGTTAAATCTATTTAAAAATTGACCGTAGATGTTATAGTTTACCAGATGTGTATTTTATCACAAAAAGATCAATGATTCACTCTACAGTATTAATTAGTTTCAGTGCAGTGACGCTATACAGGCCGCGCAACCAAGTACCTACCGCGCAATACCATCACTTCAATCCTCCAACTCTTTAGCAACTGCACCGAATGCATTCTACTGACGAAATAACAACTTCGTGCGCTCAGTGGCACGCATAATCAATAGCACCAATTTACCTAATCGTGACCTCTAGTCTAGTCTACGTACCTTCTCAAAACGCTGCCTGTATTCCGCCTTCTCGATCTTATCATTCTCCAGCTGTGAAATCTTCGCCGTCAACTCCTGTAAAGCGTGGTTTTCCTTCTCATTTCTAACCGCCAGGTTCTCCAGCAGCTCCAAAGCGTTGATAACCTTCGGCAGAAGCGCAGTTACCGCGTCAGGACCGTATTTTTCGATGATTATTTCGCATTCTTTACCAATGTCTGACGCTAAATCGTAAACATCCACGACTGTTACGTCGTCCTCATAATCCTGCATCTTGACGGAGAAGCGCCTGCGGTACGACATCAAAACACTTTGTTTTCACTTCACGGCACTGGATTTATTCTAACTTTTTTAGAATTTCACAGTAAAACATACACCTTCGCTAGATCTGCCATCATAACTGAACGAAAGAGAAAAGAAATAAAAAAAGTCAACTCAAATGTCAAATTGGTGTAGTGTTGTACTACTCTCTCAACACGCGCGCGCATGAAAGCATGCATGAGCATGCTTGATATAAAAATAGATAATGAAATTCAACATGAAATTCCATTAATTTAGTTTTTTAAGTGTCTTAAAACTACAACTTCTATTAATGTCGTCTCGTCTTGTTTGTGCTCCAGTTTTTCTAACAAAATTAAGGGTTAGGGGCTTTATGTGTTCTATACTTAGGAATCATTCTTTAAGCGAATGTGGATTGGCCAAAGGTGATGTTGATCACGATCTTTTATGTTGTCCCAGGTTGTAGCTATTTTGTACATTGTATTTATCAATATAATCGAATATCCATTGTATTTTAGTTTATATTTCATATATTCATTCACTAACAAAATAGTTTCGTGTTGATCCTGAGAATAAGCGAATGGAAAAATCAATATAAGTCAAGGTTTTTATAAGAACCTCTCTCTACAAATTTGTTTTTATTTAGAAGAATACCGGCCCAACATACTCCACGCAGATACGACGCACTACAATCAATATATGTATTAGGTACCTAATGAATACTAACGACTGATATTTCGGCCATGTACATGTAAAAATGCTTCGCCGGGGCCTATTAATGCGTTGAAATGTTATTTGCAAGCGAACATTGACCTAGTATAGATGGCGACAAAAAAGTTGTCCGCTGACTGACGCACCACGTGAGCTGCTTATTACGAAAATTAAATAAGAAATGCGTTCTACGCAGTTTAATCACGTGGTATGTCAGAGGACAACTTGTTTTTCACCAACTACATACTTGGCGCCACAGGCTATTAGGATGCCAACGCATGCCACAGCACATGTTATGCTAAGTACCTAGTTGTGGATGAGGCACATCACTACAGATCAAAGAAAGAGATAACTTATTATCTCTGTCTCTTTTGTGCGTTCGGATACACACCATTTAATTTTTGTCTAGCTATCCCTTAGACGAGTAAACCGTCTAAGAGCTATCCCATAGAATTAGACTTTAGTCCATATTCTTAGAGCTATCCAAACCAAACAACTTCTATCTGTCGCTGGGTTCGGATACACGAATTGTCTTGCAAAAAGGCTTTCTGCATACGAGGCCAGTTCTAAAGTACCTCACTCGAAGGACTAGCAAATGAAACTGCTGAAAACAGTTGTTTGGATATATTTTGTGGCCACACGGATTGTCTCGTATTAGAATGTCTCGTAGTAAAGCCTAACGTCATGTTTTAGCGATTTTTTTTGTAGATGAGACAAGACCGATTAATATACAACCATGGAATACACGACCTGGGAATTGGCGACCATTGCTCTGATTGGTCGAACGAAAGCTTAGGCTTCGTTTAGACGCAACTAAAGAGTCAAGTTGTACCATCCTATTTTGAGATTAGTGTAGGTAGGTCATGCAGTCTTATTCCTGGCGCTTCGGTGGCTGGCTGCACACTCGCTCCACTCGCTTGCCTCGCGCGTTTTGGAAAACCTAACCTATCCGAGTCGGATCCGCGTTAGAAAGTGAGTTTAAACGAGGCATAAGTTTTGGCATCCAATTCGATGGTCGCTCAAGGGTGTAAAAAATTTTGCACAACCTGGAAAGTACAACCATGGAATACTCGACCATGGAATTGGATGCTAAAATGTACACAAATTTCTGGCTGTGTATTCCACGGTTGTGTATTCCGTGGTTGTGTAATTCAAACAACAATAATTTAACAATATTCAAACAACTCAAAATAGTGCCGCAGCGTTAAAATGAATATTTACAGGGCAAATAACTAGGTACTCAAAAATTGCTAGTAAATCGTCTTACATCGTCCGTCTCCTTAGACTCCCACACATACTACTCAGACGCTCACACAAATATATTATTACACTACCTACTACATCCCCCTATCCTGTGGGAATGGGAACCATAGAGAGCGGATAAATGCTGGGTGTCACTGTTCCTTGGAGACATCCAAATCAAAATAAAAAGTAAATCTAAAACCGGTACAACTTTGTTTTAGTAAGTAGGTACCTACTCATTTTTTTATACAACTTGCTGATAGAATAAGCAGATGGCCCACCTGATGTTAAGTGGTTACCAGACAAAGTATTGTAGGTTACGTAAATAGAGGACGTAGGTACCTACCCTACAATGCACTGTCCTGCGACCATCAATTTAAATACCTAACTAAGCCTCATGCACCTGTAAATATCGGGGATCAACACCCTTCAAACTGAAACACGGCAACACACTGCTGACTTCCAGTAGACCCCGGGAATCGAACCCGTTACTCGCTCTCAACCAGCTAGCTAGTTTCCCACTGTGCGACGAAAGCGTCGCGTCATTACTCATGTAAAGCAATAAAATTACAGGCAAATTATCTCCTGGAGATAGGACATCGCTATCCAGTCACACTGTTGTTACTATGTTTTCAAGTGCGTTGTTGTATCGATTCATGAAGATCGTCGCTCCGTACACACTGTTTCCCTATTCTGCGGTCACACGAGAATCAACAGTTGGAACGTAACGACTGGTGAGAGAGCGCGCGACGCGATTTTTAGCGCGAAACATATCGTTTTAATTCCTTTTTTTATTTAATCTGTGCAATGAATTTCCAGAGTAAGGCCAACAAATATGTGTGCCCGAACGATAGGCAGCTTTGTCTTCGCGCCAAGTGAGTATAAATTTAGTTTTATTATGGCCAGCTGTTTGCTTGTGTTTGGGATTTTGTTTGTATGCTGATAAGAGATAAGAATGTTTGTAATCCTAAGCTTGGTACATATACCTAATTGTTTCTTTCAGAGATACCAACCAAATAATAGGTAGGTATAACAGTTCGTAAATAGTCTGTAAGTCCACTTCTGGGCATGGGGTTCTCAATTTTTCCGTATGTACCTAGTCACCATTAAATGGATCATTTTTTTAACTATTAATAAAAGAATTATTATCTAAGTATGAATAGCCTAAACTAGTAAAAAAATTCAGGGTGTATTCGCTTGGTGATTGGGGTTGTATTAAGAAAGGGAAGACCTAAAACTCAATCCCTGACTAGGTGTAGTGGGTTCTAGTAAAGTTAACAGCTTATGAAAAAAGCTTTCCATAAATGAAGTCCCGCGCTTTTTTATAGTAGGTAGGTTACCTAATGAATACGTAAGTAGGTACATAGAGAAGTAGGTACAAGTATCTACCTACTCGACAAGATATGGAATTGTGGATATTGACAGGGGATCCACCAGTAGGGTTTCGATTAAAAAAACATAGGTACTACCTACTCTGCATTAGCATTTTGCTGTGTGGTGGCAATTTTTGTTAATATTTTATTGTCCTATTTTTGTTTTTAGGTTTATACTAAATGTTATAGACGACCGATGTGGCGCGGGGGGCGAATGTCCGCCTGCGACGCAGAGGTTGCGGGTTCGATTCCCGCCTCGGGATAAATTAAATAATTATTCCGGGTGTTCTGGGTATTTTCTATGTATAATAAAAAATATCTATGTATGTAATATAGTATTGTATTAAGTACTAGCTGACCGGTGCCCACTTCGTTGGGCGGTAAACATGTTTACTTACAAATCTTAACTGAAGTAGTACTCGATGTCACCAACAGATGGCGTTAATACGGCATAAAATAGCGGCCGTTCGCAGTTTCGCCAGCGTGGCAGTTTATATCAGTTCCCGTTATTTTTTCGGGATAAAAAGTAGCCTAAGTTACTCCTTGTTACATTAGCTATCTGCCAGTGAAAGTCCCGTCGAAATCGGTCCAGCCGTTCCAGAGATTACACGGAACAAACAGACAAAAATTTAAAAAAATGCTATTTTGGTATATGTATCGTATATACATTCCTATGCATGTAGTAAAAAGCGTTATTTTAATATTACAAACAGACACTTCAATTTTATTTATTTGTATAGATTTTGTCATAAAACTATGTTACATTATGAATTAATGTCCTTTTTATAAAACACCTGCGTAGGGAGCCGACCTCGCGTCGGAGCCGCGTACCTTACTCATAGATCTGAACTACTCCCCTGCACGCGCACTCCCAACTTGGTGACGCTTACTTCGCAACGGGCCGTGCAGCAGAAAACGTAATATTTTAATTTCGCCATAACTTCAAAACCAAACGTCCAATTCTAATCATTTAAAGACCAAATATTATCTACATGAACTGTACTTAGTGATAAAATAATTTATTTCGATAAGGATTAATAGTATGAGTAAAATAAATGCGTTTAAATGTAGTCCAAAAAAAATTGAAGATTTTTAAATAAAAAAATGGTTGTTGTGCCTCACTCGACATAGATAGGTATAGTGTGTCGCTGACTTTTTTGTAGATATTTATAAGATCTACAATTATGTAGAACATTTTATGGTTCTATCTTTTATAGTTTAGGCAGCGTACGCAAAATAAGTAACTTTTCTGGTTGATTTTTTACACCTTGTGTCTGAAAAACCCAAATATTTTACAGAACGCTATTTTTTTCCAAAATAAAATATAGCCTATGTTACTCAGTGATAATGTAGCTTTCTAATAAAAAAAGAATTATTAAAATCGGTCCAGTACTTTTTGAGTTTATTCATAACATACAAAAATACAAAAATACAAAGCTTTCCTCTTTATAATATTAGTGTAGATATCAGTCATCTAGTACCCATAACACAAGCTTTGCTTAGCTTGGGGCTAGATGATGCTGTGTGGATTGTCCAGCATTCTTATTTTTATTATTATACCTTTAGCTACCCTCCCTAAATATCCTTGAAGAATCTCGAGTGGGTACTTTGTACCAAGAAATCTGAAAGGATATCTACCGCAACTATGGATTAAATCATGATCTAACTTTTTTTTCTAATTTTGTTTGTCTAACTTGCTTTCAACAAAATCAATATGTACTTTATTATTGTGAATAATTTTCACATTATTACACTATAGTACCTACCAACCTATCGAACTACTTTGTTACGCACATCTACCTACCACCTACTTTTCACTTGATATCCAAAAAACCTTAGTTCTTTCACCGGTTTTAGTTTCTATCTAGAGGAAAATCCTTTTCATGGAAACGTTCTATATTTAGCCTAGCGAGGCCGGGGTTAATTCAACCGAGGAATACCAAACAGTTATTGAAGCCCGAAACATAGAATAAAGCATAGTCAGTAAGGGGTGACCCTAGATTACGGTAGAGTTTGTATGGTTCAACTTGATATTGGCCTCGACACTATCTATGCGAACATCCGTTTCCTGCGCTTGGTTTCTGTAATCGTATGCTGAGTTTTGCTCATGAATTTTCAAGCAGGTGATGTTGTATGTAGGTACTGAAATAGTTGGTCTAGTGAGAGCGACGACCCCGCCTTCTGATCCTAAGGTCGTGGGTTCCAATCCGGTCGGGCAACAACAGATTTTTCTATTCGAAAAATTCGTCTAAGTATTGGCCGTGTCTTTCCTGTGGAATAGGCTGACTTTACTTTTGGGCTCGCTTGCACAACAATTTGATTTAATTTTTTTTAGCTAATCATGTTTACCAAGATAAACATGTTTAGCATGAACGTAATCTATACCAATTATAAGAATCTTTGTCTTGACTGACTGACTGACATATAGACATTGCTAGCCTAAACCGCTGGTAGTAAAGGTTTTAAATTTTCAGGGTATATTCGTCTTGGTGCGTAAGGGCGTGCTTAGAACTTCTAGACATGTAACCGTAGGTAGATGATGTAACCGAAATATGTTACAAGCAGAAAACTTAACACCTTGTATTAAAACTAAATAAATCTATCAAAAGATACATTTTATTTCTAAACTTGAAATATGCAATAGGTATACAACCTGTTTGTTTTAGTAGGTACGTAGGATGGTATTAAAAAAACCTAAAATTCATCTCCTAAGGAGGTGCAATTACAATAATAATTGTTCCACTAGTTAGAATATACAATCTGGGCTTAGTCTTTAATGTTTCCGTTAAAAACACTAAGGAGGCATAACCACAAAGGTTTCACCCTTGTGAATAACAAATCAGAGAAAACCACAAAACGCTCCTTACCCCATAATAAGTTGGTTTGAGCGTGGTCAGGGCAAACTGCCCCTATTCACCCTTGTTTGTTGAAAGCTCCACGAAAATGTAGGGATATGTTGATCTTTAAGTTTATGTAACATTAAATATGTTCTTACCTACACAAGCGTTTTCATATTTACCAAATTATGGATTAGTAAGGCAAGGTCGTGGAAAAGACTCAACATCCTTTGTCCTTGGTATCTGTAGGGAAGATATTCCACCAGCGGATTTCGCCAAGTATTTTACTTACTGTGTTCTGGTTTGAAGGGTATTGGTAAGTACTGCTTAATGTTTTACCTTTTGTTTATTTTCACTTTAAATAATAAATAAATATCTGTCTATGTCTATGTCTATGCCAGTGCATTGCTGTTACACGAGACCTTTATGTCTCAGATTTTTGGAATGCAATGCCGAGGACGTGCTCATTGAGGTACCTATAGGTAACCGCGTAACATCAGGAGGAGCATCTGCTTATATGTCATCACTTTTTCATGCTAAAAAAAACTACTGAAAAACTGAATGGGTTTTAGTTAAACCTTGTTGTTTTGAGTTACAGTAAATAAATTAAAAGAGTAACAAAATGCACTTTTAAAAAAAATTTATAAAATATTTTTTTGTCACGATCATAAAAAGTTTTAAAAAACGAATTAATTTACCCCTACAAATGTTATACCTCGTATAACGTTATAACCCGTGTTTAGTAACCAGTAACTTCATCAGCACCCTAAAAAGTCCACTGTTGGACATAGGCCTCCCCCACACGTTTCCAGGAAGAACGATTCTGAGCATTTTCCATCCATCGACTTCCCGCGGTTAGTTAGGACCGGTTAGTTAGGACCGGTTAGGTTCTAGTTAGGTTGTTAGAACCAGTAACTGAGGTACCAAAAAAAAAATTGTAGACATTTTTATATACGTTTTTTGTAAACACATACTTAGAATACAATATGACACCCAGACTGGGAGCATACATCTATATTCATCACACAAAAGTTTATCCTCGATGGGAATCGAACCTACAGAACAGAAGGCAGAGTTACTACTAAATAAACAGCCACCTAACGATACTACAGTTGTCCAAATCGGTATCCCCTAGGGAGCTGAGATACCCATTAATCAAGCAATTTAACTAAAAGCTCAAACAAGTAATTCCAACTCGGATAGAACAGGTGCCATTACAGAGATGAATTAAGAATAACAGGGTTGGAGGGTCCGACTAAGACAAATTACATTTGCATATGCAGATTCCTTCGACAAAGTAGTTTTTATTACAAATATCAGTGGTTGCTGTGAATTTCCTCACAATATTTTTCTTCACCCCTCATGTGAGCATATAAAGGCATTCGTTTTGCCAGGTTCTTTCTTGTTCACTCTGACCTATATACTTTTATTAGTAGTAGAAGAGCTGATAGTGAAGGGTTCGTCCGCGCAAGTACTTTTTTTATTTAATTTGCTGATGGAACAAGCATATGGTACTCCTGATATTAGGTGTTATCATCGCCTATAACGAAGCAAACCGAAAGACAAGCTGCTAGGCACAATATAGACAATGCGCAGCCTAAACCTCTGGTCGTACCGACTTAAAATTTTTCAGGCAGTATTTGTCTTGGTGCGTGGAAGTGAACTAAGGAGGGAATTCGTGAGATGAAGCCCCAAGAGTGTAGTGGGGGCAGAAGTTTGTATGAAAATAGTTTCACACTTCGCGTTTTTTCCTAGTTACATATAAACGAGAAGCAGTTCCAGGGTTAACCCTGGTTCTTAGAACTCAATGCACTACAAAACAAACTAACAACTTTAGCCATACATCAGCTTGAGTTCATTGTAACAGGAGTGCTTGCTATTCAATAAGCTTTGGTTCGCAATAGCCTTGTAGAACTGGCTTTATTTGAATAGATCGTGTAGGTTACTTTATACATTATGTATTATAGACACAATAATATTATGGTAACGTAATATTTATAAGTATTTCCTGTATCGAAAATCACGTTACGTCACCTTTAAATCTTTTTTTAATATAGACAAGAAATTTTCAGAGATATTTGGCTCGGCAGATAGGGTTATACTAAGAAAGGAATACCTAAAAATTAACCCCAGCATTGGTTGAAGTTTGTATGATAGAGCTTCACGCAGACTAAGTCGCGCCCTATCGGACAAAGTTGCGCGTATTTTCACAAGTTTGTCATGAGCAATGGTTGAATGGAATAATGGAAACTATACTGGAAATTGAATCGTAATTCGTCGTAAGAAGGCTTTAGCAGCAGTTTTTACGTTTACAAAAAGAAACCATGGAAACGAGATACTACTTACTCCGCTCAATCACATGTCAAAGAATAATAGATAGGTACCCTTCGTTCGTTCCCGAAACATAACACGCTCCCAGTTACTTTGTAAAATATGATCCGGGAAAATGAGGAAAATAAATAGCTATCGAGGTATTTTATCGAACAATCCGGAATTTTTTTCAATAGATGAATAAATAATTTGTATAGTCCTATTTCCACCACTTCAATTCCTTCAGGGACCATTATCTACCCTAATTTCAGCAAGTCAATTCCTGAGAATACTTCATAAAGAAGCATACATTTCAGTATCCTATTGAGTTAAAATTTTGTAGACTGTGGTCATTTTCATAATGATGCTTTATTCTTTCTTTCTTTCTTTCTTTCTTTGACACTGAATTATTTTGCCGTTATCTAGGCTCGTTACCCTATATTCTATAAAATCAGATTACCTTGAAAGTTACAAGCGTCGAAAGATTTATCTACTAAATCTTACTAGTAGACATTAAACGCTTACAGCGTTTGTATGGACATAGTACCGACTTATAACATTATTATTATTATAAAAATATTATTATTATTACTTTTTCAATGAACTGCTTCCAAGTCACGGCTGAATCAATTAACTTACTGCTGTGATAATGCATTGTGATCTACAATCTTTTCTCCTAGAATCAATATATTCTCATAATTTTGCCCCATAAAAATTCATCAAAATCAGTTCAGTAGTTTGGTTTTGAAATCAAAACTTACAAGACTAATAACCACCCTAAAAAATATCATCCGAGTAAAAGTTGAAATCGGTTTCACAAGTTTTTAAGCTTTATTATGACGCTGACTGTACCATAGCAAATATCCAATTCCAATTACTGATGATTCTGTCAGTAATCAATGTTTTCAGTAGTATTGATTCAGTCATGGTCCACCGATAGTTACCAAACCAATTTCAGTTTGGTATACTTTGTGGCCAAAGTAATTTCGTTCGAAATATATTCCACGCACAGTACGCACCCACGAGTACCTTAATATAACCAGTACCTAGGTAAGTAATACGTAGGTGTAAAGTTAATCAACTTTGCTTTAAAATTTCGCCTAAAATGGTTCCCTAATTAAAACTGAGCATCGGCTTTTAGCCTTTGTTGTTATACCTACTAATTATAGTCTATTAGAGGTGTATGAGTTTTTGTTCAGCCTTATAAACCCGATGCTCACCTAATACACTACATAAGTAATAGCTTATATCTGGTACTAATAAAGTCGACGTAACGTTGAAATAGTTATACCTACCGTGTTTTGTCTTTTGCATTGACAGGAAGTTTTAAATTAGATCGAAAGAGACAGAACACGGTGTAAATATTTCGAAGTTATTAATAGACTAAAAAAACTCAAAAACGACTGTACCGATTTGCCTAATCTTGGTTTTGAAATATTTCTGGAAGTTCAAGAAAGGTTTAAAATGTGAGAAAATATAAGGAAGACAAGTTTTACTGGCGGTACGAAGTTCGCCGGGTCAGCTAGTATTTTATAAATATTTGTGTACATTTCACAGAACACTATATGTATAGCCCCAAATTTTGAATGATTTGTTTTTCGTAAATAAATGAATATGTAGACATTTTATGCAACCAAATCTTAGCCCCAAGCTTAGCAAAGCTATAGGAACCAGGTAACTGATAGAATAATTTTATACATTTTTTCGTAAATACAAATTTAAAATACAATTTAACACGTTGGGTGTTAAATTCCTCTGTTCATCACACAAAATAAAATGCAAATTCTCGGTAAGGATTGAACCCCTTTCAGCACAAAGGACAGATTGACTACTCAATGAGCTGTGAGGCCAGTCACCTATGTATAATCTGTTGTAGGTAGATACATTGACTGCTAATACCGCTCGTTAGCTCTGGATTGGCTTTATACGAAAACCACAATGCAGCCTGCAGCTAGTGATTTCTCGGAAACTTCGGCTAAAACTTTACTATGGATTCGGTTACCTATAGCAGTATACAATAAACCTACCTAATTTAATATAATAAGTACAGCCAATATGGTGTAAATAGGTTCACACAAAAAAATGGTATAGGAAAGGAACCAAGCCGTAAGTTTCTTGCCTGTTCTTCTAGGCTTGGTCGCGAGGAACTGTCACCTAGATTCACCTTGTAGACTATTCTAAGTCATTATGATTCCACAAAATAAATGCCTTTTAACTTCGGGGCAGTTTAACCAAGCCAGGTAAATTGGACAGAAACAAAACTTGAATTTGTAAATTACTATCGTAAAAAAAACCATTGTTGTCTGGAGATCAATTATCCATCTACTCACATTGAATTGTTCTAATCGAATGGCCAATGATCCACCTGATATTAAGTGGTTATCTATCCCTAGAAAATTGTTTTTACCACACAGAGTACGTCCATTTATGTGGATTTATTACCAGAAGGATATTATTTAGATAGATAAGTACCTAATTCAGGAACCGGGAGAAACGATAGTTTTTTATTTTCATTTATATCGGGCAATAGTTTTTCGTTGTCTTTCGGTGTTTTAGATCCTATTTTATCCCGTTATTCAGCGGTACGCAGCATACATTTATACATATAAGTTTACTCATTTCTTCTAATAAATTCTTCTAGTCACCTGCTGTCTTTTTTTGATACCAACCATCTCTCAATAATAGTTAAGCTCGTCCCTCTTGGTCAACCCATCTTATCGTCCAAGCCAATTTTTAGAATCAAAAAGGGGTTCTAACAGTCAGAAAGCTCAAGTTTCTTTGTATTCTTACTTTACAAAGGACAATAAAATTCTTACTTTCATTTCTGACAAACAATTACTTACCATTGTTCTCTTTCATATTTCACATGAAATGAAGGATTTGTTCAGCTATGACGTGACGTCAACCAAACTGCCTGAAGCATCATAAAATAATACAGACAAGCCGATTTGTAGCACCGAATTAGAACAACCATATTGTGACTCGTTGATTTTATATAGTCTCCCTGCTACTGTGATGTCATCATGATTAATTGTACCTATATACTAACAACCGGGCTTCAAGTTAATGTTGTCCATTAACTTGAAGCCCGAATTTTGGTAAAAGTATGTTTTATAAAACATTCCAGCATTCCAGGAAAACTCTAGATTAGTCAGAATCTAGTCCGGAGAACTATCACCATTCTGGTGGAACAAGCATATCACCCACCTGATGTTAAATGGTAACCAGCACCTGTACAACGATACAAAACACTGCATAGTAGATTATGCATGCTAGGTACGTGCCCTACTGTGCACTGTCCTGCGTCCACCAACCTAAGGCAAACTAGTGTGAAGCCTCGTGTGCCTGTAATTTCTGTTGTTTGTTCATGTTTTTCTATCGCTAAGTAACAAAAAAATGGACCCTTTTGTTTTGAACAGTACAGTAGTAGGCGGATTCTGAGTTTTTTGTTGATAAGATACGCTTGTGCACCCATAGGCCGCTAGGGGCGCTTACTGTATCTTCATACAAAAAAATCGAGGTCGCAATACGAAATCCGGTATCCAGAAAACGAAAAAAACTCAGAATCCACTTACAGAGCAAATCGTACCCAAAATCGGGTTGTCCGTAGCCGACTCATAACCTTCCTCCTTCCTAGTCCAGGGTTTGCGATTATCATAGTCTTATTATTCATGATATTACATATTATCAGTGTTCACGTTCTTCAGTCATGAAGTGCCGACCACAGAGAATGTGCAAAATACAAGTATTATTAAAAAGTTGAGCTATCTACAGACCATTGCCGCAAACGATCTAAAGAGCGTTCTTTTCCTTTCGGCTGCTAGTATAAAAATTTGCAATGTCTACTATTCTCATATTTGAATTCAGTAGGTTGTAAACAACATCATCAGTTGAAGCGTAGTTTGGCTATCTTTTGAAATTCTGAGGTATATTATTCTCTTGGATGTTTTCTGTCCTACCTTTGCCTTGTTAAGGTAGGTTGGACCACAGTGGAGCTACATTACTAATATTTATTACATTATTATTAATTTATAAAAGGATCATACAAAAAAAGGTAAGAATTAAGAACTAAGTTTCTTGCCTGTTCCTCTAGGCTTAATTGTCGCGAGGAACTTTCACCTAGATTCACCTAGCTTTAAAACAATTAAAATGATTCCGGGATATTACTACTGGATGCGTACCCCATACATAGTTTCTAATAAATAAATGCTAAACTATTCATGTGTGCCATGACAGCTAACTTTATAAGATTATCCAATCCTTCCGTTGGTAGTTTTTCCGTTTGTCCGTCTTACTTAGAAAACGTCATCAATCGCGTAGCATGCTACGAGGCCCGTAGCAAACACATCTCACACAACGCCATCTAGCCCCAAGCCCCAAACTAAGCAAAGCTTGTACTATAGGAATCAAATGACTGATAGAAATTCGTGCATATTCAAATGTCTTGGTCAAAATGTATTTAAAATATCTTGGTAGAAGTACATAATTATTTGCTATATCGTATATCTACGACCGATGTGGCGCGGCGGGCGAATGTCCGCCTGCGACGCAGAGGTTGCGGGTTCGATTCCCGCCTTGGGATAAATGTTTGTACGATCTGCAAATATTTATTCCGGGTGTTCTGGGTATTTTCTATGTATAATAAAAATTATCTATGTATGTAATATAATATTGTATTAAGTATATCAGTCATCTAGTACCCATAACACAAGCTCTGCTTAGCTTGGGGCTAGATGATGCTGTGTGGATTGTCCAGCATTATTATAATTATTATTATCGTCACGTAAATGATAAGAATGTTCAACTGTCAAACGTCAACTGTTCAGTCAACTGTCAGTTGTAATAATAATCACGTAGATGTAAAAGCCATTTGGATATTACCAACAAACGAAACTGTAACTAAAAAGTGCTCGTAGCATGTGCTACGAGTTCTACGACGTAGCACCTGCTACGAAAGTAATGAAAATAAGTTCCTGTACCGGCTCTATCTACCATTGTTATTTTTGACCTAGTTGTTGAGTAATGAGTATAGTGGGTAAACAACGATCTGCTTTGTTTACCTTCAACGTTCATAATGTTTACACAGCACAAAATTGTATAAACAAAACTCCTTAAAACTCCAGTCACGATTAAGTTCTTAATTTTATATTGCACACAAGAAATACACAAAAAAATACATTATAGAGGTTAACCCTAGAGTTTTCTTACAGCAAACCTTGGAGATTAGAAACAGGTGTACATGCAAAAGTATACTAATTAAATTGAATCACAAGTAAAAACACATAAATGAATAACTTTAGATGATAAAGAAAAAAAAAAGTTCGTTTATTAAAACTTGTGGCAGTACTGATGACAGTTTTTAAGGTGTAGTCTGTGGTAAGCCTTAACGGCCTAATAAAGCCGGGAACAATAGTCTAACGTGCTTTATGAAGCATGAAAGTGCTTGTAAATGCCGACCACCCATCCAAATTGTGACCGCACAAAACGTTACTCTAAACCGTTAAACTACCTACGTCACGAACGCTTCTTGAAACAGCCTGTATACCTAACTTCGTATATCTCTGTATTGATTGATCAGATTATCTATATCCAGGGAATAGATAATGCATTACATGACATCGTTCTAATCGCTATTTAATAGAACATGCAAAAATACTATACCGGGAAATTCACTACGTAATAGAATCAAAAAAAAAACCGACCAAGTGCGAAACGGACTCGCGCACGTAGGGTTCCGTACTATTATTTATGATAAAAACGGCAAAAAAATCATGTTTGATATATGAGAGCCCCCTTAAATATTTATTTTATTTTGTTTTTTAGTATTTGTTGCTATGACAGAGAGACAGACAGACAGCGGAGTCTTAGTAATAGGGTCCCGTTTTTCCCTTTGGGTACGGAACCCTAATAATGAGGTAAAACCAAGGTGATCGATATAGCTCTCAGATCAGGAAGTTGTAGTGACAAGGGAAGATCTATGACCAGCAGTGGACTTGTTTTGACTGATAATGATAATGATGCGAAAATACAGTTCGTTAATATGTACTTGACCTATATTATTTTAATTATACCACTACAAGAGAAACGCGCGTAATTTCGTAAGCGTGAAATTACTTTCAAAAATAAAAATAAAAACTCAGTTTCGGATATCTATAGCCATCAACCTGGATGTTTTTCTGCATTAAAATCTCGCATAAAAAAAAAACTTACGATCTTTTTTGAAATCAACCATGAAATAATTATTCATTTGTTCGGGTGAAATTTGTCTACGCTTGCGGCCACCGTGACTTCAACTCAATTTAATTGTTGAAAACGTTGAAATTCCTTAGTATCGGCTGCTTGACAGGAATTTGATCGTTGTTACGCGTTTAGACGACGCGAAAGAAAACATAGTATTCTACCAGTTATCTGGTTTCCATAGTACCTACAAGCTATGCCTAGTTTGAGGTTAGATGATATTGTGAAAAAAAAAACATCTATAAATATTTATTATTACAAATCTGAAGTATCAACCATTTTACTACAATGCAGCAATCGGGAACATGTTGAAAGGCACTCTTATATTAGGCAGCAAATATTTGGACAATTTGTCATTTTCGGACAGCTAATATGATTTGAATCAATCTACGGATTGCCCAGGAGCGGCCAGGGGATAGCATGATGGATTATGGCGCGTTTACTTATCTACAAGCTATTTTAGACCATAATTTAGTAAATTGGTTAAAGATTATGAAGTGCTAGGTTTTCGAAGTAGAAGTAGAGCTATTTGCTTGTCCAGGGAAGTACTACCACCGTACCTATTTCTGTCGCCAAGCAGTAATGCTAGCGTTGCTGTGTTCTGGTTTGAAAAGTGGGTTCCGGGTAAGTACAAAACCGGCTACTCGCTACTCTCAATACGGGTTTCTGCACCGTAGGTTCTCAAACGGATGAACCGATTTTCTTTTTCTTTAGTTATGTTTTGTAGAAAGGTCACATGATCGAGAGTGTGCTTAGACAACATTCAAGAAAATCCTATTGAATTGTGTAAGGGGAGAGGATTTATGATCTATATCACAGGCCTAGACCTCGTATTTTTGGAGCTGAGACGAGATTAAAACTAGAATTTGATTGTCAAAAGCCCACATCTTGCAGTAATTGGTATTCCAAACGTGACAGGTTGCTAACCCATCGCTGTGCTTAAATACTAACTGGTTTCCTCACGATATTTTCGTTTGAGAGCACTGAAATGTGCGAAAAACTCTACTCATCTTAATTTACACCAGTAAGTCGACAGATTAGAGACTATGTTTACATAAGTACTCGTAGTTCGTAGAAAACTCAATCAAAGGCAATGTTACAAAGGACTTTTGTATTGTAAGTAGGTAAATAAAACCCTTTCTGTGTAAGGTCGAACCCAAGAACACATTTAATCCATTAGTAAACGCATTTGAGTATCAAGCTACGATATTACATTGATATTTGATCGGAAAGGTTTAAGTACTGGAAAAAAAATACAGTGAAACCGTTTTCACTGTATTTTTTTACACGACTCGACTTCACTTTTTTCACGGCTTTCTCTGAAGTGGTAACGTGCTCTACAATACACTGCCATGCGTCTATCATTTTGAGGTATACAGAATGTTGTGCCTGTAATTTTACCGGCACCCATATCCTTGAAACCGAAACACAGTTTTGCGGTAGAAATAGCCATATTGGTAGTAGGTACTTCTCCGGGCGAGCTCTACCTACGACTTTACTTTTAGTATTTTTCGCATAGGATCAGGTTTTGAGTTTGTTATAATAACGAATTCCTTCAGTATTATCAATATGGGTATAATATATTCGAACTTTCTTACTTTCAAAAACTCGGGGTTAAGGTACCCATTATGGTAGTATTACTTTAGAATACTGTGACCGCTAAAAACAGCTGTTCTAAGTTCCGTACATTTCATTTCCAGTTCAGTGTTCCATACATTCTAGCCAAGTTCGGCTTGGAACATCTGCTGTAATATATAGAGCACTCTTGGTTCATAGAAAAAGTTTGACATTTTGTAATAGTAATTATTGTTCGTTCCAGACTCCGCACGGGATGGTGTGCGGCTCGTAGCGAGCCCCCGCTCAGTGCGAGTGAGAGAGAAGCTATCGCCGCTGTCGTCAAACGGGCCGAAAAAGTGGATGAAGTGGAAGCCAAGCGGGTTGGCAGGCTGGTCGCTCGACTTGAAGGTACCTATGAAATGTACCATGAAATCTATTGAAATAGCCATACTTTTGAGGTAGGTAGGTAGGTACGCTAATAAAATTTACTATGGAGACAAGTAGGTACGGTAGGTAATGAGCAACTTAGCTTTAATAATAATAATAAATTTATTTATTCCAATCAACATAGGATCATTTTGTTAGTAAAACTTAAACATCTATTGTTAGTATTATAATTATTACATCTATTTAACCAATACCTACCCAAAGAGAACCCCATAGCCCATACCTAACCTCAGACCAGACCTTGGTACATACAAAATTATAATTTAAGTGTATCTTTTGTTTGTCATTACATGAATCATACAGCAATGATTCACGTAATGACAATCAAACCTACTAGCAAAGATGCGTAGAATTTTGTTGGAGCTGGCCAGCACCCTGCGGACCATGGATGTGCAGCGCTTGCGCTTTGACCTAAAGAATTTGTCCATTACCGCTTTTTTTACAGTGCCAATAAATGCACAGTGGAAAACAAACTGCCGGCCGGCAGCGTGATTGAGAATCGAGTATCCACCTAATTTTATGTGGTTTGATAGCTTAAAATTTTATATTACAAGAGAAAAAAGTGACGGCTTGATCTCTAGCGGCTTCTGGTAGAAGATGCGCGCGCGCGTTTACGAACGGCGAGTAAAGCAAAGACAGTAGCACTCTCGCCGTGTTGACGGCGGTTTACAAAAACTCGGCTGGACATAGCCAAAAACTAGGCTCGTTTTGACGGGAATCTGGTTTGTTTCCTGTCAAGCGGTCCAGTAGTGGACTTCTCTGATGATGATAGTTCATTGGTATAGGTCATCAATACCTTCTTTCTTACACAAAGTCCACAAAGTTACATCAAAGGCGGGTTTTGTGAACAAAAAACTATTTTTTTATATATTTAAGGTAAGCCCATGTCAAGTTACTCGCCAAATATTTCATTACATTTAGAAAATAGGAAAAACCTTGTAAGATTAATCACATGGAAAAAGGCCCTTGTACTCGGAAATTCAATACGTGGACTCAATTTGGCCGAAAGAAGCTCAGTCAATTGCCTTGGTCTACTCGTGTAGATTGAGTTATGTAGTACCTAGAAAGCAAAAAAAGGAAGAAAAAAAAGAAGAAATATCATCACGATTATAATCCCCAAGCACGGTAGATATCTTCTCCATCTCTTAGTACGAAGTACCTACTCAAGATTCTTCTAGGATGCCTAAGGAGGGTAGTCAAAGGTCCATATAGTACAGTTTTGCAGTAGTACAAGCTATGAGCTTGTAACCTTGCAACTTGCAAACGAATAGAATACTAACTACTGCAAAACTGTACTATATGGACGTACCTTTGACTACCCTCCTTAGGCAGAGGTACTAAGAACACTATGGTTTCGTCACAATGTTTTCTTTCACCGTTTGAGAGCACTGACATTGCGCACTTAAACTTTTTGAACGGAAAAATCTATCATGGTTTAAAAATCTTTTATTGTGGCCAACTCTTGAACAGAGTTCAAACCACCCGAAGATTTACGTCATTGTTTATGTTTAAACAGTAGTCTTACCTCTCAGGTATGCGTCGATCAGCCAACGGCCCAGCACCAAGGACATGCCTCCTCTGCGGTGATACATCCCGACTGCTGTCGCCGTTGAGAACTTGTTCCATCTGCCAAAATACTGCTTGTTCCAAATGTGTCATCGACACACCTCCACATAGGTAAACTGATGTTGGGGCTGTGAAAGTATCTTTAGATCCCTAACTCCTGTCTACTTCGAGTATGTGAGTCACACTCACACCTTAGTTGGGTCACTGATGTTTCTGTTATCCATAGTTCAATCTTTACTGAGCTTTGTGCTAGTGGGTGCTGTGTGAAATTTCCAAGTACCATAAACCAGAAGATGAATCGTAGGACGATATACACGTGAGTGAAAAAAGAAAACACATTTTGTGAGTTGAAATTCTTTGGGAGGCCTACGTTACTGATGAAACTTATGATTCTGTAGATGGCAGGAATTCTAAATAAAAATAACTCAATTTCATTTGTGCGTTGAAACTCTATGGGAGAAGCCAAGTCCAGCAGTTCTCTTTTCAAGCTTCATGTGTAATATTGTTGTTAATCGTTAATCTTGGTTAACTTTGTCCAGAGTATACTCCCGGGAATCGTACATGTGTAACCTCTGCGCTGAGACGCGGGAGATGTGGAAGAAGTCAGGCGCGTGGTTCTACAAGTCTATCCCGAAGTACGTTCTTCCAGAGCGACGTATCACGGGACGGTACTACGAGACTGAGCTGGCAAAATCTTTGCAGGTCAGAATTACCAGCATATTATTATTTATCTACTATCTGCCTTGTTTTTGTTTTATGACGCTATTTTTTTTTTAGAATATCGAAGTGCTTATCCATCATACTAAGGTAAACTGCTTCTCCGGAATATAGGACAATGGAAATGGACAGGAATATGGGATGCTTTTCAGAGTGCTTACAAAATATAATAACAGGCGCCAATCTAGTGGCCCCTCTATTCATTTCTAATGTTTTTCTTAATTTCTTTGACAAGCTGGAAAATTTTGTAAAAATTGGGAAGCTATCACGAAATTTGGATTATCTTTTCTTACCTTTGCCATTTATCTATGAACTTCTTACTATCATAATTCAGTCCAACATTTTCAGAATATTTATCATCAAACTTTTTCCCAGGACGCTGGAGGCAACAGCAGCAATGAAGGCAACACTGACACTGAGCCGGGGTCACCACTCAGCGTGCATGCCCCTTCCTTCTCCAGACAGCCCAGCAATACAGACAGTCGGAAGTCCGTTGGGTCACCACATGTGAGTTTTTTATAAAAAAAATTGACTTACACAGCACTTTATGGATACACCGGTATAAGTACCTACAACGACATTATGATGTTATTAGTCAGAAGTTAGCTCCTAATAATCTATGTATAATAAAAAATATCGATGTATGTAATGTATTGTATCAAGTATATCAGTCATCTAGTACCCATAACACAAATCTGCTTAGCTTGTGGTTAGATGATGCTGTGTGGACTTTTTTTTTTTTTTTTTTTTTTTTACTGGATTATTGCACCTATTCATTGTGGTACTATAATAACATTACGATCTAGCCAACTAGGCTAATGAGTAATTTAACTTTGACTTAATTTTATAGAAATATTGATAACTAAGAATGTGTCCATCGGCACTTTTCTTACAGTCTCTAGGTATTTAATTAAGGGGACACTTTGTTCTTGTGTTCATGGAGTAGCACTATCACTACACTACTAAGTATTAAGTTTAACACTACACTAACTCAAAAGGTTTGGTTCTTTTGAGCCTTCTCACTATGTCTGTGTTATCGAGGAGCTGGATGGCCTCGACGTTCACATGGTGATGAAGTCTTTTTTCGTGAACTTCTGCGTATTTTTGTACTAATTTGTTAACAAACTCGATCTGGAGGTCCCGGTGTAGATCATCGTTTCTTACGTACCAAGGTGCATTAACAATACCCCTTAATACTTTGTTTTGAAATCGTTGGATTATTTCTATGTTACTTTTACAGGTACAGCCCCACAGCTGTATACCATAAGTCCATACTGGCATCAGGACTTGCTTGTATAGCAAAAGCTTGTTATGGACTGACAGAGTGGAATTCCTTCCAAGCAGCCAGTACATCCTCTTGTAGCGTAACTCTAATTCTTCTTTTTTCTTCTTGACGTGTGCCTTCCAGCGCAGCTTTGCGTCAAGGGTCATACCAAGGTATTTGGCTGTGTTTCCGTATGGAATTATTTTATTGTTGATGAATACTGGACAGTACTGATCTTTCTTGTTAGTAAAGTTGACGTGAACCGACTTGGATTCATTAAGTTTTATGCGCCATTTTTTAGTCCAATAATGAATTTGATTTACAGCTTCTTGCACTTTTTCAGCTGCTTCTGCATAAGTACTTCCGACAGCCATTATAGCAGTATCATCAGCGAATGTTGCGATGGTGTTATTGTCTAGTGTGGGGATGTCACTTGTGTATAAAAGGTACAGGACCGGACCTAATACACTACCTTGTGGCACCCCAGCTCTTATTTTCTTGAGTTCAGAGTAGGTGTCTTCTTGCCTTATTCTAAAAACTCTATTTGATAAGTAAGATTCTATTACATCTACGAAACTTGAGGGTAGTAAGTTCTTCAGTTTTAGTAATAGACCTTCATGCCAAACTTTATCGAATGCCTGCGCCACGTCCAGAAAGATAGTAGAGCAGACTTGTTTTTCCTCAAGTGTTTTCTCAATAACATTTGTAATCCTGTGAACTTGGTCTATCGTTGAGTGCTGTTCTCGGAATCCAAATTGGTGTTCTGGTATGAGGTTTTTACTTTCAATAAGCGGCTTTAGTCTTTTTAGAAACAATTTTTCAAATAGCTTTGACATGATAGGGAGCAAAGAAATCGGTCTGTAGGATGAGGTCTCTTGTGGCGGTTTTCCTGGCTTTACTATCATGATAACTTCGGCAACTTTCCATAAATCTGGTACACACTTTAGTCTAAGTGCTGCGTTGATAAGGGTAGTTAGTTTGACTAATGCTTTTTTCGGAAGGTTATGTAGTATTTCTCCTGAAATAAGGTCGAATCCAGGAGATTTTCTAGGGTTTATGTGTTTTTTAATTTCGCTCCAGACTTCTCTGGGTGATACCAGCTTTATGGCTTGTATTTCACCATATACTTCATTTATCATAGGTATGTAGTCGGTTTGATCTTCGTTAGGTTTGAATATTTGTTCTAGGTATTCTGCGAACGTTTTAGCTTTTTGCTCATTACTGACAGCCCATTTTCCAGATCCTATATTGATTGGAGGAATTTGGGTAATCGGTCGTTTCATATTTTTGGTGGCCTTCCAGAGTGAGTAGTTTGTACTGCGGTCGTTAGTGAGACTTTGGAGATAGTTGTTGGTTGAAGAATCATTAAATAATTGTATCTTCCTTTTCAGTTGTTTTGTGAGATTATTTAGTTTGTTTTTATCTTGCAGAGCTCTAGTTTGATGCCAAATATTTCTTTGTTTTCGTTTTTCATTTATAAGTTGTAAAATATCATAAGGGTAGATGTTTCTTGTGGCTCTCTTCTTGTATACTGGAGTATTATTCCAGGCAGACTGTTGTATAACTTTAGTGAAATTATCGACTTCTACGTTTAGTTGCTCCGCAGTTTTTAGTGGAACTTTAAGGTTTATATTACAATCTAGCTGTGTCTTAAAACTCTCCCAATCAGTGTATTTATTTACTAGGGTTAGAGTGTCAGCTCCATGTAAGACTTGCTCACTTATTTCTAGATATATTGGAGAATGGTCAGAGCTCATATCATAACTCTGCTTTGCTCTTAAGTAGTTACTTGATAAATTTTTATAAATAAAAAAGTCGATGAGATCCGGGATTTTGTTTGGGTCAGTTGGCCAGTATGTTGGTAGACCAGTAGATATAACATCACCTTTTATCTGTTTTATAGCTTTTACTAAGTTGTTACCTTTTGTATTCGTTAATCTCGAGCCCCAGTATGTGTTTTTGGCATTGAAATCACCTCCGAGTATAAATCTTTCACCGAGTGTTTGGAAAAATCTTGAATATGTATCTTCATGTATTGTATGGCGCGGTGGACAGTATATAGCTGCTACTGTAAGAGAGTACCGCTTTGTATTGATGCAAATAGCTACTGACTGAATATATGGCTCTTCGTATTTACACATTTCATGATGTTTAATGTTTTCTTTTACAATAACGGCACTTCCACCCCTTCCTTTGTTTGCGGGATGTAGGGCATTATAGACTTTATAGCCTTTAAATGAGATGTAAGATTGTTTGGTAAAATGCGTTTCTGATACGAGACACACATCGACATTTTCAATTTCAAGGACTACTTGAAGCTCGTTTTGATGGTTTAGTAGCCCATTACAGTTCCAAGCCATGATTTTTAGTGTGTTAATCATTTTTTGCTCTTAGGAATAGCTACTTTGGTGCTATTTTCGATTTCCCTCAATCGCTCATCAAAAGATGTCATGAGCTTCAGGATTTCATCTAATTTGTTATTATTGCTAGACTCATTGTTTTGCACTGTCGGTGATTTTTTGGCAGTTGCTTGTGCATAGGAAATAGATTTGTTAATAGTGCTAGGAGCTGAAGGAGCTCTTACAATACTTTTAGATAATCCTTGATGAGTTACCTGCTGTTTACTATTCGAAATAGGAGTTTTCTTAACGTTTTTATTTCGTATCTTCTGCATTTCCTTGGCTATCGTGCAGCCTCTGTAATTAGCTGGGTGTGCTTCTCCGCAATGCACACACTTTGGTTTCTCTTCTGCAGGTTTTTTGCAGTCCTTGGTGAGGTGTTTACCTGTGCATTTCACACACCTTGGCTCTTTGGAGCAGTACTTGTGTGTATGACCGTACACTTGACACCGCTTGCACTGAGGGACCAATTTGGTTGACCTAATGGGTTGAATTTCAATCACGCACCCCAGTATATTTTTGATTTCATACACCCTTTTAATGTCTTCTTCATTGCTGAAGGTGAGCATGAACATGTTGAGTGGCTGCTTAGTTCTCCAGCTCAGTTTGTTCACTGCTTCTTCAATCTTGTAGCCTCTTTCTTTTAGGTCTTCGATGATCCTTTCAGATTTACAAGTGGAAGGCAGTTTCTTAACCATAACTCTTATTGGTCTATCCTGCTTATTTTCATAGGAGTGCCAGGGGCAGTTACTTTCGCTTAGCATTTTTGTTAAAGCTCTGTACGTTACCTCATTATAGGCATTTACTTTAACACTCTCACCGTTCAGTATCTTGATAGCAAAGGTACCGGCGGGCTGTTTTGATGACAAAGAGTCATAAAAGTTTTGGTAATTGGTTACCCCATCCACTATAATCGGAGGCTGTGTGGACTGTCGAGTATTATTATTAGTATTATGTACTTATGTCTCTCGCCAAGCGAGGAATTAACGTTTTTTCGCGGGCTTTTTATTATTATTATTGAACAAAGGTCCAATTCTCGAGTTTTTTGAGCTGAGACAAGATTGAAACAAGAGTTTGATTGTCAAAATTAGGCCTGAAATATCAGTTTCAAAGAATACCATTTGTAGATTGACACGATTGAAACTTGGAGTTTACGATATTTCGTTACAAGATTTGGGCCTCTGTTATATTACACGTAGGTATTTATCGCGTATTACCTTTTATTATATTTGACGACCGATGTGGCGCGGCGGGCGAATTCGATTGCTGCGGGTTCGATTCCCGCCTTGGGATAAATGTATAATATTTATTCCGGGTGTTTTGGGTATTTTCTATGTATCATAAAAATATCTATGTATGTAATATACTATTGTATTAAGTATATCAGTCATCTAGTACCCATAAAACAAGCTCTGCTTAGCTTGGGGCTAAATGATGCTGTGTGGATTGTCCAGCATTATTTATTTATTTTATTTATTTTTATACTTATAACAACATGTATAATTTAGATATGAATATATTAGTAAGTGATGAAAATAACGCAAAAGGCAAAATGTTATATGTTTTCAGTTTTTTGTAAATAATTTTAATAAATGTAAATGATGAAAGAAAACATTACTTATCCTTGAGCCCAATCTACAAGGTTGACGCCTTTGGGCGTATAATAAGACAGTGCTTAATTTGTATCCTTAAATCTGTGTTTCAAGGTATACTTCCTCTTTGAGTTTTCGCTTCTGCTCTTTGAACCAAAGCTCTTAGCTTTTTTTATAAATGCTTGAGCTTTTATTCAACCTTATTTTCATAATAAACAAATGTTATCTGGAGAATAGATTTTATTGTTTTTAGTTTTTTTTAATATAATAAAGCATTTTCTGTTTATCTAATACTAGCAAAATGCGCGCCTTTGTTCGCTTAATGTTATTTTTAAACAAACCTCAACCCCCACTGTGCCCGTTTAGGGGTTAAATTTCGGTATTCCTTTCTTAGTACTCTACTCGCCAAGATGAATATACCCTGAAATTTTTATGTATTTATTTTACGATCTCCGATGCCACGCACTAGGCAAAGATTCTTATGATAGGTATACTTAGTCTAACAGTAGTATGAATAGTGTATAGCTTTCCAGAGGGCCGTTCACGTAAATCTGTTAGCTTCAGCTTTTGGATGCGAACCGTTACTATCAAAAAGGAGCGATCAGTTCTACGTAGTGGCTTACATTTCCATTATTTTTAATTTGATTTGTCGATAGAACAAACAGACGGCCCACCTGATCTTTAGTTACCTCACATATCACGATCGTTAAAAACGTGCCCTACTCTGCAGTTGATGTGCCTAAAATGTCGCCGGTATCACCGAGGTGACACTGGTGAAATTATAGGCAGTTTCTTTAAAAAAAAACGAAGGTGCTTTAGACCACACGACTGAAGTAAAACTTCTTTAATATACGAAACGTAACTGGCAATGAGAGAATAAAAGAATTAACAGTGCTTTCATACCCCCTCCATGGTAGCGTTAAACGTTTAACGCAACCTTGTTGGAAGTTGCATTAGAAGTTTTACTTCTAAAACCATTCAAACTGAATACAGCTGGTAAACATGTATCTAACTAGGTACGCTTAAAGTTTCAAACGTAAGCCACTACTCTCAACGAGCAATTGAAAAACATTTTATAAAGTGTATTTTCCGCACATTTTATAAAGTGTATTTTCCGCCAGTAAAACTTGTATCTAGACTAAATCTGTCTCATTTCCTCGGGAGATACAGTCTGCTAGTTTATGCTATGTTTACTTACTAAACTACCTATATTTTACACACGCTTTTCTCAAAGATAAATTCTAAAGGAAAGCCAGCTAAATCTAGATATTGGATTTTGTAGGGCGTGTAGTTGTTCAGATAGTAATTGAAGTTGGGATGAAAACATACCTATTGATGCGTTTACTGGACGCTATCGATGTGCTTAATACTGTAGCTTACCGAAGCTGGAATATCCTAGAAAAAACATTAATGGAATGGAGTACCTAAGTTGAACCTAGTGCATGCGTGAGCTGGCTAAAATATTACATACTAAAATGCCTCCCCCAATATTTTAGTCTACATACTCAGCTGTACGGAATCTTGTAATATACTAACAAACTAAATGTTATACCGATTATAAGAATCTTTATCCTGACTGACTGACAGACATAGGTAATCGACAACGCACCGCCTAAACTACTGGTTTTAGAGACTTTAAATTTTCAAGGTATATTCGTCTTGGTGTGTAGATGTGTGCTAAGAAAGCAATTCCCGAAATTCAATACTCAAACGGGTACAGCAGGGGTTGAAGTTTGTATGCAAATAATTTCACCCGGACAAAGTCGCGCGCGTTTTGCTAGTACTACTAATATTATAAACGCGAAAGTTGGAAGTATGGATGGATGGATGGATGGATGTTTGTTTCACGCTCTAATAACCAGTAGGTCGACTTGGATGAAATTTGGAATAAGCTAAATTATAACTCGGATTAACATATAGGCTACTTTTTATCCCGAAAAAATAACGGGAACGGGAAAAAAACTGGCACGCGGGCGAAGCTGCGAGCGGCCGCTAGTATAATATAAATGTGTTATAACAATAAAAAAACTGTTTTATCAAAACCTACGCATCTGGCATTAAGTAGGTACGGAACGGGACTCCCGCCGAGATCCAACATTATCCCGGCCTGCTTTTGACGTGCATTGAATAGGTACCCACTTGGAAAATGTAGAGGTACTTAAATTATTTATACATTCTGGTAGGCATTTAAATTACTGTAGGTAAAGCTACTATTAAAAGGTTTCCCAAACCGACTACACTTATTTATTTACTAGCTGACCCGTGCCCACTGGGCGGTAAACGTCGCATTATCTCTACAACCATTCGTCCAAATTATATGCAGTAAAGGGAAAAATCTTTTATTTTAAATACTTGAGACGATAAGTTTACTTATTTCATAAGAATTCATAATTAGTGATAATATGACCTATAAACATAACCCAACGATTTAAATTATTTTTTTGATAAGCATAAAAAATTACTTTTTGTGTCTTAAATATAAAAATTAGACATTTATACTGTCCCAGGCTTTTTTGTCGGCTTTATCAAGCTCTACAACTTTTCACAATTTCAATCAACTTCGTAAGAAACGTTTTCGTTTGACCGTTTTTTCTCCGACGACTGCAAATTCGACTACCACGAAATATTCGTTTCATTTTTAATATATAGCCTATGTCACTCACTAATAACGTTTTTATTGGCTTTCTATAAATAAAAGAATTTTCCAAATCGATTTCATTATAGTATAGATTTAATTAATGACTCTAGTAACGGTTTATGAAAATGGAACTAAAAATTTCAGCTGTAGCCCAATTATTGTAACAAAATATCATAAAATTCTGTCTTGATCATGTCAATCTCCAAATAGTAGCAATTCGTAACTGACATTTTAGACAGACCCAATTTTTGTAATCATTTTCTAACTTTCTAGCTTTAATCTAATCTAAGATCAGTTTTCTGACATCTTTAGAAGCAACATTGTATTTTCATTTTAATTGTTTCTAGTGTTATTTTAAGTTCTGATGGGTAATTTTGGTGGTATTTTAACCATCATTACTTGAGGTCTTAGCACAAGTGTGAACGATTGTAATGAAAGTGTGTTATGAGGCATCCTGATTTGAACGAAAATGTTTCCCTTTGGTCAAAACGCCATCTTTTTCTTCAAAACCGATGACAGCTGACTTTACTTTTTTTACCGACTCGACTTGACTAAAAAGAATTTATTCAACCCACTTGACATTGGCAGAATTGTCCGCAAGACGGACAGATGCCACAAAAAAAAAAATCTAATCTAAGCTCCCAAAAAAATACAAGAACAAGAATTGAGCTTCTGTTTGTTGATAATTCTACAACAAACGTAAAGCTTAGCCTTTGAGCTAAATGGGTGGGTGGGCAGTGTATTAGTCACAATCTCGACGTTTATGTAACTACAGCGCTTGTAACTTGTCCACCAAGGGCGAAAATCCCTTGTCCTTATATATAAAGCAGTCACGCATAAAAAGTTTTCCGTGGTCAAAGTTTGAGGTCGTAACAAGTTTGCACGATTCATATTTATGTTCAAATCAAACCAAAATATAATAAAGACGTCATATTATTCGTTTTCTTTTTCTAATGGAAATATTAAATAGGTAGGTTGTATGGGCGGCAATCTATACCAGTTATAAAAATCTTTGTTTGTAATTTTCAGGTTATATTTTAGGGTGTTTTGTGATAACTTGTATAAACGTCATAAAAATCCTTGTAGTTTCGCTAGCAAAATAAAGATGAAGATAAAGATAAGATCATAAAATACCTATAAATGCATGGCCGTGAACACCCTCATACTCGGTAAAGCTTTTATTTATAAACTTGGAGGTCAATCGTGCAGGAAATAACATCCTCTCATATTTTAACTGAAATGCGGGTAGTTTTATTTTAGAAACGTCAGTGACCGATTGCACTGCAAGGTTATCCTGCTTAAATACCTACTTATCTATTTTATGTTTGCTACAAATTGTAAATGTATGTATTGTTCATATTTGTTGTTCATTTTTTTTTATGACCTATTTAATTTGCATGTTCTTTTTATAACTATATCGGTCCGCTCCACTCTATTGCAACACCCTTACTGGGTATATTATGTGTATTGGCACCAAAAATTGTATAATATAGTCCTAAGATCTGACAATGTTAAACCTACTTACATAATAAGGCAATAAACATACTGAATACTGAATATTATTAATGTTTTAAAATATAAGGTATTTCTTAGGACAGTAAATTCAAGTCTTTGATGAAAACCTAGATTAGTTTTCACCCATACACTTCAAACCGAAACAGCAACGCTGCCTGATTGTAGAAATACGGTACCGTATTACTACCAGTACACTTCTACTACTACGACTACGTACTACTGCCCTAGACAAGCCCTTTACAAAGCACTCTATTACTGCTAAAAGCCTGCTTAGTAAAGGAGCAGACAACATACGAGTAGGTAAGTTGGTTAATTGCGTCAGTTGTGCGTCACGTTATCTATTATTCGAAGGAGACTGGAGACGGAACAGCCTATTATAAATAGCTGGTTAGTTTCCGTCACTACTAAGTAAATGTAAGTTTTAAACTATGGTAATACCACAATTTCTTTAATTTTATGTATTTATTTGCTATAATGAGGTTACAATACGTTCGTATTACTAACTAATGGTCAGCACTTATCTATACTAATACTAATGCTGGACAATCCACACAGCACCATCTAGCCCCAAGCTAAGCAATGCTTGTGTTATGGGTACTAGATGACTGATATACATAATACAATACATTACACACATAGATATTTTTATTATACATAGAAAACACCCAGAACACCCGGAATAAATACATATTTGCAGATCGTACAAACATGTATCCCGAGGCGGGAATCGAACCCGCAACCTCTGCGTCGCAGGCAAACATTCGCCCGCCGCGCCACATCGGTCGTCACATCTATACTACACTATGATATATCTAGATCGTTAGTCATGCTAAGCTAAAATAAATTTTTTTGGTAAAACATCTCTTACCACCTACCCTACCTTCACCAGCAGGTCTATTTAATTTTCAAACATTCGGAAACTTTCAATTTTGTTTCTTTTATATATTTTATAAAGACTTTAAGAGATGGGTACACGCCAAACGTAATTATTCGCAAAATCGTGACTACTTGTATTTCTAGCATTAATAGGCATCCCACTTCTGGTATGTGACAGGTACTATAGGTACCTACTAATTTCTAGAATACTAGAGATCAATTCATGTGTAGTAGTTGTTTCTCTTTGTCTGTGAATTGGGTGACGGGAGGCTGTAAGGTGGCTGGCGCTCAATGAGAGACGCTGAGTTTTTTATTGATTTACGGTTAATTGAGGTCGACTCAATTTATCAAATGCTGACACAAGGTTGACATACCATCAGCTTATTGAATTGAAACTTCTGTTTACCATTTGTTTACAAAAATTTTACATGTTATCACCATAAGTTCCCCTTATAATAATAATAATGCACGACAATCCACACAGCATCGTCTAGTTCCAAGCTAAGCAGAGCTTGTGTTATGGGTACTAGATGACTCATATACTTAATACAATAGATTACATACATAGATCTTTTTTTTATACATAAACACTCGGAATAAATATTTGCAGATCGTACAAACATTTATCCCAAGGCAGAAATCGAACCCGCAACCTCCTGCGTCGCAGGCGGACTATTGACTGCCACGCCACATCGGTGTAAATATCGGGGATGATCTACTTTGAAGCTTCTCTGTCCAATACCTTGACCCAATCTATACACAATGTTGTCGGTCGGTGTCGGTTTAACTACTTATACTGCCCAAAAATGTATCTAAGTTATCTACTAGTCATGCCCTGAACCGTATATATCAAGAGCTGTCAGTTACGTATCCAATGGCATGGAAATTTAAATTCAGAGCAAATATTGGTATGCCTCCTCATTGGTCAAATGTACCAGATTCCCCCTACATAACAGAACTTGGCCGACTTATAATTAGAAAAGTTGGGATAAAGTTATTATTAGTCGAACTCTTAGGAAGTCAAAGTTGTGTAGCTTGACTTACGTTCTACTGTTGGGATTTCTGCATAAGTCTAACAAAATGGAATTGGAATTTAGGAAGAAATAGTTATAAATATTGATATTCTCCACAGGAATGGAATGAAACTGATATTCTCACTCACGGCTTCAGCGGCCTCAGTCTCCATCGTCAAGACAGCCTGACACAACGACCGCTCGGAGCTCTCAAGCGCACCGGTAGTAAGGGTAGTGCGTACAGCCTCCGAAGTGTAAGAAAAGAGGTCAAACCGCTATCACAGATAGAGAGAGCGCCAGCCATCCCTGATGCAGGATTCGGCACTTTGGAGGTCAGACTGGCGTATGATAATGCAACGTCCTCACTGGCTGTTACTGTGCTGCGTGCAAGAGGACTTATTGGGATGGATATGACAGGGTTGTCTGATCCGTTTTGCAGATTGGAAATTTTACCTAGAGGTACCTTAATACCTACTTAAGTGATTACTATCATCATTGACCTAAGATAGTTGTATTAACTAGTTCCTTTATTCAAGTTGCTGGGATATGTTACTATTGCGCCTAGGGTCCCAGGGTTTGCAATATCGGTTGATCTGGACGTTTTGACGTCACACGACCGAATTCATGATGATGAAGTTGAACAATAGTTCAAGCATACTATTCATTATCTAGAACGTAATGCAGAAAGGCAACTACCCAATCATTTGGTGAAAAACTGGTAAAAAAACATCCTCAAAATACAAAGGAGAGGCTTCATGTCCAGTGACGGACTTCAGACTGGTGCTGATGATTAAAAACGTCTAACTTTTCCAGTTTTACTGAGCAAATACTGCACCATAAATTTTTTTAAGGCAGCCGAAGAGTTGTTTCTTGTCTTAACCTTTGCTTTGCTTTACGACTTTGCTTAGCAAGTAACATAAATATGATTACAGAGGGTTCCTACTCAAACCGAATGAGGACGAAGACAGTACACAAAACAAAAAATCCAGAATTCAATGAGACACTCCACTTCTTCGGCATCACGGAATCGGACCTCGCTCAAAAGTCTGTCGAGATCGTTCTGTTTGATGATGACAGGTCTGTAAATCTTCAATATAAGTTTATTCAATTCTCTTAATTCTTTATTGCACACAAACAATACACAGAAAAAATAAATATATAGAGAACATGAACAAAGGCGAGCTTAACCCTAACCTAGAGTTCTCGTTCTCGAACAATTCTCGTTCTGTATAGGTACCTAAAAAAAACTTGTCATAGTCGGAAAAACCTAAAAAAACTTGTCATATAATATATGTTAAATCGCATAGCTGGTATATAGAGGTACCTACATAGCATAGGTACCTAATGCAGGTTCTTTATCTTATTTCCATTTTGCATACTGACGCTATAGCATTACCTACATGTTTTTCTACTATTAAACCGGATCATTTCATAGTTGTGGGCAAAGGCCAATCCAGCCTCACTTCACAATTTTGCGCCACTATTTGCCAGTCCATCTCTAAGGCATCCAGGTCGTCCCGGCATCCACAATGTGTAGATTTTGACGACCGCTGTGGCGCGGCGGGCGAATGTCCGCCTGCGACGCAGGGGTTGCGGGTTCGATTCCCGCCTTGGGATAAATGTTTGTATGATCTGCAAATATTTATTCCAGGTGTTCTGGGTATTTTCTATGTATAATAAAAAATATCTATATGTGTAATATATTGTATTAAGTATATCAATCGTCTAGTACCCATAACACAAGCTCTGCTTAGTTTGGGGCTAGATGATACTGTGTGGATTGTCCAGCATTATTTATTATTTATTTATTTAGTACTTATATTACAGCAACAATATACAGAACGGGCAGAAAACAAATGTGAAACTATTAATTTTATTTCAGATATGGCTGTGACGAGATGGGATCCGCAGTGATCGCACTCCGAGAATGTGCCAAGTCTCCGTCCCAGATGCGTCTAGCGCTTTCCAGCTCGTCTGACTCCGAGCCGGTCGGACCACGGATACTGCTGGCATTGTGCTACAGCACTAAGAGACGCGCGTTGGTGGTCACTATCTGCAAAGGAGCAGATCTGCCGCCGCAGGACAGTAATGGATATTCGGATCCTTTTGTGAAAATGTACGTAGAACTTGAGGTTTAGTTTGAAATAGTCTACTATTGGAGTGGACCACCATTCTAATAGAGCAAGTAGATGGTCCATCTGATATTATGGTGCTATACAAAACATTGCCTCACAGGTCCCATTTGTTTGAAACGTGCCCGACAAGGCGTTGCTTTAGGTCCATTACTTAAGTGGTTAACTCGTCTAAGGTCCATTAACTTGAAGCCTCCTGTAGGTATGTTAAGCTAAATGCACCGGTAATATCCCCGTCACCCACACCCTTCAAACCGAATGACAGTAACGTTGCTTTTCGGTACAAATAGTCTTGGCACCTTTTGGACATCAATAAAGAACTCAGGTACCTACCTACTTATAAGAGCCTCGTTTGTACTTATAGGAGGCTAGCTAAGGTTTACATTTCGTTTAGTACCTATGTAAGTACCTACCTACTTACATCTACTATCTAGAGATAAGTATCAATCCACTACCTACCTGCTTAAATACTTAACATAAATCATTACCTAGGTAGGTATAATGGAGATAAGGTCTTCTATTTCTAATGGAATTTATTTTGACTTGCAGACATTTGGATCCGGATCCTTACCACAAAAAGCACAAAACTTCAATAAAATGGCGTAACTTGAATCCCGTTTGGAATGAGGAGTTCTTTTTCGAAACGCGCCCTACCGAGCTTTCCCGCCAAAACTTGACACTGACAGTTTGGGATAAGGACTACGGCAAACCGAACGATTTTCTTGGAAGTCTTGTTTTGGGGGCGAGTAGCAAAGGAAGGAGACTAAAACACTGGATGGATTGTATCAAATTCCCGGATCATAGGCACGAGCAATGGCATTCTCTGACTGATACACAGCACTTGTAATCTAACTTTTGTAATGATATTGTATGTGCGTGTAGTTATTTTTTTAATATGTAACTATTTGAAGCTTCTACGAAAACATATTTCCTGATATTTTGGCTATTAGCTGCCTATTTTGTATAATTATGTAAGTAGGTAGGTACTATATCAGTAGGTATGACCAACAAGAAATTGGGGTCAGGATTCTCGCTTTTCTGGAGTAGGCACCAACTTTAAGTTAAATGTTTAAAGCCTCTCCCTGAGCATCTTTGAACGAACACCTTTGATTAATCATTTAGAAGAGAATTCAAAATCGTAGATAATTCATTAAATTAATTACAAAAATGGAAAAATATGGTATAATGGTGGAAAGGTACATATCATTTATAATTTAGTATTATTTCCCCTTGCTAAACTATCTGGATCCCATAGTACAAGTGTTTTGGGGCTAGAAAGCGTTGTGCGAATGTGTGTCAATATTTATGTTTTTTTTAAAGTAATAATTACTTAAAAAAAAACATAAATATTAAAAGATAAATTATTAAAAAAAATAGAGAAAGAGAAAAACGTTAAATGGAATAAGCTCGTCATAAGGTAAATAGACAAACTTTATTTTATTTTTATTTTATTTTATTCAATTCACAAAACAGATTACAATCAAATAAAATATAATGTAAATATGGTATTAATTCGATCTAGATTCGTAATCAAATATGTGAATATGACATTATTTTAGTGTTGCATGCATAAAAGTTAAATTTACCTAAAACTAGAAACAGCGACAAAAATTAAATAAAAATTAAAAATGATTATTATTCGATTCATAATATAACAACAGCAAACTGTGAACGCACTGCTTAAACCTACT
This sequence comes from Electrophaes corylata, assembly GCA_947095575.1. Taxonomy (NCBI): domain Eukaryota; kingdom Metazoa; phylum Arthropoda; class Insecta; order Lepidoptera; family Geometridae; genus Electrophaes; species Electrophaes corylata. The sequence continues at coordinate 5,599,754 of OX352720.1, forward strand.
CACATTGTTATCAAATATGTCCATCTTAATAATATTATCTTTAATATTGAAATTGAAATACGCCAACTCGTTATACAGACGACACATGCGAGGGAGGGGACTGTGAAAAGAAACATTATTTTTGTATACTCATAAAGCAAAGGTAACGGGATTACGAAATCTGTAACACAGGTTAATATTAATAGAGGTTAGTAAATTGGGACAATCTATTGCTGAGTGAAGAATTTTATGAAGGTAGATAAGGTTGATATGATCCCTTCTTGTAGATAGAGGAATAACCCTAAAGTGTTTACACCTGTTGTTGTACCCTGATAGTGATCGGCCTAGTTTATGACGGTAAGACAGGATTTTAAGGCATCTATTTAGAATGGCTTCGATTCTTGCTGTGTGGTTTGCGTAGTAAGGTGACCAAATAGGACTGCAATACTCAAGAACTGGTCGTATTATACCATTGAAGAGGTATAGTGTGCTGTCCGGTTTTTTAAAACCTTTGGTGGTTCTGGAGATGAACCCCAGAAGTTTATAGCTCTTTGCTACGATATAGTCATAATGACTTCTGAAAGAGAGATCGTCATCTAAATAGACGCCCAGATCCTTAGCAATGCACTTTCGTTCCAGTTTGAAACCGGCTATAGAATAATCAAATATAGTTTTGATATGTTTCTTGGTGAATGTGGTCACGAAACATTTGTCGATATTTAAGAACATACGATTGTTAGAGCACCATGCAAAGATTATGTCAAGATCTCGTTGTAATTTTGCACAATCGCTAGCGCTGTTTATTTTAGCAAACACTTTAAGATCATCGGCATACAATAAGCATGGACATTCAAGACTATTTGCCAGATCGTTGACAAAAAGAATAAAGAATAATGGTCCCAAATGAGACCCCTGGGGGACTCCTGAATGTATTTCCACAGCTGAAGATGTGAATCCTTTTATTGCTACGAGTTGACTTCTTTTACTAAGATACGAGCGAATCCACCGCAGGAGACTGCCGTGTATACCATAATAAGCTAATTTAGAGCATAGTATGGAGTGGTTGACCTTGTCAAACGCTTTACGGAAATCCGTATAGACCGCATCTACCTGCTCTCCTGAGTCAAACGCATCACAAAGGAATCCTGTGTACATAAGAAGGTTGCTAACAGTTGATCTTTGTTTGATAAACCCATGCTGATTGAGCGAGATAAATGGCTTAATGTGAGCGTAGATACAGTCATAAACCACTGACTCGAATAATTTCGCGAAGCACGACAGAATACTAATGGGTCGGTAATTATCACATAGCGTCTTATCTCCCGATTTATGGATGGGGATGATGAAAGCTGTCTTCCACCTTGTGGGGAAACTTCCCGTACTTAGCGATTTATTAAAGATAATTGTGAGGGGTGTAGGTTTATTGATACTTATTATTGAAAAGACAAATATTGGGCTTACTTATGCATATTATTTTTTTAAGTGGTCATGAGATAAACTGTATAATTTACTTAAAAGTAAAATATAAGTACCAAGAGTATACTTAGTTAGGTGCTTATGAATCCAAAGTAGGCTATATTTTTTATAATATTCTGAATTTAAGATGAAGCTAAGTAATTTGTAAGATGCCAAAATATTTTTAACTAAAAAATTTTGGTAAGTACTTAACAATGTTATCGTAGTTATCTATTTAATAACTCTAGTATAATCCTATCTAGTTTTTATTTTTCGAATGTTTTCCATTAAGATGCAAGTATTAGAGTGAATCATCCATAATTTCGTCACTAAAGATGCCTAATTTATTTTGAAATTTTGTCTTAGTTACTTGCGTGCAAGATCTTAAGTTTATAATATTCATCAGTAGGTTCCTATGTTAATTAATCTTAAATAAATCATAATCGAAAAACATTTATTTTTATTTTTAGTACTCTGCCAAGCTTTCACTGTGTTTTGGCAAATAAAATAAACTCTGGGTTTCTTTTTCTTAAAAACTAAACCAAAAATAGTTACCCATTTAATTGATTCAGGCGTTACTTTGCGAAAGTCCATTGTAAAAGAATAAAATAGACGATATACAGTAGGTACCTACTATTCCGCCACTTCAACCCCTTTAAAGTACAAAAAAATTGTAAGCGCGTTACCTGCACCTAAATAAATAATAAATAAATAATTTTCTATTCTATTTTATTCTACCTCCTACAGTACTTTACTTTACAGGTGATAACTAAGATTGAGGCTTGATCTAACCTTTCAGTACTGTTCAGAAACTGTCTCCGTGTGCCAGGGTCTTTTAATTATCAATATTGCCATGCCACCACAGAGTATACCATAAGCTGTGCTACGAGCTGCTCCTTACAAATTTGCAATAACGAAACGTAATAAGCTTTCCTGTGGTACCTAACCTACCTAAGCTTTTTCGTAATACCCCAGTCGAGTCGACTTTTTGGCATTGAGAATAATGATGCCATGCCCGATCTTTCGATTTGAATTGACCTTTTGGATTGCAATGGATCGCAAACCATTCATTTACTTCCATAACTGGAAATTGTTTAAATTTTTTGGGTTATTTTATGATCCGGGCATTGTAGGTAAATAAATAAAGTCAAATTTATTTAAATTTCTACTGTTCTTCTGCAGTTATCTATTCAAGTTTTCTTTCAAGTCTCCTCTCCACTTCCTCCAATAAATTAAAATTCCTCCAATTTAAATTCGGTGGTAAAAGACCGCTAATTATTTGTCATAATATTTTAGATTAATTAATAAAATCAAGGTCAATTTTAATCTGGCAACGGCAACACTGCACTGGTCTGGTTGGTCGAGTTTATTGAATGGATGTCGATTGTGTGAAAATTCAATATTTCATGGCAGTTTTAGCATAATACCTAAAGTGTTATGATAATTTGCACGTAAAACGACATGGCATTCCTATGTCCTGTTAGGATAAGAAGGGGGAAGAAAAAGAAATGTAAGTAACAACTTTGCTAAACTTCTTCAAGTCAATGACCTCAAACTTTCTTTCTACTTGCTGATAAATTTAACTCAGTATATTTACGTGCTATATATTTATCTTGACTTGCAAACTAAATAACTTGCTAACTGCACAGACCGTGGCAACAGTATTGTTTTAAGAGGTAATAGGCACCTACTTGGTGCTAAAAATCATGTTTTCTCATAGGACAGGCTATCTCAGCTGACAGAACAGAAACTTCACTAGCAAAACTGGCTTCTTGCTCTAAAACTAGGCCAAATCCACTTGTGAGACTAATTCACTAGCTCACATTGGTAAATTCTTTTGGTTTTTTAATTTTTTTTTATTTTTTCACTTTTCTAAGTAATTCTTTTCCCGTTGAGTTAAAATGTGGCATGCGTTTATGCATAGTTAATGATATAATAACATGTCTCTATAACTCTGAAAAGCTAGCAGTGGTGACTCGGACAAGGACCTCTCCCGTCCTGGCTCTGGCCTCAGTCCTGGCATGGGCCGTATAACTGGCTCTGCCAGTATAGAGACTCTTGTGAGAGTTGGCATAGAAAAAGAGCATGGGCTCAGTCCAGACTCCAAGATGGTGGTGCTTCATGATTTCGCTCCATGTGTGGATGATGAGTTGGAGGTTAGTATTTCCAAAATATGTATACCTAAAAAAGTGGTTGACCCACGATTAATAGAAATTACTGGATGCAGTTAACCTTCTAACACTACTACTTACTAACACTAGGTGTGTTAAGCAAAGTTAACAATTCAGAAAGCTCCTATGCTATTTTTTCCGATCCACTGTCGGTCCTCTACCCAATCAACAAACAACATTATCAGGATTTGAGATAGAAACAGGATATTTATGATTTTTGAGTTTGATTGTTTCCCAATATTTCGGCACAGTTTTGTGCGCCAGGATCAAGGGTTGAACTCCAAATATCCAAAATATTGATTGAAACCATGCTAGTTTAAAAAGTTATAAAACATTATCAGGATCTCAATAATTTATTTTACTATTCCACTTGTCTATTGGTTTCCTAAATAGGTTTAATGAAAACATAATCAGATGGAGTACCATATGATTATTTCCATTATCTTGAAATTCTTAACTTTCAGGTAAAACGGGGTCAAATAGTCAATGTACTGTACAGAGAGAATGACTGGGTATATGTTATACTAGCGGACTCAAGGCGAGAAGGATTTATACCACACTCATACTGTGCTCCATGTGAGCACCATGATTTGAAGAAAAAGCTTCCAAGGAGTCGGTCTCCAGCTGATTTGGCACCTAGAGATGTCTCACAGTGAGTTTTGCCTGCTCTTATAATTGATTAAGGTGAAGGAAAACTATGTGAAGAAACCTTGCGTAACACAAAAACTCCGATGTAACTAGCATCCAAATAGTGATGCAGAATGTTCCTTACTTAATACATTAGTTAGGAAAATCTTTACTTTTTTAGTAGTAGTAGAGTTCTTTGTGAGGGGCTCGTCCGGGGCAGTACTACCACCATGCCTATTTCTGCCGCCAAGCAGCTTGCTGTGTTCCGGTGTGGGTGCCGGTGTAATTACAGGCACATGAGGCTTAACACCTGTATGCCTTAGGTTGATGGACGCTGAGTAGTGCATCGTCAGTAACGTTCCTAACGAGCGTGACCTACGTGGCAATGCTATGTTATAGGTGATGGTAACCACTTAACATCAGGTGGGCCATCCGCTTGTTCTCTCAACAAGTAGTATAAAAAAAACACCTTTTTTACTTTATTTTATTTAAGTTGTTGAGTCAACTTACAAAGTCAGTACAAAAGGGTTCACTACATAATCATTATGATACTAAAACTACCTATTAACCAGCCTATATGTAGACCGGTCAAGTAAGATAGCTCAGAAGTTTGTGCATCCAGCACATTCTGAAATAAAACCACGTCAAGCCACTTCATACATGCTCGTCGTTTAGGGTAGGTACTCTTGACCTGGCCTTTGTCTAAAACATCTTCTATTTGATTGAGATACGTACGCCGAGGTCTTCCCCTTTCAACAGTCCCATTCACACTCCTAGGTACCTATATCATTTGAAGAAAATCGACATTATTGTTGCAGATTATCGGTATCGGACGGGGTGACAAACGACGGCACATCAGAAATAGGCAGCGAAGGTGAAGCGTGCCCATTTAGCAAAGATCCTTCAGGGCGGTATGTTGTACTGTACACATTTACAGCAAGAGACGAAAATGATGTCGATGTTGAACGTGGGGAATTTGTCACAGGTTTGTAGCAAGTTATTTTGTACACAGGGATTTTAGTAAGGTAGGTACAGAAAACTACTGCAAAATGGAGGCTTGAGCCAATAATCTTCGGACATGCCTCGAACCTGTCAAGAGATAATTGAAATCTCAAGCCTTTTTGATTTCATTATTATCAGAATTAGGGTGATGTAGAATGGCAGCTTATGGTTGGATGCCAAGGATTATGGATTCATGCCCTTATGCGAGATAGGTTAGACTCGGTTTTGAGCAGTCAAAAGCTATTGCGCGCACACAAATACTTCCAAATAGTTTTGTAACGCTATGTCAGGTAATACCAAGTCTCACTGTCTCTTCAATTCAACAATGAATAAGTGCTTTATAGAGTGGTTGCTATCACACACTTATTTTGATTTTCAGTGCTAAATAGAGAAGATCCCGACTGGTACTGGATAGTGCGGAGCGACGGTCAGGAGGGTTTCATTCCATCTGGTTTCGTGTACCCTGCTGTTGTCCAACGTAAGAATATTTTTTTATGTTACTTATTGACAATTACTCTATGTACCTACCTACCCAATACTTAGAGTAATTTCCACTTTATATGAGACCAGTGATAGGACTCAGTGGCATTTTGTGTCCAGTTTCTAGACTCGCATAGACGCGATTTTTTCATAAAGTCAGATATGAATGAAGCTACTCCGTCCGGTCGAAATATATTTCGAACAATATTCAATTATGTATTTCGTAATATATTATTATACCGGGTGTAATAAGACTAAAAACTAACTAAACTAAAACTGCAAAATCAGGCCATGACGTTACAGTTACAAGTTTTGTCACCGCGCTGTATGTACGGAATACATCGTTGGTTGATAAATAGGAATTTCAGCAAAATAATCATCATAATGTATTTAGCTGTCAGCCAAATGGTATTCTATAAGTCCTTGTAAAATTTTACACAATCCTGGAGCGTTCGGAAGTGGTCTTACTAGTGTCTCTTAGTATAGTGGACGCGTATTCTGCTGCACTGTTTTACGAGCAAGAGGTCAGAAATTAAAACTATTGTATACACGAGCCCAGTTGCAAATCAGGCTGTACTAACTGTAATATAGGTAACATAGCTTAAACCAGACTGTACCAAATTTTGTTGTACCTTAGTAAATTTCTTGCCAGCTAGATTCATTTTTTATTTGTGTATTTCAGCAGCGCAGCAAGACAACACACAACAGGCGCTAACGCCGCCGCAGCCGCCCGCAACATTGAACAACACATTAAACACGTCGCAGGACACTGACGGCCGCTACCACGGAACAGAGTTAGTCATGCTATATGATTACAAGGTAATTTTACCATATTTGAGCTTCTCGCTGTCGACTTTTCTCTTAATTACTCTGACCTCGGCTTTTTATATTAAGCTATGACTAATTCATGGCAACCCTAATAGATTTCCAGTTTTATAACAGATTTTATTCGTTTTCGTGCCATTGGATGTTTTATTACAATTTAAACTAGCTAGACAATTACGTGATCCATGTGTATGGAAGTCTTGAAAAAAGGATGTTTTTAACTGTATTATCAGTATACTTTTTTCTAATGTACAGGCACAAGCACCAGATGATCTATCCGTGAAGCGTGGAGAATGGGTGTACGCTGATCTAACACAACAGACTGTAGAAGGTTGGTTATGGGCTCACGCGCCAAAGTCACGACGTTCCGGATTCATACCTACTGCATATGCGCGCGCACCGCACACAACATCTTTGTAATAGATTAAAATAATTCTTTTATAAATTGTGAATATAGCTCCCCAAACTGTTCTTTTTTTAACTTTTAAATGTTTTATCAGGTCGTGGGCCCAGCTCATGAACTAGTAGAGTAGGTAATTTGGTGCCCATAATATAAGTAATCCAGTGTATGTTATAAGAATCTCATGTACTTTTACAATAAATTGTTGTAGGTTTAACTGCTGTGTCATTTATTGTTTATTCTGAATGTAAATAGTTTTTAAGTGTCTTCCATGTTTTATGAAGTTGCAAATGTTATAAATAGCATTAATTAGTAAAATTAGCACTAAATTATCCGTCCAAAATTCGACTGATTTTGATATTACGCTTTTGACTCCTAATTTAGTTAGGTGTAAGAATTAGTATGTTGTCAAATAAAGAAAATAAATGTTTCAAAAATATTCCATAGCTTTTCTATCCACATTACGTACCTAGTCAAAGCATTATATTTATTTATTCCGACAAGGCAGTCCTTAGTGTTAGTTTGTAACAAATTATCTAAATAAATATATACAACTCAAAGGTGACTGACTGACATAGTGATCTATCAATGCACAGCCCAAACCACTGGACGGATCGGGCTGAAATTTGGCATGCAGGTAGATGTAATGACGTAGGCATCAGCTAAGAAAGGATTTTGATTGATTCGATCCCCAATTTTATTACCATAAAAGTCTGGATGTCTTGCTAAAACTATATTACCTATCATAGAACTTAGTCTGAATCCAACAGAATATTCTTCTTTTTTTTTATCGCTTGTTTAATTTCATTTTTTGCTGTCCACTCTTTTAATTGCTCTTCAACTTTCTTAATGTCTTTTGCTGTGACTGTAACAGGTAATTGCAATTCAGCTTGTTCACTTCTTATGAAAATCAGAGCCTCCAACTTCTGTGTCAGAAAAGGTCCTTGTTGGCTTTCAAGTAGATTTCTATATGCCTCCAGCTTTTTTCCACGGATTTCATCACAGTGCATCTCTGTGAGTTTACGAAGGGACTCTTTCCGGGATAATTTGTGAAATGACCTAAAATATGAAAGACTTTATATCAGGTACAAACAATTGGTACAAAGTATAGTATAAGGCTCAAGGACAGAACTAAAAGTGAAACAACTGGCTATGAAGAGAGATGTGCTGAGAATTTCACTAGGCAATAGAATTGAAAATGAGAAAATCAGTTGAAGAACCAAAGTGCACAACAGCCCTCACAATCATTAGGTCGAAGTGGCAATGGGCTGTTTGTAGAGCAACAACTAATAATAATGTTAACTTTTATTTCCAATATGGGTACTTAATTCTGGAAACAGAATACAGCTCCATAAATAATATATGTATATATATAGAAAAGGCACATAGTTCCATATGCTGATTCGCAAAAGCCACTAGGCTCTCTTAGACTAGACAACCAGCAGAGCAACAAGTCTTGGAGAATAAATCTAATCTCCAAGCCTCCCTACCTGATAGACTGCTAGTTAGTGGAAAGTAATGGCTCAAAATTATTATTCTTGGAAATATGGGGTAAGTCATTTATTTTTATCTGACGACCGATGTGGTGCGGCGGGCGAATGTCCGCCTGCGACGCAGAGGTTGTGGGTTCGATTCCCGCCTAGGGATAAATGTTTGCACGATCTGCAAATATTTATTCCGGGTGTTCTGGGCGTTTTCTATGTATAATAAAAAACATCTATGTATGTAATATAGTATTGTATTAAGTATATCAGTCATCTAGTACCCATAACACAAGCTCTGCTTAGCTTGGGGCTAGATGATGCTGTGTGGATTGTCCAGCATTATTTATTTATTTATTTTATTTATTTAAGTCTACATGTAGGCTAAAAATTACGATGTTTGGATTTCATTACAAATCCCACAAGAATGCTAAGATTGAGATTTACTCTTTCTCTTCTCTTACTCTAAAGATGACTACCAAGTTTGTATTTAGTATGAAGCTGACTTACTCAGGATGTGCTTTGTACTCTAGATCAAGCTTCTCTAAAAGCCACTCATATTTCTTGTAATCATATTGTCGGAGATACTTCATTAATTTTTTTCTTTTATCTATCTGCTCCTGAACTACTTTCTGCAAATAAAAAGTAAGAATAGTATGTAACTTTAATACTTAATTAAAAAAATTGCAGCATTGCATAGATTTTACCTTCATTTTATTATTTCTGGGATATTTATCCATAGTTTCTTGAAGACATCTTATGTTAGCGGTTAGCTTGGCAACTGCAAATAATAATCGTGTTCAAAAGGAGGGCTTTCTTTTAAATAACTTTATGTTAATAACTATATTTTAGGAATAATAACTTACTTCTGGTTTCAGCTGTGCACTCATCATATTTGTGACGTTTTACTCTGCCCACTAATGCTTCTTTTACTAAAAAACTGAACTCTTTCTTGCCGAGGTGAGCTATGGAGAATACTTTCTTCACAGCTTCAGAGGCGCTGTGAAACAATAGGTATACGATGTTACTGCCTATATAACTTTACCAAGAGCCATCTAGGAGCTATAAAAAAGTTAACCGAAAGTGTGTTATGAACTCACTCTTTAATCTCTTCACTAAGGCCATAGTATTTGCCCAAAGTAGTCCCTGGGATAGAAGGTAGGCCTTCTAAATCACCAGATTTCTCAGGTTTGTATGCGGGCACATACTCCGGTCTAACCCATTTTATATTGGCTGTGTGCTTGATTCCACGCGATTGTACGATAGAATACGATAATTGTCGCAGCATTGCGACTGAAATGCAGTGAATTGCACCGTACACCAACAATTAACCAATATTTTTCAATTCAATTTGGAAGCTACATAACCTCGAAAAACTGCCTGCTCTCACATAGATAAGTCAGGCAAGTCAAGTCAAGTCACCATCAAAATGACGGCATTTGACATTGGCAAAATTGTGGAAGTTAGATCCACAGAAGCCATATAAAAAAAGAAGAAAAAAGGATGGCTTAGGTTTAACAAACGTCATCTTTGGAAGCATCACAGCTTTTTCATATACATAGTTTTTCTCATGTTCTTTGTATGTAATTTAATTCCAATATTACGCGGTCCTAGAACGCAAAGTGTTATGAGTTGAAATGAAAGTGTATTTAGAGTGGCATCATCCATCTGATTTGAGCGAAAATTTTTCTCTTAGGTTTTAAAAAGAAGCGCCATTTTTAAAAAACCAATTTAGACTTGTTTTTACTGACGATCTAATGAAGGATATAAGTGTCAGGATATATTATACCTATCTAAGTGTTCTGTGATCGTCACTAAGAAAGGATTCGTTAGAGAAATATATTTTATTATTATCTGTTCATTAAATTTTCTAATTGTTTTTTCTTACTTCCTATACCTACAATAACGCCATCGTCATGTAACAATAGAGATTAGGAAAATTGATTTTCAAAAACGAAACTATAGTTAATATTTTAGGACATTTTGACACAACATCATCTAGCCCCAAACTAAGCATAGCTTGTAATATGGGAACCTGATGATATTAATGATGGGAATTAGCAACAAAAATCAAGGTAGGTACGTTCATCACACAAATGTTTGTTCTCGGTGAGCCGGTGAGGATCAAACCCACCACCTACAGCATAGAAACTGAGCTGTGACGGCTGTCTGTGCCTGCTGTGCAGGCCAGCCAGCGAATGTAGCATGTCCACACTCCGTACATTCCAGTGGCCCAGGAGCAAAAAGTATCCCTAGCCTGGTTTTCATGTTGCAGAATATCAAATTTCCTAACAGGTGCCAAGCAGTAGAAGCCAAGCTAGATGGTGTTTAAGTACATCTACTTAATCACCATCTAGCTTGGCTTCTACTGCTTTTGGTTGAGTCGACTCAACCATTAAGCCATGGCAGCACTAAATATAGCTGTACCTGTACCTAGGTACCAACTACTCTGGATGTACGATGGATGGGGAAAATAAACAGGTAGGTACTACGTAAATAAAAACATCATGAACATTCATTATTTATTGCTCTTATATCAACCTCAACTTACACGCAATATTTGTACTAACGTACCACACCACATGACTGTAACACTACAAACCAATCTAATAAATTATATCAATATCATTAGACGTGAATAACTCAAATAAATATCAAACTTTAACAAAAAAAGAATGAACAATCCCATGAAAATAGATCACACAATGAAGAAAACTTTTCTTTTAGTAGGTAGGTTGTTAAATTGAACTTATTTAACAGTCAATCTGCTCATTGACATAATGTCAAAAAAACATTGAAAAATTACATATAACGCACACCAATTTTTATGAGAAAATCCTGTGGAATGTCGAAGTTATTATAGAAAGGAAAAATAGGTTTTAAAACAAAATTCAGATTTCAGTGCAATAATAAAGGAAGCCCTTTCTAGAAGTTACTATTTTCAAAATACCATTGTTCTTACAAGTAAAACTAAGCGTGCTTTGAATATAATTAACTAAATATAACTCCGCCATAGTGCCACCAAAATATCGGTTGACTGTTCAGTTAAAAAAATGACGCCATTTCATTTCTCTTCAATGTTACTTACTATCTTTTATTTTCCAATTTTTGATGGTGGCGCCTCTCTGGCATGCACGGATAAGTTGGCAACACAACACAGTATCATGTAATGACACAATCACAATCGAACTTACAACTCAAACAATTCCAGTATATAACAGCCCGCGAACGATTCATTGGCACTTATGAGAACGAAATAGATACCTACCGATATAAATATTCATCTAATAATTATGTAAAGACACTAGCGACTCAATAAGCATACCTAGGTACCTACATCTTCTGTCTCATCTATGCATGACCATCGAATCGTACGCACGTACACTCACTCACAAAAGTAGATTTACAATTTCAATCATTCATAGCTTTTTTTTTCATATTCATAGCCATCTTATTCAGTCGAGAGGGGCGCCACCGAAGACTGAAACAGAAAATAGCAACTGACAGCGAAGTAAAATTAAATGGCATCATTAGTTGCTCTTTGGCCAACGGTTCACATAAACTAGTGACACTTATTAAGCCTCTGACACCGTACTAAGCTTGTATTGAAATGACTTGGATTGAGTCATGCGAAGGCCCAAATCGTCCAACCTACGACGACGGCGATGTATTTTACAGGCAAACGTAAAAAAATCATTACACAGGACCAGAGGGCTGATCCTGAGTTTTTTACGTTTTGCGGATTCCGGATTTCGGTTTGCGAGCTCGAATTTTTTGTATGGAGATACGCTAGTGCTGCCATAGGCCGCTAGGGGCGCTTATCATTTCTTCATACAAAAAGTTCGAGCTCGCAAACCGAAATTCGGAATCCGCAAAACGTAAAAAACTTAGAATCTGTGGGCTGGTGGCCATTCTCATCCAGTAGGTAGCATTAAATCTCAATAGGCTTGGGTCGAATCTGTTTTTGTCTCTCAAATAAAAAAATATACTCCAATCACCGTCAAAGAAATGAATGAATCCTAGACACGAATATTCGCAACACAATGAGTCAAATCGTTGAATTGATATTTTGGGTGTAAATGAGAATTAGCCGACATGCCACAGTAGACAGGTTGGACGTTTTAGTATGCCCAGCGCTTAAGTCCTGAATTCACGGCCTAGTGGACTCCGATAAGTAAAGTAGGAGTATTATATCACAACACAATGTTACTGCTGGTGGAACAAGCATATTGCCCACTTGACGCTAAGTGGTAACCATCACCTATAACAAAGCATTGCCATGTAGGTCACGTGAGGTACGTGCCTTACGATGCACTACTCTGCGTCCACCAACCTGAGGCACACTGGTGTTAAGCCTCATTTGCCTGTAATTTCAACATCTTCAATTGAAATTTTTTCATCAAAATAATTTTATGAACTGAATGAAATACTCCAAACTTATTAATACTGGACTTCAGTTTAACTATGTACTTAACTTTACACACTTCTATACCATGCTACTTATACTATGTCTTTCATACAATATTTATTACTTATTTATAAAATGCTTGTTTGTGAACCAAGACATTTTAAACAAGGTTTTCTATTATGAAACTATATCTTGGCCATAACACATGCCGCGGAAAGTTTTTTTTTTAAATGTAAAAATATGAAGAAACTCCAATGAGATCGCTTAAATTATGTTATACTTAAAATAACATAATTTAAGCGATCTATATATAAATATCGTAATCACATAAGATTTACTAAATAAAATTGATCTTACTATATTTTACATCAAATTTAAAGAACTTCATTATTATATCCATCCATATTATATCCGACTAAATAAAAAGGAACTATTTAAACAATAATCGAAAATTTAGCAAATTTTAACAAAAAACAGCACCAAAAAAATAATGTATCATTTTTGGAATATTATGGTGATCACAAAACATTTTAGAAATGTACAAAATAAAAGTATTCTAATTATAGTGACAAATTTATAATATACTTACATAGATATTGCTTACTCATTAATCTTGTAACCTTTCAAACTAGTAAACTGCCCAAAGATAAAAGCTATGTTTAAAAAATAGTGCTCTAATCCAAAATCAAGTGATATTCAACATTTAATAACTAAACACACACTTGGTTATGGTATCCATTAACACATGAAACAACATATTAACGGTTTACATAAGGTGAACAGACAATACATTATTATTCTTTGTCGCATTTGTACTGCGATTTAGAGATGAGTCCGATATCATATTACATGATAAAAATCATTTTGTCATGTTGTGACAGCGACCAAATCATCAATGCCTAAATCATGTCATCACTCGGCACAAATGATTGCGAATATCTGCCGGTCACAGGGTGGGACGGTGACAGCATGCTACATACATGCAATGCGTGCGATAAGATAAGATAATTCCAGACACGGTCTCCTCAGATCTCTTAGTATTAAGGTGGAACAAGTTGTTACTATTTCCATACAAACGCTGTAACTGAATATCTCTACTATTTACTAACGTGCGTCCGAAGTTAAGTTTGATACTGAATTATCTTGCCGTTATCTAGGCTCGTTACCCTATATTCTACAATAAAATCAGATTACCTTGAAAGTTACAAGCGTCGAAAGATTTAGTACTAAATCCGTTAGTAGTAAAGTACTATTACCTATTGATAATGCCACTATGGTTTCAGCACCTGTATTAAACCTACCTGTAGCACCTTAATCTACGCGTTTTTATGGAAGTTTTCTATATTATTCGTAAAAATCTGACAAAGCTGCGTTTTTTTAGGGAATCCTGAATTATGAAAGGTGCGTTCAGAGATTATAATGTTTTGTTTCACTCATACTAGTTTGTGAGGTTGTAGGTGGTAATCTCTGGATGTACTGAACCAATTTTGAAAATTCTTTTACCAATAGAAAGCCACGTTATTTGTGAGCTTCATAAACTTATATAGCCTATGAACCCAAAAAATGAAAAGTAAAAATGTTGTAAGTATATAATATCATTCAGTTTTTATGATAACGTTTCGTCTCTATAATAATTCAGACGGTTCTCGGTATATTGCTGTTTGTGGGTCGGTTACATAGACTATAACTCACTCAGATTCAACTGTAGTGCTAAAGTAATTGTTATTCTATACATATTCTAGTTTTATTTACATTTGGTAAAGGCAAGACAACATGTCGTCGGACGATAGCTGCTTTATAACACGAGTTTAAATAATTACATACTAATTGTACATAAGATTATATTAAACTCGAGTAAACATGGTACTAGCCACATTGTAGGTATATTATAAAATAAATGTTTATTCTGTGCGGATTTCTTTTATTTTTTATCTCGCTCGAACTCTTTCCAACTGTATATGTGCGATCGAAACGTAAGCTTAGACAAACTGAGAATTTGTTTTTTATCTCGCTCGAACTCTTTCCAACTGTATGTGCGACCGAAACGTAACGTAAGCTTAGACAAACTGAGAATTTGTTTTTTATCTCGCTCGAACTCTTTCCAACTGTATGTGCGACCGAAACGTTAGCTTAGACAAACTGAGAAATCAGCCAAGTCGTATTAACATCTCGCTTCTAAGGAATTCTATTTTTATAAGAAAAATATGTTTTAACTAAGTTTGTAAAAAAAAGTTGCACGTGATTTCTGATCACTCTACGCATTTTCTTACGCTGTTGATTTACGCTAGACATTGTCTAGGATTTCGACAGACCAAAAGTAATTTTATTAACGAGTTTTTTTATTTATTTTACTGATGTAACAAGCAGATGGCCAACCTGATGTTAAGTGGTAATCACTTACACAGTCACACTTATTACGTGCCCTAAAATCCTGATACTCGTCCATCATCTTGAGCCATGCAGAGGTGTTTAACCTCATGTGCCCACACCCTTCAAACCGGAACACAGCAACGCTGCTTGGCGGCAGAAATGGGTGTAACATTGTGTCAATATCTAACATTTACGAATATTTTTGCTATTCTAAAATGATGCTTCGTACAAGCGTACAAAGTCAAACTAGTGCCTAGGACTCATCTAGCTATAAAACGTTTTGAAATTATCCCGCGGATATCACTTTCCTATGACTGTATAGTTTACTAGAAACTAATTTTCGCAGGTTCCTTACTGTTCTAGTGGTTTATTTATTTTTGTGTAAATCTTCAAAGCTCAAGACTTTTCGTCACGGCTATTTCACGTAAGAGGCCCAGCCTTCTGAGTAACAGTTCGTCAACACAATTCTACACGACTTATACACATATATGCGAATTAGACTATGTACAGTCAGCTGCACCATGTTCGTATTTTTCAAAACGGTATCAAAGCCTTATAGTAAACTCTTAAAGAGAACTCTAAAATAGTGAAATTAGCTGATAGGTTCACTTATTTTTTCAATTTTTGCCCTGTAAATACGAATTATAAAGCTGTAAAACTGTTATGTAAGTTACAAATTGTATACATTCTAGTGTAGCTGACTGTACTTGATATCCAGTGATAACTCGAATTCTAAATTAAGGTAAGTTTCGTGATTCTAAACACAAATCGTGCAAGTGAAACCGTTAAACAATTAAATAAATAAAATATAATTCGCGTCACCTAAAAAGAGCTAAACTATGAAGACGTCTAGGTTGCACGGAAATTGGCTGACAATCAATAAGGCGAAGGTAAACATTGACCCTTACCTCGTACCACCAAATAAATACATAAATATATTTGTCGACATTTTTATACATTATCTAGCCTCAAACTAAACATAGCAACCAGATGACTGATAGAATACTTATATACGTTTTTTGTAAATACATACTAGGAATAAAATATAACACCCAGACAGAGAACAAACATCAACATCTATGTTCATATTATAATATAGTCGATTTAATACATAGTACAATTCCGCTATTTCAATCCTTAATATCTAAATTAATTTAAATCGTCTATTTTATAATATTACAATGGACTTCTGCAAAGTCACGCCTGAATCAATTAACTATCTATGTTCATCACACAAATATTTGTCCTCGGTGGGGATCGAACCTACAACCTATAGCATAGAAGGCAGAGCTACTAATTAGGCTGTGAGGCCAGTCAAACCAAAAACAAATCTGTATATCATCTAAAGTGTGTGTAACTCTTACGCTCTTTATAAGTGACGCGAGTTATTTCTACAGTACAGTAGTCACAACAGAGGGCGGATTCTAAGTTTTTTCGTTTTTCGGATTTATATGGAGATACAATAAGCGCCCCTAGCGGCATATGGGGGCACTAGCGTATCTCCATACAAAAAATTCGAGCTCGCAAACCGAAATCCGGTATCCGAAAAATTAAAAAACTCAGAATACGCCTCAAATGCTTGAGGCTCATAAGCTATCTCGCTTCAACTCTCCGCGACTGTACAAGTGTGACTGAGACGTATTTGTATAGCCAAAAATATACATTGTGGCTACTGTAAGTACTTGCTATTCGGGTGTAATTTCTCGACCGGTGATTTGTACAAGCTCGTTGCTGCTGGGTTGTCGCCGCGCTGTAAACATAAAAATAATCTTAAAATCATCTTTATCATCATCAACAGCCTGTAATAGTCCACAGCTGGACATAAGCCTATACGTTTCCAGGAAGAAAGATTTTGAGCCCTTTCCATCTATCGACTTCCTGCGATCCTAAAAGTGTCGTCAGTCCATCGGGTAGGAGGACGCCCTGCACTGTCCGGTTCGTGGTCGCCATTCGAGAACTTTTATTCCCTAGCGATTATCGGTTCTACGACCAAACCATGTTTCACAATGAACTGTTAAACCATGTTTCACAGTAGCATATTCAACAATGTAAGTTTAGCTTTTATACGCTCGCATAAGATTGAATATCACTTCCGATCAAGTGAGGCATCTGCTGTTACAAGTAATGATGATGATGACGCTGATGATGGTGGTCATGATGATGATGGTGGTGGTGATGATGATGATGATGATCAGTGGTGCTATTAAATGTAATTCCAACTCACCAAGTCCAAAGGTTTCTCCAGCCGTCGCTATTCGCGTTTCTTTCCCTTCTTTTTACTGATCCTCTTGCTATGATTCTGAGCTAGTGCGTTTACAATAGATACTACAAAGTACACCACCATAGCTAGTACAAACTTCTCTAGAAGATTCGATAACACAGAGCCTTGATTTTCGGTTGGTACGGCATCGTTTTTGTGGAGACGAACTTTTTGGTTGCGGAGGAATTCTAGCAACGGCGCCTCTAGTTTCGGACCGATGTACGGTATCCTTTCCACCCATGAAAGAACTTGGCTGTGAAATGAGAAACAGATTCTAAGCATTTTTTGAAGTAATACCTTCTAATGCGACTTCCAACAAGGTTGCGTTAAACGTTTAACACTACCATGGAGGGTATGAAAGCACTGTTCTTTAAGTAATATTTCTTATGCGACTTCCGACAAGGTTGCGTTAAATGTTTAACACTACCATGGAGGGGGTATGAAAGCAGTGTTCTTTCTCTCTTTCTCTCATAACCAGTTACGTTTCGTATATTAAAGAAGATTTACTTCAGTCGTGTGGTCTAAAGCAAACTAGTTTTTTTTTGATTAACCTCCATTGTCCCACTGCTGGACAAAGTTTTCCCCCCATATAATCCTACTAATATTATAAATGCGAATGTTTGGATGGATGGATGGATGGATGGATGTTTGTTCCTCTTTCACGCTCTAACCAGTGGACCGATTTGGATGAAATTTGGAATAAATATAGATTGTAATCTGGAATAGGACACAGGCTACTTTATATCCCGAAAAAATAACAGGAACGGGAAAAAACTGCCACGCGGGCGAAGCTGTGAGTGGCCTCTAGTCGACATAAATGGTAAAAATATGCAACATGCAATTCACTTACTTATCGATTTAGGTAATGAAAATAAAAAACTAGTTCTAGTCACTCTTCAAAAAATCAACTACTTACCCAACTAAGCTCTCATTGAAAGCGATTATTACAAACATTTTCTGTATGTGCATTTTGATGACAGCTTTACCCAGCACAGTGGCTCCGAAGAACGTCCAAAATGGTACTAAGAAGTGTCCGCAAGTCAGTCCGGCGAGGTCGAAGAGCGGGTTGGGAATAGACGCACAGGCCAGAATACCCGCAAAGCCTACTCGCTGGACCAACTTTTGTACCATCTGCTTCGCTCTGAAAAAACATTAAGTAAAATAATAAATAAATAATAATAATAATGCTGGACTGTAGATTACACAGCATCATCTAGCCTCAAGCTAAGCAGAGCTTGTGTTATGGGTACTAGATGACTAAATACTTAATAGAATACATTACATACATTATTATTTTTATTATACATAGAAAATACCCAGAACAACTGGAATAAATATTTGCAGATCGTACAAATATTTATCCCAAGGCGGGAATCGAACCCGGAACCTCCTGCGTCGCAGGCGGACATTCGCCCGCCGCGCCACATCGGTAGTCAAACAACTTACAAAAACAAAAACAACAACAACAAAAACTTGAAAAACTACCTACAATTCGATGAATCGAGATTTTAATGTATATAAAATAAAAATAAGTAGCTTCACGCCTTTAATCCCCAAACACGCATAGATATCCTCTCCGATCTCTTAGTACCAAGTACGTACTCGAGATTCTTCGAGGTGTCTAAGGGTCAGAGGTAGGTACGTCCAAATAGAACCTTTGGCACATACCTACATATCCTCATTTTGCAGTAGTCAGTATTTCATATGAGACGGGTTGCAAGCCCATCGCCGAAAGTAGTAGTAGAGTTGAAACTCTAGATAAAGGTAATTTACCTGCCAGTAGTAGAATTCTCATCCTTTTCATTCAACTCCGCTACGCCACCGCCTGATAACCTCGCAGCTCGAGCCATGAAGTAAGGCGGCAATTCACCCAACGCTGTACCAAGCCCCCACATCATAGACTCTACCCTCACTTTGGACATAATGTTCCATATTGAGACTGTATTGTTTGGGTCTATTTCCACTGGGCAAATTATACTGGAAAGAAAATTACACATTAATTTAATTCAAATTCTTTTATTTCAGATAAAAAAAAAAATTGCAATGATCCATAATTTGTTAAGTAGCAGAAAAATATCTTAGAATAAATGTTAGTATTCCTTAAACTCATAACAGTAAAATCATTACAGTAAAATAATATTAGATTAAAACAAATTAAATCAAATAAAAATAAATCACATCAAATTAAATCAAATCAAAGTCAAAGTCAAAAATCATTTATTCAGTAATATCCGCAGGGATCATCTTGAAACGTCTTAAATCTAGGTGAATCTAAGCCAGTTCCAGTTCCTCGCGATCAAAATTAGTAAGCAAATAATAAATTAAGTTACAATAATCAAAGCAAACTAAATAAAATTGCATAGTAATACTGACTGTAAATTGTAATTAATTGTACTGTCATTTGTAAATGTCAGTATCATAGAATAAGGACTATTCTATGGTCAGTATCTATACTGCCTGCTATTATTGATAATTATTGGATTTTATTGGTCTATTTTTTTTTGTGTAAGTTTGTTCCAAAAAGGTTTCATACTGCTGAAGTGTACTTACTCGTTAGGATATGGCGGTTCTGGGAAGTTGAGTGAGCCGCATTCGTACGCTGCCAGAGTAACTCTGGCTATATGCGGGCCCAAGTACAGCAGGAATGTATGTAGACCAGTGCCGAGTCCCACAGAGCTGCAGACACCGAGGATCACCCACCAACCCCACCATGCTAAGGTAGCTATAGCTAACTGAAAGGAAAATTTATTATATCACCAAAAACCTCATTTATATATGCATTTAAACCCTTTCACTGTTTGTTATTACTTATTGGTAAGAGATAGCAATATTCCTAGCTATCTCTTACCAATATTTTTGGCTATCTTTTATCAATAGTAAGCGATAACTTTAAAGTGTCTGTGACTTGAAATTTTCAGGGTATATTCGCCTTCGTGCGTAGAGGTGTACAAGAATAGACTCTAGTGTAGGTACAATGGGCGGTCTTATCGCTAAGCAGCGATCTCTACCAGACAACCTTTGGATGAAATGAACTACGTGTAATATACATGGTTTTCTAAGAAAGGAATAAAATTCAACCCCCGGGTACAGCGGGGTTGAATAAGGGTTGAAGCGGGGGAGTATGAAATAACTTCATGCGGCAATTTCAAGTTTCGCTACCCGTGGTTTAGGCTATGCGTTGTTTATATGACAGACCAACAGTCAGTCAGTCAGTCAGGACAAAGATTCTTATAATTGGTATGGATAAGATAAATGAGATATGACTTACTTGTACATAAGGCTGGTGGGGCCCACTTATTTGGTATGAGGCAGCTGTGCCACTTATTAATACTACTATGAATAACGCAAGTAATTTGTACGCTAGTAATCTGAAAAGAAATACACTCAGTTAAAAAAAAATACTTCTTAAAAACGACTCATAGATATTTAACGTGGTGGTGGGTTCGATCCTCACCGAGAACAAACATTTGTGTGCTGAACGTAAATGTTTGTTCTCTGTCTGGGTGTTATATTGTATTTTAAGTATTTATTTACAAAAAACAAATTATTCTATCAGTCATCTTGTCCCCATAGTACAAGCTATGCTTAGTTTGGGGCTAGATAATGTTGTGTAAAATTTTTAAACAAATATTTATTATTATGAAGTATCAACTACTTATTTATAAAAGGGGTTTCGTATCTTTTTATGAAACTTGTGTAATGACAGTGAAATGTTTACCAAGACTGCAGTTATTGGTTTAGGATTAATTTTACTATAAATGGTATGCAACAATGTAGTTATCACTATAAGTCTGTGGAAGACTTTAAATATTGCAATCTTTTGAAACATTTACATAGTCGATGTACTCACACTATAACAAAAAAATAATTAACTTCACGACTATAAGATACGGCGCCCATCGGTAGCACGGCATGGCAAGGTATTTTTAAGCGACGAATAAAAATATAACCTAATCATATGAAAATAAAGTTGGAATTTCAATGTTAACGGTTGTAAGTACAAAAGTGATAGGTAAGCGTGGTACACCGTCGACCGCATCACCACTTAACATCAGGTAAGATTGCGGTCAAACATCCAAATACTATATTTGCCACATATCGTCATTTTGTAGTATTTCATACGTGACAAGTTGCAAGCTCATTGCCGCTGCTAGAATACTAACTGGTTTCCTTACGATATTTTACTTTTGAGAGGCATATTATGTACACAATAACATTATTACGTTAAAACAAAAAAATATGTGCGCTACATTGCAACCTGTCACGCATGGAATACTAATTACATACTTACAGTAAAATGTCCGTATACCATTATGTACTATCTGGACATACCTCTGACTACCTCCCTTAGGTAGTCTTCTTGGCACTAGGTGATCGGAGGAGATATCTACCGTGCATAAGGATTAAATTCATGATGCTATTTATTTTTTAAAACAACATTTTGATCGCAAAACAACAAAATTCTTTATAATTGATTTCTTACCTTTGCAACCCTGTGGTGATAAGAATGAAGAGTTCTTTGAAGAAATATTCTAAGGTAGTAAATGGTCGCCGCCATAAAACCAAACTTTCTGTGTCCACCATTGTGATTGGTTTGCTCCGACTGAAATGTAAATTTATTTATAAGCACGTATTATCAATTTTTGAAAAACTTCTTTAGACTTTTTTAAGTAGTAGTAGAGCTCTTAGCCAAGGGCTCGTCCGGGGCAGTACTACCACCATGCCTCTTTTTGCCGCCAAGCAGCTTGCTGTGTTCCGGTTTGAAGGGTGTGGGTGCCGGTGTAATTACAGGCACATGAGGCTTAACACCTGTATACCTCAGGTTGATGGACGTAGAGCAGCTATTGTAGGTTACGTTCCTAACAAACGTGATCGGCTGGGCCATCTTATCTGGGTGCTTAGCCCATCAGCAAATTGTAATAAAAAAAACTTTTTGGGTGACTATTTTTGCACACACAAATAAATAAATAATTGCAAATATTTTTGTTTTTCATACGTTCACTTAAACAGAATAGGTACCTTGTTATGTTTACAGTGAATACAGTTTGTATTTGCTATTAGATACAGTCATATAGTAGACAGTGCGTTCTCAAAGTGATGTTTATACATAGGAATGTAAACATCATAAATCAAATATGTAGTAGCAAAGCCCGAATAAATTTCACATTTAAGACGTGAAGTGTATCGTTTGACATTTGTATTAGACTTTAAAATTCAAAGTTTGAAATTACAGGCACAACAAAATTATGCCTCAGGTTGGTGGACGCCGGATAATGCTTAGGTGGGCACGTATTAACGTACGTGACCTACAAGGCAATGATTTGTTAAAGGTGATGGTTAGCACTTTACATCAGGTGGGCCATATTCTTGTTCCACTAGCATAAAAAAAATATCTTTAACCGCGCTTTATTTTTATACAAATTTCGATCAGAGCTGTACCCGTTTAGGGGTTAAAATTCGGGAATTATTTTCTAGTAGGTACACATCTACGCACCAGAAAGAATATACCTTGAAAATTTCAAGTATCTACGACCAGTGGTTTAGGCTGTGCGTTGTCTATATGTCAATAAGCCAGAACAAAGATTCTTATAATGGGTATAGATTGCGCGGTATCGATAACTGAACTGCCGAGTAATGCCTGGGTTGCCGCGCAGTGCAACAGATGTCACTCCGATACGTTATAAAAGTCTAATTTGTTTGTGCTTAGGTTTTGGATACGTGGTAGAGAAAAACGTCATTTATGTTGGTAATCATTATAAGGTAATCATTTATGTTGGTGGAACTTTGTGTGAAAGAAGAAAGCCTGTTGACCAATATACAGGTTGTCCCAAAAAATAATGTCAAGTGAAAGTCCAGAGATAGAGAGCACCCCTTAGGGTACCCGAATCATCAATTCGTAGAACATACATGGGAGTGATTCGAGTACCCTAACGGGTGCTCTATCTCTAGACTTCCGCTTGACACTGTTTTTGGGACAAAAAAAACATGATAAATGTACAGGAAAAAGTAAGGTTTAGAATAAATACCTGATCTCTTTAAAGTGAGGTTGCTTGAGACCGTTCTGAGGACGCTGCTCAGAATCAATTTGAGCAGCCGCTGCCAATTTGTAGTACCCAAGACGAGAGAGCTGGAACGTAACAAAATAGTAAAATTACTCTGTTAAAATAATAACTGACTCTAGTGAACAACGCTATATGTCAAATAAACATATTCGTCAAGAAGCCGCGTAGGTACTACATCAGCAATGATACATGACGACGAACTTTGCAATCTTTGGACTACTTTTTCTCAGAATATGGTTATTTGGACACAAAACTGAAGCTAAAACACACACGAAAATAAGGAAATTAGTTAATACACGTTTAAAAAACCACGCAATAAATTCGCAGACTTGTAAAAGTCTGAGTGTAGCGTGAGACGGGTAACCGAGCATGCATAACAATTGTTACTAATTTTAGTGAAACCACATCGGGAATTGAACTACAAGCTAATCGGTTCATTCAATACACAGCTATAGACACAACACGGATCAGATAATCGACTTACGCCTGGTTCTTACAGTATAGGTACCTAAGAATCCTTCCTCTTAGAACTTGTAAACTCCTACTGAGAGAGTTAATGAGAGTTTATCAGGCGGCTACGTTACTAACAGACACTCGTAAATAAAAAACCGGTGGTTAAAAGAATTCTGAGACTGAAAGTGACAACATAAATTTTAATCAACGACAGGAAGATAACATACCTAGTCAAAATACACGGGAGGAATTTAAAAATAATTTCGTTCATTTTACTATTTCTTTTTTTGCTTGGTACTTTGGTGCACGTTATTGTAAAATACCACTTTATGTACCCGTTAGTGTAGTTAAAATGCAATTACACATAATTATATTTACTAATTCGAATGACTTCATTATATAATAGAACATGCACGTACAAAACAATATACAACAGAGATAGCATGCGTGTAAAGTACTAAAATAATGTATAAGTACTATATATTTCCGAAATCGTATCGCAGGCATTCATGAAAGACAGACAGTGAAGGTGTTAAAGGTTTTTTTTATTATTGACCAAGCGATCGAAACGTTTTAAGATTGGCCAAAAAATACTTCGTTCTTCGTCTGTTCTTGCCTACAGGTAGCATTTTTCGATTTCGGCGAAAATTGACACACAAGTTGTTAATCTCGATTTTTGATTGGGTGTAGCAACCACTAGTATGTTATGAGGCCTAAGCCAATTTTGGTGACGGAATTAGGCCAGCTGAAAACCCTCTGAAAGGTAAAATCGACATCTGACGTGTTATGACACAGAGCGCTCAGATTATACATAATCACTGGTACTAACCACGAAATATTGACCATTTGGTCACATTTCTGTCATCTTTGGAAGCAACATTGTATGTTCATTTTAATTGTTTTTCTAGTGTTATTTTAAGTTCTGATGGGTAATTTTGGTGGTATTTTAACCATCATTACTTGAGGTCTTAGCACAAGTGTGAACAATTGAAATGAAAGTGTGTTATGAGGCATCCTGATTTGAACGAAAATGTATCCCTTTGGTTTTGAAGAAAAACGCCATCTTTTTCTTCAAAACCGATGACGGCTGACTTTACTTTTTTTACCGACTCGACTTGACTAAAAATAATTTATTCAACCCACCCCAAGACATTGGCAAAATTGTCTGCAAGACGGACAGATGCCGCAAAAAAAAAAAATGACCATTTTAAACGTTGATCAAAAGTGGCAAGTTTTGGCAAGACAAGTGACGTGTTGTAGTAAGACTTTATTATTAGTAAAATACCTACATCTGTTATGACGAGGTGATATTCTAAGTATTTTCACCCTTTTCGCGTACAATGTAGGTGTATTGTAATTGGTTTAACTTTCGACTCAAGAATGACGTAGACCTTTTCGTGCTCAGTGAATGTAACAAATACGCGTAGGTAAGTTTAGGCTGACTTTTTTCCTTCAGCACAATATACGTGATCATCATATTGTATTTACGAATACCACATAAGTAAGTACCTACCTGTTCAATGTTAGTATCATCAGCAGAAAGAATGAGCAATTTGTGGTTTTAAAGGACGTCACATAAAACATATTTATTTTTCAACAAAATATAATTTAACGAATTTACTCACCACATAGACGTAATAAATACTGTGAAAATTTTAGTAAACATAACAATCACATGACATTACCTGTTACTAATAAACTGAACGTTACTTTGAAATAGTTATACTAGTAGGTACATATTCTTAGAGTTATACCTACCGTGTTTTGTCTTTTGCATTGACAGGAATTTTGACAGGAAAGTTTCAAATAAGATTGAGATAAAACACATGTAACTATATCAAAGTTACGCCAAGTTTATTAGTAACAGGCATAATCTTTAAGCTTTCCTGTCATACTTTGTCCTATACATGGTCTTCAGATATTTTAAGGGGACTATTATAAAACTGGGATATTCAAACAAGCCCAAATATTTTGTGGCAATTTTTCCACAAAAAATGACTTCAGTTAATTTACCATTTACAAATGAATCAAATATTGATTATCCAAGTAGTAGACTAGTTGATTCAATACATTACTTATCAAGAAACCAGGAAACAAGACTGTGATAGCAGTTATATTTACGTTATTTCAAGAGGAAATGATAAGAGAATTTCCAAACTAGCAAGCACAAGGTCAGGAATTTATTAGTATTCTTTAGGTGATTGAGGATTTAAACGTTGAATCTGACCAAGGATGTAAGATGTAGACATGATACAAGATTACTGTATTAATTTAATAGCAAAAAAGTCTTGTAAAAACTGCAAAAACGAAGGTCGCATATAAATTATAGTGGGCACAGACAAGTCTAACAAACTAAGTTGCGGATTGGATGAATCCATATTGTGGTGATAATTACTATCTGTGTGTCCTCTTCCAGTCAATTTACAATAGCTTTTCAACATGCGTAGTTCTTAGCATTTGTGAAAGTTCAACACCACTTTCTTTCAGTGTTTGCAGTTGGTATTATAACTCGAAAAGACAGACTACAAGTGACAGAAAACTTCTAAAATTCAAAAAATACCACTGTGCATACAGTAGAATAAATTGAGCGATTAAGCCCTGTTTGTTTCAATATGGTTCCCTTTTAAACTAATATCAATCGCCGTCATGATAAACGAGAAGTAGTACCTAAACCGTCTATTGGTTTAAACTTTGACCCACACCCCACATAAAAACTATTAAGAATCATAATTTCTGTACTATTATCACTTTAAAATCAAGAGCAAAAAATGGATAAGGTTTTAGATCAAATTAATACGAGAATAGGGTTAGTCTTAGCTGATTAGAGTCTTACTAGAAAACACTGAACTAACCTATATTTTCGATAAATTAGTAAGGGAAATATAAACTAAATAGTTTTGATATTGTTTACATACATAATTAATAAAGTTCACAATAACACTTACGTTCCGGTAAGTCGCACAAATCCAACACGAAATAAATGTAATATATTTAAATTTTATGATCGTTACGTGGTGTTACTGCCACGGTAACTGAGTAACTGGTTTACTCGACACTGTGACGTCACTAAATACAGCTCAGTTCATAGTTAGTAAAGAAATTTCACTTTCAAATCACTCTCTCTCATTTCACTATCGTTCGAGGCTGGTTTACAAATAAAACGATAGAAACGTCTGTTCTTTTAATCAATTCATCACAGACATAAGAGTTAACGCGGTTTATCGCTAAATGAAATTGCACTATGAAAATTCGATTTAAAACAACGAGGGCTCATCAGAGAGAACAGAACCTTATTAATTAACAGCCAAGAGTAATTTTCGAATGATTCGAACTTCAGTGTTTACACTCTGACAGAAACAAAGGCACTGATATCAAAGTCTGAAGATTGAATACTCATTCTTCTCATTTGTTGTTTGTGCATCCGTATTCATAATGAACCATGATTCATAAAACATGTTTTTAATAATGCAAATTATTTTCAATATTATTAAAACGCAAAGTATACTCAACTAATAGTATGGTATTTAAATGTATAACATGATAACATGACATAGGCATAGTTTCTGATGAAAGATAAATAATATGGTAAGCCCGTCTTGTAAAAGTTATCAAACTGAATCATGATGTTGTACCACTGGATTACAGAAATACGGACCTTACATCTTTCTGCGCTTACAATAGAGCCAATACAGTAAGAGATTAGTGTTTATTTTAAGAAAAAGTCAGCAACACAAAAGTAGATTTGCTGATAAATAAATTCACTATGAACAGCTGAAGCTGAAGTTCTATTTATTCAGTCAGACGTGGCTTCCCTCCAAAATGTATACACGTGCAATAATAAACTGTATTACAATGAAAATAAATTAGAATACATTTTGGACTCAAACGCGCCCGAAAAATTATACAAGTTAAATTAAACGATTGTTTTAAACTTCAGTTCACGTTAAACGAGGCTGTTCTTTGTTGAGACTGTAGTCCATATAACTGGCACAATAAGGTTTACAATCGATTGAGTGTTTATTATACGGAAATAGCAAGGTGGCGTGATACTCGCATGTAGCGCGTACGCAGGTTTACTGACCTGCATTGGGATTTGTATCAAAACAGTGAACGCTTAATGCTAATGTCGCACAATATCACTAATTCAAAACACTACCACAAGATTTAATAACATCTACCTTACTAGGTTTCCCCTAAAAGCATTTAGGTTCAAAGGCTTTAGATGGTAGTAGGTAAATACGGACACCTACGAATACGAATACATGGACATCTCAAAGAAAGAAAGACCTCGAAATGGAATTGTAGAAATAAATACTTTAAAAGAACTTTATAATTTTATCGAAATAATGAATTTCTACAGCCTACCTACGTCGTAAGTTGGAGACAGGGCGATGCATTTCAAGTGGAGTAGGACAGGACATCTGGCCAGACGTGGGGACAAGTGAAGTAAAACCTTGACCGACCGGTGGCCAAAGTCAGACGGTAAAATCTAGGCCGTTGGAAATTAAGATGGGTCAGCATGGTAAAAATAGCAGGAAACACCTGGACAAGAAACTTACTAGACAAAGGAGGCCGATAAAAAAATTAAGGAGGCCTATACCCAGCAATGGGTGATATATACTTTGGCTGAGAAAATAAAAGACATTTGGACTACCAAATCTCACGTAGGTAAGGTAGGGAAAATGATTCGTCAAAGGTAAAATGTGACGCACTCTGTGAGAGAATAGGAGTGTTTTCATTTCTGTGGTATTTTAAACATCTGATTAGGTATGTCAATACTTTACCGATTGAAAAATCTACCCGCGTAATTCCTACTTGACTGTAAGCTCAATTGGATCACCCTATTTTTTGTCTGACCAATTGAGTAGGTACCTACACTCTATCAACATTTTGCTGTTTCATGTACTACGTCACTGCATATTATAAGGTCCTACATGAATCATTTGTATTGAACCTTGAGCTAAGCTGAGTTGGGTTACCTATAAGGTGAGAGCATTTTAACATAAAAGGCAAAGGAGGTAACTTACCTACCTATATTGTGTTTAAAAGCATTCCCAAAGAATTATGTATTTTTAAACTTGAAATGAGAAAACAAGCTTGAATCTTAAGGTGCCGATTCTCAAATTCACTCTTTCGTGTTGTTTATATTGCGTGGCGTCATGCCCTTCAGTGTCCTTAACATAGAGGTAAAGGAACTCTTCCTCTATGATAAAGGAACTGCTATTAATCTAGAGACAGTAGGTAGTTACATTGCAGATGTATCTTTAGCTCTAAGACAACACAAAGACCACGCAGACGAAGTCAAAACAATAATTTAAGGTAGGTACATAACTTAATTATGCATTTTGCAAAAATCAAGATAGCAAGGACAGTATGGTTTTCATTCAAAACAGACAGTTCTATTTCGGGCACAATAATAAAACTCAAATTGCCCTTCTTTTGGCAGCCACATTTGCTCTTTGTCTGCTATCGCGGCACGTTTTAAAAACAGCCATGCAGTGACTGTATCAGCTTGGAGCTGGGCCCTTCACGCACACAAATACACTTATTCCTCTGTAAATAGAACAGGACCCTGTCATTGATTATTAGCCCCTGTCGACCTCAAAGCTCAGTGGTATGGAAGAGAAGTGCTTGCTAAGATTAACATCTAGCAACGAGACCTACTTCATACACCTAATCGTGTGTATGCTTGGGACTGGTTTACCGATTTAAGAAAATCAACAAACATATCTATCTGTCATTAATGCAGAGATGTCATTAGTTTATTTATGCATAGTTTATCTATTGACAGATTATTACGATTCTAAGTAACGGAGTTCAAAGGCTCAACGTAAGCTGTGGTGGCTGATAAATCTACGTAAATACGATATGGTTTCCATCTCCACAGCTATAAAAATACCACATAGTGATTTTGAGGTGTCTGGCAACAGTCTGGGTTGCTTGGTCTGTGATCTTGACAGTAAAATCTTGCCTGAGTAATAAGATTGAACTCTCAGATCAAAAGAAAGCGATAATGTTAT
The DNA here is from genome assembly GCA_947095575.1 of Electrophaes corylata. Classification (NCBI taxonomy): domain Eukaryota; kingdom Metazoa; phylum Arthropoda; class Insecta; order Lepidoptera; family Geometridae; genus Electrophaes; species Electrophaes corylata. The sequence goes on from OX352720.1 coordinate 5,629,747, forward strand.
TGATGGTCCAGTAAAGTGGTGGCAAATTTGGCAGAAGTGAGTCAACATTAATCACTAGATAATTCAGTGCAATATCTCTACATACAAAAATAAACAGCACACATGCAATTTTCACAGATAAATTCATGCTATTTATTTATACCTACAGAAAAATGTTAGTCAAGATTTTAAATATGGGTGTATTATGTACTACTCTGACCCTGACTACCCCTTAGACATACTCAAAGGTTCATGAGTTGGTAAAATAAGTTCCAAGATTTATGAGGGGATTTTTCAGTTAGTATACTTTTGTTCTACAGTTGCACATGTATTTAATTTTCTTAAAATTAAGATCATAAAGTTATGTAAAAAAGTTATAACTATTTTTATTGCATGTAGGTACCTAGGCTGTGACCTTGATAAGAAAATAGTTTTATACAGCATTTTGTAATATAAGCAGAGCTGTTTATAGAATGAATACATATAGGCTTCTCCAATAATGATGATACAAGAAGAATATACCTGCTTACCTACAACATTTATATCACAGGTGACCTACAGACACCATTTTCTTAGTATGCATCTTGATATGTATATGTTTTGAAATACCTACCATCCATTATTGTGATGTGAGTATATAAAGAGTACCTACTTGGGTAGCTTTGTTTGGTGATAAATGTACAGTGTTACACATAAAATATTGCAAAATAGCTACAAACAAACATTGCATGTAATTGCAAAATAAGAAAAAAAATACATCAATTGACACTAAAGTGTATTAAATAACTTCTAGTTACAAGACACAACTGTTTTGTAGTAGAAATAACCTAAAAGTTAAAGGCAAGCTACACAGCACGGCCGGCAAAATAATTATATTAAAGCACAGATATAAAGTCAAATAGCCTCAAACTAAAATACAGAACGCAATAAGGACACCGGAGAAAAATTATAAAGTGCTTGCAGTGTCCTCACTGCTAAGTAGCTGTATTGTGCTCAAACTTTATACCAGCTCTGCTTTGTTGCCTGTAGACTTTTGTCCTCGTTTCCGACACTCCGCTCTTAGTTGCTCCTTATTCATTCCACCCAAAACTTCAGGGCTAAGGTTCTGGCGAGCCTTCCCATTATCAGACACGGAATTTTGACGGGGAATTGCCACCGAGTTCGCCTGATTGCGAGCTCGCCTTGTGCCTGCCATTCTTTTTAAGACTATGTGTCTGACAGTTTATTTGCTAGATTGTTCTGTGTCTCCACAACCTTGGATTGAGGATGTAATAAATATATAAGTAACATACCTAATAATACAAGTACACTTAGATAAATAAAACAGATAAGTTTAATTCATCATACTTAAATGTATGAAAGCTCTAAGTCATGTGTTTCAATAGATGCCTTGGCAATCAAATTATAATAAAATGCAATCATGTAAGTTGATAGGTATTAGTAGGTGATGTTTCTGATCTGTGTACTAGATTAGGAAGACAGGTACTTAGTTAATTAAATAGTTAATGTAGGCAAAGTAAGTTTACTATAGGTACAAGTACAGGTGTAAATATAATAATTAAAAACCTATTTACCTACTCAAAATTTATTGAACTAAAATTAACTGCCAGACCTAATCCATTTCCGAACATAAGTAAAAATATTAACCCTCCAGACTAAACTACGCGCTTCATTTAATTTTATTGATTAACCCGGGAGCGTATGTATCTTCAAATAATATTATCTAAAGTAAACATGAAATTTCCAAGCAGTTTAATATTTAAAAAGCCACTTTCAGCCCATAAAAAGCATAGTTTTGTAAGAACTATCGGAAGTGATTATTATTCAGTCAGCAGTATTACTTTTCTAACCTAAACTAAATATGTAAAGTCGTGCTAAAAACGGTACTTACAGTAAGTAAAATCCAAGCACACTTATGTATTATTCAACTCGTTTTGTACATACGCTTTATAAAATTAATTTTCATATTTTTTTCAAAAACAGGCTGCCTTTACAAAAGCTATCTCCTTCGAACAAACAAAAAAACTATTTCTTGGTTGATTGACATTGATGGACTTGACTGACGTTTGAGGATTTAGTTGCCATTTTCAACCTCCCATAATAATTTTGTCATTTTCCGATCCTCGTGGTTGTATTTTGTATTGTACTTTAGTACGTTATTCTAATGCATAACAAAACAAATAATAATTCATGTACGTGCGTGTCCGTCAGAACAGCAGGTACCTAGCTCCAATCGTGTTTTCGATACTGCAAGCATTTAGTCAATTTCTCGACAGTTCATATTTTCATAATACTAGAATTTGTCACCTCATATTTTGGGATATTTTCATATAAATACATTACCTGCTGTCTTGACGCTTGCTCAGCAGGTAACTCTCTTAATCACAGCGATCACTGCACCTTTTGCACTGCTTCCTATGTCAGCATTTAGTCATGCATTTGTCAATCTCACATACCAAGTTTCATCAAATTTGGTTTAGTAGCAACGGAGATATTACGATGTGTTTATTTGAAAATTTAACGGACGCCATGTGCCATTTTGACGCCATTTTCAGCCAAAGTAATTTCACTTGAATCGAATCACCTGTAGCTTATTTCCAAGAAATAGTTATACCGACGGATTCTTTAGAATTTTATCTTTCAGATAGCAGTCCAACATCGTAGCTTTCTAGTGTTTTTATCCTAATAAAACAATATATACAGTTTACATGCCAATATGTCCAAAGTGCAGTGCAAAGTGATACTAGGATAGGGATACTAAACTTCATAGAAAAAATCATACGACAGAAATGTATAAGTCAGACACAGTATTTCCAGCTTTTAAAACAAGATTAAAGTATTCATCATCATCATCTTAGATAAGTTCACAGCTTATTTCCATGATTAAGATATGTTGATGGATTCTGATACACGGGTACGTGGCCAGTAGCACTGACCTGACCGACCATGCCAAGCTAGCGAGGGTTGCTCACAGTACGTAACATGGCTGCATGACGATTGTTTCTGCCTCTCCGATATGCTGTGTGTGACTTACCGCCATGTCGATACCAACCTTATGATTTAAAATTCAAAATGGCGGAAGCGAATGATGGTATAAAAACTGACATGGGGGTCTTCTTTCGATTGATTTGGGGGTGCTACTTATGAATATGTGGTCAGATTTAAAATTCAAAATGGCGGGTGCAAATTATGGAATAAAAAACTGACCTGGGGGTCTTTTTTGACTAATTTGGGGGTGCCGATTACGAATATCTGGTCAGATTTGAAATTCAAAATGGCGGGTGCAAATGATAGTACAAAAAACTGACATGGGTGTCGTTTTCGACTGGTTTGGGGATGCTGATTACGAATATCTGGTCAGATTTGAAATTCAAAATGGCGGGTGGAAATGATGGTACAAAAAACTGACATGGGTGTCGTTTTTGACTATCGGAGAGGCAGAAACAATCGTCATGCAGCCATGTTACGTACTGTGAGCAACCCTCGCTAGCTTGGCATGGTCGGTCAGGTCAGTGCTACTGGCCACGTACCCGTGTATCAGAATCCATCGACATATCTTAATCATGGAAATAAGCTGTGAACTTATCTAAGATGATGATGATGAATACTTTAATCTTGTTTTAAAAGCTGGAAATACTGTGTCTGACTTATACATTTCTGTCGTATGATTTTTTCTATGAAGTTTAGTATCCCTATCCTAGTATCACTTTGCACTGCACTTTGGACATATTGGCATGTAAACTGTATATATTGTTTTATTAGGATAAAAACACTAGAAAGCTACGATGTTGGACTGCTATCTGAAAGATAAAATTCTAAAGAATCCGTCGGTATAACTATTTCTTGGAAATAAGCTACAGGTGACTCGATTCAAGTGAAATTACTTTGGCTGAAAATGGCGTCAAAATGGCACATGGCGTCCGTTAAATTTTCAAATAAACACATCGTAATATCTCCGTTGCTACTAAACCAAATTTGATGAAACTTGGTATGTGAGATTGACAAATGCATGACTAAATGCTGACATAGGAAGCAGTGCAAAAGGTGCAGTGATCGCTGTGATTAAGAGAGTTACCTGCTGAGCAAGCGTCAAGACAGCAGGTAATGTATTTATATGAAAATATCCCAAAATATGAGGTGACAAATTCTAGTATTATGAAAATATGAACTGTCGAGAAATTGACTAAATGCTTGCAGTATCGAAAACACGATTGGAGCTAGGTACCTGCTGTTCTGACGGACACGTACGTGCAAGTTATTCCTAATAAGTCATACATTAAATTGTTATTTCTGTTTTCACCTTTTTAGTCTTAAACCTTCAAACCAATGAATTTCCGTTTTTATCCGTAGAATTTTAATCTATGGCAATGATTGCAACCAAACTGACGTGTTCTTTTACAGTTAGTCTGTGACAAGTCCTATAAAAAAGTACCTACTCTGTGGTCAAGTCAAACAATTCAACACAACGTAAAGGCTCTAGACTTAGATACTACCAAAAAATATATAAAAAAAAGGAAAACCAATGCCTTTCTCCAAATCTCCATAATTTTTTCTAGTAATGCTTCTAATTGTCTGTTATGTACAGCGGCCACATAAGTACTGCTGCTAAACCACGTCAAGCCGTGGGCAAAACCTAGTAGGTAAAGGAACTGTGAACATTCTGCTATGGGTCATCGTCGTTGAGGGAACATCATCATCACTGCCACATAATGGCAGAAGTATTTCAATCTCACCCGCACGCGTTGGTGGCAACTCAGTAGTTTTTATTTTACTTTAACTTTTGTGCTTATTATACACTAGCGGCCCATCCCGGTTTCACACAGCTTTCCAATTTTTTGAAAATATAAATAGCCTAATGTAGTTTAATAAAAAAACTAAGTTTTTTTTTATAATAATAATAGTGACATAAATATCCGTTATTTCTATTTGTGTGAGATAATCATTTGTAACATGTTCAAGGTTTTATAAACAATTTTTTTGATTTCGGCCTTTGCAGTCAGAAATCGGTCCCTGGCAAATTAGGTTTCAGACGTTTTTGGGAACACGTGCTGGCAAGGCTGGCAATAGCAGCACTGATTCCATTACTATTTATAGGCCTCTTGGATATCATGCCAAAACTACGGCAACGCCATCTGTCGGTTAACAGCGACAATTCGAGGTCGTTCTTGTCATAGCAGTTGACATACGATTCGCATAAAAGTTACTGAATGTTTTAGATACTTATTTTGTTTAAACACGATAAGAAATTATTAAAAAGATATTATGAGCCAAACCATTAATAAGTGTGGATTCCAAAATATTTATGCGAAATTCTTTCGCTGAAAATCTGTGCCGAAAGGTAAGTAAATACACGAAATATGAGATATTCTTTTGAATTAATTATAATTTTTACTACGTATTTATTTAAAGGATTTATCGTATTACTAATAATATGATGATCAATGAATTAAATATTATAGGGCTTAAATTATTCCAAAGCCGTAATGTTCAGGAAGTTATCAAAATCCGAATTATTAAATCAATTATTAGTTGAATAATAATTAAAAGACTAGAACCATACATGCAAAGAAATGGAAAATGAGGATGTAGGTATTTCCTTATCAAAGAAACATAAATAATGAAGGAATAAGTATTGTTCATTGAAATAAGATTCATTGAACTGCATTATTTATTTTGATATTAAACAACTTTAAGATTTTCTTTCATTATTAACAATTTACAATTTAGTAATTTTTATTTCATCGTTTTTCATCTGTAACATATAATAGATAAAACAATGGAATAAAAAATACTTTGCACGTGATTCTTTATTTTATTTTTTATTTTTTTTTATTTTTACTTTATTAGGAACAACAAACAGTTGATACACTATAGTCTTACTTAAATAATAGTATCTAGATTTGTTTGATTAAATGTACAACCCACTACGTTATCCACAGATTACTAAGAAAAAGTATAAGATTTCGTTTGAAGCTGTTGTGAGACAGTGTTATTGCTGTATAAAGTTTAAGTTTAAGTTAAGAAAAAGAAGTTAAGTTATGGGCAAAATTTTGAAAGTGAAATATAAATAAATTATGTATAGTATGTGAGCAAGTAGTCTTATTGTACGTTTAGTCATTTTGTAACATAGTTATAATAGTGCTTTTAAATTTTAGTTCGGACAGTAAGAATATGTCAACATTGGTAAATTTGCTATTGTAAGTGTCGACGATACGACGCAGCGGCAGGCGCACTCCAGCATTAGTCCGACACGTGTGTGTATGGAATAAGCGGTTAACGCGTACCGCTCGTCGATGAACTGAACGAGGCACTACGTAACACAATTCGTTCACTAGCTGTGGGCAATCATATTTGTTATGGCACAATCCATGTAGAAACATGGCCTGTAACAGTATACGTCTAGATTTCAACTTGATTAATTTATATCTACTAAGTAACTCATGGTATGATAAACAGTCACCTTTACATCTGTAATTCATAGTTTTCAGAAACTTTTTCTGAACAATTTCAATTTGGGTATTATATTTCTCGTATAGTGGATCCCAGATGGCACAGGCATATTCAAGCTGAGGGCGGACCAAGGAGTTATAGAGATACATATAGGTTAAAGGTTTGCTGAATTCTCTAGTAGCTCTCAAGACGAAGCCATACATACGGAAAGCTTTATTTATAATTATTTCGATATGTTTATCAAGGTGAATCTCACGATCCAATAATACTCCAAGATCCCGTATGGAGGACACCTTTGTTAATCTCTGATTACACAACTGATACTGAAAGTCTATTATTAATTTATTTTTGGTAAATGTTATGGAGTTGCATTTAGGAATGCTTAATTTAAGTTTATTGATCTGGCAGTACTCTGTTAGTCGGTCTAGGTCGTGTTGAAGGAGGTTACAATCATCAGGAGTGGTAATAGATTTAAAAACCTTAAGGTCATCAGCATAAAGTAAGAAATGAGAGTTAAGAAAACAGTTTTTGATATCATTTATGTAAAAGTTAAAAAGTAAAGGGCCAAGAATCGATCCCTGCGGGACACCAGATGTAGCAGTGATTTTAGCGGAATGGTAGCCGTTAATAACAATTTTTTGACTTCTCTTATCGATGTATGATGAAAACCACCTTAATAAATTACCCCTTATTCCGTTATAGGCCAATTTCGATAGCAAGATCGCATGATCAACCCTGTCGAAAGCTTTTTGAAAGTCCGTGTACACAGCATCGGTTTGAATGCGACTATCCATGTTTTTAAATAAACGCTCTGTGTATATCATCAGATTAGTAACGGTAGACTTACGCCTTACGAAACCGTGCTGTTCTGGTATTAAAATTTTGCTAACTATTGGATAAAGAGCGCTGTGGACCAGCCTCTCAAAAAGCTTTGACAACGCACTTATAATGGATATAGGACGATAGTTCTGTACATCATTTCTTGATCCCGCCTTGTGGACTGGTACTATATTTGCACATTTCCAGATTTCCGGAAAAGTACCCTCAGTCATAAATCTATTGAAAAGTATGTGCAGTGGCTTGTAGATTGAATCAGCTGTGTATTTCAGAAATACTGCAGGAAGATGATCAGGGCCAGGTCCTTTTGACGCGTCCAAGGCTTTTAAGGCGTGCTTTATGTCATTTTCATTAAAATTAATGCTATTAACGATACTGCAATTTTCGGAGAGCTCGTCGGAAGGTGACCACGCATTATGTATGTACGTACTGGGCTCATATACCGAGTGAAAAAATGCGGCAAAAAGATTGCAAATTTGCTCAGGATCTTTTGATGTACACGTTTTATATTGCATACTAGAAGGAATCGCTGATATATTTTTACGATTAGCGACAAAAGTCCAAAAGAATTTAATATTATTAGGTATTGATTTTTCGATATTGTTTCTGTAATTAACAAATGCAACTTGACATTCATCCTTAAACCTTGATCTATACAGGGAAAATATTTCATAATCGCACAAGTTTTTATATTTTTTCCAGCGACACCAGGCCTTATTTTTATTTTTAAAAATATGTATAAGAGAACGTGGAAACCATGATGGAAAAGCTGATATTTTAGTTACCGATAGCGGGGTATGTTCTTTTATTATGCTAAAGATTGTATCGTAAAATATGTCGAGAGACTGTTCAGCGGACGTTCCGTTCAGTAACAACGCCCAGTTTGTATTGTTCAATTCTATATTAATGGGAGGGTAATTAGCTTTGTGAAAATTATATTTTGCTACTTGTCGGCGCTTTAAGACAGGTTCTGTAGAGAAGGTTGTAAATGTCACAAACGGTGGGTGAATCGGATCAGGCTTTACTAGCATGAAGCCAGGAGCTTGAACTGTACAGTACGAGTTCGTAATTAATAAGTCTAGAATTTTATTGTGAGAATTATAAAGTCGATTATACTGTTTTGCGTTTACTATAGACATAAAATAACGTAAGTGGGAACATATATCAGAAGTACAGGTAGTGCTCATAGCATCAGTGCCATCCGAGATCCAGTTAGCATCCGTTATATTATAGTCACCAAACACATAATATTTGTCTATACTAACATCTAATAATATTTTTTGAAGTAAATTTATATGAGAAATATACGTGTCACTTGACATGTTCGGAGGTATATAGGCTGCACTTAAAATATTTCTTTTGTTTTGATCCACGCTACTGATTTCCACCATGACATGCTCAATTGTATCTAATGAGAACCCTAAAGGCAAGGGCAAACTAGTCGGCCGGAGGCTCCGTAGTACAGCGATGAGTGTACCACCCCCGTCCTTCTTGCCAGTAGCAAGTCGGTCGCGGTCACACCGGAAAACCATGTAGCGCTGATCAATAAACTCACCATCAGCGATCTCCGGTACCAGCCAGGTTTCTGTCAGTACAATGACATCATAAGAGTTGGATAAAATATTCATATACAGTATAGCTAGCTTAGTCCGGGTTCCTCTGCAATTTTGATAATAAATACTCACATTAGACATCATTGTAGCTGTGTTTATCTGAATTAGCTTTACTAAAAAATATTTGGAACCCGTCTAGTACTAGAGATCGCCAAAAGTTAACATAGAATATTAAATCATATGCGAACTGAGTACATACCAAGGTTGGAGACATAAGCAGGAAGTGCAATTCACACAATATTAGAGGTGCACAATAATGAAGATAAAAAATTAACCATACGCCATTAAAATATAAGATAGAAAAAGCTTTCGATAGTTTGCATGTTAACTTCACTTTTGTTATTGCTATAATTAGGTAAATATTACTATGTAAGCAACGTGTATAGTCCGATGATGTATTAGTAGCACACTGAGTCTTGTAGATTTCCACTATGAGATAAATGTTGTAGTTATTATATTTAGTAGGTATTACTATTAATTTAAGGGATCCGCGGTACTGTAACGCATGTACCGAGGTTGGCTGGCTATGTAGGGCAGGCGCCGCCATCTCCGGGCGTGTAGGGACCAGCCACGGGCACGCAGGGACCGTCCGTCGCAGCGGCAGCGGTGGCGGCGGCGGCGGCGGCGGCGGTGGCGGCGGTTGTAGCGGCGGCGGCGGCGGCTCGGCGAGGTACCGTCGGCGTCGGATGCGCATGGCGACCCGACGACCGGGGATCCTGGGAACTGGTGACGGCGGAGGTGTCAGCCATTTTTTCGATGTCTTTGCTGGAGCGTATAGCCAATACATGTGAATTTTCGGATTTGCGAACAAGTATAGTGGCGTGCTTGGTCCACACGTATTTGAAGCCAAACTTCTTAGCAGCTTCTCTTGTTTCACGAAAAAGACCCTTGTTTCTCAGAGTGAGGTGTTCATTAAGATAAATTGTATGAGAAGTTCCACTTAGGCCTAGTACATCAGTTTTAAGGCCTTTTTTCAAGCGGAAAGCGCTAAGGACGTTATCACGCAGTGTGCGGGAAGATAATTTTGCAATTATATTTTTTGGTCTGCTGCTTTGTTGTGCGTGTGGAACTCTGTGAACAGCTGTCACATCTTTCCTCGTGATTGTACAGCCTATGTTGTCGCCAATGGACTCCAACAATGAGTGGAGATTTTCTCCGCGTCTTTCTGGGATATTTGAGATTTCCAGGTTGCATATGCGAGCTTGTTGCTCGAGAGAATCTATCTTGGACTGTAGATCATCAATTGCAGGCTGAAATTGACTTACATTGCGCACACGACCTGTAAGGCTGTCAATATTGGTTTTTACTGTGTCTTGTTGGTCAGCGATGTACTGTGTTGATAAACGCAGAGAGTCCACATCACGGGATAGGTCAGTGACCTTGAGTTTCACTGCCTTGTTTTCCGCACGCAACTCATCAACTTCCTTTTTGATCTGAGAGCTGTAATTTACTAAGTCACTTTTTATGTTACTGATGCTATCCTTAATATTGTTTAATTTAGTATCCAAATCAGTATGAAGACTTATAAACGAGTCTTTTAGATCTGCTTGTAAAGCGTTGAACATATCCATCATTTCCAGTTCTGGGCGCCTGCGTTTACGCAAGACGACAGGACTATCTCCAGCATCCCCTGTTAGATCCGGGCTAGACGTACCTAGCGGTGTACGAAACATCGTAGTTTATTTCGTGTCGATCAGTCTTACGGGGCAGCAAATAATAAATATACTGTGTAGGTAGTTATTACAATGAAATCTTCTAAGCGTAGTCCAGCAAGCCGGTATTATTACAACTCTGCGAGCAGAACGTCGTAAGCGCCGTGAGATTCGAGGCGCTTACGCGTTTGCGCACGGCGGCTACGCACGGCGGCGACCCACGGAATTTATATTCACAACAAGTTGCAAGTTAATAGTAAATGGTATTAATAGATGCCTAATAAAGCCTGAGTTATCAATAGTCTTCTTCTACAACAACTGTCTATGCTGACTATCACTTGCACGCACTTTTTTATGCACTTTAAACTTATAGTTATTACAAAGTAGTTGGCAAGGGTCACAGTCACAACAACAACACAACTTCACGCGACGGGCGCGGGCGGCGAAACATCTTTAAAAATGTTCATGCGAGAATTAAAATTAAATATGATTAACATTCTGCATGTTTGTTACGCTATTTATTTGTGCTGGTATTAGTATGTGTATTTACATGTTTGTGTACATTTTTTTCCCAAAATGAATGTATTGTTTGTCAGGTGAACCTAGATCGTACGGTAGGTACGAAGGACAGAATGTTCCTGCAAGGCTGGTTTATCGGTTCGAGGTTGCAATTTTTACAACCCACAACTCAACAGCACCTCGTACCACCCATTTATTGTTTTTAGAGTACTTTTTTAACTGAACGTAACGTTATTAATTGAATTAAATTACGTAAATCGTACCAACCGTACACAGCTGACGGCACTCTGACGTCCACGTGTTGCCTGAATCTGCCACAACGCGGCGCCACTAGAGTTATCCAAGAGGCCTATTATCTGAGGCGAGGGAGGAGTTAGTTACCTCCAGTCTATAAAAGTACTCTGTGGTTATTACCTACCTCTAGCTAATGTTGTTTGTACATGTGCAACATTGAACATAAATATAAATACTAATTCATTGAAAATATTGAAATTGATATTCTATGTACGTAGTTTAATTACCATAGATCGTATTCTGAATAATTGGCTGGCATCAGTGGCGCAGTCGACTCACTCAAATAGCATGGAAAATGACCGAGGATAATATCAATGATTACGTGCCTTCTATTTTGAATCCAAGACGTATAAAAAAACATGATAATTCATTGACACAAGTAAGATATTTCCTAGGTTTCTACCTATCCCTAGTTCTAGGTAGGTACCTATCTCTAGAATGCCCATCAATTTATAGTTACGTACATATTTTAACAACTTTTTATATGTAGGTATTTTAATGGATTAAATGCACAAACTTCCAGAATTCAGTAATGAGCCGTAGCTCTCTGTCCTTAAAACGATGCAATGTGCTGTCCCAGAGGAATGTACTGAATAAAGTAAGTTATTTCTTTTTCTCTAAAACAAAGAACTAGCAAGAACCTGCTGAACCTAGCAAAATGAAGTACCTAATGGTACTTTGACATACCACGTACGACAGTGTACGACAGGGATGTGTTCTTGCACCCACTCTGTTTGGAATTTTATTTTCATTGCTTTTGAAGGCCACATCTGGCGAAACAAATTAGGGCATTCTTTGCATACATGGGCTGATGAAACACTATAGATACAACATTTTTTTACGTAAATCGCGACGTTATCGCGAGAATGTGTTCGTAGTTATTCTCTTGATTGCCAATGATGCAGCCTTTGTTGCCAATACACCTGAAGAGTTACAAAGCATAGTAAAAAAGTTTGCAATGTCAATAAACTCAAAAAAGACAGTAGTCATGCTGCAAGGCGTCACAGAAAAACCGTCAGTCTTTCTCAATGGTGCACCACTGGAAGTTGTCTATAGGTTCTGTTACCTTGGATCCATAATGTCGAGCAATCTCGCACTAGACAATAAAATTAATATCTGCATCGGCAAGGCCTCTACGATGTTTGGGAAGCTGAGTAGGTACAAGAGTATAGAACAACAAACACCTGTCAAACATTACTATTATTAGCATACAAACTTCAACAACCGGAGATGAATTTTAGAAATGGCTTTCTTAAGTTTACCTCTGTCCCTGAAGTCCCTAATATTTATTTATTTCTCTCTTTTTAAATAACATCAACAAGAGTAATACAATATACCCTAAAGATTCCAAGTCTCTATGACTAGTATTTTAGTCTGTGCATTGTCTATATCTCAGGTGGTCATTGAGTGAGTAAAAATATTGTTAAGTGTCTACTTAGTGTGAATCTTCATCAGCACCGCCCAGCTAAAGGCCCAGCTAGGCCACTCGCAAGTAGCCATAGTTTTTCATTTCCTGGCTATATTCACAAATACATAGGTATAGGTTATACCTATTCAAAGTTGTTTTAAATTGTATTGTAGACTTTACATAAGTTCCTACTTTAAGCTCAACCTCATAATCTTGAGATTCTTTGAATTAACGGCTGGTTTATTTATTTTAATAATTGTCAGATTTGGAATATTAATAATACAGTTTGATCAAGAAAATTTATCATGGTCTGACTTGTACGACACTATTCCATGTGTAAAGCAGTATGTACCTACCGACTTTTAATTAAGTAATTACTTTTAATTTATCCAGGTTGATTCAACATCAAATAAAGAAAACTGGCCTGACATCATCAATATCATACCTTCTATTCCGAGACCTAAACCTTCAGTAAATGTGTCGTTTGGAGTAGAAAACTGTGAAAGTATTGATGTGAATACTCATAATGGTGCCATACAAAGATTTGTAATCACTCACAAAGATACCAGCACAAATGTAGACTGTGAGCTACTTGAGACTTCCCAAATATCCACCGAAACTGAATTAGGATTAGACGAAAACATGAATGAAACCTCATCTAGTCTGCTAAAGAGGTCCGCAGTCGCTGTCAGCCTAGAAATTAAAAAGCAAAAACTGTCAGACACTGACAGAACAGAATACTCAAAAGTTCTAATTTTGAACACAAACGCCATTGAGAAGATTTCCCATGTCATCGTCCAGCCACCAAATTATAAATTCGTAAAACGTTATATACATAGAAATAAATTTAATAGCTGTAACAAAAGTGTTGAAAATGGAAAAACCGCAGGTTTAAAGCAGATATCGATCGACAGTTTCTTCCGTCAGACTCATGACCCTGTAGACAGTAAGATCGGATCTGATAAATGGGAAGATGCGGAGGACATGAGTAGAAATTCGGGTGTCATTGACGCCGTCAGATGCGAGCGAGTTGTGAGACCCACAAAGGTATTCCGAAGAGAGAGCAATGAACTACCTAAATCTGCCAAACTTCCGAAGCGCGAAGCTTACTCTCCAAGGAGATCAGACCTCAAGACCTCGAATTCCGAAGCTCCGTCTCCCAGAGGGACAAGTTCCAAGAATGTTGAGTCGATACATTTCAGCATACCCACCAAGTCAAACAAAACCACACTCTCTCCAAGGAATATACCGCATCATAAAATTGTTGCAGGTAAGATTTTTAGCGTTACGGAATCGCTCAGCTATAGGTGACCGCACTTTTACCTTATTTTAACGTTGCCGTTAAGCATCTTGCTGTGTTCCGGTTTGAAGATAAACTAGATAGAACTAGAAGATACAGAAAAACCCATTGTTCCATAACCGCATTCGAACCCACGACCTTAGGCTCAGAAAGCGGGATCACTTCCACTAGACCACCGGTGCTCTAAACCTAGCAGTAGCATAAAAAAAAGGTTCTATCTTTCTAATTCCCTGTTTTAATTTCAGGCACACATTTTGCTGTAGATGCATTTTCTTATGGAGATATTCCGAACGTGAAGCACTATTTTCTCACCCATTTCCATACCGACCACTATTCAGGCTTGAAGAAGAGTTTTAATAAATTACTATTTTGTTCTAAAATAACCGGTGAGTGAGAAGCTTTTTTATGAAAAGAAGTGATTAGACGTGCACGGGCACTTGATGTTAAACGGCTACCTTTGTATACAACAATTGAATTGGGAACTCACCAATTTATTTAGGTAGGTATTATAACATTTAAAAAAAAACTAAGGTAATTAAAGGATTGGGAGTATTTGACAGATACCAGCAGTAGTAGTGGTTTTTTTTTTATCTTACTTGTTGATGGAACAAGCAGATGGCCCACCTGATGTTAAGTGGTACCTTAAACTGTTAGGAACGGACCTTACGATGCACTTCTCTACGTCCATCAACCTGAGGCGTACAGGTGTTAACCCTCACGTTCCTGTAATTACACCGGCACCCGCACCCTTCAAACCGGACCACAGCCAAGCTCGCATCACTGCTTGGCGGCAGAAATAGGTACAGTGGTAGTACTTCCCTGAACGAGACCTTTCACAATGAGCACTTCTGCTACTAAAATGTAACAAGGTGCAAAAGCTAGTCTTATTTCCAATTTAACAATCGAGAAAAGAAATCTCACTAGTTCAGTCAGCTGAACTAGTGGGAATAGACGAAAATTGCTAGTGGTAGTTAAAGCAAGCAGAAATAGGCATGGTGGTAGTACTTCCTCGGACGATTAGGAAATTGTATTGAAGTTATGGCTTGGGTATTGATTTGTTTTGTTTTTTAGCCGATCTTTGCATATCAAGGCTTGGCGTCAACCCGAAGTGTATTCACGTAATTAACATTGACGAAACGTTGAGGGTTGACTGCGTAGAAGTGACTGCTGTTGATGCCAATCAGTAAGTTACTTTTTACTACAGAAGGTCTTGAAAACGATAAACGAAGTAATGTCATTTTGAGTTACACTGCACGGCGGTCCCGTTTTAACCTTTGGGTACGAAACCCTAAAAAACTGCCAGAAATACTTCAAATCGCAGCTGAACTAAGAAGGCATTAAAGACCTAACAAATAGGAGCTCTTGTTACAGTGGATTACCAAATTTTACTATTTTAATCTTAGAAAACTTACAATTGAAATAAAAATCTCTATTTCCTCTGCGATAAGAGCTATTTTCTATCAACAGCTGCCCTGGTGCACTAATGTTTGTCTTCACTTTGCCGAATGGTAAAACCTTGCTTCACACTGGTGACTTCAGAGCATGCCCCCCAATGGAGTCTTATCCTGTGTTCTGGAATAGGGATATCCACACCATTTACTTAGACACTACGTAAGTTTGGTATTATAGCTGAACCCAATAGCTTTATTTGGTAGAATGTAAAGAAAAGTAGGCTTCACCACTTTAATCCTCTTCTTATACCCTCAGAGCTTTTAATACCAAGTAACTACTCTAGGTTCTTTAAGGATGTTAAATGGGGGTATTTAGAGGTACTTCCAAATATCACATTTAGACATGCCCACATTTTGCAAGAGTTGGTATTCCATGACGTGACAGGTTGCAAGCAAATCGCCGCTGCTAGAATCGCTGGATTCCTTGCGATGTTTTCCTTCATCGTTTGAGAGCACTGGCATTGCGCACATAATTTCGATAGAAAAAATTATGTACGGCCAGATTCGAACCCACGACCTTAGGATCAGAAGGCTAACTCACTCCCACTCCCACTAGACCATCGGTGCTACTCACATCACTACACACCTAATATTCTAGGACTTACGCCAAATTCGACCTTACCCACCTGTACAAATACAAATGAGTTTATTGTCATAAAACGATACTTACATAACATGTGGGTACAAAAATATCACTAAATAGCAAGTTTGACAATAGGAGTAGTCTCAGCGCTAATTCTGCGTAAGAACTTTCGTTTTTTACGCAGGGCTGATTTTCAGTCTACCCCGACGTTCGATCTACGGTGACAGTCGAACTTTAAAGTTGGGGCCTATACACGAACTGGCTATCGTGACGCTAGCGCTAACGTTACCAAAATGTATGAGACAAATGTAATGTAAAATGTACAGCGCCTCTATCGTGCGTAAAGAGAACTAAAATAATAATAATAATAATAATAATGCTGGACAATCCACACAGCATCATCTAGCCCCAAGCTAAGCAGAAAATTGGAAGCACGAACACTTGGCATTTCGTACGTAAAGTAAACGATAGCTAGGTCCGTAAAGTAACGTAATTCGATAGGAAATTAGTAAATCGGTGGTCGTTCGTGCTACCATGTATTGTCTCGGTCCGTAAACCTAACGTGAATACGTTAGGTTTACGCACCGTTACGATACGAAAGTGGAATTCGTTCGTGCTTACCCCCCTGTAATAAGATCCACGTTTGTAGATACTGCAACCCACGGTATGACTTCCCAACTCAAGACCAGAGTCTAGAGATGGCACTGTACATTCTTCGCCAAAAGAAACTGACGCTTGAAAAGGCGGACAAGAAGTTTGCTTCTGTGCTTATTGTGTGCGGTACCTACACTATCGGTAACTATCACTTACTTGCTTCCCTTGATCAAAATGTCCACAAATCCTACTAATATTATAAACGCGAATGTTTGGATGGACGGATGGATGGATGGTTGGATGTTTGTTCCTCTTTCATGCTCTAACCAGTGGACCGATTTGGATGAAATTTGGAATAAATATAGATTGTAATCTGGAATAGGACATAGGCTACTTTTTATCCCGAAAAAATACCGGGGACAGGAAAAAACTGCCACGTGGGCGAAGCTGCGAGTGGCCTCTTAGTGTAATATATAACTCTAACACTTAGAACTTTCCACAGGTAAAGAAAAGTTCTTCCTTGGTATGTCCCGCCGTGTGGGATGCTCTGTTTGGGCGTGTCCCGAAAAGGAGCGAGTGTTAAAAACAGTTGAAGGAAAGTCTTGCAGTCAAGACGCGCCTGAGGCTTGCCAGCTTCATGTAGTGCCTATGAGGGATCTTACACACGAGGTCAGTGGACTTACTCACATCACATCACTTGTTCTTTCTCTTACACTGTTGGATCAGTGACTAAGTTGAATACAACAACGATAGCAAGCATCCGCCCGCGACTCTGCTCAATAGTAGTAAAGCTCTGAAAGGCTCGTCCGGGAAAGTACCACAATGCATATTTCTGTCGCCAGAAACCTTGCTGTGTTCTGGTTTGGAAAGTGTGTGTACCGGTGAAATCACACATGAGGCTTAT
The DNA here is from genome assembly GCA_947095575.1 of Electrophaes corylata. NCBI lineage: Eukaryota > Metazoa > Arthropoda > Insecta > Lepidoptera > Geometridae > Electrophaes > Electrophaes corylata. The sequence continues at coordinate 5,647,331 of OX352720.1, forward strand.
AGCCTTTGATGGACGGTTGATGGCCGCAAAGGAGTGCATCGTAGGGCACGGTTACAATATTGTTTCCCACATATTGCAAAAGAATAAAAGTCCATCGCAAGAATCCTAAGTGTTTGCTCATATTTGTGGTTCTGTGGAAAATAATTAGATTCATTTTTCTATGGCAGTTTGGGTTTGGTCCTTGTCGCAGACTTTTACTTGCACAGTTGTAATTCAATACTCTATCTCCAAACCATTATTTTTTTGTAAAACAGACTTTTTTTACCTACCCCGTAACAGCACATGGGGGTAGTCGGAAGTACGTCCAAATATTACATTTGGCACTTACATTTTGCGGTTCTTAGTATTCCTTACGTTACTAGACCACTAAAATACTAACTGGTGCTAGTAACTACTAGTAACATAGTAACTATTTATATTAATATTAATTTTGCAGAAGTTACGGAGTTATCTCGACAGTTTGCAAGGCGCGTTCAGTGAAGTAGTGGCGTTCAAACCGAGCGGCTGGGAAAACGGAAAGAACTCTTGCGTGGAAAAAGATGGTGTAACTATTCATGGTAAGTGGACATTAGACTGTATATGGTGTAGAATTTAAAGCTGAGTTTGCAGTGATCTGACTTGACCATGTTACTATTCATGATAGAATTGAACATTGGATTGTAAGCATCACGCCTTTAATTCCCACGCACGGTAGATATCCCTTTAGATCTCTTAGTATAAAGTGGGTACTTTGCTCACGAGTACTCGTGATTGTTCGAGGATATCTATGGGTGTAGTCAGAGGTATGTCCAGATATTAAATTTGGTACAAACCCACATTTTGCAGTAGTTGATATTCCATACGTGACAAATTGCAAGCCCATCGACGCCGCTAGAATACTAACTGCACAAGGCACGGCCACTTCCAGTAGACCACCGGTGCTATCTCGCTTAATCTCTTTGCAACTGTACAGGCGCATGCGGGACACATGTACACCTCGTCAACCTCTCAACTTTTTTAGACATTTGAAAAATGTTTCTAAAACGTGCTTATATGTACCATACCTACCAGTACATACCAATACGATATTGCACAGGCAATAATGAATAAAGGCACAAGTACCTATAACAGCAAAAGAAAACGGTAAAAGGTTATAATATAAGTCGATGCAAATCTACTTTTATTCATACTCAAGTTCACCACTTCTACGAAACAATCTTGTCTAAAAGCTGTTGTAACACCTGTATCTTATGTCTATTGAAATAAAGTTGTGTTTCCTCCACAGGCATTCCATACAGCGAACATTCCAGCTTCTCGGAGCTTATTCGCTTTGTGAAGTTTTTGAAACCAAAGCAAGTCGTGCCCACCGTCGATATTTCTGGAGGAGTGAAAGCGGTTCAGGTATTTTTGAGACTTTTCTAGAATAAATAATAAATAAATAAATACTTCTGGACATTTTTACACACCACCATCTAGCCCCAAACTAAGCATAGCTTGTACTATGGGAACCAGATGGCTGATAGAATACTTATATACTTTTTTTTGTAAATACATACTTAGAATACAATATAACACCCAGATACAGAACAAACATTTACGTTCATCACATAAATGTTTGTTCTCGGTGGGGATCGAACCCACCACCTACAGCACAGAAGGCAAGGCTACTACAAACTGAGCTGTGACTAAAAGTTTTTCATTCACCTCTTATTGTGATTTGTAATTAATTCTAAAATTTACCAAAATGTCAGTAGTTTGATCCCCGCCTTCTGATCCATTTGGTACACATGGTTGTAAAAGACCAGAGTGATTGTCTACAGTGCGTAACTATTAAATTCGTGAATTTATGTATTCATTTATTCATCTGGTAAAGCATGTGCTTGTGGTAATTATTCACTTGTATTCCAGAAATACTTCCCGTGCCCGCTGGTGTACAAGGAGGAGATCCAGTGCCAAAGCAAAGTGACAGACTACTTTAGCATACGGAGCCGACAGCCAGTTTCAGCAGTTACTTGAATCTTATTTGTTATGGTGAGTTCCCTTCTTTTCTAACCATCGCTTTGACTAACAAAATCGGCATTTAAAAGCTGGTCGCACATACAATAGAATTATAATGTGGATTATAAGCAATATGACAATCAATCAAGTAGTTAGGTAAGGACAAGGAAGTTTGTATCTCGACTCCCCGCGAAAGTTTTTATCTTATACAATACCTATGTCCAGCATTCTTCTTCTACAGGCTGTTATTGTTGTTGATGATGATGATATCCTGATGGAAGGAATATGGGGATAGCAGTACGCGCACGACCTTGTCCGCGTGGAGTTGATTTTGTACGAATTTCGACCCCCCGCTAAACCTGTTTAGGGGTTGAATTTCAGGAAACCATTTCAAGTCTCTACGACCACTGGCTTACGCTGTGCGTTGTCTATATGTCAGTCAGTCAGGACAAAGATTCTTATAATTTTTTTTCTAGTCAGTGATCTACTTTAGACTGATGATGTTGGTACCTAATCTGACATTGTTTCATTTATAGTCGCGAGTAAGTTATCTTCATTGGTCTCATTCAAACTAACTTTTAGCTATCGCCTACTGCAATTGTTAATAAAATCTGCTTATTTAAATTTTGTATTGTTTCAGGTATTATTATTAATAAAAAGAGCCTACTAAATAAGTTGCTATTGCCTGTGATGTACTTTTGATATTATTATATTTTTAGGTTGTAATGTTTATAAAGATTTATAATAAAACTGTTGAAAAGACAAAATCCGTTTGAACTACTGAAATAAACTTTATTACTATATATATTTAGGACCTAAATTAGATTAACAGTCAAACATAATTTCAAGGCAGACTCACCTAAGCTCGCCTAGCGTGTCGTGACGCGTGAGAAGCTTATCAGTCCCATACATTTTATGTAGAAGCGATTATTACAGATAGTCGAGGCGGGACCCACACACACGGGTCTACTGTGCTTCTAGCTTGGCAAAAAAAGATAAAAAAACTTGAACGTCGCATTTTCGAAGCTCACTTACATGTGTATGCAACAACAAACGTCTTAAATTAATTCAGTTTGTAGACTTTATTTTTTTGCAGCTGTAACTATGAGAAATAACGTCGAATACCTTGAGGACTTAAAGTTTGACATTGGCTTTTAGGTCTTCAATGTAGTTTCATAGCTTTTCCCTTGGACTGACGTCACCTCTGCGTCTTAACGCCCCTCTGTACAATGTTCTATACAAAACAAATTATTCAAACGTCCTCTAACATTCTATGATCTATAATATACTATGTAGTCTATTCGCATACTTCAAAACAGCGATACATTTTCTCACTCAAAAATATTACTAACTCAACACTACTTACTGTTTCTAGCCTCTAACTTATACAATGGGATACAAACCACAATAGACGACAAGACATACATTATAAGATCTAGGATCTGAGAGAATGTCAACCACGCTACTAACATCACAATGGACCAACTGGCCTACTAATGATACACGAAGTTTCGTATTTACATTTTGAGTTAGGTACATTGCGGGGCAACGCAGTAACCGTTCCACAGTCGTATTGCCACTGCTTGCCATACCGCGCAGTGTACAAATATCAAAATGCAATCCTTTATAAAAAATTGGAAATTACAGTGTGAGCCTCTAGGATTTACCAAAACGGACATCTCCATATCATTTAATCATAGTAAACCTAATACGACATACTAGTGACAATTCAAATAATATTATTAAACCTTATCTAGTGTATAGTCCTAGAATTTTCCAAAACTTTCGTTTTCCTTACACCTCGTTTTGTAATTTTTTAGGAATTCTAAAATTTACCAAACCCAACATTAACCGCTTTCAATTTTGTAAATTTTGAATCATTATTTGTTGTGCTAGCAACCACACATGCAGCGGTAATGTTTGTACGGGTCGTCTGTTAGGTTGAACTGTATTTTATTCTACTTACACCTTTTATGATGTGAATTATTAGTTATTTCTAGCGAGTCACATAAGGGCTCACGCTAGAAAATAAATTTCATATTAGTAAGGGTCGCCGTCATCGAAATCGATGAGGAGGACTATATATATATATATATATATATATATATATTTCAAAAATTTACCAAAACGAAATTTAAGATTATTATTTATTACGCTTGCAACCACACATGGGGCGGGGGTGGTGATATCATGAGTCTTGCAGTATGCGCTACTCACGGGGTTAAACATAATACATAAATAAATTACAATAACAATTTTGGTAAATTCTAGAATTGCTATAAAGTTAGTAATTCTATAATTTACCAAAACGGACATTTCTTCTTCTTAAACCTCTTATACCGTTTCGTACTCTCGTCAGGCTTAACTTCAGTATCTTCCAATCCAAAGGGGTGATCGCATTCATCGCCAACGCAATTGATCATCTGAACTAACGTCACGCGGTACCAATGCTTGATAGCTGGTAGTACAGAGTCAATTATGTTGTTAAGTTCGTACGGGTCATCGGCTAAATTGTACATTTCGGAGAAGTTCTGAAAAAACATTAGGTAATTTAAATAATGTGACGGAATAATTTGTACAACTATGGCAATAGTTGGCATGACAGGTGGATTAGTGACTGCAGTGCCAGTATTTAGTACACAGGAGATGCTGCCCATCTCCTAGTCCAGGACTTCCCAACCGGTAGGACGTAGAAAGATCTTGATGGGGGTATGAAGTGTTTAGATATTTTAATCTAATTATCATTGTTTATGATTTAAAACACTTACAAACAGATTAAGTAGCGCCACCTAGTTCCAACCAGTCGAACTAACTGCTAAATCACTATGTTGTTCGATACGGTACTTAGACTAAACAATGATGAAAAATAGGGGGGGCATGGAAATATTTTTATAATCTAGAGGGACACCATGCCAAAAAGGTTGGGAAACCCTGTCCTAGTGATATCCATGTGAGTCAAAGGAGAGGTTCTAATTTAGATTAGGACCACCTCGCCTTGGAAAATGCAGTAAAGTAGGTAATGAAGAAATATGATGATATTTACCTGATCATCAGCAAACAAGCAGTACTTCTTGTTTATTCTGTCAGCGATGTGTCGTAGACACGCGAACGTGTTATTTCTGGAGTCCTGGCACTTGCAGGCGTATTGTGGATAGCATTCCTGGATTATAACATATATTTATACCTTTATATTTACATTTTATTTACATTTATTACATTTTTTTTTATTAATTATTTTTTCATTTTATGCCTTTGATAAAAACACCATGATAGCCGTCTCAGCTCAGTGGTAGTTTTCTGAGCTGAGGTCGTGGGTTCGATCCCCGCCGAGAGCAAACATTTGTGTGGTCAAACATCTGTATGTTTGGTGTTTGTCTAGGTGTTAAATTGTATTTTATGTACTTACGTATTTACAAAAACAGTATTTAAGTATTCTATCAGTTATCTGGTACTCGCACTTGGCCGATTTTTATATAAATAGAAGATAGATACATATGCAATGGTGGTAATATTACTTTTATACTTACGGATAATTTATTGCTATCGTATATCCAAGGACAAGCCTCATCCACGGTTTTATGGCTTCCTTCTCCATGATATTCAATTAGCATGTTTCTCTCAACGATAGTACCATTGTTGATATCTATTGGTTTTCCATCCATTTTCTTTGGTACTTGCAATCCTGAAATTTAAATGAATTAAACAACGGGTTAAAGGGTATGCAAAATATTATCGTAAACTTGATCTTGACCAGTCTTTTGACTAGAAACATTACTCAAAACTATAACGTATACTATATTATGACGACCGATGTGACGCAGCGGGCGAATGTCCGCCTACGACGCAGGTGTTGCGGGTTCGATTCCCGCTTTGGGATAAATGTTTGTACGATCTGCAAATATTTATTCAGTGTTCTGGGTAATTTCTATGCATATAAAAATATATTATATATGTAATGTCTATGTGTGTCTATATGTGTTTAAGTATATCAGTCATCTATATCGTCATGTACACGATAATATCGCCACGAGTCTCTCGCTCGTGGAGATGGCCCTCTAGGGATGTAGATGACTGAAAGGATACTTATATATCTACGTTTTTCTGAAGTAAAAACTTCTTTAAGCGTTGAGCACTTTTTGGGTGAACAAAAATCATGGAACTCGCGTCATCGTCACCGAACATTTTCTATGAACTACCTATTATACCTTCTATGTGTACTTTTTGGCTTAGCGTTCACTTCTCGAAAATTCCCCAAAGACTGCTTTACTTTTTTTAAATATAAACCTTAGAATACACACAGACAGAAAATAAATTCATAATACCTGCCAGCTCTAAAATAGTCGGTGCAATATCTATGTTCAGTACTGGACTGGCATTGGTGAAATTCTTGGCCACGGACGGTCCTTTGATGAGGAGAGGGACTTTTACATCTGACTCGTAAGGCTGTCGCTTGTCGTACACTTGAGAGAATTGTCCTGAAAAGTTTATTAGGACTATTATAGTAGGATAAAAAGGCCTTTTATCGAACCAGGTGCCCAAACATGCATAATAAAATTTGACATGAATTTATGAAGAGGAGCATGCATAATAAAATTTGACAGTAATTTATCAAGATTGGGTGCCCACAAATGCCCAAATAGAAGTTTTGAAGAATCTCGCGTGAGATTAGGGGAGGGGGGTGGGAGTTGAAAAAAATCTTAAAAGGGGGGGGGGTCGAAAAATTCTCAAAAATGACTCACGTATTTAATGGACGCCCCCTTATTCCAACAGCAGTAGAATAAAAACTAGCGCACGTTTCGCTAGTAGAACATAAGATACCGCTTTAAATCGCTTACCAATATGATATCCATTATCCGAGGTGTAGATCAAGTAGGTGTTATCAAGTAACGCACTAGTTTCTAAAGCTCCTACCACGTCTGCAACCATCTCATCGACAGCAAGCAGCGCCTCCCAGCGAGATCTGAACACTTCGTCCAAACCAGGTAGCATTGCTTCTGGTAATGGCGATGGCGGCATTTGAAGAAGCCAGTGTTTATCCTGAAACAGTACTGAAAGTATAATAATAATGTTGAAGAATCCACACAGCATTATCTAGCCCCAAGCTAAGCAGAGCTTGTGTTATTGGTACTAGATGACTGATATACTTAATACAATACATTACATACATAGTCATTTTTTATTAAACACAGAAAACACCCAGAGCACCCGGAATAAATATTTGCAGATCGTACAAACACTTATCCCAAGGCGGGAATCGAACCCGCAACCTCCTGCGTCGCAGGCGGACATTCGCCCGTCGCGCCACATCGGTCGTCGCGATGTGAGAGTATGAGCGAAAAGAAAGAATAAAAAAAGCATCACAACTGTAGAACGCTTTTTAGGGTTCCGTACCCAAAGGGTAAAACGGGACCCTTGCTAAGACTCCGCTGTCTGTCTGTCTGTCTGTCACCAGGCTGTAGCTCATGAACCGTAGAGTTGAAATTTTCACAGATGATGTATTTCTGTTGCCGCATAAAAATGTCCACAATATATTTATTTATAATTTCGATAATTATGAAAGTTTTTTTTATATAAAAAAAGTATGGAGACATCTCCATTCTTTAATTTTATAAAATATAGTTTTGTTTTAAGCAGCAATATTCTTACTTTAGCGATCACATTGAAATTGGGATGTTTCACAGCGGTGACGTTCGCGTAAAGTCCTTGATGTCGAGACGCGGGCGTGAACGGCTGATGAGGCGCGGGCGGCGCCAGAACCATCAGGAACGGCTGGGATTCCGTCTGGTTCTCAATATAGCTGACTGCTATATCCCTCTGTAATCAAACTATTTTCATCAGTTTCTCTACAGTCGAAAAACATAATGCTGGGCAATCCACACAGCATCATCTAGCCCCAAGCTAAGCTTGTGTCATGGGTACAATGGTCATGATGACTGATATACTTAATACAATACATTACATGCATAGATTTTATTATAATTTTTTTATTATAATACCCAGAACACCCGGAATAAATATTTGCAGATCGTACAAACATTTTTTGACGACCCATGTGGCGCGGCGGGTAAATGTCCGCCTGCGACGCCGGAGGTTGCGGGTTCGATTCCCGCCTTGGGATAAATGTTGTGGGTTTGCTTCCTCTGTCTCCGTCTATCTCATAGAAAATGTCTGAGGCGGTCCACACGGGTCGTGTCTAGTGTTATTCTGCATTTTAAGGTTGTACTTACGATGACGTCAGTAAGGTATTGGTCAGTGGAATGCGTGGGGACGCCATTATTGGATATAGTGTAGTTATAGTACACCGAATTTCCAACGAGACCATGCCATTCTGTCCAGCCGGGAGGCACTGTGCTAGGACCACCGGTTTCTTTTACACCATACTGAAAAAAACACCATGCACAATGGTTTTCCTATAGTGGCGACATCTAGTTTATATTTTTAACAAGGTCGTGTGTTTTTTTAAACTTTCAGGGGGTTTATAGGGTTCCGTACCCAAAGGGTAAAACGGGACCCCTATTACTAAGACTCTGCTCTCTGTCTGTCTGTCTGTCCGTCTGTCACCAGGCTGTATCTCATGAACCGTAATAGTTAGAAAGTTGAAATTTTCACAGATGATGTATTTCTGTTGCCGCTATAACAAATACTTTCTAAAAAACAGAATAAAAAAAATATATAAGGGGCTCTCATACAACAAACGTGATTTTTTACCGTTTTTATAGATAATGGTACGGAAACCTTCGTGCGCGAGTCCGACTCGCACTTGGCCGGTTTTTGAAGTAAAGACCGCTATTGTAAGTACTCACCTGATTCAAGTACTTTCCAGCATAGAACGTACTGTAGCCGGCATCCTTGAGTACAGTCGCGAAGGTATTGTTTTCGTGTAGTCGTCGCCACTTGTTTCCATAGCATCCGCCTGAGAAACTATTATTCAACGTATTGTGGTTGTGGATGTACTGGCCAGTTAGAAAGCTGGCACGGCTTGGGCAGCATATCGGCGAGGTTGTGTACTGAAAGAGATTTTCTGACTCGATCAGGGTTCTAGCATTTGTCTAGATCTCTTTTAGAGACCTTAAGATCTTAATAACGAGATATTTAAGAGGATGTTTACTAATTTAATCAACTTTACTCTGGTGTTAAGGCTTAAAAACCTGACACCAGTGTTGAATACGCTAGTTCAGGTAAACTGATCGTTTCTTAGGTACTTATTAACCTTTTTACTACCTAATCATCATCATCATCATCAGCCTGTAGAAGTCCACTGCTGGACATAGGCTTTTGCAGACGTTTCTTGGAAGAACGATTTTGAGCCCTTTCCATTTACCTACTGACTTCCCGCGATCCTAATAATGCCGTCGGTCTTTGGGTAGGAGGTTCTACGCTTTGTCTTCCGGTTCGTGGTCGTCATTCGAGAACCTTTATTCTCCAGCGGTTGTCGGTTCTACGAGTTACATCGGCTGCCCACTACTAGGTACTTCAACTTTTCCTCAGGACCTCTTTCTCAGGAGGTGCTCTATCTCTGAACTTCAGCTTGACACAATTTTTTAGGACATCCTCTAAGTAAGTACACAATCTTATGCAAGTACCAATATCTATTACTTTTCTCGGGGTGCAAAGTCTACAGACACAAATATTTACATGGAATATGCCGCTGTTGCTACGATTCAACAGGTAGGTAGGTACCTACCTACGTAGATACAGTAGGTTCACTGAACTACTCCATTTGTTGCATGATAAACTTGTTTATATCCTTGACCATGACAAAAGATAGCAACCTATTCATTATTTGTTTGAATTAAAATGCTCGTTATTTGTCTCCTACCTAGGTACCTAGTAATCGCTTATATTTCAATTTTTGCGGCGTGGTGAGAATGCGTCAAGAATAGTCGCTTACTTATTCCTCGAACCTTTAATCGACGACCGATGTGGCGCGGCGGGCGAATGTCCGCCTGCGACGCAGAGGCTGCGGGTTCGATTTCCGCCCTGGGATAAATGTTTGTACGATCTGCAAATATTTATTCCGGGTGTTCTGGGTATTTTCTATGTATAATAAAAAATATCTATGTAAGTAATATAGTATTGTATTAAGTATATCAGTCATCTAGTACCCATAACACAAGCTCTGCTTAGCTTGGGGCTAGATGATGCTGTGTGGATCGTCCAGCATTATTATTATTATCTAATCCTTCCTTTAATCTTTAATAATTTTCCAGTACATCAAGGACTTCAGTCATGAAGTAATGCTTACAGAAAATCATGTTTTTGACCAAGCGAGCGAAGCGTCTGTTCTTCAAGTATTGGTTACCAACCGTCGAGTTTCTCTCTACAACTAGGTACCTATGTTACAACCGCTCTTGACGGCTCTTGGCAGGATTCCCGATATTTAACACCTAAACAAGTACAGCGGGGATTGAAATTGTTATGAACTTCACGCAGCAGACGCATACGCGCTCGTTTCGCTCGTGGAATTATAAACAGTTAAGTCAAAACACTTACGGAATTCGTAAACGTAACTCCTTCATTTCCAATAAAACGACGCACATTCGTCATTGGCTTCTGAAATTGAATAAAACAACCATATTTCACTACGCCATTTTATTTAACTAACCAACAATCACAAAATTGACTACAAACCATTCCGTCCAGAACAGCATCCTGGTCATCTGTTATAACTACAACAAAGTTCGGTTTTTGTTCAACACACACTGCAGTGGCGAGGAAAAATAACAGGAAATAATTTAACATTATTACAACTTATAATTTAGCTTGTTTATTGTGGAAGAGCCGGCATTATTTCAAGGCCCGTGCATTCGCTAGCGATCGCGACGCCGACTGCGAAAAAACCTATGCTCTTGACAAGTGACCTGTAACAAAAAAATAACTCTTATCAATGTTTGGTTCGAATTATAAATAAACGGAATGATGTTGGTACAGTCATCAACAAATCTGCTGTGTAGAGGACTAACGTCAGCGCAGAGTGGCGCAACTCAGAGCAGACTATATTATAATCAGTGTATTACTTATCGCGGGAGTAGACTTGTGTCATGTAATTAGGTATATACTTTAAATTGAATTAGTTAAGATAAATTAGTTCTATATCGTGCCCTAGTGTGCGCTGGCACTAAACAAGTAATTCAACAATCACATAATTAGTTTGGAATTATATCATCCAGGGAAGTACCATTGTACCTATGACAAAAATCACCAAGTATTAACGTTACTGTGTCTATTTGAAAGAAAGCACATAGGTATGCAACGCATTAGAAGTTGTCTGAAGAGAACTAGATGTTTATACAGATAACTAAGAGTGAATCCCCGCAATCATGTTAAGTACTGTAATAAGCCCTCACTGCAGATCTGTTCTTGACTGTACACAATCTGCATTGTGTATTCAACTCACTCAAGTTCAAAGTTTATTATGTGTTCGAGTTACCAATGAGTTGGACATAAGATCACTTCGACTTTATAGTTTATCTATAAAGTCTCTTCGACTTTATAGTATAGAACTGGCGCTTAGATTCACCTAGATTTAAGACGTTTCAAGATGATCCCTGCGGATATTACTGAATAAATAGAAAAAAAAAAAAAACTAGAATTCTTTAATAGAAAAATTACTAAAATGTGAAATAGACAAGTTGAAAATAATATCATCAATATCCCCTTTTGTCTATTTAAATGAATAGATTTCCACAAAGTCTCTGAATCTAGTAACAATGGCTGAAAATGTAAAAATACAAATTGAATTAAAATTAATATTTGTTGATATTTCACACAACATCATTTGCACCCAAACTTAGCAGCAAAGCTGTAAGCATACTATGAGAACTAGATATTTATTTACTTAGATAATCAAACCCTTGTGGTATCTGTGACAAGAGGATGTATTATAATTTTCTGTAGAGTTGGGTCGTAGGCTGACCTTTTAGTCAAACTACCTAACCTGGCAACCCAAAGCGCCTCCGAATAAAGTAGTCTACAAGTTTGAAAATATCAGTGCCAACATGAACCAACACAAGTGTGATGAGCATTTAACATGATTTTTGTTTTCTTACTCATATTCATTTTCAGACCAACTGGTTAGAGAAAAATTTAGGGTTTCTCAGTATTGTTCTTAGGTACTCCAGCAATTCCACCATAATGGCTATACTGCCAGCAAATTGAGGGTAAGTAATGTATTTACAGTATACAGTGTATGTTGATACAATGCCCATTTAAGGATATGGCTTAAAAATATCCTCCAGTGCAGAGGTGCTCACTTTCTAAGAAATTACATCCAAGGCCATCTATAAAATCAAATCAAAAGGATTCAAAATCCTGCATTACTTTTATCAAAATCTCTCACGCTCCAGTCTCATGCAAAATGGGTATTATATTATTTTATGCTGTTTATAAGTACTCTAAATCTTACTGCCATATTGTATTCACTAAGTACTTCGGGACAAAAAAAATATTAGGTATTATATTATTTATTACCCAAAAAAACGCTACAATGGTCTGGAATTCATTGAGACCCCAGCACATGTTTGATGAAAAACTGGGCCTTATTACTTTTATAGGTACTTTCTATCTCACAAATAAAGCAATAATTAGTTACCTTTAGTCCGTAGACACTAAAAAAGTTATTATATAGTAGGAATCAACAAAAAGACAATTTCCTAATCATGTTTCAAGTCACAATGTTAAGGCTTCAAAGCATTCAAAGTCAAAAGGCATTTATTCAGTAATATCCGCAGGGATCATCTTGAAACGTCTTAAATCTAGGTGAATCTAAGCGCCATTGACTGATCATTCCATATAGGTTACTTACAAAGCCGAAATTACAAAACAGTAATTGGATAGTGAGCTGAATACAAAACACGGAATTCAAAGATCACATTTCAGTGTGATTTCGAGTGAGGTTTGGTAGGTTAGGTTTACTTACCACTTAAACGGATCGTAATAGAAGTCCTGGACAAATGCAACTACACCTTTTTTGCCCATTATATGAATTTTATTTAGGTGGATCAGGAAAAAAGAAAAACCAACAAATTTTCACAGGAAAAATAAAATCTTCCAAATTACGAAATTCGATTTGAAACTTGACATGACATAGTTGACTGACGTGACGTGACGTCAGCCATATGACCACAGATGGGTCACAGATTATGCTGAATAAAATTATTGTCGTTTCTTCGATTCAACGATCGAGAACTTACCTACTTCGAGTAGGCCCACTGCAAAAATAATAATAAAAAGCTCTCACACTCACTCTTGCCTCATCCGCCTTATGTTATGTCAAAACAAAAATAAACCAATCAACCAGCTGACCACAGACAGAGTAATTTGATCAGCTGACTTTGTTTTCTCCAGTTTCATTTTACTTCTTTTATTTACTTTTTTGCAATGTGTGTCTTCATTGTCTTGTCGAAAAGAAAAAGACAAGATTTTAACCCGATGTAGCAAAGTATTCTATGATTTTAACTCTGCTTGATAGAAGGATAATCAAATAGCTATCTTCGTTGTGCTTACTGGTTTCTAAGAAGACCTCGAAGACCTGTGTAAGGAATCATGAGTGTACAAAGTTTATTTATAAATCATACAAAGCACTTAGTCTTCCTACGACAATTTAGGCTAATAACATGCTGGTCGTGTAGAAAAGATGCCAATAACCTAGTCTCCAACCTATTCTGTCCAAGCTGCAAAGCTTTGCAAGGTCCAGATACATCAAAAAACTATTTCAACATAATGGGTGTTGAAGAAACATATGACTTAAATGAAAACGATTTAGCCAGCAGGTTTAAGGATTTGCAGAAGTATCTTCACCCTGATAAATACGCTAATAGGTGAGTAATTTTAAATGACTATAACTAAATTGTTGTGATGTTGTCTTGGAAGGCACCCAGCATCTACAATACACTAGCTTGAAATGTTCACTCGTGAACACAGGCCTCCCAGAACATAGAACAAAGTACTCTTAAGTACTTTTATTTCCCAGTTGTTGGTTCCACAACCTGCCATTGCCATTACAACTTGCTGATTCTGTGTGCTGTGTCGGTGACCTTGGTTCTTCTATGGTGTTTTTCTATATCATAAAAATATTATATTATGACATTGATGCAAAAGTATAAGCTATCCCTGATGATGAGTATTGAGCTAGTTAATTGATTCAGGCGTGACTTTGTTGAAGTCCTTTGTAAAATTATAAAATAGACGATACAATATATAGTACTATCAGTGGTAGTCAGTGCTGGCATTTATACTGGAGCTCTTTCATGCTATGGAGTACATATATTAATCTGTTAATCCTGGCTCTACCAGTTTTTAAGCCATAACAGTGGCCTTTGTATGGCCCTCCAACTCATGTAAACTTTCTTATACCTTGTTTAAAATACCTGACTAATACATGGTTTATAACTTTTCAGAAATAAAGATGAACAAGAAATATCCGAAAGATATTCTTCACTAGTAAATGAGGCCTACAAAACCCTTTTGGAACCTTTATCAAGAGGTACTTTCTTTATAATTGTTGTTACTTCACCAATAGTAGCTACGGAAATTACTTTATTAATCTATAATACATAGAGTTTTGTCTTAGAGCCCACCTTTGAAAGAAGTCTTTAATCAGGTCACTTGATGACTACTATAGATAAGACCATGTTCTCTAAATTTACTCTATGTACAGGAATCTACATGTTGCACCTTCAAGGACAAAATCTGCCCGAGAACACGGAAGTAGACCAAGCATTTCTCATAGACATCATGGAGAAAAACGAAGAAGTGGAACATGCTACCGCTGATGAAGAAATCATGAGCCTGAACAAAGAAAATAAAGTAGTGATATCTAAGCTACAGAAACAACTATCAAAAGCTTTCTTTGATGGAGACCTGAAAGAAGTTGTAAGGCTATTGAGTCAAATGAAATATTATACAAGTATTGATAGTCAAATACAGGCTGCTATAAGGCGTAAAGGCATTATAAGATAAGACTATATTGACTGGTCCTGTAGTTTAACTGGATTTCTGCCATTGCCTTCTGCGCTGTGGGTAATTAGAGGTTTGATTCTCAAATTTGTGTGATAATCATAGATTGGGGTATGTGCTAAAAGCAATATTTGGATGTACCTCTGATGTTCTCAAAGAATCCTGAGTTAGTCCTACTTGGTGCGTAAAGATCTACTATAAGACTAAAGGCGATATCTACTATATCTGGGTATTAAAGACCTGAGGTTGTTTCTTGTTTGTTTATATCATAGATTTTTTCTTCCCAATGATTATCTCACTTTGTCTTAGTATTTATGTAGACTACATTGCTGTAAATTTAATTTATAGTTTGCTGATCTGACTGGCTATGACTACCTAGTTGTAAGTAATGTACCTACCCAAGTAGGTACCTATTTTTCATAAGTTGTGGGTCAAATTACACTATGGCTCTTTTATTGAATTTACAGAATAAATACTTACCATCTTTCTGATATACATACTGAAAGTTTAGTTACCATATTACATACCTCCTGTTTTACTTGGTTTTTAAAACTTATGGTAAGAGATATGTTGGTATAGATAGTTTAACTATCTATGTATTTGTACTTGATAACAATTATATAAAATCCTATGTACTTACCTAGTGTACCAGAATGGAGAAGAAATTGTAGGTAGGTACCTTCATATTATTATATTCAATAGAAATATTGCACATTAAAAATGTAACATACCTACCTGTACCTATCTACTTTTAATTTGAATAGAACTTGTGTGTCCACTAGCTCCTGTGCTGTGCCACCAAACTGAGCAGTCAGAATTAGCTTGAATAACACTACAGCTGGACATGTAAGCCATAATGTAGGAATTATGACATTTATAACCTAACAGGCATAACATAATATGCCTAGCAATAGTAGAGTATTATCCTACTAATATTATAAACGCGAAAGTTTGTAAGTATGGATGGATGGATGGAGGTAATAGGTAGGTATAATGGTGGTAGGTACTTCCCCGGACGAGTTCTTTACTCAAAGCTCTACTACTACTAAAATCGTGTCTAGGTCGCTAGGTAAGGTACCTTAGATCTTTATATAAGGTGCCTACGAAAAAGTAATTTCTGTCAGCAACGACGACGGTGTCCGTCAAGTTAGAAGCCTCAATAAAATTGATATTTTTGAAAATGCTTAAAATTAAGCTCAATTAGTGATTACGACGATGAGGCCGGCTGCACTATGGTCTAGACTGGACCCTAGGAATATCCTACTAGCGACCCGTTTCCCAGAAATCCGTAGGTAAGTAGGTAATCATAGTAACTAAATCTTATATTAAATATTTAGGTTATTATATAAACGAGTACCCAACGAGCACCTAAGTACCTACCTAGTAAGTAGGTCGGATATCGAGTAAGTAGGTAGGTACATAACTGTAATGAAATATCTACTTACAGCAAAGTGTGAATGAACTTCTGCTATTGGATTCTCTCGGACCTAGGTAGAGGTACACTACTATGTAGATATATGGAGGTTATAATGATTAATGATCTTTGAAACTACCTACATAAAATGCTATGTCAATCATGTTCGTTCATATAATAATGTAAGTCGTATGCAGGAAATATTTTGATACTTGACGTAGGTACTCCAACCCACCTACTTACCAATAATTTAGGTAGGTAGTTCAAAATAGATATTAATAGTTCGTTACCTACTCACCTAATGCTTTGGACATAAAACCTATAATCTAGGTACGGACGTGTGTGTAAGAAGTATACCTAATAGGTAGGTAGGTACTTACCTAAACACACATCAATTGAAAACCGTGTAGATACACCCAACTAACTCATCATTAACTTGTTGGTAGTTAGTTATCTATTGACCTAATAATTTTGCCAAAAACGTTTATAAAACATTAGAGGGTCGCACTTAACTTCCACTTACTAGTTAATTGAGTAGTACCTACCTAAGTATTTCGGATCAAGATCATTCCGAGGCAGCTTGAAAGTATGAATTTAAAAAGCTTAAAATAAACTTACGTTCATGATCGCATGTCATAAATCTTTCTAAGTACTTGCACAGCACATCCACTGGGTACTGTTATAAACTTGCAAGAACATGATGATCCAGTCCTAAGAAATACGTGGAAGCTACTGCAGGTGCAAAATAAAGTGCATAAAATGAGTAATTTATGTGTTCTATTAATTTTCATAGTGTTTGCATCTGATGTGGAAGGTTAGTACTTAAATAATAATAAAATTACCTACCTATATAAAGTGTTGCATAATGTCCATTGGGTTCGAAGTATGGAGCTAGAACGATGCCGCAGGGGTTATTTGGGAATAAGGTATGCAACGAAGAAACAATTTGAGACTACTGGAAGATTAGGTACCTACTATAGCACGACAGCTGCATATCAGGTAGGTAGGTACCTAAGTTACTTAGGAGTCTACCTGATGTAGGTACCTACTGATCTGCTTATCTGTAAAAATACCTAAGTGTATAATAAAAAGTTGAATTTGATTTCAGTGAACTCTCAGTTCTACTTCGCAAGAGTTATTCAAGGATCGCCCACGTCAATAGATCGGTACCCTATAATTGCACAGCTCTTATTAGATGCGTGGGGCAACCAGAAGTTCGCGCAGCATTGCGCTGGAGTAATATTGACGGCACGGCATGTTATATCCACTGCTCACTGCTTTCAGTACAACAAGAATACAGGGATCAAGTGAGTCGAATTGTATCAGTATCATCTTGTCAGATGCATCTTCGGAAGATTCACGATCAGTGCATGCATACGTATGTATGAGTCACCCGCAATATTAGCGGGACTCCTGAGAGTCCTGACTATGATTCCCTCAATTCAAATCAAAAAGGTTGTTGTGTAGCCTCTTAGCTCAGTCAGTAGTAGCTCTGTGTTCTGCGCTGTAGGTTATGGGTTCGATCCCACCGAGGATAAACACTCGAGTAAATACTTGGTAGGTACTAAGAGATTTTAGGGGATATTTACCTTACCTGGGGATTGAAGTCGTCAAACTATTTCATTTTTTTTCTGTTATATGATAGATTTAAATGAACGGTAACTTATATTATCATAGCTTACGAACCTACATGTGTCATAGTTGTGTGTATTTTAACTTTGCAGCTACGCTCTACCCAAATATTGGAAAATCCGAGTCGGCTCTACATTCAGATCACATGGAGGCACTATACATAACGTAAAAACCATTGTCCACCACCCTGATTTCGATAACAGTTATTACACGAATGACATCGCTGTATTGGTGGTTGCGAAGCGGATCATCATAAACCATAATGTGCGGCAGGGAACACT
Source organism: Electrophaes corylata (assembly GCA_947095575.1). NCBI lineage: Eukaryota > Metazoa > Arthropoda > Insecta > Lepidoptera > Geometridae > Electrophaes > Electrophaes corylata. Next base: position 5,665,592 of record OX352720.1, read on the forward strand.
TATAAAACAGGGGGTTGAAGTTAAGCCTAATTCAGTAAGCGTGATAGTTGGATGGGGAGTTCGAGAGGTGAGAATTTCTGCTTTATATAAACATACTAGCGAAACGCGCGTGAGTTCGAACAAACTTCCACCCTACTGTACCTGTGTAGGGTTTGAATTTCCCAAATTCCTTTCTTAGTACACCTCTACACACTAAGACAACCATACCCGGAAAATTTCAAGTCTACTACTAGTAGTTTAGGCTGTGTGTTGTCCATATATCAGTCAGCCAGTCAGTCAGGACAAAGATTCTGGTATAGGTTTCGGTGTTGTGTAAAAGAGAACTTTTAATTTATGGCACCCACCAAACTATAATGTATTTTTTCTTATTTAATCAAACTAGATGGCATTTACAATTTCACTACGATACGAGATATGCGAAGTCTTCTCTTATGGTGGCACTTCACATGGCTATTTGTATTTGCGTATTTGGCATATTGGGCAAACAAGTACCACGTGTGGAGGGTATATTTGACAAAGCTTTGACTTATTTGCCTATTTGACAAATATGGCCAATACCAAATACGCGTTACCGTGCGCTTGTCGGTTTTTAGACGCACATCAAAGGGGTCAAATAGGCAAATACGCAAATAAACCGACCACACTATGGCCATATTCAGAAGCGCACCCGCTATCGACCTGAACGATAGACGGCCAAATGTTTGTGTGTTGGTTGTTTGGCTGCCATGTGTGGATGGTCGTATCGCCTGCATTTGCATGTTTCCGTATACGACATATATTTTTCCAAATACAACAAACACCCAATAGCGAACACAAATAACCATGTGAAGTGCCACCATTACACTTATCTACCCGCCTACAGTGTATTTAGTTTTGATAGGTGTTTTGCTAACGATATATTATTTCCCATGATTTTCGGTTATCAGTCGGGTGGGTGGCATTTTGCAATAAAAATATTAAAGAATTATTAATATTTATTTATTATGTTTTTTTACTAGGTACTATTATTAAGATTACTTATTTACTATTTATTTATTTACTAATGGTACTTTTTGTCTCATTACAGATGGATGGTGGGCAACCAGACCAACTCCAGCAAACTACCCTGCTTACGATTGATCAAAATATATGCAAGCAGCGCTATAGTACTATCGGAGCTATGATAACGGATTCCATGATGTGCGCTGGCAAGTTAGATGCTGGTGGCCCTGACGGATGCTTCGGTGATTCTGGGGGACCACTTATTTACAAAGGCCTAGTGGTAGGACTAGTGTCTTTTGGCTATTCATGTGGGCACCGATACTATCCAGGAGTTTACACTAAAATATCTTACTTTACTGATTGGATTGTCACGACAATTTTTACAAATAAATAAAAGTAGCTGGTTTTAAACAGAGTGGTTAGTTTTCAGGGTTCCATACCCAAAGGGTAAAACAGGATTCTATTTCTAATGACTCTGCTGTCTGTAGGTATCTCATGAACCGTAATAGTTAGAGAATTGAAATTATCACAGATTATGTATTTCTGTACAAAAATTGAATAAAATAAATATTTAAGGCTCTCGTACAACAAACGTGATTTTTTTGCCGATTTTATAATAGATAATGGTACGGAAACCTTCGTGCGCGAGTCCGACTTGCACTTGGCGGGTTTTTTATTTATATTTTTAATTTACCACAACAATATTAAGATTTTATTTAACCACGAACGTTTTAGACTAGGTACTAGGTATAACCTAAATATAATACTAGGAGTGCCTGTGTAGTATGTACTATGTAAGTCTTCGTACTGACGAGCGAGCGCCACGTCTCTTGCGTATTTTTGTTCCAAAAACATTTTGATAAATTTAATGGCTAAGTAGTACCTATTTTTATAGTTTTTATGGCTGATTACCATCGCCTTATTATGTAAAAATTTTGTACGACCTGGAAAACACAACTATAGAATACACGACCATGAAATTGGACGCAAAAATTTATTTTCCATGGCTGTGTAATGACTGACCTAGACCTACTCAATCAAACCAACTAAACAATCAAAGTTTGGTTATAAAACCAATGAAATGAAACCAAAAACAGTTGAAACAATGTTCTGAGTGTTTATTTTGTAAATTCCTTCCATTTCTTTCGTATTTAGCCAAACAATATAGCAATATTATCAATTCCAAACAAATAAATCTACTAAAAATATCCAGCGAAAGCTACGAAATGGCATCATATTTTAGTGAATCGGTGAACTTTCAGAAAGAAATATCTAACATGATGCATGGGTTTGGAGACAATCCTAACCCAAACCCGGCTACAGTTGTTCTCGTTGAAAGTATTGTCTTGCAGCAATTAAGGTCAGTTCTTCAGGAGGCGCTCAGGATTTCAGAAATCCGAGGCAAAAATAACATTTCCAACTATGAAATAATATTTCTCATGCGGAAGAACATCATGAAATTGAAGCAACTAAAAAACCATCAGTTGTCGCTGGATAATATCGATAGCAAGACAAGTACTCTTAGCATGACTGAGGAAGAGCTCATATTTTTGGATGATGAAGCTTCTCCAAAGTTAAAGCAGAGAAGGAACCACATACAAATTATAGAGGACTTAGACGAGTTAGATGAGGTGAAGCACATTAAAGTTAGTACTGTTGCACTAGCCCGAAAACTTAGACAGTCAAGGTTATCTGAACAACTCCCATTAGACAAATACGAGGCTTATCACAAAGCAAGATGTTCCTCTTTCCGTACCAGTGCTACATTCAAAGGATTTACAAAATTGGAGAAATGGGTAAATCATAATAAGGAGTTGAAGCTTACATTCTTAGCATTGGAAGTTCTTGCCTTCATTGCCTACGAAACAGTTGCTGAGATTGTTGATGGTGTCTATTTAATTCGTCAGGATGCTAAAAAAAAGCCAGGTGACCCCTTCAGCAAATTTGAGGGAGGATTTTACTGTAATCCAGGGGCACTGCAGAATGCAGTTTATGTTAAGTCCGGTTACGAAGGCTTTCCGGCAATTACTGTGCCAGAAGTGAGAGAAGTGGTACGAAGATACTTTATGCCAGGAGGTGGAATGAATGGGCTGTTTTCCAGACACATGAGTCAAGACATACCACTGAGATTCATAGCATTTTGAAAATTGCTTATTTAATTAAACTAAGTTTATTCTGTGTGTAATTAAAGTATAACTTTAACTACTACAAAAAAGTGATAAGTTTTAAACCCTATGTTGTAATACATGTATGGCCTTATTTATAACAAGCTGTCAAAAGATAGGCTCAATGGATAAAAGAATAAATAAATAAATATTTGTGGACGTTTTAGGCAGCATCACTTAGCCCCAAACTAAGTATTGAAGATTTAAATTAGACTGGTCTGTGTCCAGGAAAAATATCCTTTGTTGTTTTTTGTCAAGACTAGCTATTTAGGAATGGATATAAGATCGCCACAATCGAAGTGTAACCAAAGTATATGAATGGTAGGTGGCCTTAGGGACATGAAAAAAGTATCGATACTTTGTGGTATTGAGTACCTATATTTATTTTCGATACAGATACTTTTGTAGCTACTCGATACTTTTACTCAATGAGTACTTTTCACTTTCACTGCCCGTACGCAGCACGGAAGTGTTCCTATTACGACGGAGAGTGGAGAGAAAAAAGCGGGACGGTTCAACAACCGTGGTGTAGACCAGCGTCGTATGCATAGAGTACTTTTTTATAGACTGAAAGTCGTATGTTAGTAGACGGGTCCGGACGGGACACGGACCATGTGACTACGTACCTACCTAGAATACAATATAACACCCGGCAGAGAACAAACATCACACAAATGTTTGTCCTCGGTGGGGATCGAACTCACCGAGCTTTCGTTAATCCACAGCAGAAAGCTTAGCTGTTAATTACTGTCAGTGTTGCCAGGTTAGGCTATTTTTTGCCACTTAGGCTACCTCAGAGGGTGTCGGGGCGACGACGACCGAAGAAAGCGATTGGCGACTTTCAGACTAGTTGCCTTCGATCAATGATTCGATTAGATACAGGGTATGCGTCTCGATAAATAGACATTATTTATTAGGTAAATTAAACTTAAAACTGTTGATCATTTTTTTCTCATTTCTTCGTTAGTAAACAAATGTAGCTATCTAAGTATATACTCACGCGGACAGATTTTATCTAGAAGTATATTTATTTTGATCGAAGCTAGGTGTAAAAAAAATTTCGATACGCGGTATTAGGCTACCTTCAGATTATTTTAAAATTACGTTGAAATGTATCTAGCGAAACGTTTATAAAAACGTTTATAAACAATTTCTTCTACATACTCGGCGGTAAGTATTAGAGCAACGTTGAACTTGGGCTTGACAATATTCAGATTAATTTTTCACTTCACTATTTAAGGTTTTTTTTAATTAAGTAGACGTTTAAATGGTTGCTTGTCTCATATTTTTTTTCTTTAGCAGTACAGAGACGAAATATCTAAAATTAGAACCTATTATCATTCTAAAACTTTATTTCTAAAGTTTTTGGCTTAAAACTAGGCTTTCTAATTAAATAGTTGTACTATTTTGACGTAATTATTAGCCTCATAAAAATTAGGCGACTCTAAGCTAGTTGGAAGTTTGGCGATTTGGTCGAGCACTGACCTGGCAACTCTATCTATGTTAAGTTAAAATAATGTTGTTATTATTGTCTTATTTTGTGACTGGCTATTTGGCTGGGTTATCACACAAAGGCCGCAGAAACCTGTGCAGAAACCTAATTTAATGTACCTAGGAAGGAATTGCGCTACCTACCTACTTAAAAAATAAAATAGGTGCTTAGATACCTAATAAGATTCATATTGAAAAAGCGATCGAGTGTTTTGTGTATGAAATGGCAATATACTTTGGATCTGGAGCCAGTTTTTACCTGAACTTCCGAGAAGAAATATCTAAAATTATTTATGGCTGTGGTAATCGTCACAGCCCAGATCCTGCAACAATATATATAATCGAAATGTGTGTTCATAAACAACAGACACGTTTACTGAAAGAAGCCCACGATATCTCTGTGAGACGCGGCAGTAATACAGTAAGCAACTATGAATACATCTACATGATGTACAAGAACAGGAATGTGTTGAAATTGAAACGACTCCATGACTTTCAAGTATCACAAGATAAATTAGAAAAAATGAATGTATTTTCTCAGCTGGAACATCTTTTACCTGTAGGTGAGGTTTATTATGAAAGTGATGATGATGTAAAAAGGAGGCGAAGAACTCACATCAAAATCATAAAGAAAATAAGTGGGATAAAAGAATTGCAGAAAATTAACCACAATTATCATGGGCACAAACCTAAACAAGCCAGATGCATATCATTCCGCACTAATGCAGCTTATAGAGTGGGGCTAGGCAAATTCAAGAGATGGGTAGATCCTTATGATAAATATGTGGTTACATATTCAGGATTGGAAGTTATGTGTTTTATTGCATATGAGACCGTAGCTGACATTGTTGAAGCCATTTTACTTAGCCGTAAAAGTAAAGTTAATGATCAGTTTAATAATGGAGTTTTACTGCATAGACCTATAACTATGACTGAGGTCTTGGAAGTCCTAACATTGTACTTTACACCAAACTATTGGTTAAATAGGAATTTCTTTAAAAATATGGGTATGGCATATATTGCCAATCACATTTAACTATATACATATTTTCTTTCTTTCCTTCTTACTTTCTAAACATAAACTTAGCATATAATGCTCAGACAGAGTAAAAATCAATGTCTATCCAAATGTTTATTCTCAATGAGGATCTAACCCTCCACCTTCAGTCCAGAAGGCAAAGCTACTACCAACTGAGCTTAGACCTCGGCACCTCAAAGAGTAACTCAGTACCTACACAACAAGTTGATTAGGTAGGTACTGCATGTATATGATAAACTCGAAATAGCCCATAGCATTGTCTGAGTGATTTTTTAATAATATGCATATTAAATAAATAAAAATAAATGTTAAACATAAATAAATGTAGGTATTGTTGTTTGCATTATCACATTCAGTAATTATAAAAGTGCATTTTGGTAAGTTATTTTGTTAAGGTATGTAATTTTGATGTTACTGCGAATTGGTGTTTTCATGAACTTCTGTAAATTGTTTGATAATTATCTGATCTGAGCTTTGATGCATTTAGTTATAAGTATGTAGGTATATGCTTTATGATCAGTATTATATCAAATACTATTAAAAATCGATACCCTAGCAAACAGTATTAGACATAGCAATATCCATGAGATAGATTGATTTGATTAAGTGTATAGGTACCTATTTTATAATTTAGTTAGGTTAGTTTAGTTTTAGTTTAGTTAGTACCTAAGTACATAGTTTTGATCTGACTGTAAATTGATGTTTACATTGATAACAATCTCATTAAAAGTTGTTTTGTTAAATAAATGTCCTGGTAGTAAAATTTGGAGTTTTACTTGTGGATCCTAAATAATAAACCTTCTTTAAATGTTGCATAAATATCTAGTCAGCCAGTACCTACTACGTAATGTCATCTAGAAGATCAGCCCCCTGATTGCGCATCTTCTGTTGTTACCAGACTCTTGCAACAGGAATCTGTTAGCAACAACTCTAACACAATCACCCCTTAGCAACCAGATGAAGGGCAAAAGCATCTCCTATGTATTAAACACCGATACTGCGGTCACCAATACGCCTGCCAAGCGTGGTAACTATGGCAAACCTCTCCAAATTTGGAGGTGGCCAATGTCCAGCAGTCGATTTATCTAAGCTCAACGAATCCCGATTCTTCAGTAGCTTGTATGGCTGCGGGACAGGGCCTCTAGCTGGCGCTATTTAACCTAGATTCAGCTTCTTTTATACCTTGTAAGGTGGGCTGTTTAGTCGGTGCTCTTATAGGGGAACACCCAGAATATCACAAGGCAGGGGCCGCCAGGTTTTTCGGCAGTCTGGTGGCCATTTAAGCTAGTTAGGGCTAATGACAGATAATTACCTAAGCAACGACTGAACACTAGTATTTTTAGGAGCTAAGACGAGATTGAAACTAAAATTTGATAAAATTGGGCCTGCCTGACACGATCGAGCTTTGAACTTGGTGATATTTCGTCACGAGAAATTTGGGTCTCTGAGTGTGGACCTACCCATCCTCTGTATCAAAAGGCTCTGTATCAGAGCCACACAATTGAAACTAGTGAGTGGGATAAATATGTGCATATTCCCTACCTCGCATGTTCGTACAATAATGCCGAACAATTAAATTCAATAGAGGAAGTTTGCGGAACGAAAGTTTGTCCACCATAGGCTTATGAAGCAAAGCACTCGCTTGAAAATTTAATTTTACTTCGCTGAGTTGTGATCGCTTATAAACCTAGGTATACTAGGTAGGTATGTGAGTGTATACAAAAATCGTAGGTACAGTCAGCTGCACTAGAATGTATATAATTTGTAACCTTCAAGGATGTTACAGTTAATATTTACATGGCAAATACCTTCGATCAATGATACCCGACTGACGTTGTCCTGTTTTAATTATGTGTATTGAATTCTCTGTCAATTCTATGTCAAACGTCATAAGTTTACCTACATTAAAAAAGTTGATATTGTCCAAAGCGCTAAGATTAGAAGGTGGTTAAGTAAATATTCTAATTTAACAACTAACGCAACAAAATACATTGATGGATTACAGTGGATCAATGTGTAGAATCAAATCCATCAATGGATCTGTTCAGTGAATTAAAGTGGAACAGGCCATTATTAGGTACTATGTAGGTATGCTAGAATACCTAATAGGGATAAACTTTTAAACAAAATCGTCTCGCTTTAAGTACGCACAGTCATTGAACTCAATTCCATTAAAAATATCTCTACGATACCTACCCAGTTGTATCTAAACAAGTTTTCCAGCAATCTTGGAGACAGCAGATGTTTTATCTAGATAGAATCAAGTTTAGCACTTGCTGAAGAGTGTTGAGGGGCGATAACATTTATGACTGTTTTAAACAGTAATCTGAGAGTTTTATGTGAGGTGGCACTTTGTTTAAGTCTCTTTATGAGAGGTAAATGCGTGAATTTATAAAGTTAAAATGGAATCTGAGTAAGAACCAAACTAATTCAAACTCTAAAGATACTCACTGCTAAGTACTTAGAACTCATTTAACTTACCAACAAGTGTACAATATAAAAAGAAAATATATTCCATTCACGCCTAAAATTGTAGACAGAATAGACATACATTTATGTATAGCACACAAAAACCAGCAAAAAAATAAGCCATCACAGTAGAAAGATACATAGAAATCGGCACTAGAATATTGTATCGTATTTTTGTGTGCTTCAACAGTAGAAAGGTTTCGACTTAGCATAATGTCTAGCTGTCAAGAACTTCAACAAATACCTACCTACCCTACATCTTGTTAGATTTTTTTATGTCAAAAATTTAAAAAGCAACCTTTAAATGCAGCGTGGGTTGACTTATATGTGAAAACTAGAGAAACGCACGTGACTTCGTCCGCATGTAATTATTTGCATTCAATCCCGCTATACCCTGTTAGGGTTTAAATTTTGGGAATTCTTTTCTTAGTACACTTCTTTGCACCATACTAGATTCGCAAGACGAATAATACTTTGAAAATGTCAAGCCTCTACGACCAATGGTTTAGGCTGTGCGTTGTCTATGATGTCAGTCAGTCAGGGCAAAGATTTTTATCATTGGTATCGATAACCCTACGTAAACAAAGTCATGCGGTTTTCCACTAGTCATGAATTTTTTTATTACAAAGAGGAAAGATTTCATTGTTTGTTTGTTTGCATTAAATAGGCTCCGAAACTACTAAACCAATTTGAAAAATTCTTTCACCGTTGGGAAGCTACACTATCCCCGAGTGACATAGACTATATTATATTTTCAAAAAAATTAGGGATCTTTACTAAAACCCGTGCGAAACCGGAACGAGCCGCTAGTCATAAGAAGAAAATGTTACCTATCTAATATTTTCCTACATCTTATAGCGAAAATGCAATGTTATTACTATCTCCGCTCAGAAGTGGCCCTCTGCCCACTTCAGCGCATCTCGAGCAGGGTTAGGCCTTCCTTTACGGTTAATTGAGAGCTTTGGGCGTAAATCTAAATTGCCTATCGACCTCTGCCGCATATTGTTACATTCACCCTTCTCTGGGCAGAACTATTTGAATGGAACTAAGAGCCTGGTACTCAGATATGTAAACCAAGTCTACTTGAAGCCTTAGCACGAATAAATTTGACATTTGTGAAACGTATAGTAGTGACCTTGTAAATTATTTTAGGGTATAGATATCTGAGTTGCACTGCTCAAAAATTAAGGAACAGCCCGCTGTAGAGTAATCGATGGCAGAACTTTTTTTTTCTTTTTGGCATCTGTCCGTCATTGGCACACTATTTTGCCAATGTCAAATGGATTATAATAAATAGTTTTTAGTCGAGTCGCGTCAGTAAAAAGAATTCAAGTCGGCAGCCGTAAAGAAAAACATTTTCCTTCAAATCAGGATGTCACATATAACACTTCCATTTCAATTGACTTCACTTATGCTAAAATCACAAGTAATGTTGGATAAAATACCACCGAAATTACACACCAGAATTTAAATTATCACTAGGAAAACAATTAAAATAATAAGTCATGATTTTACAATAGGTGACAGAAAATAAACCCATGCCAGTACTTAATCCTAATACTCGTACGTCAACACCTGTCAACACGATATGCGATACAAATGTCAAATTATTTGTGCCGGGCCTCTATCTTACGTAATAATTATCAAACGTAGCGTATGTGCTACATCGTAGCATGCGTAGCGTAAGTGCTACGCCGTAGCATGCGTAGCGGTTACTGCTAAACGAACGACGAACTTCTTGAATTGGGTCAATGACTTGATTTCGCTATAAGTTTAAAACAGACTATAGAGGCGTGTATTCTGTACAAGACTGTACATAGGTATTGAGTTTTGTGACGTCATGTCATATGTAATTGAGAAATCATTACGTGATGCTCAATTCTTGCACTAAGGTGTTCTGAACGCTTCAGTTGAATCGCTGTTTAAAAGATAAGTGTTATTAACCTCAACAAACGACCCGCAGAAAACTCACCCAGGGGCCTTTAACCAAACATATTGAGCCCTCCTGTAACTCATAATTTCTCTTTTAATATATTTATAAGGGATACCGGCTCGAGCCGCAATCTGTATCCAAAATTGGAATATTTTTTACTTTATCCCTAGTGTTGCCAATCTACAATCTTGTACATTCACCTCCGCAAATAATATTCGCCCTTATTTGTATGTGCTTATGATTGAAGAGAATGTTTAATGATGGTGAATGGTGCGTTGTAAGCTGTACCAGGCAGGAATGTAACATTGCGCTTTATTTTATGAAAGAGATGACGTTATGCTACTAGAGTGCTGCAAACGATCAAGCAAGTTAGTAAGTTACTTAAATAAGCTACTAACTTATAGTCATAATAATGCTGGACAATCCACACAGCATCATCTAGCCCCAAGCTAAGCAGAGCTTGTGTTATGGGTATTAGATGACTGATATAATACTTAATACAATGCATTAAATACATAAATATATTTTATTATACATAGGAAATACCCAGAATACTCGGAATAAATATTTGCAGATCATACAAACATTTATCCCAAGGCGGTAATCGAACCCGCAATCTCCAGAACACAAGCTCTGCTTAGCTTGGACTAGATGATGTTGGGTGGATTGTGCAGCATTATCGTTATTATTATTATTATTATTGGTGCACGACCGGATTCAAACCTTTGGAATGACCTTTGGAACTGAAAACTGGGGGGTTACTTTCACTAAACCACCGGTGTTCTATACATTCAGCTCTAAATAGTGAGAAAAACAGTTAGTAAAATTAAAACATGATTAGTTTCTTAGTTCTCAAAATGTAAAGTAAATACATTTTAGTACAATTTTGGCTGTAGGATACAATTAAATCTATGTTCAAATTTCGACTAAGCAATAACGTGAGTGCTTAAGTAAGAGCTAGTACTAGGGTAAACGATATTGTAATAGAAAACACCACAACGACAGTTATTATGAGCTGTGGTTTTAATCACCTCTTGAAATTAGCAAAGCAAGTTCGAAGCCGCAAATTGACATGGTATAACCACACAACAACTTCGAAATATTTTCTGAGTAAAGTAAAAAATATGTCGTCTATCCTCGATCTATCGATCCTATCGTGGGTTCGAATTCGGTTCGGTTTATGTGCGCAATACCAGTGTTATCAAACTGTAAAAAAAATATTGTGAGGAAACCAGTTATGATTCTAGCAGCGGCGATGGGCTTGCAACCTATTACGTATAGCATACCAACTACTGCAAAATGTGTGTTTGAGTTAAATGTAATATCTGGATATATCTCTGACTACCTCCCTAGATATCTTTGAAGAATCACGAGTGGGTACTTTGTACAAAAGATCTGAGGGGATGTCTATCGTATTTGGGCGTGATGCGTTTTATTTACTTATATTATTTTTATTTCATTATGCAATTAATCTTTTTTTTTAACTGGTCAACTTATTGGTAGTATAATTAAATTATTTATTATAGTAGAAGCTTGCATTAATAGTAGTTTGCACCTATAATTGAGGTGGCATTTATCTGGTTTTAATTATGTAATGTTGTACCTAAAGATAATGTTGGTGTTCACTTTGTTGGTGTAACATAATAATAAATATTTGACGACCGATGCGGTGCGGCGGGCGAATGTCCGCCTGCGACGCAGGAGGTTGCAGGTTCGATTCCCGCCTTGGGATAAATGTTTGTACGATCTGCAAATATTTATTCCGGGTGTTCTGCGTATTTTTTATGTATAATAAAAAATATCTATGTATGTAATATAGTATTGTATTAAGTATATCAGTCATCTAGTACTCATAACACAAGCTCAGCTTAGCTTGAGGCTAGATGACGCTGTGTGAATTATCCAGCATTATTTATTTATTTAAATAAATAAATAAATTTATATATTTTAAATAAGCAAACAACTCTTTAAAAGAGAACAGTATTGCAATGAACAATTACGCAGAATGGTACACCCTTTTAACCGACTTCAAAAAGGGAGTTGTGAGCTAAGTGCTCCCATTAAAACAAAGTTACAATCATGGATCCTTTCTGTCCTGACACAAAGACTGCTACCTATTCATTAAGGGTTAAAAATAAATCGTTGCGCGACAGAGGGTACCGTGTTGGTTTTTCCCACAGAAAAAATAAAGTTCCTTCAGAAAACAGCTGAGCATGGAAATCTATAGCGATTATAGAATCTTAGTCCTGACTGACTGACTAACATAATATAAATATTTAAATATTTGTGAACATTTTACACAATACCTTCTAGCCCCAAACTAAGCATAGCTTTTACTATGGGAACCAGATGACAAGAACAGTCAGGACAAATAACTTATAATTTGGTATAGATATTGTAAGTAATATTACCACTTGTCTGTATTATAACTAAGCATTTAGGCTTGAGTTATAGACATTTCTAAAGGAATTTTACGGTAAAACATTAAAATGACACGGAAACTACCCTTACAAGAGTTTTGCATGTTTTGCATGAGAAGCGTGTTGTTTTTGTAGAGAACAGGGCCGTATTTAAAGGGTAAGGGTGTATGTGAAATGTATGGAGTGCTAGTCTCCATCTGATGAGTAATACGTAGGCAATATATATTTTTAACCCAATGTTGAATGGTAACATCATCTACAACGAAGCAGATACGCTCATAACGTACATTAAAAAACTGGCCAAGTGCGAGTCGGACTCGCGCACGAAGGGTTCCGTACCATTTTAAAACAGCAAAAAATCATGTTTGTTGTATTAGAGCCCCCTTAAATAATTATTTTATCCTGTTTTTTAGTTTGTTGTTATAGCAGCAACAGAAACACAGTCCTCTTAGCACATCATTGTTCTGTGCGGAAGTTTTAAATAAATAAATAAAGCCTGGTGACAGACAGCAGAGTCTTAGTAATATGGTCCCGTTTTACCCTTTGGGTACGGAACCTTAAGTGCCCTACAATGCACTAGCCTGCGTCCATAAACCCGAGTTGTACAGGTAACAGGCACCCACACCCTTCAGAAGAAAACAGCATCGCTGCTCGGCGGTGGAAATAGGCATGGTGTTAAGACGAGCCCTTCCCAGATATCCTTACTACGAAAATGCGATGTAATAATGACGTGGAAAGATTAAAACATATTCTAGATACATCTCTGTTTGTGCAAAGCAGTTTAACTTGAAGGCGTAACATAATACTTTTATCTTACTTGTAAATGTGTAATGAAAGCGGAAATGTGGCTTAGAGCAAAATCATGTAACTCATAATACGAGCGTCTGTACTCTTATTATGTGCATATCAAATGAAGCTAAATTATCATTCTTGAATGTAGAGATTGCAGTCATAAGGTTACATTTTAGTAGTAGTAGCTTTTTGTTGAAGACTCGTCCGTGGAACCACCATACCATAAGTTCTGTGTCTGGGTGTTTTATTGTATTCTATGTATGAATTTAAAAAAGGTATGCATGCATTGTATCAGTCATACGGTTACCATAGTACAAGCTATGCTTTGTTTGGGGCTAGATGATGTTGCCTAAGTCCACAAATATATACAAAATATACCGGTTTCGGCTGCCAAGTATTATTGGCTGTTTTAGTTTGAAGACTCACTTCAAACCGAAAGCCAGTAAAAACACAAGCACATTATGCTTCACACCTCTAAGCCGTAGGTTGATGGTTGCAGGGTAGTGTATTTATTTTATTTTATTTATTTATTGGTTCACCAACATAATGTACACCAATACAATATACCAGATATACATACGCGATTCCATGCATTTTAAAGTTCTATCAAAATCAGTTTAGCTGTTATATCTGGATTACGCAAACATTGGTCAGTTCATTCATAAAACCTTAACTTTATAAATTAGTATAGTATATGTAATTTGGATTGAGGTTTATTTTTAAATCGGTAAACATGGAAATTCGTCAGTTTTTATTACTATCGTACCTTCTTAAGTTGAATTCCAAAAGTACAGTTTCCGAGTCAATTATTGATCCGTCTCTGTATTGTAGATACATACATAGCACTGAAAATAGTCACAATCGCCACGTACAAGTGACATGCTCTACGTGATCTCCATAAATTACCTTCGAAGTAAGTTCGCTACGCAGATGTCGAAATAATGTTAGAAAATAGTGCGCGAAAAAAGACGTGAGCAAAAAAACAAACAAATTCTGTATTAGCCAACTATCAAGGAATAATTTACGGTTGGGAACCTTATTTCGGGGGAATAAGGGGTATTTTTGAATGATTACTGGTGCCTTTGTGTGTTGATTCGACGCTTTTTGCATTGCTTTTCCCTCGATAGTTTTGGGATCGCAGTCATTTGGATGTGACACAATAGGGATTAGGCTACGCTGCTACGAATTTACTACGGCGCCGGCGTAGCTCGTCGTAGATTGTCGTCGTAGCTACCGTAGTGAATTTCCAAATCACATTTGCTTATGAATGACAGCTTTTGATTAAAACCTAGTACCTATTGGTAAAAGATGCCAATAGTCTTAATCTAAGCATAATTTTTCTTCAGACAGGTCTTTGTTCGAGTCTAAAATTAATTTAATCTAAAGCTTTATAGAAGAACGAAGATGTATTCAACGCAACGGTAATCATTAGTAGAACACTTACTGAATGAACACTTTGAAAGCCAAAGAAAAACTTGGCACAACACTAAACTTACAACATTAATGGTGTTTGCTAACGATTTTTAATTGCAAATTCCACTATTTAACCCCTAGGTTTCTTCACGAGAAAGGGATGGAGATACAGTTTTCTCTGTCGGAAAACTTCGCGATACTCAGGCAGTGTGGCGACACCGCGCAAAGGCGATGCACGTCTGTCCGTGAAAGAAATACGCGTTAAAATTTCGTAAACTAACGTGCATGTGGGTGAATTGTGAATATTTTTTGTGTTTTAAAAAAAGTGGTTGTGTACTTATTACAGATAGAGTTTTAAGGTTGTCGAAATAATTAATTAAATAATATTAATTGAGTACTTGATGTAAGTGAAAATATTAGTGGTTTTGTGTATAGTTAACGTTTTAACTCTAGGTAAGTTTTTTTTACTTATAACCTCTTACACTTACTGATGTGAATTTAAAAATATTGTGCTAAATAGTCCTTAAAAAAGCCTAACTCGTCCGGTACAAAAAGACTTCGATTTTCTGAAAAGTTCTGATAGTTCATAATTTTTTTTTATTATTATAACTTGTGGCAACGCGTGCAACTTCGTTTGCGTGAAGCTATTTTCATACACCCTGCTGCTCCCTTTTAGGGGTTGAATTTCAGGAATTCCTTACTTAGTACACTTCTATGTATCGAGACCTGAAAATTGCAAGTTTTTATGACCAGAGTAGTCTGGATTTTATAAAATATTATGAGTATGTATTTACTGTAGCATGTATGTAGTATGTACTATATCAGATATCTGATTCCTATGTAATGGTAAAGTTTGCTTAGTTTGGGGCTAGGCGGCGTTGTGTGAAATGTCCACAACTTTTTAATTGTATTAGTTTGTGCTCTCCGTATTACTATTAGACAAAGATACCCATATTATTTCACACATCGCGAAGTCTAATCTATTTTAGCTCAGGATTATTTTCAGTCTAATATTCTGAAAAAAATGCTCACACATAACCTTCCAAGTGAATTACAGAAGGTCCTAATGAATTACATTTTTGTCGTAAAAGTTAATCTTGTTAGACATTCTCGAGATGTTTTCCTCTAAAATTGGTACGAAATGTCACGTTGAAACATTCTTCACGGGAATGTTTTTTGTATATATTTTTCCGTGTTGACCTACTAATAGTGAATGAAAAAGTATGGATGTCAGTGACGTGACCGTGGGTTGGTATTTCTTACTTATGCCTGGTTTTATCTATAGCTAATCCTATGAACATCCGTTGTATAGTACAGGTTGTGTCTGTCAGAGAAATTATCACTTAATTTTTTATAATTGACTGTAGCTTTGTATCTGTTATAAATAAAATAGTTTCCTGATACTAATCAAATCATTTAAGCCATAAAAAGATCACTGATTTGTTTATATTTATATTTTTTACATCTATATTATTTATTAGATCAGTAATTTGAAGTTATAAACTTCAAAGATTGATGAAATAAAATAAAATAGTTTCACTGTACATAACCTTACAGATCTCTAATACCGGGTATCAATCTATCTATACTTATTATATCTTTGTCCTGTCTGACTGACTTATTGACAATGCACAGCCTAAATAACTGGTTAGTCTTGAAATTTTTAGGTCATTCGTCTTGGTGCGCGGAGGTTTACTAAGAAAGGAATTCTTCTTAGAACAAGCAATGCTTAGTTTGTAAAAAATTCCACACATATTTATTACTAGCAAACAAGCATATGACCCACCTAATGCTGAGTGGTAACCATAACCTATACCAAAGCATTGCCTTGTAAGTCACGTATGTTAGTTACGTGCCCTAGTATGTGGCATACTAGTATTAAGCCTCTTGTGTTTGTAATTTCACCGACACCCACACCCTTCAAACCGGAACACAGTAATACGAGCAACTGCTTGGCGGCAGAAATAGGTACGGTGGTAGCACTTCCCTGGACGAGCCCTTTTACAAAGAGCTCTACTACTACTAACTAAAATTAAATAAATAAATAAATAATGCCGGACGATCCACACAGCATCATCTAGCCCCAAGCTAAGCAGAGCTTGTGCTATGGGTATTATACATAGAAAATACCCAGATTAGTAGAATTAGTAGCTAAGTATGTAAGTAGGTAGGTAAAACCTACCTATTTGCTTTGCATAAAGTAGTTTTAAGGTTTACGAATGTAAGAAGGAAGGTGAACAAACGAAATTAATAATATGTGGGCACCTATTATATTTGGGTCAATAAAAAGCTTTTCTTTCTTCTCTCTTTCTTTATTTCTATAATATTAAGTACCTTGAGTTTTTTCCTACTGTTTTGAAACTCCGAGCTGTTTTTTTCCGATCATGTTTCGACAGTATCTACTTATAGGCTTACAGGTACTTAGATTTGGTAATGTTAAGTGACTGACAACAATATTACAAAAGTACACTGTGGTCTTAATACAGTTATATTTTATTCAATTTGACGACCGATGTGGCGCGGCGGGCGAGTGTCTGCCTGCAACGCAGGAGGTTGCGAGTTCGACTCCCGCCTTGGGATAAATATTTGTACGATATGCAAATATTTATTCCAGGTGTTCTGGGTATTTTCTACGTATAATAAAAAATATCTATGCATGTAATGTATTGTATTAAGCATACCAGTCATCCAGCGTTCCCATAACACAAGCTCTGCTTAGCTTGGGGTTAGATGATGCTGTGTGGATTGTTCAGCAATATTATTATAATTATTTTATCAATTTAAATAATTTGACAGCCATTACAGCTCAGTTCGTAGTAGCCCTGCTTTGATGATTTCTTTAAAGGCTCACTCACTCATTTATTTTTTGCTTTACCTGCTACTATTGTTCAGGTACCACAATGACTTGAGTAGCAGGTAAATACTTTTTGAACTATAAAAATTTCTAACCTATAATTTTGTTACGAAAGTTTTTATATCTGTAACCCAAAAGTTAAATTGAGTGAGACTCAAACCCGCGACCCTACCATAACGGGGATGAAAATATTCCAGTAAAAATGGGGTTATCCGCAGAGTGCAATAATATTATCATAATACAAAACTTTGTAGGGGTGATTATGTTTTTGCCATATAATAATCAAGCCCCAGCAGCTTTTAGATAAAAAGTGAAGCAGTATAATCCATCTGATGTTGAGCTGTTACCTCTGCCTAAAGCAGTGTCATTGTGTGCCATTGTACGTCAGCTAAACTGATTTTTATGAATTGAGCTGTGACGCCTGTCACACTATTACATCACATCCATTGGTAGTAATTAGTGAAGGGCTCGTCCAGGGAAGTACTACCATACCCATTTTACAAACCCTATTTTATACTCATAGGCAAAAACTAGACTCACATAGTAAACAGTAATTTTATTAGATTGTAAGCTTTACTATTAGTTGAAGCGTAACGTGTGCTGTCTTTTAAACTTCTTGGTATGATTGCCTTAGCATATTTTCTGTCTTCATTCAGTTAGATTGGCACCACACTTGAGCTTCATTATTTACATTATTATTATTTTGTAACAGGATCATACAAAAAAAACGGTAGGAACCAAGCCGTAAGTTTCTTGCCGGTTCTTCTAGGGTTGGTCGCGAGGAACTGGCGCTTAGATTCACCTAGATTTAAGACGTTTCAAGATGACCCCTGCGGATATTACTGAATAAACGCTTTTTGACTTTGACTTTCACAGATAAAAACTTTTCCCGAGGTCATGCAGTAACTTACTCCTCTGAATGAACCGAGAAATAAACCATAGTAATTTTATCGTAGATACACAAGATTATCGTTTTCATCCTTACTCACTTTGCTGTAAGAATTGTTTGATGTAATTGAGGCTTTCGCAGTCTTATATCCTTTGTATCATGTTATTGACGACCGATGTGGTGCGGCGGGTGAATGTACGTCTACGAAGCAGGGGGTAGCGGGTTCGATTCCCGCCTTGGGATAAATGTTTGTACGATCTGCATACAGATATTTATCTCGGGTGTTCTGCCGCCAAGCAGCTTGTTGTGTTCCGGTTCGAAGGGTGTGGACTAGTATAATAGTTGTTTACTTAGGTGTATACAGTAAGTACAAAGAATAAAACTTGGCACAAAAAGAGGCTTATACCAAGAAGTAGGTGGATTGAAATGGGAATGAAGATATCAAAGTACTATTATTTATCAGTTATATTCCATTTCCCAGATATTATTTATAGATTTAGTTCACGGTGCCACAAAAATAGTTCCGAAAATTGTAGCAAAAAGTAATATTATTTGTACAGAATTCATTTCATTCCACACCAAATGTCGCATGACATCCGAAATCCGTATTGTTGTTAGAAAATTTGATTTCAAACTGTCTACGATCTCACAGCGTTTCGTAGAGCTTCGTAGCATTTCGTAGCATTTTGTAGCGTTTCGTAGTTCTTTATATGCGTATAATTTCTACGAAAAATCTGAGCATTATTATTATTGTACTCACGTCTCGATATTTTGCTCACGTGAAGAAAATAATAGTTTTAAAAACTGGCTGCGACTAGTGTTCGTGGCAGATTCGTAAATTCACTCTATTTCGTATGTTCGTGATATTCTTTTCTAATATCGATCTAGAATGCCTAAGCTCTTGGTATGATTGGCTTTACATGTTTTCTGTCTTGCCTTCGTCTTATTTAGTTAGATAGGCATCGTACTAGAGTTTTATTTTTTACGTTATTATTAATTTGTGTGATACAAAAAAATCGGCCACGTGCGAGTCGGACTCGCGCACGAAGGTTCACGCACCACTATATCTATATCTATAATGAAAATGGCAAAAAAATCACGATAGTTGTATGAGAACTTCCTTAAATATTTATTTTATTTTATTATTTAGTACTTGTTTTTATAGTGGCAACAGAAATACATCATCTGTAAAAATTTCCACTTTCTTAACTATGGTTCATGAGATACTACTAGTGAAACGGAGTTGAAGTTATTTTTATTCTAACTTCAACCCTGTTTCAATATTTGGGGGTTAAATTATGGGATTTCGTTTACAGTAAAAAACTACACGCGGAAGATCTTATAAATTCTTGTTAATAATTATTATTCCTACCTTCTACAACGGTAAACGGTAAGCATTTATCACATTTTACAAGAGGTATTCAAACGCCACACGATTCCACTTAACGATTAATATTCTTCTGTACGTTTATACGTCACGGGACGTCGCATTTCACCTGTAATACGCCTTGATTAATAGAAGCTTGGAAATTCATTATTTATTACGAAGCTTTTCGAATATTTAAGATTTGGTATAAGTCTTGCTCAATAGACTTGTTGTCAGGATTTGGAAGAGTATTATAAAGTGTTTGAGTGCTTACTTTATAATTGGAATTCCTAAGCACGGTAGGTATCCGCCAACGCTAAATCTTAGTACCAAGTACCCAAGAGTCATTGGAGATAAATAAATAATTGCTCGCAGATTGACGGTTAAAGGTTCCTGGTAGAGATTACTTTTAGTAATAAGGTCACCTATTGTATTTCTGCATGGTTTTTTCTTTTACTAATCGTAGCAATCGTGCAAGCTTTGGTAAATCAGAGGCTAGAAGAGAGCTTTGTGAATGCTAGTATTTTTTTTATCATTATTGCTATACATTTGTATATTCTTTTAACTATTGTGTAGATATTTGGTGCTAAAAGAATGAAGGAAAATCTTCCATTTATTATTTTTTATTTCTATTAGATATCTATTTATTAACTTGCTAGCCCGCGTCCGCTTCGTTGGACAGTACAAATCTTTGAATTTTTCTTTTTATTGAATCATTCTATCTATTACTGAAAACTGAATTAAAATCCGTTGAGTAGTTTCAAAGATCTAAGCGAAGACACAATCGAAGCGACTTTTTATAACATGTAAAGATACGAAAAAAATTATCATTGATTTCAGTTACTGTAGTCATTTAAACTTTACGTTTAAAAAGAACACTGTACCATAAAACTGTTCTCGAGTTTGGCGTGTTCTTTTGTATTTAATTTCAAGCTCACATAAACTAAATCAAAATAAAGTTCCGCTAATGTCTAAGTTCCAGCTGTTTAGGTGAACCACACGTCCGACAACTCTGGGATTACAGAATCGAGCTAACTTTGTACACATACTGTGACAGAGTTGGATAGCTACCTCATTTATTAACAAAAGTAAAATCACACTGTTTTTCATACATACTCTGCGATAAAAAGTATCGCAGAGCATGTATGAAAAATACCCTTTTATGAGTGTTCAGACTTCTAAGCTTTTCTAGTTTTTTCAATGAGTGAACTTCTATAAAAAAATATAGAATGCTTTTATTGACAAATAACCTATTATCACACATGTTTAAAGTTCTTAAAGCGAGTAAGTAGGTAGGTAGGTATTCAATTAATTAAGTACCTACTGTATTTGTTTTTTACGTCTATTTGTTCTTAAGTAAAATGAAAAAAAACGTATTCGTCTAAAGTACCAGTACATAAACTTATTATTTGTTTCGTTTGATGGATTGAACCAGCTGTTTCATTGTTCACTATCTCTCAAGTGGAACTATATGTGACCAACTGTATTCTAGAACATTCTAGAGCTTTCCAGCTGCTACACAATAATTACCACGATACAGAACTTGTACATGATTAATACATTTTGTTGAAAAGATCTGTTCACCAATTTGGATACTGTAAGAGAGTATTGATATAATAATCAAATAGCGGAAACGCGAGCAACTTTCAGCACACGCTTCACACCTTTAGGCTTTTAGGGCTGCATTTCGAGGTTTTTTTATGTGACCTGCTGATGGAGCAAGCAGATGGTCCCCCGGATGTTAAGTGGTTACCTTTACCATTAACATGCCCTACGATGCACTACTATGCATCCATCAACCGCATACATGTGTTAAGCCTCGTGCACCTGTTATTACACCGGTACCCACATCCTTCAAACCGAAACACAGCAAGCTGCTTGGCGGCAGAATGAGGTATGGTGGTAGTACTTCCCCGGACGAGACCTTTACTAAAACTCTACTACTACTATAAGTTCCGTTCGTAAGAACCTACCTTCTTACCTACTTATCTAGGCGATACTAATATCTCCTAATTAATAAGACTAACCTGAAAGTTTCAAGTCTCTACGACCAGTGGCTTAGGCTGTGTGTTGTCTACAGCTGTTATTATAAAATAAATATTTAAGGGGGCTCTCATAATACTAACGTGATTTTTGCCAGTTTTTAGTTCTACACGTAATATTTTCAGTGTAAGAGTATTAGATCAAAGTTTGTAGTTGACCAAACTATCATATACACTGCCTTACCATCTCTACAAAAACAAAGTAAAGTCGGGGTCCGACAAACAATTCCCGTGAAATCTCCGCCCACTTACAAGCTGACGTGTTATGCAAACATTGTTATCTATCAGTTAACGTAACACAAACAGATTAAAGTTCTGTTTGCGTTATCTTAACGAGATTCCCACGACGAAAAGAAACCAATTACATTGGTTAAAGCTGTTGCTTAAACACATCCAGCGTTACAAACGCAACGTTTAAAACGCAAATTAAAAAATATTGCCAGTCTTCACAGAATTGACCACTAGTGTAACTTATATAGATAACCTTTTTAAAGTAATACTTCTAATGCGACTTTCAACAAGGTTGCGTTAAACGTTTAACACTACCATGGAGGGGGTATGAAAGCATTGTTATTTCTCTTTTTCTCTCATAACCAGTTACGTTTCGTATAGTAAAGAAATTTTACTTCAGTCGTGTGGTCCGTTTTTTCGTACATAAAATCGACACTATAATCACTAATCCGCCAAGCATAGTTTACTGTAATTAACAGTTAGGATTAATTAATTGTTAGGGCCGCGGGAAGACGATGGATGGAAAAGGCTCAGAATCATTCTTCCTGGAAACGTGGGGAGCAGTAGATTTCCACAGGCTGTTGATGATAATGATGATGATAAACAATAAACTCCTCCAAATATAGGGGAGGTCTATTATTATACCAACCGAGAACTTTTATGGTTAAAAAAACGTTAAAGTTCAATAATACTAGATACGATCTACGTGTCGCACGTAGCCTATCGGCTCCATACTTCTAGTATAAAACTGATTATATTACTCCACTCACCACGGGTCTCAGGCCCAATCCTCATATTTTTTGGAGCTGAGACAAGATTGAAACTAGAATTTGATTGTCAAAATTGGGTCTTAAAAGTCAGTTTAAAACTGACATTGACTAAGATAGAAATTTGTTACCTAGAATATTGAGACAATACTAGGAACACAATCGAAATATTTCGCGTCACCTAAAACCGCCCTTTAAGCTTAGAATACGCGGGTTAAGACTAATGTGTTCCTGTCTTCAGCCCCAGTAAAAAATCTAGTCTACAAGCACGGTGTACACTCAACTAACGTGTACTACTATTTCTTCTGTGCTCAACATTTACAAATGTTCTATTCGAAATCTCGCCGAAAAGGTCTTTTTGTTTAATATATCAGAGTGCTGGGTGACTGAATGTGACACTTGAAAAAAATGAATTCACAGCCCAGTAAGTGCACAGAGATAGAATCTGCTTGCGTTCATTTATCTTATGCCTACAGAGTTGTGCGTAAGATTTATTCAAACACTCTTTTCATGAAATTAACCTACATAAGTAAAACAATGAAAAACAGAAACAGACTCATGACTTTAATCCTCAGCCACGGTAGATATCCTCTCAGAACTCTCAAGAATTACCAATTATCACCAACACAATAATAGTTGAGGATGTTTAAGGGGGTAGTCACTAGTACGTGGAAAAATTACATTTAGACAAACCCACATTTTACAATAACCTAACTAAATAACTATTCCATACGTGACAGGATGCAAGGACATCGCCGCTGCTAGAATTGTAACTGGTTTCTTCATAACAACACTATTATTGAACGACAAGATTCAAACCCACGACCGTAGGATTAGAAGTCAGGGTCGCTCCTACTACACCCTCAGTGCTCATATTGGCGAGAACAGGAATTAAATCCATTTAGGTAGTACATTCTAAGATTGAAGAGTTTGTTCTACCTATTTTACCTGTACTTATTTTACGCCAAGCAATGCTTGCCTAGTTTTTCAGTGTGCAGGTGCTGGTGTAATTACAGGTACATTAGACGACATATTTACGAGTGATGGATGTAGAGCTGCTCCAGCTTTGAGGTAATCCGATTTTTGTAGGTAACATCTCAGTATCGGGTCACTTGCTTGTTACACCTATTTTTATCATAAAAAGAAACACAGTGTAAAAAAAGCTCAAAAAGTTTTTTATTAAAATTGCTTTCAAACCCGAAGAGGCCAAGAGAAAGTCCTAGGTAGATTTACCGTCATCTTTTATGGCTAGCGAGCATTTTGCTGTGCTAGCACACGTACGATTACTGAATCGATTCTGCAAACATTGCATGCCCCAGAGAAACGACCCCCTGATTACGTAAAAACGCTCCTGCAACTGCGATAGCAGTGCAACAACAGACACAGAGCAAACCGTGGAAAAACGACAGGAAAAATTATATTACTGAAACCTTTTCGTTTATCACTCGTCTGTCGCTGCTACACACATTTGATGCCGATATTCTCACTCGATTGGCTGTTACAGTCATGTAGCAAAAAATGTCTTTGACAGCAATGATTAATCAATCTGCGTTTGTCACAGAACTGTTGCGGGATACGTAATTCGGGGGCTGAGCCACAAATCCGAGGGAGAGGATTTTTTAAATCAAAACGAGATTGGAGTGCTCAACACCGTTGTACCTACTCGATGGAGCTTTGTTTTCTCAGCACGCGATTCACGTCAGGATTAAAATGTAACATTTTGGAGCTGACTATAATCAAGGCATTTTTCAAGTCAATTTAATATATTCATATCAATAGGAATAATCTGTGATTTTGTGAATTCTCCGTAGGCATTGAATCTCTCCATTATATAAGCGTTCATGAGAGTTTCAAATAAAAATTCAGATACTTCGTTAGTAGGATAGTGAGGATTTTTTTTGTAGATAACACTACGGGGCAACCTAGTAACATTTCCACAGTCAAATTGACTGTTGACAACTTGACTGTGGTAACATTTTCATGGTAACTATAATTTTTCATGGTAGAACTGGTGCCTTGTGCTCTTTGACTTTGACTTTTGTCTTTTTTTACGAGTTATTGACGGAAAAAGTACAGGACCTTGTGTGTTAAGTGACTATCACGTGTAACAAAGCATTGCCTTGCAGGTCACGCACATTAAAACGTGTCCTATGCCTATATGGCATGCCATGCGTCTATGATCCCCTTAAGTCTACATAGCACTTGTAGACTTGCGTATACCTATGCCTGTAATTTTACCAGCAACTAAACCCTTCAAACTGGAACACAGCAAGCTGCTTGGCGG
Source organism: Electrophaes corylata (assembly GCA_947095575.1). Classification (NCBI taxonomy): domain Eukaryota; kingdom Metazoa; phylum Arthropoda; class Insecta; order Lepidoptera; family Geometridae; genus Electrophaes; species Electrophaes corylata. Next base: position 5,690,728 of record OX352720.1, read on the forward strand.
CAGAAATAGGCCTGGTGGTAGTACTGCCCTGGACGAGCTTTTCACATAGAGCCTACCACCTCTTCTTACCCTAAACACATGGTTCTGGTTACTTTATATTATGTTATTGGTAGTAAAATTTTTGTTTCGAGGGCATGTTTGCGAAGGGCTCAATAAAATGAACGCTAACAGTTTGGACGTTTATCGAAATCAATGATTATTGGTACAGAAAAAGAATTTTGCCAACAGCATTATTGCTTTCTTGCCGACTGTTTCAATATTACACCTACACGTTTACACTTTTCTGAGTTTCGGAAACCATACAGACGGTATCGTAACGGCTTCGTGGCATGTTAGCAATATAATTTTATAGCCTGTGGCCCGAATCTGTGTAATACAAATATTGTGGAGTATTGTAAATACACTCATAATGCTGAGTATTGATATTGCGTAACATACGATTCCCACCCTTTCTATTTGGCCGCAAAAGCTTACTAAATATTTTGTTTGAAGGTAAGTGGATACAGGGAGTTGTTTTGTAATCTGTGGTTTGTTTGTTTTGGTTACGGTAGGGTAGTCTAGAAGCGTGTTTGAAGGGAATTTACCTTTTTCAGAAGTGCACGAAGAAATGAATTCTTAAAATGTAGCTTCAATAAAAACAGAGGAAGGCACACAGCGCAAGGTATTTTGCTTATAAAGCTATATAGATAAATCCTTATGGTAACTACGAGTCCACGACAAAACAATATCAGCTGATAATTGCACAACGCCTTCTAGACCCAAACTAAGCAAAGCTCGTAATAATAAATAAATAATAAATAAATAATGCTGGACAATCCACACAGCATCATTTAGCCCCAAGCTAAGCAGAGCTTGTGTTATGGGTACTAGATGACTGATATACTTAATACAATACTATATTACACACAAAGATATTTTTATTATACATAGAAAATACCCAGAACACCCGGAATAAATATTTGCAGATCGTACAAACGTCGTCAAAGCAGAGTATATGTTAGATTTTTTTATAAGACTTGCTAATGAAACAAGCAAGTTACTTGATGTTAAGTGGTTACCATCACTTATAACAATACTTTACCTCGCAGGGCACGTTCATATCAAACGTGTCCTACGATGCACTGCTCCGGTTCATTCCCGATATCTCCGTTGGTCTTGTCCCCGTTAACGGGAACAGTGGTATTATAACATGTTATAGAGTATATAAAATGTATTCATCTTATTTATTTGAATTAATATATTACTAGCGGCGCGTCCCGGCTTCGCACAGGTTTTAGTAAGGATCACTATTTTTTTTAAACATAATATAGCCTTTGTCACCCAGGGATAGTGTAGCTTCCCAACGGTGAAAGAATTTTTCAAATCGGTCCAGTATTTTCGGAGCCTATTCAATGCAAACAATCAAACCTTTCTTTATAATAACTATTAGTATTGATATAGATAGTATAGATATAGATAATAGCATTTATGAAAGTTCACCACAAGGTGAACTTTGAAAATGACGTACACCGAGCTATAGTTTTGAGCATTTAAATGTATACTCTATTTCGATGATATAAGGTAAATAATGCATTGAGACTGTAGCACTATGGACCTACTTGCACTGGCCCTAACTGGAACGAAGTTTTATGTACAGTTGGCAATAAAAGTTTCGATACTATTACTCATGTAAATGTCTTTTTGATTCTGTTTGTTTCATATTGTTATCTTTGTCCGGAAATGAATCGTGATTTTATTTCTGCTGGATTGGTAATGAAATCTGTAATTTTTGGTGGATTGTTGAAATTTTATCTGTGACAGAGGAGGTGGGTTTCCTTTCCTACCTTTATAAAATAACTAAATGCTTTCAATGTTATGACTTGTTGCTAGAACAAGCGGATGGCCCCCCTGATGTCAAGTGGTTACCATTACCTATTACAAAGCATTGCCTCGGAAGTCACGCTTATGATGCCCTTATGATGCTGCTCCTTATGATCCATCAACCTAAAGCATACAGATGTTAAGCCTCGTGTGCCTGTAATTACATATCCTGTAGTATATATTTCGTTCTCTAGATTGTTTGTAACGGTCTGTAGATAACTCATTTGTTTAATGTGTATTTTGTAATACCCATAGTAAATATTTTCATTCGTCGTAGTTTTCTTTGTAAATAAATAATTACGAACCTAATCTAATTACGCCGAATCTACTAACGCCACGCGCCGAAGCGTAAAATAACTAGCAATTTGATTAAACAATGAGATTAGAGAAACATACAAACAATGTAACAGTATGTATTACATATATCGTATTAAATTTACCTACAAACATTTGGCTTATTGCGAGACTCAAATTCCCAACGCTCATCTGATATTCCTCTAATTCAATTCTCTAATTTGCGCACCATACCCGTACTGGCAAAAACGGTAAAGTGACAAACGTCTGGCAGGTTTAAGAACCCGATAACTGAAACCTTGAAACACACTCTTGAATGACAGCCCAACTTGACAGAATTTGACTGACTTAATCAAAAACTATTTATTAAAATATTTGACGTTGGCAAAAGTGTCTGTTGAACTTTAAGTCCTTGTGGTCGAACGACAGACAGGTGCCATTGAGAAGAGAAGAAGAAGAAGAAGCCAGCACGACTTGACAGAATTTGACTTTAATAAAAAATATTACAATTAATTCACTGCATACTGGTAACACTGTCTGTCAAATGATGGAAGATGTAATAGAAAATAGAAGAAAAATAGCCATCGTAAATTGGCGGACGCCAAAGAGGAATATTTTTAGTTTATTTTTAATTTATTAGTTACAGGCATATGCGACTTAACACCAAATGAAGAACGCAATCCAGTACTACTCAACTTGATCAGTTGGGCTATCGGGTTTATTCATAAATTATATCATAAAAAAACATAACGGCCATCATATGACGGCAGTTGCTATATAAGAAGTCGTGTCTTAAAACCACAAGTGTGGGAGGGTGGTTCTGTCGGAACTTCTTACATAATTATATTTAGGTATGTACGCTTACCTTCCCAATGCTGTGGTTACTTTGTTTCAAAGCTAATTCCTCCATAAATAAACCAATGTTCTTATATACTTAAGATGAACGCAAGTTTTAATCGAAAAATATATTCAAACGAGGTTTTTGTAAAATATTGATCGGAACTTGGTGAAACTTATTTCGAACATTGACGCTCGTGTTCTTTACAAAGGAGCTTCATTTCTCTCTTTACTTCTTCAATTGAGTTTGAAAGTATCATAGCTATTTGTAACTTTAGTAGTAGTGGAGCTCTTAGTGAAGGGCTCGTCCGGGGAAGTACTACCACCATGCCTATTTCTGCAGTCAACTTGCTGTGTTCCGGTTTGAAGTGTATGGGTGCCGGTGAAATTATAGGCACATGAGGCGTAGCACGTTGATGGACGCTGGGCAGTGCATCGTAGGGCTTATGAGATTATGCCTTGTTATAGGTGATGGTAGCCGCTTAACATCAGATGGGTCATTTGCTTGTTCAATCAGCAAGTCGTATGAAACCATTGTTATCATCCTGAAGAAATCCAGTGCTGGACAATTATGTCCTGTTTGTGAGGACATGGAGTATATAGGTGCGGAAGGCCATTTCCCTCGATCTACTGTGTCATCGGTTCATTGGGTGTGTGGGCGCTTTACGCTTTGACCTCCGGTTCGTGGTTCCCAGCGGTTGTCGGTTCTACGAGTTACTTGGTTTTATTTGCATTATTTTCTATAGTATCCTGATATGTTTTATTTATGTTTGGGCTATTGCAAACAAAAACAAACCGTATATTTAGGACAGTGCTATCTATATAGCATTGTCTAAAAATATCTATAAAATCATCTAACGAAACGCAAGTTCTCTACTAGCTTACTTCTAGCAACTAGCTCTTTAATATCTTACTACTACTAACAGGCGCTCACAAGCACAAGTGCCTGTTTTCCATATTTAGATAATTTCACCTACGTAACATGTAATTCAATTATAGTGTAGGCAAGGCTGAGTTTCATCTACTTAACCACTTGCTTAATACACCATGGAATATCACATGATGATTAGTTGTGATGGATATGACAACATAATTATCTATCTCATTATCTTCCTTGCTCACGCTATGTGCATTATGCCTTGTTTTGGAGTTAGCTGGTAAATCATAGAACACCGAGATATGTTATTTCCCATGAAACCCAAAAACGCATCTGTATAAGGATTTTTACGTAAACAAATATAGCTGTAATCTGCATCTGTTTGCTTGCCTTTTGATAATTCCGTGCTTATTTTATCAATCTATCTATCTACTAATTATAAGAATCTTTGTCCTGACTGACTCCGACATTATAGACAACGCACAGGCCATTAGACGTAGAGACTTGGAATTTTCAAGGTATATGTATGTGTCTTGGTGCGTGGGTGTACTTAGAAAGGAATTCTCAAAATTAAAGCCCCATGGTATACACTCAGCTGCGCTAAAATGCAATTCTTACCTTACAGAATGGTTTTAGAACGTTACAATTAATATTTAAAGGGTTAAAACTCAGAAAATAAGTGAACTTATCAGCTTTTTTCACAATTTTTGAGTTATTACTGTTTAAAAGTTTACTATAAGGTTTTGATACCATTTTGAAAGTCATGAATGTATATGACGGAGACGCTGCTCCAGTATGGTCCAGCTGGTCGTCCGCGATATCTGCACTGATGACGTCACAGCTGTCTTCATTATGGTGATGACTCATGACCGTCGGCAAAACATAAACCGAGTCAAAGAAACATTAAATAAGCCAAAGAAACACCAAGAACGTTGTCACTGTCGTTTATTCCGCACCAAACAAATCTGGTTTTTACAGTAGGTCCGAACGGTGCGGCGGCTCGAGCCAGACTGACTGCCGTAGAGCGCGCCGCCCGTATTTATGCAAAACACAGCCGCGCGCAAGCTACCTCGCCACTAAGAGTGTTTTGCTTTTACGCGTCTTGTTGTTTTTACAATCAATTGATTAATGACCTTGTTGACCTTAAAATAATGAATCAACGCCTAATTAGCTAATAATTCACTTAAAACTGAAACAAAACATTGTGATTTCAAGTAGCTCCGGCGTCTTGCTGACACCAATGTCGCCATTGCGCCGATATATACATTGTAGTGCAGCTGACTGTACCATAGGTCAGACGTTGAAATTTGTATGAAAATAGTTTCATGCGGACGAAGTTGTGGACGATTCCATTAGTAAGACTTTTGTACTTCGTTAGAAATGGCTCACCAAAATACGTAGATAATCTTCTAAAACTTTTTCGCTAACATGGCAATCAATGCTCGTACGAATTCAAAGTTCGCACAGTACTTAAAAAGAAAGTTAAGCTATATTGTTCGAGTTAGCACGAAGTTAAGCTAAGTCAACGGTATACGAGAACTTGAAAGTTTTATAATAAGTGCACCGACAGTACAATATTAAGCGGTATTTTAGCGCTGTATGTTGTTTTTTTATGACTTGCTGATGGACCAAACAGATGGCACACCTGGGGAGTGATGTCATTTCTGTTGTTGCAATCACCCCTAATGTGAAGTGGTGACCATCACCTACAAAGAACCTCCTCGTAGGTCAAAGTCAGAGTCAAATTCAAAAACCATTTATTCAGTAATATCTGCAGGGATCATCTTGAAACGACTTAAATCTAGGAGAATCTAAGCGCCAGTTCCTCGCGACCAAACCTAGAAGGACCGGCAAGAAACTTACGGCTTGGTTCCTACCGTTTTTTGTATGATCGTTAGGAACGTGTCCGATTCTGTGATTAAAATACCGGTGATTTTAACAAGTGGCCTAGATATCCTCCTATTCTTTGACTTACAGCTCCGTTAGTAGCTCTGTCTTCTATGCGGTATGCCGTGGGTTCGATCCCCACCAAGGGCAAACATTTGTGTGATGAACATAGATGTTTGTTCTCTGTCTGGTTGTTATATTGTATTCTAAGTATGTATTTACAAAAAAAAACGTATATTTGATTTCTATCAGCCATCTGGTTCCCATAATACAAGCTATGCTTAGTTTCCTTTCACAAAGAGCTCTACTACTACTTCTAAATGTCCAGCAGTAGACTTATTTATACTGATGACAAAACTATAGTTTCATCTCTCAATAAAAGTAATATCCACTTGTTCAGTGACCCTTGAACTAAAACATTTCCTCAAATGAAAAATACAATAAGATGGAAACTATTTCACCACAATGCAAATGCGCGTCCTTTTTCAACCGAAAACTTGAGGGAAAAAGTCGGAATGTCTGTAAATTCTATTTACTTTTCCTACACTTGGTATCTTTGCCCGGAGCTGTTAGGTCAATCTACATAAATAGCGAGCTTCAGTAACACGCCAGAAGATACGCCCAAGCTTGTTATAAATGTCACATATTCCAGTGCTTGCAACACCCTAGCAACCTCTCATGTTTTTAAATCGCGTAAATGTCAAAAGACACCTTAGCACAAGTTTTCACTTTTTTTTCAGAGTTTATTATAAATAAAAGAAAAAAAATCTGTTTGCTGATATTTGTTTGCTGTAATTAGTTTTCAGTCCTGTCATATATGTATCGTAATTCGTATCGTATTTCTTGTATCTCAACAACGCTACTACTAACAAACTCAACATAACGTGGTTTGTCTCTTTCGATCTCAATTGAAACTTCCATTAACACAACTTAATGCAAAAGACAAGACACGGTGTAACTATTTCAACGTTTACACTACGCTTATTAGTACCAGAGTTACAGAATAGTAAAATATAGGAAGGCTAGATAAACAAAAGTTATTGCCTAAATTCAAATGCGACGCATGTGCACTCTCTGTTCACTATCACCCAAATCCCAAGCGACTTGAATGCAAAAATTCTTTAATTTGGTCCAGAAACTGAAAGGTACAGGCTGGATATCCTGCTGGACTTAGAGATGCTTATTAAATGTAATTTCTTATGTTTACACACCAAATAAATGTTCAATTGTATGTGGTCAATGTAATGTATGTGGTCAATGTAATGTATGTGGTTCTTATTGACAGATTAAAATGTGATATTAAAATAATATGTGATGAACATATTATGTGTTCTCTATATGGGTGTTATATTATGTACTATGTATGAATTAAAACAAAAAAAACGTTTGTAAGTATTATCTCAGTCATCTGCTATGGTTTCTATAGTACAAGCTATGCTTAGTTTGGGGCTAGATTATGTTCTGTAAAAATGTCAACAATTATAAAAAAAACTCTAGATTCACGATCTAGTATGTAGTTTCACCCTTGGAGCTGATACTTTAAAAGAAAGAGTGAATGAAACTTGCGAATGGTTCGAACTTTATTCGACAAGTTACTTTTGTCTGCACCAACTCATTTCGATTTAGAAATACTTTTACAACACTTACAACTTGGTTTTCTCTCGATATAATATAAACAAGCACAAACATCTTGTAGATCTAAAATTACACTCATCAGCCGTGAGCTCAGCACGGTTGCAAACTGTCGAAATCCACGCCAAAATTGCCGATGCTATCGTGCTTGACAGAAAACATTGCTTTCCATTATTTTTGTACTAAGTAACGATTCAATCCACAAAGATGTAATATTAGTTTAATACCGCAGAGGAGTCTGCAAACAAAGTCTATAGCCAGCAAATATAAAATAGTATGTAAAGTAGTTAGTACGTTAGCGAATGTAGAAATAGAACCGCTCCTGAGCGAATAAACACAGTCTAGACTAGACCCTTTGATCAATTGCTATTAAACCTATTATGTCACAATGAACGTCTTATTAACCAAGTGAATCTATTGTTAATGTCCTATACAAATGTCATATACCTTCGTCTGTGTAGATACATATACATTCTTTGACGTCAAAAAAAAGTTTGTACGATCTACAAATATTTATTCTGGGTGTTCTGGGTATTATCTATGATCTGTGTATTTTAATAAAAAAAATATACGCATGTAATGTATTATATTAAGTAGGTATATTAGTCATCTAGTACCCATAACAAAAGCTCTGGGGCTAGATGATGCTGTGTGGATTGTCCAGCATTATTATTATTATTCTTTTCTTTCTCTGTGGTCGGTATTTAATTCCTGAAGATCGTGATTCTGCATAGGCATAGGTTGCATGAAGTTACCCGCACTAGTGCTAAAGGCTCCTTACTCATCAGCCGGTCAGAAAGATAACGCGTCACCTCACGTAGTCCCAGGGCTCGAAGGACCCGCCACGTATAACAAAAACCAAGTAGAATGAGGATAAGCCAACGATACGATCTCCTTACGATAAGGGAATTAAATCACTGAGGCGTGGTCGCAATTACGGGGAATCACCTCTGTCGCAGTAAGGGTGTCAAACGCCAGAGGCTTCAAATGAAAGGTTGGTTGTTGGATCGGTTTTGTAATGGAATAAATGCAATGGGTTTAAAATAATAATAATGCTGGGCAATCCACACAGCATCATCTAGCCCTAAGCTAAGCAGAGCTTGTGTTATGGGTACTAGATGACTGATATACTTAATACAATACATTATAGGCTTAGATCATTTAGAGTAAATGATCTAAGATTATAGGTATAGCTTTTTTTATTATACGTAGAAAATACCCAGAACACCCGGAATAAATATTTTCAGATTACAAACATTTATCCCAAGACGAGAATCGAACCCGCAACCTTCTGCGTCGCAGGCGGACATACGCCCGCCGCGCCACATCGGTCTTTGTAGATGATTTATGCAGCATCAGAGACAGTGTAGTGCCTGGTATAGGATTTAGATGGAATAGGATTGCGTAACACCTGTTCTATCCCCACAGCTAAGGCAGCTTACTCCATAGGAATGACATGGTCAATATGTGCGGAACTAACTAAGCCACAGGTTTTCTCATGATGTTTTCCTTCACCGTTTATAAGCAATGGCATTGCGTATATACATTTAAAAAAAAACCATTGGCGCACGGCTTGCTGGTTATGTTAATTCCATACATTTTGTACGTTTATACTAGAGATATCTTAAGTAGAATGTATATTTTTGGACAGCTTTTGGGTGTAGGTTAGGTAAACATTATGATAACCGACCACACATTATGAACATTATGATTATGATTATGATTATGATTGACGACCGATGTGGCGCGGCGGGCGAATGTCAGGGGATAATGTATAGGGGAATACGGAAACGATTTTGAGTCTTTTCCATCTACCGCACTGACCGAACCTACGCCAGGAATACTGACACTACCGGGTACTGGTGATCGGATCTCTTTCTAGTTCACCGTGAAGGAAAGACGAAGCCAACTTGGGGGGGGGGGGAGGGGGGGGGAGGGGGGGGGGGTTGAAATAGATATTCCGTGGACAATACACAGCATCACCTAGCCCCAAACTAAGTAAAGCTAGTTTCCATAAATAAGTTTTTTGTAAATATATCACCCAGACAAAGAACAAGCATCTATGTTCACCACAAAAATGCTTATCCTCGGTTGGAATCGAACCCATGACCTACAGCACAGAAAACAGAGCTGCTAGTAAAATGAATGCCGTAAAATGACGGAATCTGCTTTATGGAAAACAGCCGTGATCCAAGATTGGATACTTAATCATTGAAGCCTTTGCCAAATTATCTGCGGTCGGATTTACGAGTTCGTTGTTACTGAGCAATGTATTAATTAAATGAATGAACTTGCGGTGGATAGGTTGGGATGGAAGTTTGTTGTGTGCTCTGTGAAATCAGTTACTGAACACGGCGTTTACGAGTCAGTTTGTATTCTAGCAGTGACGATGGGCTAGGTTGCAAGCCATGTATGGAATACCAACCATGGCAAAATGCGGGTACGTGCCAATTTGGACGTACAATCAGCTACACTAGAATGTATACAATTCGTAACTTTCAAAACGGTATCAAAACCTTATAGTAAACTCTTAAACAGTAAAAACTCAAAAACCGTTAAATCAGCTGATAAGTTCACGTGTTTTTGAGTTTTTGTCCTATAAATATTAATTATAACGCTGTAAAACCATTCAGTAAGTTACAAATTGTATATATTCTAGTGCAGCTGACTGTACCTCTGCTACCCTAATCAGACACTCGCATTGAATTCTGAGAATGTACTAGATCTGAGGAAATCTACCGTGCCTAAGGATTAAAGTCTATATACTAAAAAATATGGGTTCTCCTTCATAAAAATTAATGAGCCTTTACTTTTTATGAAGGAACTGACAAGAAATAAACTCTTTACCGTCTGTTTTTTTTATAAAAAGTGGATAAGATTCAAAGAGCATCTATTCAAGCAGCCGAGAGTATGTTTCTCATTATTCTTCATCATTAAGGAAACTCGGAAGAATGGAAACACAGACTTGTTATACGGTTTAAATTATCAAAGTTGTAAATGAACTTTTGGATTGTATAACTTCAGCCTTATGAAGTTTAGGCATTTTGAGGATTTTCATCAGAAAAACCAGAATGAGAAAGGCTCAAAACGAGCAATAAGATGGACTGCGCTGCTTTTTTAAAATTAAAAAAGTATGATTTACTTTTTGTAGGAAAACGTGATGTTTTAGCCAAAGTCAAAAAGCATATCCTACTTAGTAATTAAGATGGTTACTGAGTAAATGCTTCTTGACTTTAGTTTGACAAATTTTGACCCCCACACCCTTTTTAGGGTACTTCGGGAATTCTTTTATTAGTACACCACTACGTACCAATAATAACAATAATAATAATAATAATAATAATGCTGGACGATCCACACAGCATCATCTAGCCCCAAGCTAAGCAGAACTTGTGTTATGGGTACTAGATGACTGATATACTTAATACAATACATTACGTATATAGACACTTACACCAATACAAACATAACCTGAATATTTCATGTCTCTACGACCAGCCGTTTAGGCAGTGTGTTGTATAAAAAGTCAGTCAGTCAGGATAAAAAAAACGAGTGTGAGTAGACCTGCAGGTCTACTCACTCTACTCTTAGAAACGATAAATTAAGTTTCGTACTGTCGTTTTGTAATACACTTCCGGGCTACTCGGTAGCCGTTTCACAGTCAAGATGTTAATGCCTGACATGCAGCGTTGTGTACCTCAAAACAACAATACGAGTCGTCAATATGATGATGAGTGTGAATAATATAATGATAGTCAGTATGATCCGTTTAAAAATTAATAATAATAAAAAATATCACAAAAGTTATGCAGAAATAACTATTTGTTAGTAATATAAATCAACAAAATGCCTTTAACAGCGTCGTCGCTACAAAATATCTAAAAACATTCTTCAGCCGCTTTTGTTACTCTACATTTTTACTTGCAAAAGAAAAGTCGACGTCTTTCTCCAAAGCTGTGATTTCTCAAAAAGCGTCCACGGTTATTTGACAGTCGTAACAAACTAGAACACGGAGTTTAGGTTGATCACCCGATATGGGTTTGAATTATTGTGAAATTCGCGTGTCGGAAGAAACTTGGCTTATTTGGCCTGGTATTGCATTGATAGTAGGTACTATATTGCAAACATGAGACAAACCGTAAATTAACGTTAGGGTGTATATAGTACCTAATTTACTTTTATTACTTACGTTTAGTAGTAGTTCGGCTTCTTGTGAAGGGCTCATCCGGGGAAGTACTACCAATATGCCTATAAAATCTGTCGCTGACCAGTGTTCCTATGTTTCAGTTTGAAGGAAAGAAGCTAAAGGCATACGAGGATTAACACCTATTCACCGCAAGTTGATAGACGAAGAGCAGGGCATCCAAGGATATAAACCTAACGAACGTAACCTGCAAGGCAATACTTTGAAATAGTAGCCGTTATAGTATAGACACTGCATATTTTTAGGTAGATTTTCTTGTGGTACAACGGTCAAAATCCTACTTAGTTCGATCAAAAGACGGCTGTTTTATGTCAGTCACCGTTTTGTAGAAAATCGGAGCTTGACGGAAAGAGGTTTTCATCTCTAGTCGGGATTTAAAGCATTGTTCAACATGCTCTTTACCTGCTCAAGGTTTTTGTTCATTTGGATTTTGCGTGCGTTCATTATAATTTTGAGCAAAACTCTGTAATTCAGGAAATAACGATGGCTTTAACAATGGTTTGCTGAAATTTGTTTTGTTCTCAACCTGTCAAATAACTAGCGAGCCAAATACCTACCAGTCAAAGGATAACTGCGCGTTTATACGGCGCGAAAGAATTTGCGCCGTATAAACGCCACCGCGCGGCTGCGAGAAGCCAGCTGAGAAAATCGGTACCGAGTATCAACCAAATACCGTCTTTATTTTCTAGGTAACAACATTTATGTTCATTACACAAATGTTGTTGCTCTATACACGGAGATCGTACTCACAACCTATAGCGCAGAAGGCAGAGATACTACCAACTGTGAGAGCTGTCAAAAATAAGTGTCATATCATAATTCAGAATTGGTAAGCTTAATTCCACTCGAGAGCAGTGAATCCGGATCACTCGCATTTTTTTATATCTAAATGGTTAGTAGTACTAGAATTTCGAGCTAAAGCATTTTCCTTCAATGTTTTATATTAATTTTCTATATCACTTTCTCTTTTTAATGAGCTGGCATTCTTGATTTCTGGAATAATTTCTAAAGCTTTTGAGATGTGGTGCTGGAGGAAGATAGAGAGGATTAGTTGGTCAGAAAAAGTTACCTACGAATAGTTTTTAGAACGAGGCATGGAGAACAGAGTTTTAATAAGAACATACACGACTGAAGAGGAAATGTTTAAGCATCTTCTATGACATGACAGCTGTATACAAAACCTTATTGAAGAAAGAAGGAAAGAGAAGGAAGGCCAAGGATAAGTAACATGAGCCAGATAAAAGAGATGGTTGCTGTCATGTAAAACAATGAGATCAAGGAGGCCGCATTAGAAAGAGCAAAGTGGAGGAAACTGCATCAAAACCCCGACAAGAGCTGAGCTCTTAGATTTAAGAAGAAAAAGAAGGAATAATTTTATTAAATTAGGCATTTTGGGAAGAGATTTACATGTCTGAATTTTTCAGAATGCCAGTTTTGTTAGTGATCCGGATTCATTATACTAAGTGTGTTTCAATTTAACTTATTTTATTATACTTGTCTGTCATCGAACAAAAACAAAAGCTACCGATTTGTGTATGATAAATTAACTTTTATGTTAAAAGCCAATCACTCATTTCATTAAAATTCACGCTCCCACAGATTTTAAACAAAGTCCCACTATTTTCATAATGGTTGCATATTTCCAATTAGCATCTCAAATAGGATTTACTTGCGTTACACTAGTAAAACTCTCGTGACTTTGTTTGCGTGCCGCTTTTTAGTAATCCTATTCTAGCATTCTAGTATTCTAACAGCGGTGACGGGCTTGCAACCTGTCACGTATGGAATATCAACTGTTACCAAATGTGGGTATGTATCAAATATAGTATTTGGTTATATGTACCTCTGACTACCCCCATTATACATTACCGAAGAAAGATATCTAAATTACAAGCACATAAGACATTGTAACCACATATTAGACAGGCCTTTACATTTTTTGTAAGGGGGCTCTCATACGACAAACGTGATTTTTTGACTGACCAAATTGCATGTCAAACGACAGACAGGTGAAAAGAGAAGGAGAAAAGGAGTTTAATGGTACGTAGATTGATTGTATATCTATAGGTCGTAGGTATCGTTTTTGTCACAAAATGCGTATTGCAAGATCTGCAAGTTTCTTTTATGCCGAGACAAAGGCACCCGATAGATAGCTTCCTTTTGTCTCAGCTTGTAATCAAACACTACTTCTTCAATAATAAGTGGGCTCTTCCTATTTTTGGGTTACGACATTGTTTATTGCTACTTAGCCAGATATGAATTGCCTAAACTCTTTTAATATCCGTCGTTTCTAAATAGCGAAAAATTGTGAGCGGGACACAAGTTCATTGTCTTTTAGGAGAATTTAGTAGAGTTTTTATTTTAAGATTGTAACAATATTACTATGGTTTGAATATATAGCCATCAACTATTACTGACTATATTTCCTACATTTACCTACCAATTGGGGTAAAAACCAGAAATAGGTAGACATTTTCAAATAGACGGACAATAAATTGACTTTATAAACAATAATTATTGGCAGACATTTACACAGTGCCCTGTAGCCCCAAACTAATCAACACTATGGGAACCAAAGTGTTGAATTACTATACACATTATTTTGTAAATACATAATTAAAAATACAGTATATCCAGACACAAAAAACTGTGATTTGTGATCATCAAGCAAATATTTTTCCTTGTCAGGATCAAACCCACAACTTACAGTGCAGAAGGTAAGGCCACTTCCAACCAAGCTGTGAGAGCTGTCAAAATTATAAAATAACTCCGTTTTGCTTCGTTCGATGTGGAATTCTATGAAAAATTTGGAATCATCAAAAAATAAAAGGTCAATAATTACGCGTAAGCAATAACCAACTCTATGGTTCCGTAGGTCGACTAAAAAGAGTTTTGTACACAAATAGGGTCGCGGAGTCCATTATCTTCGTTATTATACTCGTACACATAAATGTTTACTCATGCATAAAATAAATTGATTCACAAATGTCTTAGAAATATTATTCTTATATTTCTAGAAATAAAGCGAAAAGTAATAACTTAACGACTTTTATTCACAGGCACTGTCGATATCCCTTTAGATATCTTAGTACCAAGTACTTACTCGAGTTACTTTACGGATGTGCAGTGGGTTTAACGTATTCTTGAAAGGGCTTAGGGGAGATATTGGTCCAGCAGTGAGACAAATAGACCTATAAGGCAATCTTTGTTATAGGCGATGGTAACCACTTAACATCAGGTGGGCCATAAGCTTGTGCCATCAGCCAATTGTATAAAAAAATATATATTATATATCTGTCAAGCATGATAACAACGGAATTTTTGGTCGTTTTTGACAGTTTGTAACCGTGCTGTTAGAGCTTACGGTACTGTTATAACTTGGTTGCTATAATGACATTATGAAGACAGGGTGGCACTGATGTGTGTCAAGGTTAGGCCTTCAAACTTTGTAATTTATACTTTACTAGCAAAACGCGTGCGAGTTCGTCTGCGTGAAGTTATTTTCATACAAATTTCAACTCTTACTATCCATGTTCAGGTATTGAATTCCAAGAATTCTTGTCCTAGTACGCCTCTTCGCACTAAGACAAAATTTCAAGTCTTTACCCCCTGTGGGTTAGGCCGTGCGTTGTCTATAAGTCAGTCAGTCAAGACAAACAAAGTTATAACTAAATTATTTTACTATGACAACAAATAGACAAGGCACAGCGTCACTTTATAAATATTTAAACGCAAAAAAAAATAGTCAGTCATGCTAAACCATAATATATCTTCCATAATTATTGTTTTAAATTGCCTGAAATAATACAAAAAGTTTATATAAGAAATAAAGCATTTAAGCACTGTAAGAAAATGCTGCAAAGTAGACAAGCTAAAATCAATACGAAAAAATAAAAGACTGACATAATTTTCCGCCTTATAAATAACACTCTTAAATTCAAAAATATTCTTATAACCACCGCGACATTGACTGATACTTCGAAACGGTCTATATTTATCGTGAAAAGCTCTAAGCTCTTGCTTTCTAAAAACCGTGTCCGTTTTTTTACCACCGCTTTAGCAGTAAACACAACTACCAACTGTCGCCTACACAAATGTTAGATAAATTCAAACATTGCATGAAACTAGTCCTTTTTATTATTGCCAGTATAGTAATGGTAATTAAAATGTCTGAGAATTTTTTTTACTTACTTTAACAAGTACAACCACGTGTTAATTTTAGTAATCTTGTTTCCAATGCACAAGCTTTGTTTATTTTAAGGCTAGACAGTAAACAGGCATTTCCATGTAACTGTAGATGATATGTACAGTTTCATCCCTATTTTATGGCACGCTGTAGTGTCTAGGACAGGATTTCAGATAAGATAGGCTTATAAGATAGGCACTTTAAACATCACAGCTTGGTTGGTCGAAATCATAAGATATGGTCAAAATATGCAGAGGTAACTAAGCTACGGCTTTCTACGATATTTTTCTTTAGCAGTTGTGCTTATACATCTTTAGAATTAAAAAATCCACTAGTGCACGGCTGGATTCGAACCCACGACCTTAGGATAAGAAAGCAGGGTTTCTAATATTGAGCGAATTGTCCACTAATATTCATTTATCTTTTTAAAAATATTACTATATTTATCTCAAATAGGACTAAACCAACGGCTGAGTCCATTTTGAACATATTGACCATTTCCTGTAGAATATACTGACTACACTGAGAGGGTAGTTATAGGAGCTGAACAACCTGTACCTAAATGTTGTCCCCAGACACTACATCGTTCTGTTAGAATTTGCCGTTGCATACATCTAGAAATGTGAATCTTACGGTTTATTACGTCCAACAAGTCACATTTTCAACTTTTGGAAAACCAAGATTATGGTAAAAAAGCCAGGGTTTTGTCAAAGTTAAAAGGGAGGTTCTGTTAACAAGATAACAGAAGGATAATGGGCTTTTTGTCGCCAGCCACGTCCCACGATTAAATTGGCGAAAACGTCCGGGATACAAATTTTGTAAGGCTGCACAAAACGTCCTCATAGTGGATGTACGTAATTGCCCCACTACTTACGCCTTGCTATACACACAGCTTTGTGAAAACAACTAAAGCACTCGTGACTATTATTGTACTGTACATGACTACTATATGTCGTGTATGTAGCTGTATTGTTTTGGATTTTAGAAAGTAATAAAATAAAAACTTTAGTTCTGTAAGCCCTATTAACAAAAAACAAAAATTACCGTATCGAAAACACGTAAGTATATCTAAAACTACTCGCTAAAACTGATGTTTCTGAATTCTTGATGAGATAAAAGCGCCTTTTAAATGATTGGCGTGTTCCTGGATAATGTATCCCATAATAACTATTTGCTGATCGTACAAACATTTATTCCAGGGGGGAATCGAACCCGCAACTTCCTGCGTCGCAGGCCGACATTTGCCCGCCGCGCCACATCGGTCGTCAAAATAAATTATATTTATATTTCATTATGTCATATTGCATAGGTCAAAATAAAGATAGATATATGTCTGGCTGTGGCAGGACTACCATAAGTGATCTAGCTAGGAGTATATATCCTTGGCTGTGCAGCGTACAGCCACGTAAATTAAGCTCGACCCAGAAAGTGCGCAGTTTTTGGAACGGACCTGTTTTTTGGAGCGACTCCATTTTCGATAAATAAGGGATGAGACTGTTCTTGTACTAGTTTTATGCACTATTAAGTGAATTAAGTTTTTAGCCGAAGCTTAGGCGTTTTAGAAAATGCCGTGTTTTAGAAATTTCTAGGCTAGTTTTTCTAATGTTGAATGCAAAGCGAGAGAGGAAGAGGCTGATTGCGACACAAGCTGCCATAGTACATACAATTATAAAAATCTATTCAAAAATAAACACTGTATAAACTATTTTGGATAGAAACGGGATATTTACCATGATTTTTTTTTTGACCCGTGATCATGGCGCATGCAACTGTGCCGAAATATCGGGAAACAATCAAACTCAAAAATCATGGTAAATATCCCGTTTCTATCCAAAATATTGATCAAAACCATGATAGTTTAAAAAGTTATACTGTATAAACTGTTGCCGTCTCGTATCAATAGATAATAGCCAATCTAGAAACAGTGACAGTATGGAGGTTAGTAATAACGTTTTTTTATACGCTGGACAATCCACACAGCATCATCTAGCCCCAATACAATACAGTTCATTACATACATTTTTTTTTTTATTATAAGTACATAGAAAATACCCAGAACACCTAGAATAAATATATGCAGATCGTATAAACATTTATCCCAAGGCGGGAATCGGACCCGCAACTGCGTTGCAGGCGGACATTCGCCCGTCACGCCACATCGGTCGTCAAAATATCAATTATAAAATGTCAAAATATACTCTCAAACGCTTTTCTTCTCTATATGCACCACCCAAATTCAAGTGTCTCTCCACGGACATACAGTAAATAATTTAACTATTTACAACTACTTCGGCAGTCTGGTTTATTGCCTGTGGAACCTTTGAGACTCCTGGCTTGAGTGGTTCTAGAATGGGTTTCACCTACCTTCTTTAATGAGAATGTACATGTGTAATTTCGAATTCATAGTACTTATTGTTTTTGCCAACAAAATTCAGGAATTGGGATTTTTTGGTACAGCTCATCGATTTGATACTACTGTCACTAGTATTAATTAATTATGAATTGATCAAGGTTTTCTAATATTTATATTAAAAATATTAGTTTTTAGGGTTCTGTATCCAAAGGGTAAAACGGGACCCTATTACTAAGACTCCGCTGTGTGTCTTTTTTCTATACTATGTGCTTTATGCTATGTGTGCTACTATGGAACAAGCACATGGCCCACCTGATGTTAAGTGGTTACCATCGCCTATAACAAAGCATTGCAAACTACTCTGCATCCATCAACCTGAGGCATACAGATGTACCTCTTGTGCCTGAAATTTCACCGGCACCCACACCTTTCAAACCAAAACACAGTAAGCTGCTTGGCGGCAGAAATAGGCATGGTGGTAGTACTTCCCCGGACGAGCCCTTCACTAAGAACTCTACTGCTACTAAATAATACCTACCTACCTACCTACTGCGCACAAGGCAAAGCTATTTCTGAGTTGAGAGGCCAGCCAAAATTGTTCATAGGGTCAAGGGTTGATTAGGTAAAACCTGTGTAAGATTATTCATGGTTACTTTTACAACACAAAAAAGGAAATCTTCCCACAGGCACTAAACCTTTACTCCACCAATTCCACAAAAAAGTTCAAAAGGTAAAAGAAATGACGTCACGTCCAAACCGGTCGTCAAACCTCCAATGCTGCAGAGTGGCCGTCGACCCCTTTATAATTAGGACGAGCCTTGTCTTCAGGTGAATTGTGATGAGATAGTACGTATTCAGGACTGAAAAATAATGTAAACAAACATGTGTGTAGCCTTTTGTCTCTCCAGAATCTCATGCATATTATGTGCCTTATTAAATGTTTAAACTTTTAGGTATAGGTCAAATTAAATGAGTTCCAATGTCCATGGTGGAAGGACCTGGAGACTTGTATTACAAGTTTTAACAAACCTCTCTCAAGCTCCAGTCCCTTGCATAGTGAGTACATTGTATGTTGTTTAGTTATATAAGTCCTACATACTGTATTCACTTCATACCTATCTACCAACTTTGTAAAAGGAAATAAATGAGTTTAATTATTATTATTATTCCCTCAGGAATACAAAGGGAGTACACTTTTTATTTTTATTCTTGTAAGTACAAGTGGGTTCTCAAAAAAAATAGAACAAGGCGAAACAAATATTTTCGAAGTGAAAAATGGCGGAATAATAGAAGGTATTTCATTATAGGCGTATGTTATTTATGTCTGAAGTAATATATACAAAGAAAACAAGCAAATTGAAAAGCTTTTATTTTTACGAAGTGTATTTTTTTGAAAAACTCCAAGACTTCATAATTTTTGCCTGATTACGTCCACATTGAACCTTACGAAAAAGGATACTCATCGATTTCCGAGCTGATTTAATTTATGCTTATCTGGATTTCGTAAGCAATTATTCGGTTTCGCAAAATGTTTAAAGTTAAATCTGATCGAAAAACAAAAGGATCCAAATAATCCGGGATATTTAATCTAAATCTGGGTGTTTACTATGGTAATTTTTGTTTCTGATACACAAGTAGAGTCTTAGAGCTCTTCCGGGGAAGTTCTACCACGCATGTATTTCTACCATCAAACAGCTTGCTGTGTTTCGGTTTGAAGGGTGTAGGTACCGGTGAAATACAGGCACACGACGCTTAATACTTCTAATCTTGTAGGTTACGCTCGTTAAGAACGTGCCTTAAGAGCCAACGCTTTGTTATATGCGATGGTTACCATTGAACATCAGGTGGTTTACACGCTTATTCAATCTGTAAGTTGCTTAAAAAAACATAGTAAACAGGCCTTTTTTTACTTATGGCCCTATATATGAGGCAAAAAAGTCAACACGACCCTTTATATATATTGTTTTGTGGGGTAGACCTCCACGATATAAGAATATGGCTGCTATATACTTATTTTTACTGTCCTTATAGTTTAATACATAATGTTCCGGCCAATGACGGGCAGCCTTCTGTCAATGTCAATTGACAGGTGTCAATTGGTATGACGTACAGGTTCGACACGCGCTTCTCCACGACAGAAAGAGATAGTAGATATAACCTTAAAATATGTTTGCATACCTGGCCACGGCTAATGTAATCTTTTCCGAAAAATAAATTAAAAAGTCAATCTGAGAACGTTTTTTTCAACAATCCATCCCGCAAGGAACACATAATATCTTGCTAGATAAGGACAGTTGGTCATAGATCAGGGCGCACAAGAGAGATAAATAATAATAAACAGTTTTAAGTTCAACCTAATTACAACCATGTCATCTAGTAGATCTAGTAGATCAATGATACCCTAGGGGTGGAATACCTACAATGTAAATCCGTTATTGGCTATAGTTTCTTAAGTATTTACTGATGATTTTCAAAGAGCTGAATGAAATAAATAAATATCTTAAAGCTAGGTCAATCTAGGTGCTGCCAGTTCGGTGGGGTTAATATTTGAGACACCCTGTACGGTTATCGGGGTCGGCCATGCTGAAACAGTCTCCTTGCGATGACGGTATCAGAGACGGTGTAGTGACGTGGAAAATGGGCTTGTTT
This sequence comes from Electrophaes corylata, assembly GCA_947095575.1. Classification (NCBI taxonomy): domain Eukaryota; kingdom Metazoa; phylum Arthropoda; class Insecta; order Lepidoptera; family Geometridae; genus Electrophaes; species Electrophaes corylata. Next base: position 5,711,507 of record OX352720.1, read on the forward strand.
AGCAACCTGAATTACCAACACCTCCGCGAAATAGGTTAACTGGAAAATGAGCATGAGCAGAGAGATAGGTACCATTAGAAGTGCATCGTGACAATCTATAATAAAACTGTACAGGTCGAAAAGTCTGTACATTAAAGATATTTTTCTGAAATCTTGCTAATAGTACAAAAAGCCAAAAAGACGAAAGTTACTATTAATAAAAAAGTATTTACTTGTTTGTTTATACGATTGTTTGTACACGCACCACGCAAAAGCTACTGAATGAATGTTGATGCGATTTGCAGAATTAGTTTATAGCTCAACGTAAAACTAAGTGTAAGTTTCATTGAGCTGTCATCCCTAAAACGGGTGTAAAAAGGGGATGAAGTTTTAATGAAAACGCGAACGGAGTCACGAGTGGGCTAGCTAGTATAACAATACAAACAAAATTTTATATTTACTACGTTTAGTAGTAGTAGAACTTTTATTGAAGGGCTCGTTCGGGAAAGTATTACCACAGTACCTATTTGTGACGCCAAGCAGTGATGCCCACATTACTGTGTTCCTGTGTCAAGAGTTAGGGGAACCAATGAAACTACAGGCTTGATATTAGTATGCCTCAGGTTGGTTGACGCAGGGTAGTGCATCGTTGGGTACGTACCTAACGTGCGTGACCTACACTACAAGGCAATGTTTTTTATAGGTGATGGTTACCACTGAACATCAGGTGCCATCCTACTTGTTCCATCAGCAATCACATAAAAAAACATAGTCAAAATACTACTAGCTGATAGTACAAGCATGTCCCACCTGATCCTAAGAGCAAAATCCTAAGCATTGCTCTAACGTCCGTCAATCTGAGGTATATAGGTGTTAAGCCTTCTACCTAATACCCTTCAAACCCGAAACACAACAAGCTTCTTGGCGGTAGTAAAAAACATGATGGTAGTACTTCCCCGGACGAGCCTTTACTAAGAGCTCTACTACTACTGTACAATATAACAGGAACTATTTTTAAAATGAAATGCTTGACATGTTTCTAAGTAGGGAAGTCACGTCCGCCGTGTCAACGGCCGTGAGTCTCCTAGTCGTATTGTCGTCGACTTGAATAGACTGTTCCTATCCTGTAGGCTAGCTATGAATTATGAAATACCGGGAATATCAAAAAATATCTTGAGGTAAACCACTGTGATAAACATTAAGGTTTGTTCTATGTCTGAGTGTTATCTATAATCTATGACGACTGACGTGGCGCTGGAGGGTTGCGGGTTCGATTTCCACTTTGGGATAAATGTTTGTACGATCTGCAAATGTTTATTCCGGGTTTTCTGGGTATTTTCTATATATATTAAAAAATATACATGTATGTAATGTATTGAGTTAAGTATATCACCTTGAAATGAGTTTTGTAATATTTTTTAATAAGAGAATAAATATGAAATGTATTTTAAATATGCATTTAGTACAATAAAAAAGTTGATAAGCATTCTATCAGCTATGGTTCTCAAAGTACAAGCTTTATTGGCGCTAGAGGGCGTTGTGTGAACGTGTGACAACTTTGTTTCGTAATATCTTGTCAATCTAGGCAAACGATTGTCCGCCATCTTTAGGATACTGAGGCCTGCTTGCATAACAATCACTAAACGTGTTTAGCGAGCCCCTAAATGTATTTAGGAAGCTACTTACGTTTAACATCTTGCACAAGGAAAATGAAGTCGCTATTACAGTTACGCTAAACATTTTTACCTTCGTAAAGATGATAACTATATTAGATTAAATCAGATTGTTGCGCAAGCGGGCCTCGGTGATGGGGTGGAAATTGTACAAAATAATAAATTATCATGGTCACTGTGACTGCTGCGTACTTACTATTTTCATAAGCCTTGGCCGGGTCAAGCTTTCAATAGCTAGGAAAAAATGCTTTGCGCTTTTTTCATTGTCAATCTATTATGTGAGATAACCGCCTTTTAGTTTATTTGGGTTGACTGGTCTCTGACAAGGATAGAAAGTTACTGATTTAGGTTTTACTCGTATTTTTATCGCATTATTTTCATATTATACAAAAGGAAATGCGATCGGGTACTTTTCCCATCAAGTTACAAATAGAAATTATTTGTTTTCATAACTAAAGCTGTTTTATTTTGTATTATGATTGTGGTTATGTGTGAAGAGCTCGTCCAGGAAGTAATACCATTGCATATTTCTAGCATCAAGCAACGTGTTACAGTTTGAAAGGTGTGGGTGCTGGTAAAATTACAGGTACATGAGAGTTAACACTTGTTTACCTCTGGCTGATGAACGCAAGGGAGTGCAACTAAGGGAACGTCCCACCTGCGTAGCCAGATTATAAAAAACAATTGAATTGTATACATTCTAATGCAGCTGACTGTAATAAATAATAAATATTTGTGGACATTTTTACACGATTTCAAGGCTTTCAGGTTTTCCCAAGTAAAAGTTTTTTATAATAAGAAATAAATTTCAATAAATAATTTTCAGTGTAATTTTTTTACCGGTTTGTAAGTTATAAAATGAATTTAGTTTTGTGCAGACTATATATACCCAGAGAATTGACTAATGTGCCTTGAGAGAAAGACGTAAACCTATTTAGTTTTAATTTCAGCAGACAAACAAGACAAGGGTTTTGTTTACATAGGATGGCTACTTAAGGCTAGTATCGTTCAAACTGACATGTCTGACCAAGTTCACGCTATAACCAACCCTCGGTCACATAAAGTTCAACTTTTTCCACTAAGTATGAGCACGTGGACGTAGTAAGGACGGAAAGAAAGAGAAACACAAATTCATAAAACCAGCCCCACAAGCATGGATATATCGATAGACAAAATTAGACAAATTCTCAATCAAAGGGTTTTATAGTTTGTCGAGATAGGTAGCATTGAAATTAGTTGTACGCTAGATCGATAAATTCGGGAAGTTTTACCGCATTTATCGACAGGGAACAACAGGGGCTGTCAACAGGGAAATCACTCAATAATATATGTCGAGGCTAGTTCTGTGCTAGCGTGTAGATAAAATTCGATAAATAAAATCTATTTGTCGACCAAAGTTCCATGATCGCGCAACAGAAGTAGCATGATATATAGCTGATAAAATAAAAAAACCTTCATAGTTTAAAAATTAGGCTTACCTTCTATACTAGCCTTATAAAGTAGTGGCCCTGTCTTCTGCGCTGTAGGTTGTGGGTTTGATTCCAACTGAGTACAGATATTTACATGTTAAACAGAGATGATTACAACATTTGGCATCATAATTATCACTATTTAGGATATTTATAGGTTATTGCCGTTGCTAAACTACTCATTACTACTACGTTGGTAAAATTATCATGTGTGTCTATCTCTATCGTCAGATAATGTGATTTATGTTCTGCTTTTATTAAAAATTTCTGGTCTGTTTCTGCAGTAATTTTCTAAGCTCTTTTCATCTCGAGAACCGTATAATAATTTGAGGTTTGCCCATGTTCCTGCCTCGGCTACGTCCAGTGGCATATTATGTTCTAGATGTATAATTAGGTCACTGCCTTTCATGCCGTATGACCGTGTTTCTAGCTCTGTTCCATCCGGCGGCGAGACTGGGAAATAAATTAGTTTTTCTATACCTACCTACTTACATATCGGTAATGTTATATTTTATCAAAAGTATTTTTAGTAAAGTATTTTAAGCCAAGTGATGTTGACTTGTTATTGAGCATATTTTTGACGACCGATGTGGTGCGGTGGGCGAACGTCCGCCAGCGTCGCAGGAGGTTGCGGGTTCGATTCCCGCCTTGGGATAAATGTTTGTACGATCTGCAAATATTTATTCCAGGTGTTCTGGATATTTTGTATGCATAATAAAAAATATCTATGTATGTAATGTATTGTATTAAGTACGAGTATCTCAGTCAGCTAGTACCCATAACACAAGCGCTGCTTAGCTTGGGGCTAGATGATGCTGTGTGGATTGTCCAGCAAAATTATTATTTTTGTTATAGACAATCGTATTTATCTATGTAGCATATCGCTAGATTGCCTAATGTTTTGGGTCGAACGGAGCAAAATACCTATTGGGTAGAAAATTCTTGGGTTGAACGGGGAAGCACTCCTTCTGCGCTGTAGTCTATTGTAGGTGGTGGGATCCCCGCAAGAAACATTTCTATGTCCGAGTGTAACTTATATTTACAAAAAAAAGCATACAAGTCCCATAGTCAAGCTTTATTTAGTTTGGGACTAGAGAGCGTTGTGTGAATGTTTGTAAATATTTATTTATTTGCTTATATTTAATACATCTTTCAAGTCCTAAGTAAATAGTCATAAAGTTTATGAAAGTCTTAAATTATGGTACGTAACAAACGACCCTTCAATGTTGCCTTTATTCTTTAAAGGTAGCGTAACCGAAACCTTAAATAAAAGTTACCGAACCTTAAATACAATTATCTTGTTTACCTTAAGACTAGTACTTGGCTTAAAATAAAATTGCCTTGAATTGGGTACTAAAGCCATCAGATCTACTCTTAAACAATAAATGAAGTTAGGTATTGTAGTTTTAAGTTACACTGCGTGGCATGTGAGGTAGCGACAACCTGACTGTGGCACGGGTTACTGAGGCCCCGCAGTGTAACTAAAACAATACGAAGCAAAAACGACAAGCGTTCATTATTGAGTAAAGTTTACAAAATAGTGGCCAAAAATGTGTTTTTTTATGCTTCAGAAAAGTAGTGTACCTACATGGTTTGGACAACGTTCGAGAAAAATTGAGGTTTATTTCACCATGTAACGAATTTGTAGAGTGAAAAAGTCAAAGACGAATTTCACGGATATTTTCTTTATTGATGCGCGATGCGTAGAGTATACCGCCTCATTTCAATCTGCAGCGTCTTCAGTAATTTGACGGGAAGACTTATGGCAGTGAAGTTATACGATAAATATCCTAGATGTGGCCTGTGTTGAACACATTCTTCCTTTTTTCTTTTGGGCATCTATCCGTCATTCGACAGACAACTTTCTAGTTTATCTAGTGGATAAACTGAAATAGGTTTAACTCAAGTCAGTTTAATTCTGTCAGTGGTAGACGGATAGACAGACAGACAGCGGAGTCTTAATAATAGAGTCCCGTTTTACGGAACCTAAAAAATACCTAAATAACCTTTGGGTACGGAACCCTAAAAAATACTTCAAGATCAATCATTATGGAAAAATAATGTTACTTCTAAAGATGACAGAAAAGAAAACGAGTTCTTTTGACCGGTATTCGAGTAGTCTGTCAGATAATCTCTCGTCTTATTTGCTAATTTCGTCGAGTTTAGAAACGAGTCGTTTCGTCACTTTTGTAATATTGCTAATATTATTCGTTTATGTTCCCAGATAGTAACATTATAAGTGTAGTGATACAAAAATACCATTTGAATAACTAAAGAAATTGATAAGATAGAATTAAGTTCCATATTAATACGTACATAGAGTCACAATTATGTACCTCTCTGCCAATTATATTGAAGTAGCTCCTAGATCCACTTTCGTACATTTAACTCACTCACGATCAAAGTACTTTGAACCACAATCGACAAACGGGAATCAACGAATAGAACCACCGCGACAGCTCAAATTAAATTATTGTCGCTTTGCGAGGATCGTACCCTTTAATAGTACCTGAAACAGCTGGATCGTAAACGGCTGGGTAACTTTATTCGCTAGGCACCATCATTTTAAGACATAGTAGTTAGTAAGTATTATATAAAAATTCATATAGTTTATAGTATAAAGTAAAGTAAGTTTTCTCTACATAAAATATGTTAAATTGTGTTATAGAAAGATGGAAGTTGCTACGCCAACTCAAGAGCCAGAGCTTCTACCGACCCAGAGTTTTTCGATTTACACAATTTTTATTCTTTGCAAAGGACTCGTTCGGGGAAGTACCTCTATGCCAGCCTATTCCATGAACGCAGGGTAATGCATCGTAGGACACGTTTTTAACGTGCATGGGCAGTGATGCAATGCTTTGTTGGTTATGGTTACCACTTCACATCACCTTCACCTTTTTAATAAATATTAGGACAGAAAAATACAAATACAAAAATATTTATATGGAACTAAGGTGATAGTGAACATATGTAACGATACAAACTGCAGAAGTTTAAATGACCACATATATTTATTTATTTAACTGCTAGTTCCATCAGTAGGTAGTATAAAATGATACAGAAAAATGGTAACTTTTGCACTGTACCGGCTGTTTCCTAATTTGCTGCGGTAGGTAGAAATACCAGTGTCATATAATATAATTAGTTTGGTATAATTAAATTGGTGCTACTGGTATTACAAATTAATTATTTAGAATCAAAGCTTAATATTATAATGAATGGTAATAATAATGTTGGTACGCGTTGTTTATTCAATTCAGAATATTTACAAATGTTAATTACTAGAGTATTTTGGTGACTGAAAAGTACCCATAAACTATGTATGGTGTTGTGTGAGTACGAAAATATTTGCGGTTAACTGTGCCATAAGTGGTAAAGTTAATGAGATATTACGATAATTGTATCGACACCTTTGTAAATAAAATAATTTCAATTGAATAATTTTATTATACAAATGTGTAATTTATGAGTGAGTATGAGAGTGATGTTTACTCTCTTTTAGGTTTAAAGAAATTTATTTCTCATAAAAACTATAAAATTCACTTAAAATGAGATACAGTATCTATAATAAAGGTAAACATAAAAGCCTCAAGGGCCTTACAAATTAGTTATTTTAATTGTGTGTAAATATGTTTTTTAAGTTTATTTTTAAATATATTTATAGTAGTACATTCTTTTATAGTATTAGGTAAGTCATTAAACAGTTGTGCTCTCTCAGACAAGATTTGCTTACATGTTTTAGGTACATTTACAACAAGTTTAAGTCAAACACAAGTGTCACCTTAAGTTCTACAAAGCTCTTCCAGTAGCAGTGTCTCTGTGCCCTGACTCAGTTGCCACGATAAAATTCTTTATGCATCTACCGTGGCGAAATTGTCTGGGAATTCAGTTTCATTTAGTTAACGGAATTATTAAATTACGCCTCGGTGGCGTCTCGCTTTCGCATTGCGCATTTGCACCCCTTAATTTTATGACAGAGTTTTGGGAAAACTTTCGCTTTTATTCTGACACACGATCGCACTTTTCTCCTTTTATTGATTGCCCTGTCTGTCCATCAAAGAACAAACTTGCCTGTGCAATAGAGTAATAAAACAGTCAAGTTAATCAAGTTAGTAACCTCGATCTCTGCTTTTTATTTCCTATCAAGTAAAGTACTATTTTTTTAAGCTTTAGCATGAATTGTTGTTGAATTGGTTTTTTCAAGCAAGTAATTGGTTTTTTATGATAATTTTAAATATGTTTAAAACTTTGAAAAATAAATAGAAAAAAATACTCAAAGTGCCCATTTTGATTAGTCGGGTGTGGGTGACATCTATTGTCTAAAACATTTCTGAATTAGGGTATGTTTAGTAATATTTTGTCATGACATGGGTTTTTAGTTTTCAAGCAAAGGCCTGCTGTGTAAAATATATTTTTATCGTGTTAGTAAAAATACAGAAAGAGATTGTTTTGTTTCGATAATTTTTAGCCCTCGTAATTAGTATTATTACAGGGCATAAAAGTAAGACTGGCTTTGGAAAACTTCTGTGTACGTAGTTCAATACGCTTTGAGTCAGTTTATATAAATAAAATATACGAGTATATGTATAACTTAACAAAGTTCAATTCAATGCCAGTGTCGGACCCGTTGGTATCCATTTTCTATTTTAGTTGCTCGTTTTTAGATCACCAGTATGTGGTCTCCGTCCTCTTGTAAATAGAAGTAGAATATTCTATTACATACATAATAAAAAGCAATGGTTTTTCGATTTCCGAGACTAAATAATTCACTTCAATTTAAAAGAGGTCAGGTTGGTAGGAGTTATGGTACGTTGACGACAAAGTAACAGTTAAGTTAACTCCAGCCACACAGTGCGGTACGTTTTAGGCCCAAGGGGCCAACCACGATCTTATACTACATTGAAATGTCTCTTACCTTTGACCTTTATTTGTCAGCTTACATTAATTAACTAGAAAAACGCGCATGACTTCGTCTGCGTGAAATTGTTTTTATATAGATTTCTACCGTTTAGGGGTTGAGTTTCAGAAATTCCTTTTTTAGTACCTATACACTTTTATAAACCAAGATACCCTAGAAAGTTTCAAGTCTCTGCGACCAGTGGTTTACGCTGAGTGTTATCTATAACATCTGTCAGTCAGTCAACTAATCGGAATAAAGATTCTTACATTAATTCTTTAATTAGCATACGTAACGCATCTTTACATGGAAAAAAAAAAGAAAGAAAATACATTTATTTTGGACTTACAAAACAAAACAAATACAGACAATGACAAATTAGATAGGTAGGTGTAGGTTAGTAGGTAGATGCAGTTTAAAGTAGACATATACATAGCCAACTATGTATAACCTTTTCACATATGAGCCCTTTGCGTGAACGGGACAATTATAAAATTGCAGCTAGAAATTGCCACACGGCACGTGCGGCACGTTTAGAGTAAGAAAAAGCCTTTAAAATTTAAATTTATAATAAAATACGTTTGATATCATGATTCATGAAACATTTTGCTTACAAAATACGGTATTGTTTAAGCATAGTCGAGGCAACGTTGAAATAGTGGCGATTTATTCAAAACGTGTTGACTTATAAATAACGGGTTGAAGTTTTAAACAATAGTGGTGGAGTGTATTGCATAGTTTTGTATTTTAAACGTCCATTCAGCATAGTTCAAAAACTATTCAATAAATTCAAAGGCTACTAGCACTGTGTATCCTGTGATTCTGGGTGACATAAACCTATTGTGATATCAAAGTTTTTGGTGAAAATATTTAGTTTTCATAGACTCCTAGGTATAAAGCTCGACTTCTACTGATCTTTTTATACACAACCCTATTATATATAATACGTAGTATTGCCTATTATATGATTTTTTATGACTTGCTGATGGAACAAGCAGATCGTCTCACCTGATGTTATGTGGTTACCAGCAAACCCTGCCCTGCATCAACCAGAGGCATCGAGGTGTTAAGCCTCATGTGCCAGTGATTTCACCGACTCCAACGCCCTTCACGTTGGAAACATACGAGACTCAATGCAGAATTAAGAATCAGGCTCTCATAACATAAAATACAGAAAAGAAAACACTAACCCTCTGACTCATCATTGGAATCGACTATTATATTTTTTAATAATGAAACGATATCAAATGTTTAAATTTCAATAAGATTTAAAAATTGTAAAAATACATATTTTTAAATCTTATTGAAACTAGATAAGTTTCAAGTTATTTTAGATAATAATGGAACATTATTATATCATAGGTGATGGTTACCACCTATCATCATCATCTTGGTGGGTCACCACTAAAGGAACACGATAACATATATTTATAAAGAAGTCTACCTACTTTTATGCTACTCAACTATAACCACTTTGACAGCATAATGTATTCGTTACTTTACAAAAAAACTGCGTGCACAGTCATGCTTGTTTTTCTTCTGTCTTGTGAATATTTACGGGTTATAACAAAATCGCCGATAGCGTGCTCTTAAATCTCCGCATGTCGGCCGGACATCAGACATAATCTTTTACGGTCACTTTCCTTACTTTATGGCCCGAGTTAGTAGTACATGATTTTGTAGCTTCTCGAGTGGAACTGGCCTGCGAGACGGTCTTGTATGGTCGAGAAATAAGAGTTTCTGCGCTGTTTATTAGATTCATGAATCGCAATTGAATATTGTATAGAATATGACCGATAAAAGTATCTCGCCATCCCTTTTTGTTGATATAAAAGAGACAGTGATAAAAATATTTTATGCAAACCCTCTAAAATGTCAGGGAACATGAATAACAGGCAAAGGATTTAGCGCTAAACTAATTCATATTTCTTTATTGCACACAAACAATACATAAGCAAACTAATATATAGGAAAGCGATTTTGTTATACAAAATCGCCGATAGCGTGCTCTTAAATCTCCGCATGTCGGCCGGACATCAGACATAATCTTTTACGGTCACTTTCCTTACTTTATGGCCCGAGTTAGTAGTACATGATTTTGTAGCTTCTCGAGTGGAACTGGCCTGCGAGACGGTCTTGTATGGTCGAGAAATAAGAGTTTCTGCGCTGTTTATTAGATTCATGAATCGCAATTGAATATTGTATAGAATATGACCGATAAAAGTATCTCGCCATCCCTTTTTGTTGATATAAAAGAGACAGTGATAAAAATATTTTATGCAAACCCTCTAAAATGTCAGGGAACATGAATAACAGGCAAAGGATTTAGCGCTAAACTAATTCATATTTCTTTATTGCACACAAACAATACATAAGCAAACTAATATATAGGAAACGTGTACAAAGGCAAGCTTAACCTTAACAAGAGTTTTCTTCCAGCAAACCTTCAAAGTAAGAGAGAGGTGACCAATAAAGGTTCTACTTTGATGTTATAAATGCAAGAATGAGTACTTTATATAAAACTCAGAATATATCCATATTGTGACAAGGTCCAGGTAAAAGGTCTTATAGTTCTTACCCCACAGCTTCCCTATCGTGGGTATCAGTAAGTAAGTCCGTAACACGAATGTAACCACAACACTGCAGGTCTACCTACTTTGAAAACGATAATAATAATAATAATGCTGGACTACTCACACAGCATCATCTAGCCCCAAGCTAAGCAGAGCTTGTGTTATGGGTACCTACTAGATGACTGATATACTCGTACTTAATAATACAATACATTACATGCATAGATATTTTTTATTATACATAGAAAATACCCAGAACACCCGGAATAAATATTTGCAGATGGTACAAACATTTATCCAAATAGACAAAGTATCGTGTTATAGTTTTGAGTTAGGTACACTCTGGGTCTTGGTAATCCATTCCACGCAAGTCATTGCTGTCTGACATGCTGCACAGTGTAACAAAACGACAGCACGAAACTTCGTTTATCGTGGATGGTTTACTGATATATATGTTCCTAATTAGTAGATTATACATATATATCAGTAAACCATCACCCAATGACACTGGTATATTAATAACTCGCGTAGTTTTCTTATAATATATTTCCGCACTTTCTGAGAGTACTATAACGCACATATTTGTTTCAACTTAAAAAATCTATTGGTGCTCGGCCGGATTCAAATCCTTTGCCTAATTACTTGGAAAGCCTTATACAAATTCTGTACAAATAAATTCCACCCTTTATACCAACAATGAATGTTGAATGTTACAGAAATGAAGCTAAGTAGGCATTCATTAACAGAGGTTTAGCGTAATTTGTTGAAGGCACGAACTTATATTTTAAAGAGTATTAAAACAGAAATTTAGGGACACAGTCTTTAGTAATCAGTAGGCTAACCCCCATACTTTTACCAATCATATCAACCTGTTCGCAAACTCTCTTTATGAAAAAAAAAAAACAAAAGTATCACAGCTTTATACCCCACGGGCTAAGCACGGTAGATATCCCCTCAGATCTCTTAGTAGAAAGTACCTACTTGGGTTTCTTCCAATATGTCCAATGGGTAGTCAGAGGTACGTCTAAATATTACATTTGTTTTTTTTCCTAACTTTCAAATCAAATCAAAATCAAAATTTCTTTATTGAGGGCTAACTTATGTAAAAAATGTGCACTTAACTTAGGTAATTAATTATGGACAAAGCCCTACAATGGGCGGTCTTATCGCCCACAGCGATTTCTTCCAGACGACCGTTTTTAACCTAAATCTTAAAACTAGTTACAAAAGTTCCCATTGTATAGCATCGCCACTCCCGGCAACGGCGTTGAGCGATCATGTTTTTGATCAAGAGCACTTTATGTAATGACTTTGATAAAAAGGTTGTCATAGCGTGTTTAAAGCATTTTTATCATAACGATTGTGTCAAAAATCATTACTTATTAACATAGCGTCAAATAATTTATGCAAAGTGTGACATACCTACATAACCTTTTTTCATATTTACCTATGTGATATTTCCTTAGCAGTTTTTTTCGGTGGTCGTATTATCAATTCGTAAAACTCTCCGTAGGGACAAAATTCTGTGTTATAACTATTATTCTCACCCGAGTATCTGGCTCCAAAATGTATATGGGAAGAAAATGTATATCTTTGTTCAGCAGTGAACTACTTCAAGCTAATGATGTTGCTTATGATGATCCGTTACTGTTGCAATTCTAGCTGATTTTACCTACTGCAGAATCGGAGTACACTGTGGCAAGTAAAGGACTGTTTCAATATTAAACTTATCGATTAGGTTTTGTTTCGTGAGTCTTACCATGGTTTTGTCACGTGATCGTGTTTGACCTAGTTATGCTTTTAGTCGACATTTTGTTTATACTTCTACTGCAGATGGAGTTTTGTGGTACGTAATCTTTTTAATGTTCTTTCCTATTCGTATGAAGGCGAAAAACCGACCAAACGTAACAACGAACAGAAACGCCTTATAAAGTTGTTCCGGTCGTTCTGTGTAAGTGGAATAGACGGTATCATTTTGACGTATTCACTTTGAAAGGTAAAAACTAACGTAAGCGTTACAAACTTGCCCAGCGTAATTATAACTCAACGATGTAAGACTTTTATAACCTTAGGCTCGAAATCCATTTTTCTTAGTGTGTTAAGTGTTAAGTGGTTACCATCACCTATAAACAAGACATTGCCTTGCAGCTCACGCTCATCCACCTGAGTCACACGAGTATTGTAGATTCACTTGCTTGGCGGCAAATATAGGCATGGTGGTAGTACTTCCCCGTAAAAGCCCTTCACTAATAGCTCGACTACTCCTACAGTTCATAACTTTCTTAATTTATTAGTATGTACTCCAGAAGAAAAGTTCTTTGGCCTTCATGACGGAGTTTCTGGTTAAAAGACTTTGTCATACTGACTCACGACTTTTAGAGCCGAGATTGTACATCTTAACATACCGTCTAAACTGGTTTATTGGTAAGCCTCTGAAGCAGGAAAGTATTATTATTATAAATCAGACCTTTGTCGTAGATGACTGGCATGTAGACAACGCCTAACCACTGAGCGTAGAGATTTTTCACTAGACTTTACTATATGTGCGTAGCAATTCACTGTTAAAGGAATTTAAATATTCGAATTACCTCACAGCTCAGTTAATAGTAGCTCTGCTTTCTGTGCTGTAGGCTGTGGGTTCGATCCCTACCGAGTATAAATATCTATGTAATCTTGTCTCAGCTCAAAAAAAAGAAGAGTTGGGCTTCTAAACTGTGACGGCTATTTGGCTAAGAACGCCAAAACCGCTACGCCGCAAAAGATTTCGCGGCGTACCCAGGTGGTTGAGAAAATCAGTACAATGTATCTACCACGTATCGTCTCTATATTCTAGGTAAACTCGCGGCCGCCGCGCGGTTAGTACAATCAATACCGATACTTGCTAGTAATACAATATCGGTACTGGTTTTCACAATAGCGCGAAAACTTTCGCGTTGCATAAACGCGCCCTAAGGACTTTTGTTTCGGTCAAGTATTACTACATCATACTCGTATTAGACACATTGCATGTACACTGACTGTGCTAGTAGACCGCAACGAAAAACTTTACTGCACATATTTGCATAAAGTTCACCCGGACCTCGCCAGTTGTTACCTACTAAGCTTTGCTTTTGTAAAAAACGACTTCCATAATTTAACGACCGTAATCCAAACTATCTATATCATCATCGCATTATATTGTATCTGTCTGGGTGTTATATTGTATTCTAAGTATGTATTTACAAAAAAAACTTATATGAGTATTATATCAGTCATCTGGTTCCCATAGTACCTACAAGCTATGCTTAGTTTGGGGGTAGGTAGATAATATTGTGTAAAATTTTCACAAAAGTTATTATTATAAAAAAAAGACCTTTTTAATTTGTAGCATATTAGTAATTACATTTCATTAATCTCCTATCTTTAATAATGCTGGACCATCCACACAGCATCATCTAGCCCCAACCTAAGCAGAGCTTGTGTTATGGGTACTAGATAACTGATATACTTAATACGATACATTACATGCATAGATATTTTTGATAATACATAGAAAATACTCAGAACACCTGGAATAAATATTTGCAGTTCGTACAAACATTTATCCCAAGGCGGGAATTGAACCCGTCACCTCCTACGTCGCAGGCGAAAATTCGCCCGCCGTGCCACATCGGTCGTCAACAAAATGTCATGTAACAAAGTATCGTAAAATACAAGTTTCGATCGTATCAATCTCCAAATGGTATTTATTCATTAAAACTGACATTCCAACAGGCCCAATTTCGACAATCAAGTTTAAAATTACGTGAATTGGGCCCCAGATGGGCAATCTTATTGTTACATCTGCAACACGTTCATATAACAAGAGTTTATTGACGCTATGACGTCTGTTATATGTCGGTCACTTGTTTTTGGAACTGCAGCTTTGTAGCTTAACTTTATCTGCAATCGCACTTTTAAACTGTAAAGTACTGTGATTCCTTGTTTAGTATGTAGATAAACAATGAGCGCTGTTAACTTTGGGGTTACCATTTTATCTTCAACGAAATGGATAAGGATTATTTATGTAAATAAATAACATTTTTACAGAACATGGCCTAATCTCAATATAAGCGCAGCTTGTACTATAGGAATTACAGGTACACGATGCTTAACACCTGCATACCTTAGGTTGCTGGACGCAGGGCAATGCATCGTTGGACACGTTCTTAACGTGCGTTACCTGTGAGGCAATGCTTTGTTACCACTTAACATCAAGTGGGCCATTTGCTTGTTCCGTTAAAATCATAAATCATAGTTAGATGGTAGGTAAATATATTAGATCTCCAGATTCTGCTTAAAAAGTCATTTACAAAGAAATACATTTACCCAAATCTATTTGGTACTAAGAGATCTGCAGGGATATATACGTAGGTACCTGGGACTTAATAGTCAAGTCATAAAATGCGCCGTTCAGATGACAGAGAGAGTATCGAATGCGAGAATCTTCAGACAAATTTGCTTGTAAGCGTTGTTTACACGAAACAAGTTTTTTTATTAGTTTTGTCCACAGCAAAAACAGCGTAAACGGTGGCTACAGCAGCAGAAACCCTTAAAAGGTGGAAATATGTATCTCTCGGTAATGGATACATATTTCTGCCTTTTGGGGTAGAAACGTTAGGTTCATGGGGTCCAGAAGCGTGGCTTTTACTTAGAGTTATCCAAGAGGCTGGTGGATCTGACTAACGACCAAGGGGCTGGCGCTTACCTTGGATAGAGAATTAGTTTAGCTATCCAAAGATGTACTTTTGGGCACACTTCCTGCGGTCAGTGATTTAAATTCTGTTTTATCCTTAAAGTAAGAACCTGCAGTTAGAAAACATGTTTACACACATTATAAAAAGAGTTATTTTATAATGTGTGTAAATATTTGTGTAAAATAATGTAGTAAAAATTGTACTTCATAAGAAAAAAAATGATATCTTTTCAATTTGCATCTTCAAGGACAGTAGCTCTCCACATCTAAGCGGTGTTTAAGTGTGTCGGTTCATGCATCTTAAATAGATAGGAGCGTAGGAGGTTAATGTCTATCTACAGCAATGTTTGAGACCTCCTAAGATTATGCTAAACTGATGCATGACGCACTTAGCATTGAAAATGTTGATCGCTTTGTGTACTTGATAGATTTAGCACAATTTGATTTAAAAAGTTTTATCAATTCAATCAAGTCATAGTATTTTCTTTTTTTATAAGTGCCTACTTATCTTTAATGTACATTCTTTTCGATCACTACAGTTTTACTATTTTTTTTATATAATTTGTTGATGGAACAAGCATATGGCCCACCTGATGTTAAGTGGTTACCATCGCTATAACAAAACATTGCCTTGTAGGTTACGTTAGTTAAGAACGTGCCCTACAATTCACTGCTCTGCGTCCATCAACCTGAGGCATACAAGTGTTAAGCCTCATGTTCCTGTAATTTCACTGGCACCCACACCTTTCAAACTGGAACACAGCAAGCTGCGGCAGAAATATGCATGGTGGTAGTACTCCCCCGGACAATCCCTTCACTAAGAATTCTTCTACTACTAAAGTATAGATGCATGTGCAATGAGGGTATGAAATCAAAGCGATAATTTATCTTTGGTTACATCAGCAATACGCAAAGCACCGCAGGCGACGTTTGAATGATATATCGATGTGGTTGATGGTAAATATTCTCATGAAACTATGCTCAGCCTATGACTCTGAACGATTACGCGTTTTTTTAGTCTACTTGTTGATGGCAAAAGCAGATGACCCACGTGATATTAAGTGATTGCCATCACCTATAAGCAGTGCCTTGTAGTTCATGCTCGTTTGAAACGTGCCCTACAAGGTTCTGCTTAGCGTCCATTAACCTAAAGAATATAGGTGCTAAGCAGAGCTTGTGTTATGGGTACTAGATGACTGATATACTTAATACAATACAAAATTACATACATAGATATATTTTATTATGCATAGAAAGTACCCAGAACACCCGGAATAAATATTTGCAGATCGTACAAACATTTGTCCTAAGGCGGGAATCGAACCCGCAACCTCCTGCGTCGCAGGCGGACAGTAGCCCGCCGTGCCACATCGGTCGTCATAATAGATTGAAAGCATACATAGCATGCCGAAAGAGGCTTATCTAATACACAAAAAGGAATATTATTGGCAAATATAATGTTTATTTCATAATTTTGCAAGCTCTTTCAAATAAGTTATTTTTGGCATACTGTTTGTAGCTGTAATATGTTTATTATCCTATTTGTAAAAAACATTTGCATAGAAACCTAATCTTTGATGTAACACCTTTGATTTAGTACTTTTGATAAAACATTTGATTAAGTATTAGTAGAGCTCTTAGCGAAGGCACTCGTTCGGGGAAGTACTACCACCATGCATTTCTGCCGTCAATCAGCTTGCTGTGTTCCGGTTTGAAAGGAGTGGGGGCCGGCAAAATTACAGACGCATGAGGCTTAACACCTGTATGTCTCAGGTTGATGAACGCAGAGCAGTGCATTATAGGGCACGTTCGTGACCTGCAATGTAATGCTTTGCTATAGGCGATGGTAACCACTTAACATCAGGTGGGCCATAAGCTTGTTCCATCAGCAATTACATGAAAAAAAGTGAGTCAAAGTAGTAGTGGAAGGATACCGGCCTCCCTACCATGAGCTCTTATACGATAACACACTGTCAAAAATGACGCTTAAATTGCCGTTACTATTGTGCTTGACAGGTAGCATTATTTTATATTTTTTTGAACGAAGTAACGGATTCCGGATTTGTACGAAGATGCTCTCGTATTCATTATTCGGGTTTGTTCGGATCAGTCCGAAAAAACCCGAGTGAGTTCAGATTCACAGTACAGATAATTAGGCAAACAAACTGTATAAATAAATATAAAGAACAAACATTTAGCTACACATTTCGCTCGTGCACATCTTTTTTAGAAAACAGCCAAATAAATAAAACCACGAATTCCAACGACTGTTTGTCTTTCCAAACTACTTAATCCGGTTAAAAAAGCCATGAGAGACAAACTACCGAAAGTTAAGCGTTGGTTTCGAACATGCAGTGACCGCCACTATACTAAAAGTCTGTCAAAATAAATAAATAAATTATGTATCTACAACAATTATTAGGTAGAATGTCTAATCTGTACTAGTGACAAAAATCTATACTAATATTATATACTCGTAGAGGTAAAGTTTGTGAGTTTGTGAGAAATAGAAATAGATTTTTTTACAAATTGAAAGCCTTTTTTTTTGTAAGTGACTATATGCGACTATATATTAACCCGAAAAATGAAAAGACTTTTTCGTGATAGTCAGATTTCTAAAGTAAGTTGGAGAAAAAACGCTTAAACGAAAACGTTTCTTACAAACGCTTTAAGGATGAGGTATATGATTGAGTTCTAGAGAAATATTGCAGAGATTAATGCCTACAAAAAAGTCAGCGACAGCATGTGTCTAACTTTTATATTTAATTCATAAAAAGTAATTCTTTATACTAAAAAAACACTATATTTATTTAATAGATCAATTAATTATCTAGTTTGTATCATGATCGTAATATGCCGTTGGCTGCTTTTTAAAACCTAGAGCTGTACAAACGAGCGGTCAGTAAGACCACAAAAGTATTTTAGTCTTTTTACGGGACTTTCGATTGGATCTAAAGCGCACTAGATTTTGTTGTGGATAGGTTTATTGCTAGCAATGTAATAGTATTTCAAGCACTTCGAGCTATAACAAACTTTTTCTTTACTGGTTCTTTGGTATGTTTGTATAAAAAGTTGAAACACGCCATTTACAATTCGTAAATAAGTAAGTTCATTTCAGTGCGTAGTTTTTCTGTACCCAAAGGGTATAACTAGACCCTATTATTAAGACTCCGCTATCAGTCTGTCCGTCTGTCACCAGGCTGTATCTCATGAACCGTGATAGTTAGAGAGTTGAAATTTTCACAGATGATATGTTTTTGTTGCCGCTATAACAAAAAATACTAAAACACATTTAAGGAGGCTCTTATACAACAAACGTGATTTTTTGTTGTTTTTATTATAGATAATGTTTCGGAACCCTTCGTGCGCGATTCCGACTTGCACTAAGCCAGTTTTTAATGTAACATAAATCTCAATAAGTAATTCAAATCACAAGCCTTTGGTAACCAATGGACTTCTCGATCTATTATTTGTAGCTCTTCAGTGGCTGAGTGTTGCCATACCAATAGGCTTAATGCTTGCTAATTGCAGATTTTTTATCTGACACCTGTCAATGTCAGTGACATTTCCATTCTAACTTTATTCGCAAAACAGGGAAAAATCAACGCAATCTTGATAATAATTTCAAAACAATGGAATATAATTTCCGCTGCTTTTTTGTATAAACGGTATTTTTATTTACATTAAAATTGTTATAATATGATATTTATATTTGGCATAACGTGTATAATAGTTGAATACTGTTATTTATTTACTTTATTCATTTTATTGAATTCTTTATTGCAATATAAAAATTGTACAAAAGGTGTGCTTAATGATCGATAGCATTTTTTAACAGCCAACCTTGACAGGTGAGAAACAGAGAGGTTGGCGTGACACAGTATACAGTATCTAAATTCCGGTTTTTTATGTTGGCAGCCTAACGAAAGTAAATTATTACTCACTAAGAGCCAAGAAAAATAAATGTGAATAAATATTTTGTGGACATTTGGCTTGTCTTAAGAAGAACTTATATTTTTTTGTAAATACGTACTTATAATAAAATAAAACGCCCGCACAGAGAACAAATATCAATGTACATTACACAAATGTTTGTTGTCAGTGGAGATTGAACCCACAACCTAACAGCGCAGAAGGCCATATATGCTTGATACCGTTTTTTTAAGTACAGTCGACTGCATTTGTATACATTTCATATACTTAAAATGGTATTACAGTATTACTATATACTCTTACGCAGTCAAAACTCAAAAATGTTAAATGGTTTACTACTACTTTGTGATAATATTTTAAAAGTTCTGAATTGTATACATTATAGTACTGGCAACTGTACCTATTTTTGTTGCTTTAATATAACTAAACAGTAAAAGGGTCTTTGGGTTTTCGAAGCAGTTTAAAACTCAAACTCTATACTATATCGCGCCCAGAACTTTCAGTTTCCGCTCAAAAAGATCCAAAAGTTTGAACATGACAAGTTTGCGTTCATTTCCGCCAGTCACGAGTCTTAAAACGACTGCGGGCCTCGACGAATTACTTAATGCCCCTAAAAGGGTTCCCAACGCCCCACGGCAATTTCATTCCCTTAACAAAATTCATTTCTTGAACAAAATTATTCAATTAGATACTCGAGCTCCTTCTATTTAAGATTAGGATGCGCCTTTTTTCATTTGCATTATCGCCGAGTCAAAATTGATAAGGTCCCGTTTTGCAAATTAGGTTTGGGCAAACAGTGGTCTTAATGAAGGTTTCCTAATTTATTCTGGGTCTCAGTGATCGTCGATGCTTGTGATCTCAATTAAATGATTAAGAATTACTTTATCTGTGACTACTCAGACAACGAGTTAAATCTTGTTCTTTTAATTACATAAATCACACCCAAACTATTCCACACATCAACGTTATGGAATTAAAAAAAACATTTCGTTGAGATAGTTCCGCCTTAGAATAGAATAGGAATCATGAGGCCACTAAGGCGACTAAGGAAACAGCAGTAGGTAAAAACGTCTCACCCAAAATTAACATTGGAATATTTAAAAAAATATTCAGTTAAGGTGGTCCCGACTTACATTAAAATTAAGGGGCCATTGCCTCTTATGGATGGCCTGTAGATTCATCTAACTTTAAGGCGCTTCAAGTTGATCCCTGCGGATATTACTGAATAAATGATTTTTACTTTGGCTTTGTCAAACACATCATTGGAGGGGCAGCAGAATGTTCTGACTACATACAATTGACACTGCGCTCACCAATCCACCCGTCAAGCGTGGTGACTATGGCAAACCCTCCCAAACATGGAGGATAATAATAATGCTAATAATAATAATGCTGGACAATCCACACAGCATCATCTAGCCCCAAGCTAAGCAGAGCTTAGCTTGGGGCTTAGCTTAGCTTGTTATAGGTACTAGATGACTGATATAAATAATAACTTAATAATATTACATACAGAGAAAATATATCTACACCAATCATAAGAATCTTTGTCCTAAGTCTTGACTGACTAACATACAACGCACAGCCTAAACCTCTGTTCGCTTTTAGTTTCAGGGTATATTCGCCTTGGTGCGCAGAAGTGTATTAAGAAAGGAATTCCTGAAGTTCAACCCCTAAACGGGTACAGGAGAAGTTGAAGTTTGTATGAGAATAACTTCACTCTGACAGAGAAGCGCGCGTTTCGCTAGGGCTCTTATGATTTGTATAGATAGATAATTATAGATTTTAGTAAAACTTCTACATTTTATTCAAATATAGATACACAATTTGAATAACATTACCTACCAACCCAAATTTCTATAGTAAAATAGAGATCCAGTATAAGAAGTACGACGAGAGAATTCAAAGCGATGTGGAATGTGGAATTGTGGAACAGTTCGTTCCTTATCACATTTTATTACTTACTGCACATATCGCCGGATCCGGAAGGATTGGGGGATTTAGAGGAATTACTTCATTCTGAGCACGCTTGGTTATACTATGTAGGTAAATCTCTTTTTTACAAGAATAGCGTTGATTGTTAAATTTTTTTATGGAATTACTTTTACTTAAGAACGTTTATAATAAATGTGTTTGAACTTTTTTTTCACAGTTTACAAGGCAAACGCTTAAAACCCCGTTCATACCTGATGTTAAGTGATGATGTAGTCGATGTTAAGTGATGATTTTTGGGGATGTTTTTGGAGGTTAGTCAGAGACACGTGAAATTACGCTATGGGCAATCAGGTGTAATCTAATTATCAAGTCGCAAAGCTCCAACAATAGTATGACGCAAAATCAAAGTAAGGAAGCTCTTTGAAATCCGTATTTTGCTCGGCAGCGGGACTGTGTCATTGTCTCGCTGTCGTCGCCTACAAAGACTGACTTCATTTTTCAAAGTGACTTTGATTCAATCTATTTACCAGAGGGTACGAACAATACTCTAGATCTCAGTAAGCCGAGCTTTGAATCGTCTATGCTTTTTAATCCAATGATACTGTACTTCCATTTTATCGTTAATTTTTCAGGTCTACTCACAGAACAGATATACGAAGTTACGTAAATCATTTTGTGTTACACTGTGAGTCCTCAGTAACCCATTTCACAGTCAAGTTATTGCTGCCTGACATACCATATAGTGTAACTCAAAACGACAACACGAAACTTCGTTTATCGTTTACAAGAGTAGACCTGCAGCATGTTTGACAGTGACAACTTGACTATGAAATGGTCACCAAGCTACCACGCATTTGCAGCTCAAAATGATTCTATGAAATTTTCTTTATCGTTTTTCTGAGTAAACGTCCTGGAGTAAATCGAAAGTTATTTGAAATAGATTACAACTTAAAAGAGAGCCTACATTTATTGTATTATTTGTTTAATACATTAGCGATATATTCGTTATTTCAAACTGACTGACTGGCCCCAAAGCTGAGTTGGTGGCTTTACCTACTTTACAAACAAAAATAGATTTTGAATATTCTTGATTAACGGTTCATTCTGTGTTCAGTGTTAAGTTTACACCAATTAAGTACGTGACCACTTTGAAACGTGACAATATTATCGAGGGCTTTGTACGTTTAAACCGAATTCAGGATTGAAAACACGTAACCGAATGAAATAAACTCATTTACTTAACTATACTATCAAATCGGTGTTGAATACTTAGGTCTGGAAGATACAATTATAGTTTGAGATACAATTATAGATGCATGAAAAATAAAGGAATAAAAACTCCTTTGCGGGTTGCATTTCCCCAATTCCTTGCATAGTAAACCTCTAGCCAAAGAGACAAAACTTAGGAAATAATGAAGTCACTACTACGCTATGCTGTCTTTATTAACTGAGTACTTAATTTTAATAAAATAATAATAATAATAATAATGCTGGACAACCCACACAGCATCATCTAGCCCCAAGCTAAGCAGAGCTTGTGTTATGGATAGAGACTAGATGACTGATATACTTAATACAATACATTACATGCATAGATATTTTTTATTATACATAGTAAATACCCAGAACACCCGGAATAATCGTACAAACATTTATCCCAAGGTGGGAATCGAACCCGCAACCTCCTGCGACGCAGGCGGACATTCGCCCGCCGCGCCGCGTCGGTCGTCAAAAAATCTTTGTTTTCTTTATTTATATAAGTCAATTTTTGTCTACAGTAAACATCGATTACTATTGTTATTATAATTACTATAACGTAGCAAAGACCAAAGACTCTTAATACCTATAGTACAAATGTTGTCTACAATCAATGTTTATTTTTAGTCCGAAAACTAAAATGTATTCTAACTAGGTGCTACGTTTAAATCTAAGACATTCGGTTTTAACTAAACTTAACCCTAATAAAAATATTTTTTTGTTTATACAGACAGAGAACAACCACTTATGTTCATAACACAAATGTTTATTCTCAGTTGAGATTGAACCCACAACCTTACAGCGCAGAAAGCAAAGCTACAATCTGAGCTGTTATGGCTGCCAAAAAATTTTCAATAATTCCAATAATCTCTTTCATCTGATAACTGAACATCCGCGGCATTATTCACGTGCCAGATAAAACTAAAGAGATTACCAAGACTCATTACTGCTCGTCTCGCGGCACTTAGCAGAACATTACACGCAGTTATTGCAAAAGTTGAGCAAACTCCGTCTGTCATTGGAGATCCCTGCGTCAACGCTCTGTCATTGATTCTCGATTTCAGTTTTGAGTATTTGGATATTGTTCTCGTTGATGGATTGTAATGCTTATTTCGCAAAACCAGCATTCAGTTATTTAAATGTTAGAAATACGTTGAGTTGGCACTAAATAGTAACAATAGAACTCTTAGTGACGGGTTATCCGGGGAAGGACTAAGGGGAAGTCAGTCAGGACAAATATTCTTATAATTGATATGATATAAGATTTAGGCACAACACAACAGATTTTCAGAAAATGAAAACCTTTGCCACCTCTTGGAAATGAAACCCGTCTTATAGGTCGCCACATAGGACGCCGATGTAGGAATAACCTTGGTTCACTTCTCTGCTACCAAACTAAGCATCAAATATGTATCAATTCCAGTAAGTAAACTGACCTTTGCATCTATAGTAGATGATTTATACAGCGACAGGGGCAACTTTTCACTCATACCCCTATTCACAGGTTTCTGTAGTGCCTAGGCTTTAGATGGAGTAGATTTGACTAGCGCCTATATTATCCTCACAGTTTAGTCAGCCTAATCCACAGAAAAGACCGTTTCCTAATTCCTCCGTAGGTATTAACCGTACAGGTTAATACCTACGGAGCTGACTAAGCCACGGGCTTGCGATATCTTCACCGTTTAAGGCTACTAGCATTCAGCACATACATTTTTAAACCAAAAAAACTAAGGTACACGTCCGGATTCGAATCCACAACCGATCGGAAGGTGTGGTTGTTACCACACAACCAGTGCTTTCACAATAATAATAAACTCAACAAAAACAATTATTTTAGCTTCCCGCTAAATTATTCAAGTGGAATGTGACGGTTTGTATTCAGTGACACTGACATTTACCTTGACATTTTCAGCACTCAAAATATAAATCGAGCAAATTGTATAAATTATGAAAATGAGCTTCGGTGTGTCAATGTCACGAAAGCGCGGAACGAGTTAAAAATAGATTTACAATTTGTTTTCTTTCATCTTCGGAAGCAACCTATCTTTTTTATTTTAATTATTTTTCTAGTGTTATTTTAAGTTTTGATGTGTAATTTCGGTGGCATTACTTGTGCTCTTAGCGTGATGTGTGAGCAATTAGAATGAAAGTGTATTGTGGCATCAGGATTTGAATGAAAATATTTTCCTTGGATTTGAATAAAAACGCCATCTTTTTATTCAACAACAATGACAGCCCGACCTAACAGAATTTGACTGACTTAACTAAAGATTATTTATTAAAAGCACTTGACATCGACAAATTCTCTGTCGAATGACAGACAGATGCCATAGAGAAGAGAAAAAGTAGATTTTCATATGCTTGCACGTTTAAATAGTAACTAGATTCTGCATGTGGCTTTTTTAATTATCAAGCTTATGTTGTACCAGGGTCCTCATGCTCACGTCGTGTACCTCATTACTGAGGGTCGTGATTCCCCATATGGCGATATATTATTTTTCTCACGATGGCCCACCATGTGTGTCTATCCTTGGCATTGTGAAGCGTATCATGTAGCTTGGTGTTTAGGGATAAGCTAATTTGGTTAGACACTCTAAGTGGAGTACTAGGGTATATCCACTGATTTAATCAGTCGAATCGAATCGCTTGCAATGCTGGATATTTTCTGTTTAAAAAAAAATATCTACGTATGTATTTATGTATTGTATTAAGTATATCAGTCATCTAGTACCCATAACACAAGCTCTGCTTAGCTTAGGGCTAGATGATGCTGTGTGGATTGTCCAGCATTATTATTATTAATTAAAATGTTGAAATAGTTAAACCGTGTTTTGTCTTTTGCATTGACAGAAGTTTTCAAATTAGATCAGTCAGACAAAACACGCAGTAAATATTTCGAGGATTCGCTGTGTTTATTACTAGTAGGGGTATATAGGTCGTGGATAATGTTATGCAGTCATATCATAGTATGCGAAGAAATATAGCATTTATTGAACAAAAGCAATCGCACGCATCATTTACTGAATGTATTCGCTGAGAGAGGCGATAAGGTGCATTTTCTACTGCTTAACTTGAATATCATTGTTCACATGACCGCCTCGAACTAAGGGCTTACACACTACACCACTAATGTAGGCGGTACTCTGTCTGAGTCTAGAAACAACAGTGTTTTGTTGTTAAATTTTTAGAATATCAGGATACTATATGTTCTATCTATAGTCACTATAGAATTATGTGTCTTCTGGGTATTTTCTATGTATGATAAAAATATCAATGTAATGTTTTGTTTTATGTATATCAGTCATCTAGTACCCATAACACAAGCTCTGCTTAGCTTGGGGTTAGATGATGCTGTGAGGATTGTAAAAAAAAATGCATTTTTGTATCAAAGAGAAACTCGTGGATTTGAATTGCACCCAAGCAATGATGGAATAAAACGCCTTAAGTGTGTTATGCGCCTAAAACCGGATCTATAACACTAAATATTCTACTCCGTTGACCATGACGGCTGGGCTAAGGTCAACAGGCCTATCTTCACACCCTTTTCGTCCACTTGGGTCGTTTCCAGTAAACTTGCTTTTTTGTATGCAGGCATTGAGCAAAATGATTAATAAAGATAAGGGAACCGAGACGGTCAACAAAAACTCTGGCTTCATCAATTTGATAAAGCAGTAGCGATTCGAGCGTAGCCTTTTTCTTGACGGTTTTAAACATCGAGATAAGTTATAAATGGAAGTGAAATGTAAAATTCTTAAAGCTAGCCGTTTATTTGAATTGTTATATTTTTTGACTAAGTGAAAAAAGACAATTCACAAAGCTCTACGCCGTAGCCGATTGCTACGAAAAGTGTGACGATGGAAATTTTCTATTAAGCCCATGTGAATGTTCGGCATTTGTCTAATATTCGATGATTGATTAAAATAAATTTAATAATATCATATATTTACATGTACAGTCAGCTGTACTAGAATGTATACAATTCGTAACTTACAGAGTTGGGCAAAAACTCAAAAAATGAGTAAACTTATCAGCCAATTTCACGATTTTTGTGTTTTTAAGTTTAAGAGTACATTATAAGGTTTTGATACCGTTTTGAGAGTTACGAATTGTATACATTCTAGTGCAGCTGACTGTACATACTAATGCGCAATTTACAGAAAAATGAGGCTTATTTGTATGCCTTAGGTTGATGGACGTATTGACGTCGACTTGAGAACCTCCTCCGTTTTTTTGTCGGTTAATAAAAATACACAGAGACGAACTACGCTACGCATTTTTAAATCCATTGCAAACGATAACGCTAAACTTATCTAGATTATAGATATGAAAACATATCTTATTCATTTCAATCAAATAAATTAATACTAAATAATAATGATCACAAAGTTCCAAAACCTACGTTGTTCAAATAAATTATTTCTGCAAGACCTTTTACATTTTAAAATAGCTTTCAACGCTTACACCGAAATAACTTTACCTCTTAAGTTTAAAACGAGGCATATCGAGCACTGCCTCAATATAATTATTATTAGATTCTCTGTCCTGACTGACTGACGGAACGTCACATGGATATATACCCTAGAAATGAGTCTTCTAGTTCTCTCTTCTCTGCTTAGCTTGGGGCTAGATGATGCTGTGTGGATTGCCCAGCAGGCCAGCATTATTATTATAATTAAATTTCAAATATATATATATATATATAGGTACCCTATAAATACCCTATATACCCGCCCCGTGAGGTCTTATAGAAAGAAAAAAAGAAGAAATAACGTTAATTCCCACGCACGGTAGAAACCCCCTCTGATCTCTCTGTACTAAGTACCTACTCGAGATTCTTTAAGGATGTCTGTGGTAGGTAGTCAGAGGTAAGTTCAGCTCTTATAGCACAATTAAAATGTCAAAAACGACGCCAAAATTGTCATTGCTATCGTGCTTTCATTTTTTTGTTTTAAGTAACGTATTCCGGATTTGTAAGAAGATGCCCTTGTATTCATTGTTCGGGTCTGTTCGGGCCTGTTTGGACTGAGCTCACAATACATAAATATAATTAGGCAAACAAGCTATCGAGCACACGGTTATCCCTCTTGTTTTGGCACGTACTTTTTTTAGAAGTAATAAGGAAGGTATTTCAAAAGTTTCTGCCCTAAATGGACGCGGCGTGGGTTGAGATTTGTACGAAATTAGGTTCACGCGGATGAAGTCTCGTTTTTCCATTAGTATTTTATACATATTTTATAAAAATCTTTGTTGCACATTTTTGGGTTAAATTTCGAGGATACCTTTAAGTATATCCTTGCCCACTGATATCAAAGTCAAAGGGTCAAAGGGTCAAATTTAGGGACACTTTTGAATGAATCCTTTAAGGGGTTCAGTTTCAATAAATTCCTTTCTTAGTACATCCCTAGGTACCAAATTCAAAAAGCATTTATTTAGGGATCAATTTGAATGCACCCTAAGACTGCGCACCAAGTCAAATATATACCCTGAATTCAAGAAATTTCAAGTCTTGACGACCAATAGCTTAGGTTGTGCGTTGTCAAAATATAAGTCAGTCAGTATAAAATTCTTATAAGTGTAATAAAGATTTTTATGCAAGCGAAGTCACGCGATATTTCACTAGTATTATTATATTTCATCGAGTTGATGTTACACTGTTTCTGTAGAACTCTGCAACGATCCAGATGGTTTGATAACAATATTAAGCTTAATGCCAATTTGGTTCGGGTAAAATATGCCTTCGTTTTAAACGAAATGAAGGGCCGTCTTTATTAAATGTTTGATGGAAAATGTTGGCGGAGTTCACTGTATTTAAGCTCTTGATTATCAAACAGTACGAAGGAGAATTTAATTGAAAATAATGATTCAAAGCCAGACTTGCAACGCTTGGTAAACAGGTGGGGAATACTACCACCATGCCTTTTTTTTAATTCTATTTGCTGAAGGAACAAGCACATGGACCTGATCTGAAGTGATTAAAATCACCTATAACAAAGCATTGTCTCGTATTTCACGTTCGTAAGAGGCGTGCCCTACAGCACTCCTCTGCGTCCATTAACCTGAGGTATACAGGCGCTAATCTTCATGTGCCTGTAATTTCACCGGCACCCAACCCTTCAAACTGGAATACATCAAGCTGCTTGACATAATTTTAAGTAAAGAAATAATTATAGTGGTAGTACTTCCCCGGACAAACCCCTCACTAACTTCTCACTAAGAGCTCACAACTACTTATTATCTCTCATAATATAATTATCATCATCATAGACGTAGCATCAGCTACGTCTATGATGATGATAATTATTAGTAGTGATATTGATAGTGATGATGTGTATTAGTGATAGTGATGATGTTACGTCTATGTGGAGGGAATGGAGGGAGGCTTTTGCCCAGCAGTAGGACACGGAGGACTGGTAATAAATAAACAAATAATTTTTGTAATAGTTTACAATTATCAAATTACCAAGCAAGCCTCATTACAAACACCTCACGGTTACAAAAAAACAAACATTATAATAAAAACCAAAACGAACTTGTTATCTCTGTATTATATTGAAAAAAAGAATCAGGGAATTTGGTGTAAATCTTTGTACAGCTGAGGGTTTGACGGCTCCCGCGGGAACTCCTTCCTCCACAGCGCTGGTAATTGCTAGCTATCAGCCTTTTTATACTTTAATACCACTCGCAACAGTAAATTCTCGTTTTTTGATTTAGCTCTGTTTTGGCATGTTCAATCAACTTTAGACAGAGATTCGTTTATTACATTGTATACAATATACAAAACATGATATGAAATATATTATACAAGTAGCATTATTATTATTTTTATTTTTATTAACCACGATACCATTAGTATAAGTTACTTGTAAAATCTCCACTTGCTAAAGTCGTATAAATTGTATAGCATGAAGTCAATAGAAGCTTTCAAGTACATCTTTTTTTTTTTTTTGTGGCATCTGTCGTCTTGCGGACAATTTTGCCAATGTCAAGTGGGTTGAATGAATTCTTTTTAGTCAAGTTGAGTCGGTAAAAAAAGTAAAGTCAGCCGTCATCGGTTTTGAAGAAAAAGATGGCATTTTTCTTCAAAACCAAAGGGAAACATTTTCGTTCAAATCAGGACCGCCTCATAACACACTTTTATTTCAATTGTTCACACTTGTGCTAAAACCTCAAGTAATTATGGTTAAAATACCACCAAAACTACCCATCAGAACTTAAAATAACACTAGAAAAACAATTAAAATGAAAATACAATGTTGCTTCCAAAGATGACAGAAAACGAATCCAAGTACATCTTTTACACGCAACATGCCCGAAGCCTTCAGCTGTCACCAGTTGACACTTATCGATGTCAAGCGGACAGTAATCGATTGTCGTGACTTTTATCGATTCCTTCTCGATTTCAATTGAACTTTGACATAGAAGAAAGTAAAAGAAAAGAAAGAAACAGTTCACGACTTTAATCTCTTGGCATATGTAATAAATATAAATTACTGTTTTTATTACATTGTACTAAAATATCTAAGGGAATATCTAGCGCGCCTGGGGATTGTTGTGGGGAGTTGTGATGCTATTTCTTTCTTTTCTAATTTGTTGATGGTATTTAGATGACCGATGTGGCATGGCTGGCGAATGTTTGCCTGCGACGCAGGAGGTTGCGGGTTCAATTTCTGCCTTAGGATAAATGTTTGTACGATCTGCAAATATTTATGTTGGGTGTTTTAAATGTATAATTAAAAATATCTATGCATATAATGTATTGTTTTCTATCTGTTGTATATCTGTAAGCTAGTACCCATAACACAAGCTATGCTTAACTTGGGGCTAGATTATGCTGTGTGGATTCTCCAGCATTATTAATATATTATTATTTATATTTTCTGAAAATTCCTAATAAATTTTTTATTTGTTTCAGATTTACGGATTTCAGGATACGGTTTGAAACATTCAAGGTATGTTTAATGTTTATTAGTTTGATTTTAAAGTGGTTTAAATATATCCAAATAATATTATAAATGCAAAACTACTCTCTAATAACTGAACTGATGTGTGTGAACCTGTGTCTGCAATAAAAATCTATTATTATTATTATATTCCAGTGTATAACTCTTAATTGTATTCAAGTTAATTAATTTCAAGTTGTAATTCACTGAGTTATAGAGTCTAATCAAGTGTTTCATTACATTAAAATACAGAACCAAAAGGAACTTTCAAGAAATTCATGATAAAACCATCTGGTTTCAAATTCTGAGAATTACGTCTGAGTTTACCAAACCAGCGTTGGTAAAATCTACTTACATCCAGAACTTAGTACCGCACGTGTTCAGAACTATAATAGGAGCACATTGTTACCGGGGCTAGTCTCCATGCAGGGGGTAGAAAGAATCTTTTTACCCTAGGGATGTATCTACCTTTTTTTTATCGTCATTATGCTATTCTTTGGTTTCAATCTCACCTGATGTAAAGCGACGATGAAGCAGGACGTCTAGAAGACACCTATTCACTCTTGCCTTAAAGAGATTCATATTTTAAGTTTAAACTTTTGTATCAATTACGATTTTTATTTTCTTTTTGTATAATACCAGTAATTAATACTAACTTCAATCAATGATACCCAATCGAAGTTAGTATTAATTACTGGTATTATATCAGGCCTCAGGCCTCATATGTCTCAGATGGTAAGTCCACTACACACAACCACAGTCCTATTGTTCGGTTGAAATAGTTTGTTCACTCCAAAAACGAGATTGTGAATTTATTTTTCAATTTTGGTATAGAATATCGACATCTCTGCTAGCGGTGCAAACGTGTTATAGTGATGTGCCGTAGAAAATACCTAGTACATCTAAAGTATTTATAAAGTGTGTGATACTATAACGTATGTAAGTTTTTGGAAACAAATGAATAAGAAAACACCGGTTTATAGCTTAAGAAAACAAAAAACATGATAGCCTGGTACTATTTATAAGAACGTGGGTATAAGATAAGACAGTACCTTTATCTTTTATTAATTTTTGATACCGTTGCCATCTAACTATTGACAATTTATTGACTTGTCGGTAAAGTAAATAATAATATTTTTAGAGATATTGTACACGGCATCATCTAGTCCCAAACTAAACATACCTTGTACGGAACCAGACAGCTAATACAATACTTATGCATATAAGTTTTTTGTTAATACCTACATACTTTGATTACAATATTACACCCAGACAAAAACAAACATCCATATTCATCACACAAATGTTTGTCTTCGGTGGGAATTAAACCTGCACTCTGCAGAAGGCAGAACTTAAACTAACATAGCTGTAAGGCCAGCCAATCACACAAGAAAATTATAACGTACACAAGTATTTGTATTTACAAAATACTAGATGGATCTTTGTCTTGACTCACTGAATTCTTGACTTGCATGTAGACAACGTACAGCCTGAACCACTGGTTTTAAAACTTTAAGGTATATTTGTTTTGGTGTGTAAAAGTGCACTAAGAATTTTGACACGTGAAAAAGAGCAACGGAGTAAGTTTTCTTAAAAACAAGTTTATGCAATCCAAATCAAGCGCATTCCTCAAAATAAAAATAAAAATGAAACTTTTAAATCCACTACTTTTATTATTCCATCTATCGATATAATATCGATAAGCAACGCATCACTAAACCTGCAGCAGAGGCAAGCAAATTTTTTAGTTGGGACCTATTGTTTTTACTAAAAATATTCATTTTTGGTGTTGTCATATCTCGCTCTGAATCGGCAGCGTGATGCAAACATAGATTGCTCGATAGCCAGCTTTTAAAAATAGTTTAAAATGTTCACTTGTGCATGAACATTTTTAGATTAGTGCGCCATTTACACGATTTTCCCGAGAGATACGATTATCGATGAAATAAAAAAGAGTTTTCGTTCACCGTGGATTAGTCTGTTCCGCACGGATCGCCATGCCTCACAACATTAAACCCACTAGACTGAGAGAACAGTGTTGGTTTCGGATAGTTTACTTCATCTTAAATTATTTCTCAGCCATTAGAACAAATAAGGTTGTGTTTGACGATGTATACAATAAATCACTTACAATACTTTCATATAGGAGAGGCCTATGTCATACAGTGGGATTCTACAAACCATTGTTATCGGTGATGATGATGATGAAGCTGATTTTTAGTGTCTGGGACAAGATTTTAGACAATTTTTTACCCAACACCTATTCCATCCTCGCAGCTTAGTCGGCCTAATCCACAGGAAAAACATGGTCAATACGGGCGGAGCTGACTTAGTCGCAGGTTTTCTCACGATGTTTTTCTTTACCATTAAAGAACACTGGCATAACGCACATACCTACTTTTTCGAACAGAAAAATCCATTGGTGCACGACTGAATCGGAACCCACGATCTTAAGATTAGAAGGCAGGTTCTGTTCTGTTCAAAAAATCCATAAACATAAAAATAATAATGCTGGACAATCCACACAGTATCATCTAGCCCCAAGCTAAGCAGACCTTGTGGTATGGGTACTAGATGACTGATATATTTAATACTATACATTACGTACATAAATATTTTTTATTATACATAGAAAACACCCAGAACACCCGAAATAAATATTTGCAGTTCGTACAAATATTTATCCCAAGGCGGGAATCGAACCCGCAACCTCCTGTGTCGCAGGCGGACATTCACCCGCCGCGCCACATCGGTCGTCATTATCGTAACGCCTAGTAAAAATACGGTTGATATTGAACTCATACTTTTTCAAAGTCGGTTAGCAAATATCAGAGGGCTGCAAATCGTATCAGTGACGCCCGATTTGCGACGCCAGGCACGCTGCCGGGTTTCAAATGTCAATTTCTGCGATACTGCTTGTATTTCAATGTTTAGATTTTCGCAAAGCATTTTTGATGCATGATAGTTTTTTCTACACTAAAATTTGTGATAC
Organism: Electrophaes corylata; assembly: GCA_947095575.1. Taxonomy (NCBI): domain Eukaryota; kingdom Metazoa; phylum Arthropoda; class Insecta; order Lepidoptera; family Geometridae; genus Electrophaes; species Electrophaes corylata. Next base: position 5,744,869 of record OX352720.1, read on the forward strand.
AAAACATGCTCTCTTCAATGATTATGTTTTTACTACATGTTATGTATAGTGTTATTGATTAACTAGTGGTCCGTCATTGCTTTGCACGGGTTTTAGTAAGGATCCCAATTTTTTTTGATAATGTAATATAGCCTATGTCACCCGGAGATAGTGTAGCTTCCCAACGGTGAAAGAATTTTTCAAAACGGTCCAGTATTTTCGGAGCCTATTCAATGCAAAAAGAAGTCGATATGTATAATATGTATTATGGATATGTATATGTAGCGTGGATCATCCCCCGAACCCTGAGCTCTTCTAGTACCAATGCTGTCAAAAACGACGACAAAATTGCCGTTGCTTGTTTTTTTTTAAACAATGTTATGTTTGTATTTGTTTGTGTGCTGTGCGGCCAAAATAAATATATTTTCTTTTCTTTCTGTATGTTGAACCTCGGGTACATATTTAGTAAGATAGTAAATAAGTATTTAAAGCAAGTGCTTTTCAAGTTATCTCGTTATTTGAAAGGTGAGTTCGCGGTGCTAAACTGATAGCGAGTAGACAATATTTATACGCGTTGCACGTCTTAGCCCTGTAGGGCAGAACAAACGCTTCAGTGAACATCGTGCCTTATTCAATCCAGCAATCGCATTACTAGCATAAAAATATTGTATGTGAACATGTCAAAATTCAAATAACGGCTTCAATTTTTCTCCGTAAAATAAATTGGAGATACGAAATAAATGAGCCGTCTCGAATAACATTATTACTCGCAGTATCGCCAAATGGAAAACTGAACATAGATTATTCGTTTCACTTGATCTTTTTCGGTCTGTTGTTCGTACTAGTATGTCACCATGTCTAGCGTTGAAATCAAATCAAATCAAATCAATTTATTGTTTGTGAATCCAGGTGTTAGGTACAGATATAAGATGGTAGGTAGATATATTTAAGATCTCCAGATCCTGCTACTTAGCTTACAAACATTTTTAAAATTATAAATCAGATTTATGGTGGAAATTATCATGCATGTCAAATAATTAATGGATTACGATTAAACTAAAAACTAAATTCAGATACATATCAAAATAATGTCAAGGGATATTCAAATTATCAAACAAACTACCTATTTAAATGTCAATCATTGTTTTACAGCATGTATATCATTGTCACATAAAAAATCATCTATTGTGTAATATGCTTTTCTTATTAAAATTTTATTGAACTCTTTTTTAAAATAATTTCTTGGCAAAATACGCAGTGAATGAGGTATTTTATTATAAATATTAGGTGCCATACAAAATACGCTTGAACGTAGCAAATGTGTGTGTTGATCAGCCCCCCAACCGTGAGCTCTAGTACGATTGCAAGTCTAGTAGTCAAAAACGATGCCAAAATTGCCGTTGCTTGATTTTTGTTCCGTTTTATACAATTTGCTGATGGAATAAGCAGATGGCCCACCTGATGTTAAGTGGTTACTATAACCTATAAAAAAGTATTGCATCATAGGTCACGTTCGTTAGGAACGTGCCCTGCGATGCACTACTCAGCGTCCATCGACCTGAGGCATACAGGTGTTAAGCTGGTTAAGGTGCTGCTTGGGGGTTAATATCGTGATGCTATTTCTTTCTTTAAAAAAGAGTTGTTTTAATCCAAATCAGTAGTTCATTAATCTCTCATAATTTTATCTAAAACTAAACGTAGTCGTAGAGACTAAAATTTCACGAATGGCGGCCACGAACCGCCACAAAGCGTAGAGATGCTATATTTTTATCAGGACTTCATCGGGTAAGAGGGCGAGAACGCAGTTCTACTTCTTGACCGATCGGACCTTCGGCTTTATATAATCGCAGGAAGTCCGTGGATGAAAAAGGCTCAAATGTTTTTCCTGGAAACGTATATTTGTGGACATTTGTGCACAACGTAATCTAGTCCCAAACTAAGCATAGCTTGATACATCAACGATTACATTTACTTTAACGATTACATCTTCGAGTGATATACGGACCACTGTTCACTGAGAACGTGTTTTATATTACAACAATTAACGTGTTTTATCTATACTTCTATACTATCTTTACTAATATTATAAAGAGGAAAGATTTGATTGTTTGTTTGTTTGCATTAAATAGGCTCAAAAACTACTGGGTCGATTTGAAAAATTCTTTTACCGTTGGGAAGCTACATTATCTCCGGGTGACATAGGTACACAACATCATCTAGTCCCAATCTGATTATAGCACGATTACATCTCCAAGTGATGAACGGACCACCGTTCACTGAAAACGTGTTTTATATTACAACAATTAACATGTTTTATGCATTATAAACAACAACACGTTAAGAAACGTTCTCAGTGTTCTGTGTGATAATGCAATTATCTCTTTGTTCCCGTAAATAGTTAAAAGGTAAATAGTTCTCGTAAAAAATACAAAAATAATAAAAACACTTCACTGAAACGAAAAACAAAATGGGTTACAGTAACGGTACACCAAGATAACTAAGAAATTACGATGATAGTTATAACAAAGGGCTTTTCAGACCTTCATATATTGTTTTATCTAAACACGATCTACAGTTTATTCTATCAAGATCTGATTATTTAATGTGTAGAAGGGAGATATAGTACAGGATACGTTTTATGAGCACAACCTTGAGCGATAAAGGCGATACACACGCAGCGGTTATATTTCGCTCTGCGGTATTTTTAGCTGTCTGTTTTTTAGTACTTTTTGTATTTTTCTAGTGGTGTTGTGTGGTGATAATTTCTAATTTAAAACTTTTCAAAACATAGCTAATTAGATATGTTTTATGTATTTACTATGTCTGAGCACTTTAAATTTGATTTAGAAATTGTAAAATACACAAACATCATAGAAAATTTATGCTATCGCGTTTTGTACCGTTTAAATAAATAAATAAACATTATATAGACTATATACACAGCATTATCTTGCCCCAAACCAAACAAGGCTTGTACTCGTACTATGGGAAAAAAATACCTAATATAATAATAATATACTTTTTGTAAATACATACTTGTAAAACCTAAACAGCCTCACGACTTTAGATATTCCCTGAGATCTCTTAATACCTAGTAATACCGACTTAAGATTATTTAAGAATGTCTATAGAGGGTAGTCAGAGGTAAATATTAGATTTGGCACGTACCCAGATTGTAGTAGCTTGTATTTCATACGTGACAGGTTGCAAGCCCATCGCCACTGGGAGAGTAGTAACTGGTTACCTCACAATGTTTTCCCGTCCTTGATGATAACCACCAGAAAGAGAAGGATTGGCAGAGTGGTAAATAAGAGATCTTGAAAAAGCATGCAGCGTTTACCGCATCGTGTGTTTTCTGCCTTATAAATTCGTTCTCAATAGCCCATTTAGATAAAATCAACACCGAACATTCTTTCTGCAGGATATTTTTTCTATTATATTTTGTAAATATAAGTGATACATGCGGAAGTGTGTATCGAGATATAAGATTACTTATAGTAATATTTACTGAATGTAGTTCAAAGGAAAATATATTTTGTACGTGAAATAGAGGCACGTACGTAATACACTGGTATATCGTTTATCTTTTTTATATGTTACTAGTGAAAACGCGTGTAACGGTTTACGCAAGGTTATTTTTTTTTAGATTTAGGTGGAATTTCAGGAATTTTTTAGTGCTACTTCACCAAGACAAATTGCATGTTTTATTCAAAATAAATAACTACTGATAAATAATCGTAATAGTAGAGCTCTTAGTGAAGGGCTCGTCCGCGGAAGTACTACTACCATGCCATTTCTGCCGCCATGCAGCGCAGCGTCTTCTAGTTTGAAAGGCGTGGGTGCCGGCTAAATTACAGGCACGTGAGGCTTAAAACCTGTATGCCTCAGGGTGATGGACGCAGAACAGTGTATTGTTAGGTACGTTCGTGGCCTGCAATGTTGCTATAGGCGATGGTAACCACTTAACATCAGGTGAGTCATGTGTTTGTCTTTAATTTAATTGTCAAAATTGGCCTCAAATGTTAATTTCAAAAAACACCATTTGGAGATTTTTGAGACCACCATTTGGAGACCTAGAATTTTACAATATTTCGTTGCCAGAATTGGCATTGGGCCTCACGTATTTTCCACATGTTTACCACACCATACAGTAGAAAAAATATAATTTATTTGGTTACATTGAAAAACATCCGTAGGCGTTCTCATTCCATCTCACTCTTGTTTAAGCACAAATATTTCTGCCTCTGTCTCTCTCTACCGAACCCCATCCTCTCGTAACAGTAAAACTTATTTAGTTAAAAAACTACTCCTATTACTGTCTCCACAACACCTTCTGTCACTAAATTTCACATCGACAAAGTTATATATCGTATTGTAAAAGCAATTTAACAAAAACTTTGAGAACTTTATACGGTGGAACAACCATTGAACCTTAAATTAAGTTAGGTATATTTATAGGTTCTTATACTAGAAAGTAAAGTGCGTGTGAAGTTTAGAAGTAAGATTTAAGATACCATTAGTCTGGTTTATACTAATTGGTTCGATATCGATTTGAAATCTGACTTCTGTGGCGTAAATGTATCGTGTTCCCATTTGAATTATAAAGTTGTGTAATAGTAGAGCCCTTAGCGAAGGATTCGACCGGAGAAGTACTACCACCATGCCTATTTCTACCGCCAAGCAGCTTGTTGTGTTTTCGTTTGAAGGGTGTGGATACCGATGTAATTACAGGCATTACCTCCCACCGACCTAATCTTAAGTGGTGTATTAGGAGCTGATGTTACTACAGACACATGAGGCTTAGCACTTGTATGCCTCAGGTTGATGGACGCAGTGTTACATTGTAGGGCACGTCTCTAATGAACATGACCTGTAAGACAATGCTTTGTCAGTTGATAGGTGATGGTAACCACTAAAATCAGGTGGGCCATCTTCTTATTCCATCAGCCAGTCTAATAAAAAAATTACATGATTATTAACTTGTAAAAGGATCATACATAAAAACGGTAAGAAGCAAGAAACTTCAGCTTTGCGTAAGTTTCTTGTCAAGAACAGGCAAGAACCTTACGGCTTAGTTTTTACCGTAATCTACTTACGGTACCTAAGTTTGGTCGCGAAAAATTGCCGCTTAGACACATCTAACTGTAAACGTTTCAAGATGATATTACTGAATAAATGCTTATTAACTTTGACTTTGAAGTAACGTGAATATAACTACATGATGAATATCGCATTTGGAACTAAACTAGCGGCCGCTAGCAGCTTCGCTCGCGTGGCAGTTTTTTCCCGTTCCCGTTATTTTTTTGGGATAAAAAGTAGTCTATATGTTAATCCAGGTTACAATCTATATTTATTTCATATTTCATCCAAATCGGTCCACTGGTTAGAGCGTGAAAGAGTAACAAACATCCATCCATCCATCCATCCATACTTACAAACTGTCGCGATTATAATATTAGTATGATGGTGTAGCCAAAACCCCAACTTATTATTTTCTGTACTATAGAGAATGTCATAAAGCATAAAAGTAGAACTTAGTCAAATATCCTACAATATCCCACCAATCTACTTAAAACCAATAAATCCCGGCAGCAATCAGAAACAATACTTAAATATGAATGGTTAAAGTGGATTATCCAACCTATCCATTATCACTGATACGTTGACAAACGTTTAAACCTGATGCATATAAACCGTGACGCTTAAAACAGGGCATGTATCAAAGGAGGACGTGGCTTTGCGTACCACCTTTTGAATAAGCAGATGACCCATCTGACGTAAAGTTGCAACCGTTACCTATAACAAAGTATTGCTTTGCAGGTCAGATTCGTTAGGAACGTGCCTTACTCTGTACTGCTCTATGTTCATCAACCTAAAATACACAGGTGTTTAGCCTCATGTGCCTGTAATGTTTCTGACACCATACCTTTCAAACCGGATCACAGCAAGCTGCTTGGCGGTAGAAATAAGCATGGTGATAGTACTTCCTCGGACAAGCCCTTCACTAAGAGCTTTACTACTACAATAAGTAATGTTACTTCAAAAACCAGCCAATTGCGAGTCGGACTCGCCCACGAAGGGTTCCGTACCATTATCTATAATAAAAACGGCAAACAATCACGTTTGTTGTATGAGCGCTCCCTTAAATATTTATTTTAATCTGTTTTTTGGTATTTGTTGTTATGGCGGCAACAGAAATACATAATCTGTGAAATTTTCAGCGCTCTAACTATGGTTCATGAGATACAGCAGAGTCTTCGTAATAGGGTCCAATTTTACCCTTTGGGTACAGAACCCTAAAAATGCTGATGGCCGATTGGATTTCAGCATATACTCAGCTATAGACTTATATACGTATCATATCATTTAAAGTAAGTATAAATTGACATTGTAAGTAATTTTGTTAGATCTTAGATTCAATATTGTTTGACATTTACTCACTCTTAGTAGGACATAATGGAATATTTTATGTAAGCCTCAACACAATGAATATTGTATTTATACCTATGTTCAAGCGAATAAATTTGTGATATCTTAAAAAAAGGGAAAATGAGAAAATCAAGTTATTTAAAAAAAGATTATATCTTCGATTTGCAGAATAAGTTAGCATATAGTCCAACTTAAAAACTTAGTATGGGTTTCATAAAGCTGTCATCTCGACAACAGGTGTCGTTTTGAAGTTTATATGAAGTTGCGAGCGGTTTGTTTCTACATTTTACTCTATTTCATTTTACGTATACAATATACCGATGGAAACTAACGGGTATAGTTCATCTGCTGTTAAGTGACGCACGTTAGGAAGGTACCCTATAATGCACTGCTGTGTCCATCAACTATAAAACATAGGTTCAGGAGATAAGCTTCGGGTGTCTACGTACAGAATTTTTATTCAAATTATTTGGTCTACCAATAGTTTTTTTATACAACTTGCTGTTGGAACAAGCAGATAGCACACCTGGTGTTAAGTGGTTACCATCACCTATAACAAAGCATTGCCTCGTAGGTCACCTACAACTCATTATTACTCAGAGTCCATCAACTTGAAGCATACAGGTGTTAAGCCTTATGTGCCTGTAATTTCACCGGCACCCACACCCTTCAAACCGGAACACAGCAAGCTGCTTGGCAGCAGAAATAGTTGGAACAGTTATTATCAACCAACCAACCTAAACAGGAATACCAACTTCAAATACTGCAGCTAGCATCATGATTAAGTAAGAAGATTGTGCACTTGCAGTAGAGCGTTTACATGTGCCTATAAAAACGGTGTTACCTGAAAGAGTATGCCCATCGAAAATGTGCCCTTTGTACCATAATTAGGATTATTTCCGCATATTTCTCATTTTATCAAAAGATTTCCGCAATTAAGCAGCGTAAATTATTACAAAATAGCTCCATAATACTTACCAAATCTGATAACTGCTGTTCCAAATAGTTGTGGCGGTTCAAGTCCCGTAATAATATCTGCATAAACAAATGACACCAATCTACAATACTCCATACATTCCAACCAGGGATTCATAAGGAATATGTCCGGCTTTTATCTGTCCGGCTTTTATCCGTCTGACGTTTACAGAATTCGGTCAATAAAAAAGGTTTGGTTTTAAATTTCGTAGCATTACTAAATCCTTTTTATGTATGTGTACCTAGACTATTGATAAGGATTAAATGTTAACAAATCTATCACATTGCAAAGGCCTGTTTTGGGTATTATACAATAACGACAGAACCGCTCAAACCAATTTAAATTTAAATAAACTTTTGAATATATTTTATATTATGAAGAAATGCAATCCGGCGCCATCAAAGCACGGGTAGAATAATTTAAATTAGGTCATACGGCTATTTTGAAATATTTTTTTTCCGTCTATTTGAAGTTAATTCGCATCTCTAGTTTGAGTAGGGATCGTTCTCAGCAATGATCGGAATCTGCTCGGATCCCTATCTTCACAGATTAAAGGAAGGAATTTTTGCTGTCTCCCTCCCACACGCCTGTAATTTATATGAATCGTTTGAATACCTCAGATTGTTTATTATGAGGCCAATGAACTAGCGTGTAAGCATCGGTAGTATAAGGCCCTAAGGACAATGTATGAGAGCCCCCTTAAATATTTTTTTATTCTGTTTTTTAGTATTTGTTGTTATAGCGGCAACAGAAATAAATCTGTGAAAATTTCAGCTCTAATTATCACGGTTCATGAGATGCAGCCAGGTGACAAACGAATAGACAGACAGACATGCAGCGGAGTCTTAGTAATAGGGTCTCGTTTTACCCTTTGGGTACAGAACCCTAAAAACCCTCCAATCATACCCCATATGCTGTTACACCTACAGTATCCAACTTGTGTTCTAAGTCTTTCTAAGGTTTTTCACACAGGGTAGTTTTCGACCACAGGGTAGATCTTCTGTAGGTGTAATGAACGCTGGTAGTGGGGCATGCTTTGACGTCCACATACCAATAAAATGTTTTTTTTATACAATTTGCTTATGGAACCAGCATATGGCCCACCTGATGTTAAGTAGTTACCATAGCCTATAACAAAGCATTGCCTTGTAGGGCACGTTCCAACTAACGTGACCTCTGCGTGATACACTGCTCTGCGTTCATCAACCTGAGGCATACAGGTGTTAGGCCTCATGTGCCTGTAAATACACCGGCACCCACACCCTTCAAACCAGAACACAGCATGCTGCTTGGCGGCAGAAATAGGCATGGTGGTAGTACTTCCCCGGACGAGCTCTTCACTAAGAGCTCTATTACTACTAATATGTAGTAGTATGTAATGTAGTAGTACATATCTAGAAGACCCACAATAAAATTTCCTTACCATTCCAAGATACACTAATTTTACGGTCAGTAATAACTAAGAGTAATGTGCCCATATATTATATGACTTGCCTCTTTTTATGAAGGACCTTTGTGATGCTGGATTAAGAGTGAAAATAAAGATAGGTTCCCTAAACAAAGAATTAACAAATAAGCTGTTTTGACAGCCCTCACAGTTAATTATATTTATTTTTAATTTAAGGTATATTTGTTTTGGTGCGTAGAAGTATATTCAAAAAAGAATTCCCAAAATTCAACCCCTGAACGACTACACCGGGAGTAAAAGCTCGTATAAATATAACTACATGTAATTGCATTCATTTCGCTATTCTTTTATAAGTATACTAGCTGACCCGTGCCCTCTTCGTTGGACGGTACAAATCTTTACATTTTTCGGCTTTTCTGTACTTACAATGTGTATGTATTATACATATAAACCTTCCTCTTGAAATATTCTATCTATCACTGAAAAGTACATCAACATCGTTCAGTAGTTTAAAAGATCTAAGCGAACAGACAGCGGAAGCGACTTCATTTTATACTATGCAAAGAAGTATGGCGATAAGTGTATAGAAAATACTCGTCTACAGTCCATTTGATAGCTTTCAATAAAATAGGGGTTAACAGATTTATTTCCCTTCGATTCATATCCCCTTTAATACATCTGATTGATAGGTGACACAAATGGAGGGTGATATAAAATAATATAGGTTAGACAGTTACGAGCAGAGGTAGAGATAAACCTTCCTCCGTGACATAAAACTCAAGGTTTTGATCCGTAGAGCTGTATGCAGGAACCTATAGCTTCTCAATGTTCACTTATAATAAAGGATTACCTCGCATGTAACAATTGTTAGAAACGTGCCCTACGTCCTTTAACCTGAGGTATACGACGCATGTGCGAGTAAGACTTACGCCCCAAGGGTTCATACTATTATCATCGCTTGCAATAACCTCCGATCCATAAATTATTTTGAAACTTTTGGCTAGGCCATTGACCGTAAAGCCAGTTTAAGTTTTCAACACTGTCTCCTACAAACGTCTTTAGTATTCATATCATAACGCTTCTTTAGTATTCATATAAATTATAAGAACCTTTGTGCTGACTGACTGACTGACTGACATACAGACATTGGCACAGGCTAAACCGTTGGTGATATACTATAAAACAAATTAAACACCTGAACAGGTACAGCAGGATTGAAGTTTGTATGAAAATAACATCACGCGTATCGCTAGTTTAGAATAAAAAAAAGATCTTAGCGGACAGACAGACGGACAACAAAGTTCCAATTTTTGTTTTGACGCACAGAGCTCTAAAAAGAAAAGGCCTGTCAGTTAATAATAAAAGTTGTAAGACCACTTATAGAAAGTCAAACTGACATATAACTGACATGAAATTTTGATGAGAAGCCGGCACCGTGATGCGTCGACGTCTTCGCAAATAAATCTTTATATTCTTCCTTCATAAACATTGTATGAGAACTTTGTTATGGTTATCTACATGGTACAATCAGCAGAAAATTGACAATAGAATTTCTTTTTATTTAAAAATATTTTTGTAAAATAAAGTTTTTTTTTGATTATGACCTTTTTTGCTTTCATTGCCCAAATTTGCACAAAGAGCTTTAATATTGTTATAAAATAAAAGGTATAAGTGGTGTGGACATGTCATGAGAAGGGAAGAATGTCATTTAACGAGAAAAGTGTTAGATATGAATGAGGATGGATATGCGAGTAGAGGTAGGCCAAAGAAAAGATGGATAGATTGTGTGAGATATGGGTAAGAAAGGAGTGACTACAGAGATGACGGATGATAGAGGCAAATGGAGGGAAAAAACCTGTTGTGCCGACCCCACGTAAAGTGGGGTAAGGGCAGGAAATTGTTTTGCAAGTAATTTTAAGATAAATTTAATGAATCTAGAAATAATATAATTGAAATCATAAAAAAATGTTTGTCGTCGACTGTACCACTAGTCTCCGGTTGTAAATCTAGGAAGGTTCAAACTTTTTCCATTGCATTCGCTTCGTATTTGGTAGATTTAAAGTTCGATGAAATGTATAATAACACTGCAGACTGAGTATACCATCACCTCAATATATCCGTAATTTTAAACGCAACCAATTCCTTTTATTGTGCTTTTTGTTTCTTGGTTATTTTTTTCAGGGTTCCGTACATAGTAACGGGCCACTTGGCCGGTTTTTTTATCAGAAGTGATGGAACTAGCTAGTTTGAAAGTGTGTAAAGGGTTATAGAATTTCGATGTTCATTGTACAGAACCCTAAAAATCTGGTTCACGGACTCGAACATTAAAAATAAACCTTAAATTCAGAAATCTATATCAGCCTCAGGCTACTCACAAACGAATCCTTCGCCGACGAAAAAATTAAAAAGTTTATTTCAAAAAAGGAACTCAAAAGTTCACTATCAAATAGAGTAAGGTGAAGCTCGTTAGTGGCGTCGGCATTTTTAATTATACGGAAGTGAGAGTTTGCGCGGTTAAATCAACTTTTTTTAATAAATCAGGAAGGCGTCTGGCCTGTGAGAAAATCACGAAGTTGGGCGGTATTTCCGTAGTAGGCGGATAACCGTTGATTACCGGCTGTCTACCGGTCATAGATACTGTACTTACCACCGTATCTATTTCTGCCGCTAGTGATGATGCTCGCATTGCTGTGTTCCGGTTTGAAGGGTGTGGGTGCCGGTGAAAGTACAGGCACATGAAGCTTAACACCTGATAGGTTGATGGACGTAGAGCAGTGCATCGTAGGGCACGTATCTAACGTACGCGACCTACAAATGAAAAATCTATTTTGGGGTATGTACCTACTCAATGCCATAATATGGACAATTTAGACATCCTAAAAAAAATTGGGTCGGTACAACTTGGTACTAAGAGATGAGAGGTATATCCAATCTCCCTGGGGATGAAACTCGTGAAGTTATTTAGTAATACTTCTAATGCGACTTCCAACAAGGTTGCGTTAAACGTTTAACACTACCATGGAGGGGGTATGAAAGCAATGTTCTCTCTCTTTTTCTCTCATAGCCAGTTACGTTTCGTATATTAAAGAAGTTTTACTTCAGTCGTGTGGTCTAAAGTACACTCGTTTTTTTTGGCTTTAAGCTACTATTTCTGTAGCTAAAGTAAATTAATAAATAATCAGATGGGCCTACCTGTTCTATCCGCAAAAAGTATAAAAAATTAAACAAATATAAAACAATATTTGTGGACATTTTTTTGCACAGCATCGTCTAGCCCCCAACTAAGCATAGCTTGTACTATGGGATTCAGATGTCTGATAGAATACATATATACAATTTTTTTGGTACAAAATCTCTCGAACTCGAACCCACAACCACAAGAGGCAAAGCTACTACTGAGCTATAAGGTCAGACAAAATAAAGGTTATTTAGTCCTTCTATTGAGTTCTTATTTATCCTGTAAATACCAGCCAGTCAAAATAAAGGTTCTTTAGTCCTTATATCAAGTTTCTTCTTATTTGTCCTGTAGGTTCCAGCCTCAAACAGAGTTTCTGCTTTGTCTGTGAATGCGCCCAAGACTGCTCTACTGTGAACCACTATTTCAATATTACTTCCTTTTCGCTCAGGTATGCAATATAGAAATGGCTCGGTTTTAGCTGCTTAGAAATGCATGTATTCGTTCGCGATTTTATTTTACAACTTGAATAATAAACTTAGGGGCTACACTACTCTATTTCAAAGATTCATCGTCTAGAACTATTGATTTTTTAGGGTTCCGTACCCAAAGAGTAAAACCGGACCCTGTTACTATGACTCCGCTGTCTGTCTGTCTGTCTGACCGTCTGTCACTAGGTTATATCTCATGAACCGTGATAGTTAGAGAGTTGAAAGTGGTTTACATTTTTTAAATATTTATGAATTACCTGTTTGATTTAAAACATTAAAACCCCCATGGGATTCTTAACAGCCCCCTGTTCGATTTGATTTTATACTTACCTAAATCAGTTCTTATTTTTTAACAACAACCATACCATAAGTCCCATAAGCGCAGCGGTAAACGCATCTTTCTGACTCTGGCAATCATGTTTTAAAATTATTTACCGTTCAGCAATTTGCTACAGCATTCCCGTTGGTGTAACCTTGAAACATTAAGCACATTAGACAGAAAAGTTTAATTTTACATAAAAGAACCCTCCAACAGACCAACGGAATTACACCACACGAGTAAGCACGCACATTCCTGTAAAGGAGGGCTTAACAAAAATTCATTTGAATGTAAAAAACTCGGTCCTAATTTCGAAATCGTGTCGCTAACAGATTATCTCGGATTTTCCACTCCTTTGAGGCCTGTCAAGTTAGGTTGCTGTCCCACGAAGATATGTGATTTTGTCTTACTTACGTTATAAATCCGATAATTTTGATGTTTATGACTTTTGTCTTGCCGGAGAGGCTAAAATGATTTGAATAAAGGAATTCGGTTTCTGTCATATTTGGGAGTAATATAGTTTTTTTATTTGAATAAAAAAGTGTCAAAGTAAGTTTAAGTCAGAGTGTTAATTTATGCTCTGTTGCATAATTTATGGTGAAATTTTGACTAACATTACTTGAGGTCTAAGCGCAAATAAATGTGGCATTTAAAAAAATGATTTCATAATTAATTGATTGTGAAGTCCATTGTAAAATGGAAAAATAGACGATTAAATATTATAGTACACAGGTACGAGTGACAGTGTCCAAAATGTGCTAGCGTGTTAATCGTCATTCATGACATAAATTTGAACGTTGCCACCTAGACTGTATATTAGTATCATACAGATGATATTATAATAGACAGTTTAAAAATAAAGAAACTGGGCCTTGGGTACTTTCCTCTGCTTAAGTGCGTTTGAGATTCAATAAAGTGTAGCGACAAAGGGGAATTTTTCAGGTTTTATTTATCGATAAAAGCCAAAAATATCGTGAAGCCTCGTACAAACTTCTGGTAAGAAGCTTAGTGATTGTGATCCGAGCTCGCGCGTACGAATTTACACTTTTTATTCGAAATTTTAGATTTTTGAATTGTAAGCGCTTTTTAGCATCGCAAGAGCTTTTAGAGGATAAAGGTTTTCTATTGTCTGAGTGGCGATTAGTCTTGTTTTATATAATGTTAAAACTTTTCAATGTTCTTTATTTATTTTTAAAACGAATCTAATGGTCTTTTTTACTACCAACATAGGTCTGACTTCTGCGCTGTAGGTCAAAGTCAAAGTTAACAACAACTTGTCACATAACCCAACACAACTTTCTATAGATGCATAGTATATAGGTACCTATTATATTCATCCTTGTTTGACCTACCTATACTCGTCCTATATTATACTATATCTAGATAGTAAGTAGATAGTGTCTATAAAATAGATTACATTTGATATTAATTTAGTTATTTGTTGCGTTTTAAGTTTCGTAATTTGTGTCAATATAATTAAAATCCACATTAAGACCTTGGTAAACCAAGTAAACATAATTAATAGTTATAAAATATGCCTAAATAAATATTAAAACGGGTTTTCAAACTGTACTATCTATCCTAAAACTATAAACAAAGCTCTTCCTGTGGGAACCAGATGTTTGTAGTTGGTATAATATATCTATTTACCCCTTATAAGAATCTTTGTACTGACAGACTCATATATAGACAACGTACGCCTTTACCACTAATTGTAGAGACTTGAAATTTGCAGAGTATATCTGTCTTTTTTTTGGGTATACCTAAAAAAATGTTTTGAAATTCCACCCTTAATCAGGGGTACAGCTGAGGTTAGAATTTGTTTGAAAATTGCTTCATACGAACAAAGTTGTACGCGTTTCCAATAGTATGTAAAAATAAATAAAAAAAGTTAATCAATTACAATCAAAAATAATTACATGTTTATAACAAAACCGGTAAAAATCGAACCCACGACCCAAAGCGCAGCGAGCAAGACTACCAACAGCGCTGTAAAACTACCCAGTTTACATGATCAAAATGCTTTTGATCATGGAAATATGTATAAGTACCCATTCCCTACTCCCAGTGCCCCCAATAAATGTGTCTTTATTCCTGTCCTCCTTTTGAATTTGGAACATTCGTAATTAACTGATTTATTGGGATACAATTTCGTACTTTATTTTTTTGTGCGTAACGTACTCGTAAATCCACAATGAACAATACACCCTTTTTGCTGTTAAATGGATCATATTTTACCCTATAGGTTTATTTCTTATTGTTTTCTGCTTTTATATCATTTTAATGGGGTTTCTGGATTGTTTTTATATTATTATATAGCATCCGTTTGCAGCTTCGTTTGCAAAGTAGCAGAAATTTATATCATCAATATTTAAGTCGTTCGTTATTTTACCCTCTAGAACTTTTTCAGTATAAAAAGTAGTCCATACGCTTTTTGAGGTTAAAGACTATTATCTTTTCCGAGTTTTATCAAAATCTGTTCTTCTATTACGTCATAAACATCACTGAGCCAAATACAAACATGATGATTACTATGAAGGTTCTCACCTACATCAGGCTGGTGAACGCAGAGCAGTGCATCGTAGTAGGCAACGCTTTGCTATAGATGATTGTTACCACTTAACATCAGGTAGGCCAATGCTTATTCCAAATAGTAAAAAAAAACAAATGTATTAGTTATGTTGAAAAAGATTACCGATGAAATAAATGAAGCTACTACAGCAGTTTTACTTGCAGCTTGTTAAAAATGTGCTTTTAAAACAAAAACCTTAATAACGCTCGTATTTTTACACTAAAATTGTATGCAGTTCGATATTGAACAATAAAAAAGGCTTGCTACCGTCAAACTGTGGATTCCAACTTTCCAAGTTTGGTCTAGGGACACAGTCTACACAAGCTCAGCTAACTCACTATTATCACAACACACAATACATTGCTTTTTCATTTTAGTAAAATAATCTTTTATTGGGGACATGGCCGTTGAAACCACAGATAAAATAATACACCCGGAATACTTGTAGATCGTACAAATATTTATCTCAAGGCAGGAATCGAACACCTGCGTCACTGGCGGACATTCGCCTGCCGCGCCACATCAGTCGTCATAGGAAATTTCGTCCCACTGCAGTGGAACGAAATAGGCTAAGATAAAAAAAGTTAGTGTGCATACCAAAATACACTGTTATTTCGATTTAATAATAAACTTTATGAGATACTTTACAAAACATTACATTAACACTATCTTACAAGAACAAACACTGTTTGTTGAAAAAGTTAATCACAGTATGAATATAACAAACATAATAGTTAAAAAAAAAACATTCTAATAATATAATAATAACAATGCTGGTAAATCCATCCATCTAGCCCCCAGCTAAGCAGAGCTTGTGTTATGGGTACTAGATGACTGATATACTTAATACTATGCATTACATACATAGATTTATACGAAAAAACAGTTGCCAGGCTCTTTAAAACAAAAAAATAGTCTTATATATCTTGTAACAAAATATTTTTTACAACACCACTAATATTATAGAAAAAACACTTATATTGTTGGCAATGGAATACATAAAATTTATTTGCATTTGGAAACAACATATTTTAATAACTTTTTTTTTATTTAATAAGTATTATATTAATTTACAAAGAAAATTATAGCTAATACAGGTATTTATAATTGATATGTACATAATACTAATAATAACAAATATAAAGTGAGTATACTGGAATGTAACATTACCTGTACAAACGCAGGCAAGCGAGGACTTATTGTGTTGTAACACGAAAGTTCAACTCGTGAATGAACAAACTGGTTTGAAGGGAATTTGAATTATTTGGATAAGAGCATGTATGTTGGATCATGCAGTACAATTTGTTAAATTTGTTGTTGTTGAAATAATGGCATAGTAGTGAACAAGTTTGTCAAAACGTTTAGTCAATGTAAATTAATTTAGGGAGTTCGCGTAGCACTATACGTAGTGCTACGAAGTGCTACGGCACTTCGTAGCATTTCGTAGCAATTCGCAGGGCTCTACGAACTTTCAAATCTGACATGAATAAAAACTATAGTTTGGTGATGGAGTTTCTTGACTTCTATGAAGTAATAATAATACAATAATAATAATAATGCTGGACAATCCACACAGCATCATCTAGCCCCAAGCTAAGCAGAGCTTGTGTTATGGGTACTAGATGACTGATATACTTAATACAATACATAACATATATAGATATTTTTTTATTATACATAGAAAACACCCAGAACACCCGGAATAAATATTTGTAGATCGTACAAACATTTATCCCAAGGCGGGAATCGAACCCGCAACCTCTTGTATCGCAAGCGGACATTCGCCCGTTGCGCCACATCGGTCGTCAGTATAATAGCCGAAGTAGGAAAGTCCCCAGTAGTGAGCTTGAAACGAATATAGCAACTTTAAAAAAGATACTAAACAAATTGGGCAAGCTAAAATTGTTTAAATTATTTGTTATTAATTAGTAATAGTAGAGCTCTTAGTGAAGGGCTCGCTTGGGCAAGTACTACCACCATGCCTACTTCTGCCGCCAAGCAGCTTGCTGTGTTCTAGTTTTACGCTCGTTGCAGTACCATTGAATGGCAATGTTGAGAATTTTTATTTTTATGCAACATATTGATCGAACAAGCTTCTAACACACCTGATGTTAAATCGTAGCCTTTTATACCCTCCACCATACACAGGGCATTGTCGCAGGTCATGTTTGTAGAAACGTGCTTCTACTAATCTAGAGACTGATGATGATTATGAATTTTCTAGACAAGAATTTTCAGGTGACTTAGAAAAATTAAAAAAAAACCAGCACCTATCTAAATAATTATGTTGTGAGTGTAAACAAGAAAAAAATCAGAGCTACAAAATAGCGACTGAATTAATGCAATAAAATGCGGCACTCGCTGCATTTTAAGCAGACAGTCCACTCTCTTGTTTATTATTTACGAGCATTGTGAGACGAGATTCAAGTTTACGTTTGTTGTTGAAGCACTGAGACAAGTGTTGTTTAAACTTTGCTAGTGCTTTAGCCAAGTAGCGAGTATATTTCCGAACGTACTAGCATTCATTTGTATTGGGTTATGGTTGTCGAACGCGCTTTGCTAACTATAGCGTAACCGTTCTTGCAGAAATAAAATAGAGTAATAAAAATAATGCATTTCGTTTTATCCATAATTTTAGAAAACCTTCAAAGATGATACTGATCTTTCAAAATACTGAGGTGTTTTGGCCCTGTACGGCTTTTTATGAATCTTAAAGAGAAACTCTTAAATGGTTTGCGGTTGTGGTGATATGATAAGCTTGACAGTGCTGGTACCCATCCCATGCCTCTTGTATTATCCACGGGAAGTTTTTGCATACTACTTGTAGACGGAATAATCTTGCCACTATGCTACAAGATCTGTGGTGTGAGTCAGTAAAATTGATGATTGAACTGTATCATCAAACGAAGACATTTAGTTCTTGACTTTGTCAGCAGAATGTTTTTCGCTTATGGTGTCAACATTTTCTAACCATATTATTTTGTTGAATCAGAATCAGAAGCAGAATAATCTTTATTGTAAACTATTGAAAGTATTAGATGGTAGGAATATAATTGTTATAGTACAAACAGTTTGCCCTACTCGAGCGTACAAAGGAACAAATTAAATGTTTAAAACACTTTACATAGGTAATAAAAATTCTATGAGTTTAACAATATGTTGAGCATACTCAAGCTGACCATTAAAAAGAACTTGTCCTTTCTAAAATTTGACTAAAACACTAGCGTCGTCTAAACAAGCCTTAGTAACGGCCAACTTCTTGAATTGGTTTCGAGGTTTTAAATATTTTTATTCAGTCATTTCATCGGTCCAGTAATTTAATTGAATCGCTTTATCGCATTTGCATGCTTAGCATGCATGCAGCATGCTGTCACCGTCCCACTAGTCATTAACTGGCCGATACTCGCATTTTTGTCGAGTGATATGATTGGTCGCTGTCACAACATGACAAAATGATTTCAATTTATCACTGATTTTAACATGTGATATGATATCGGACTCATCTCTAGTTTCGACTGCTTTAACTTTAGTGGCGTGATAAAACATTCGTGTTTATACAGAATTTATCGCACAAACAGTTCTACTATTTTATTTGGCACTGCAATATCTAATTAAAATGGAGCGCCTTGGCCGTATTTTAAAGAATTAACTTGATTGCGAAGATATTTTACGGTTATTTGAGCTTTGTTGGAATGAACGTAACAACATTAACTTTCTTGCTCGATGAGGTTACGGGAGGTTGAGTATTTGTGTAAAAGGGTTGCAGAAAATACATTATTTTAATAATAGAAAAGGAAAACGTAGATTATTTTCTTGTTTATTCTGTTCATGTTTTGAGTTTCATCCAAAATAAAGGACACCATAATTTTATGCTATTAGAAAAAAGAAAACAGAAACTGTCTTACGATCTTAGTCCAAAAGAGAGTAGTCAGAAGTACGTCTAAATATTAAATTTGGCGCATACCTAACTTTTGCATAGTATTCTATACGTGGCGTTTCAGAACCCTATTTGGTTTCCTCACGATATTTTTTTTTACAAACACAATTTCCATGAATGTCTAATACAAAAAAACAGATACACAGAAACAAGGCAAGACACAAACAAAAACTAAATACTTACAAAGTAAAGTATTCCCAAACGGTGAAGGAAAATTCCAGTGCATTGTACACATAGAAATTCCATTGGCACACGATTTAATTTGAACTTATAATCTTAAGATCAGAAAGCAGGGTCGCTCCACTTCACTACCAGTGTTCTCATCATCATTATCATTCTAACCATTTAGTAGTGACGGCGCGTTTCGTGATTGAGTCATGAGCATCTAAGCACCAAAACTTTTGCAATACTACAAGTATCCTTAGGATAAAATAGATTTTTACATGTTCACTCAGCTTAGATGGATGATCATCTAATGGATGGATTAGGCACCAGAGACATCGTGGAAACTTGTATAATATTGAACTTTAAACTGATTGACTTAACAGCTCAGTTGGTAGTAGCTTTATCTTTTTCGTTTATAAGAACAAATATTTGTATGGGAAAAATTATTTTGATATATTGTATAATCTGTAATTCTTTTTGTAAATAAATGTATTTACTGATGGTTAATATTATATTTTACTACAAATTTCATTGATCAACTTTACAGACTAACTGTAACATGTGCGTTAAAAAATCACTTAGTTTGGTATTAAAAATTACGAGGATAAATTGATAAAGCAATACTTTTTAATTGAAAACGAAAGGCCTCCTCAAAAGCTCGACCCGTCTCTTTAAGTATCACTTTTCAAACGGTAGTTCTTTGGCTCTTAATTGAATTGAGAACCGATTTGGCTTAGAACCCCCATCTCTTCAAGTGATAGGCACTTTATTAAGAACGGTGAGTCAAAGAGTCAAAGCTTACTGGTATCACAGGGACCGTTTTGTATAGAGAGGGCGGGTTTTGTTCAAAAATAGATATTGGACAAGGTATTTTGACAACCGTCGCAGTTCCGCTAGTAGGTTATAGTTTCTGAGCTCTCTGTAAGTTGTGGGTTCGGTCCCCACCGAGAACAAACATTAGTGTGATGAACATAAATGTATTATTTATATAAGGGTATTATGTTATATCTGTGTACGTACCTATGTATGTATTTACAAAAAAAAGTATTTAAGTATGTTATCAGTGGTTTGTTTTCAAGAAAATAACTGATAGAATACTTACAACTTACAAGCTTTGCTTAGTTGGAACTAGATGGTGTTGTGTCAAATCTAGGTGTTTAGTTTTCAGGAGATACTGTTGGCCATCTCTTGGAGCTTTCCCTTAATACCCTCTTACAACACCCATAGGAGATGGAAGACTCTATTCTAAGCTGGGGCCGCTTGTTTTATCAGCTAGTTATACATATTGCTTGTAAATATATGTCTAAGTTGCTGAGTAAATTATTTGTAAAATTTGTGTTCACTTTTAACTCTTGGGATTTACAGCATAAGCATATGGCGTATTTTAGCGCGCAGATGACGCGCGTTTCACGAACGCGTATTTACGGCGCCGTAGATGCCGTTAGAAAGCCAAGCAGCGCAGCGTGTTCCGATTTGAAGGGTGTGGGTGCCAGTGTCATTACAGGCACGAGGAGCTTAACACTAGTGTGCCTCAGGTTGGTGTATATCAAAGAATCTCGTTTCATCTACGCGTCGTCAGCGCGCATAAAAAGCGCCGTATGCGTCAAAAGCCAATAATTTTATTTAAAGGATTCGAATAATTCGAATGATTTGAGATGTTTCAAAATATTTCGTTATTGTAAAATTTGAACTCCAACAACTATTATATTATTCACACAAATTGCGTTATCAGTACGACGCAATTACAAATACGAGAATTGAATCTGTATCACGAAACGAATTTATTAATTCTTAGAATGATATCTCTATGTAATGAATATCGAAGAAAGAATTTAATATATGCTATGTATATTTTTATGTAATGTTAAGTTTACATAGAGATAGTAACTAATAGAGTAACAGGCAAGTGAGTAAGTCCTTCCGCATGAGTTAGTTGACCGAGCGAGCGAAGCGTCTCAGGTTCAAGATTGGGCATAAATCCTTTTGTCCGTCTGTCTGTTCTCGTCTACAGGTTGCATTTATCAACCGATTCTGAACCGATGAAAGTAGCATACAAGTCCTATTTTGCTCATAAGCCTACATAGGTAAGCCAGGTCTACTATTTTCCAAGAACCTCTAGTACATAAAGATACATAGAAAACACTTAATTACACACCACATTACAATGAACTCAATAAAACGAATATAACAGAAATCACTAAGTGAAAAACAATAGGCTTATAGCTAAAAACGATCTCTTTCAGACAACCTTGGGAAGGAGAAGACACAGTATAGTTAGTAGCAGTAGAGATTTGAACTAGGTTTATATTATATGAATTAAAGTTATTTCAACATTCCAAAAATAATAAAACAAGTATTTAATCCGTGATCGTCGTATTGAAACGGGATTTTTTTGCTATTGCTTCAACTCCAAGGTTAAAACAACGACTTTTTATATGTTTTTTATGTGATTTGTTGATGGAACAAGCAGATGGTTCACCTGATGTTAAGTGCTACCAGTCAGTAAACTAAAATTATGTAGCCTTTTACTGATTCAGACTATCGTCTCCTGAGCAGCGACTACTAGCTCCAACTAGTTTGTACTAGCAAAAATGACAGTGGTGATGACTGGCGCTAGTAACTATCTCAGTGTCAATTGACCTTAAGCTCATGCCGAGTTCCTTTTTATTGTCGAATATAATGCTTTTTCACCGGTACAAGAATGAGGAAAATCGACTTAATTCATGAAATAATTACGCTTCGCTCCTTTATAATGTTATGAGTTCTTATAAATCTGTACAATATTAAATTTTAAATAACTTCAAGCTATACCTAACGCTCAACTGGGGTTCAAAAAAAGTTACAACTCAAACAAATAAATAAACATCGAAACGTATTGGTGAGGCACATGTCAAGCAGTGGACTTCTCTAGGTTTATGATGATGATGACTGATGTGCACTATAACCCTCCGGACAGACGTCACAGCTCAGTATGTAATAGCCCTGCCTTCTACGCTATGGGTGGATTGGGTTGTGGGTTCAATCCGCACCGAGAACAAACATTTATGTGATGAGAACGGAATAAACGACACTAGTTTCATGCTTACCTAAATAATTTCATAAATGTCTCTTTATTACATTTAATATGTATGGCTATTATATTGTATTCTTAGTATATATTTACAAAAAAAAGTATACAGGATATCCCAAAAAATAGTGTCAAGCGGATGTTTAGAGATAGAGCACCCCTTGGGGTTCCCGAATCACCCCCATGTATGTTCCGCGATTTTTCATGGTTTTTGTGTTATGAAAACCACGTTGTCCCCTATACAAGCTATGCTTAGATTGGGGTCAGATGATTTTGTATAAAAATGTCCATAAATATTTATTTATTTATTTATTACACCAGGTATACTGGTTCTATACTTTTTTTAACCCATATCAGTCATACTAGCTCTCACAAGACTACATTAGTCACCAAATCGTACCTATCTAGTAGATAAAAAGCTTTCCCTGGCGCCATCAATCCGCTAAGTGTACGTTATAAATGGATGACACAGCGTCACTATCTATCTTTGCAGTGAAAAATGGCGTCTGTTCGTCTCTGTGTACTCACGTGAACCTTGAAGGATGCAGTGTGTATGAAATTTGTTATAGTATTCACGTTATTGTGAAACTAGTGGAACCATAAATTCGCCCGCTTGAAGTTTATGAGTTTGTGAGGTAGGGGTAATCTCTGGACCTACTGAACCGATTTTAAAAATACTTTTACCAATAGAAAGCTACGTTATGTGTAAGTGACATAGACTAAATATTAACCCGAAAAATGAAAAGACTTTTTCGTGGTACTCGGATTTGTAAAGTAATTCGGAGAAAAAATGGTCGAATTCTTACGAACGCTGCTTTAACGATGAGAATTTGAGATCGAGATGATTGAATTCTACACAAAAGTTGTAAAACTTGGTAATGCCTACAAAAAAGTTAGCGATAGCATATGTGTAACTTTTATATTTCAGCTACAGAAAGTAGTTTTTTATGTAAAAAAAAATAATTTAAACCGTTGGGTCATGTTTATTGGTCACCCATCAAAATGATAACCGCGCAGAATGTTGCTCATATAAGTTGAACGGCACTTACTAAATTACTCTCTTTTTTTTTCTTTATAACATAATGCAATTATTACTGAATGTATACAACAGAAATAGAACCGTTCTAAATCAGGTGCAATATCTTTCACTTCATTCTTATATGTACAAAAAATTATTTTGAATTAATTTTAGAAGATTAAGATTTTCTGAATAGATTTAATTCATTGGCTCACGTACTTTCTTTCACTTACTTTTCAAATTATGTAATTAAAAATATGAATGTAGTCTACATACTTAAATAAAATATATAAAGTCTAAAAGAAGTGATAAAAGTTTCAGTGGTGTGTAAATTAACTAAAAAAATGTTAGGGTTTACCACATCTCATCGCATATTTCAGCATTATATGGTGTACAAAACATGTTGAAACGTCATAGAATTGAAGAAAGGAATAGTATCAAGATTTTAATACCCAGGCACAGTAAATATCTCAGATCTTTTAGTAACCAGAGGTACGTCCAAATACTACATTTCAGTACATACATACCAGTTTGACAGTAGTTGGTATTCTATAAAAAGTCATCATGTCATGGACCGTTAAAGTCTCAAACCAGGTTTGAGTTTCAATTGAAGCAAGAGCATTCAATTCTATTCAATTATTTTAAATGAGTCTTATTGCTTGAGCAATAGAATCTGTAAAATAACGTGCGTTAATGTTGTAAATAATAGTAAAAAGCATTATAAAAGTTTAAATAAGAAGTGGCTGAAGCATGCATAAGACGTGCGACGTATAACAAATTGAGTACTGAAGAATGCGATGATGTCTGGACAGCTCTTAGGCGTTACTATGTGAAATTCTGTTGGAACTTGGTTTGAAAAATGATGCGGGCATTTTAATTTTAAATTGAAATTCGTTCGAAAAAGTTCCTCGAAGATTGATGCGTTTGAAGAACGAAGAAACTTTTAACTTTAAAGGTGCCTCAGATACATTATCCTTTGGGAATCAGCTTGTTCGATTTTAGCATAGTTGAGCTAATAGTGGACATGCAACTGGGTTTACAAAGAGAAATATGTTTAGGGTATTGTTTAACATATCTTAAATATATATAACTCAAAGGTGACTGACTGACTGACTGACTGACATAGTGATCTATCAACGCACAGCCCAAACCACTGGACAGATCGGGCTGAAATTTGGCATGCAGGTAGATGTTATGACGTAGGCATCCGCTAAGAAAGGATTTTTATTAATTCTATTTCTATTTCTTCCCCAAAGGGATAAAATAGGGGATGAAAGTTTGTGAACGGGAAAAAACTGCCACGCAGGTGAAGCTGCGAGCGGCCGCTAGTTGTAGATATAGTCGCCTAAATATCAGTAGAATCTCTGGGCATGGTTTGTGCGGAAGGATGTTATTTTGCAAACTTTGTTTTTCCTTCTTTTATTTTTCGTGAGTAATGGGGTCGTATTTTAGTAATTTTGTCTTCATTGGTCTCTCAAACTCAAAGTCGCGCATCGGCTTATGGAGAGAGCTATGCTGGGAGTTTTGCTGCGAGATAGAATCAAAAATGAGGAAACGTAGAAGAATTGACAAGGTCACCGACATAGCTTTCAGAATTAGTATGTTGAAGTGGCAATGGGCAGGCCATATAGCTCGTAGAACCACCAACCAGTGGGGAGTAAAGGTTCTCAAATGGCTACCACGAACCCAAGACAAAGCGTAGGTCCTCCAACCTGATGTACTGACAACATTGTTAGGACCGCGGGAAATAGATGGATGGAAAAGGCTCAGAATCGTTCTTCCTGCCGAGCTAAGATGTGCAACGCGAGCTATGTCGCGCTTGACACGAGATACTTTTTCTATTGATGGATATTTTAGAAATTATTGATAAAAGACCCACAAATAAGCTAAACATTAGCCTTGATTTGACAGAACGAGATAGATTTTTGGCACTGGCATGTTAGCACAGGAAGATATAAAAGATATCTCTATTTTGCACGAGTTAACCAATAGACAAAATTTTGTCGCGCTGCACATCTTAGCCGGGCTGGAAACATAATAAATAATAATAATAAATAATGCCGGACGATCCACACAGCATCATCTAGTCCCAAGCTAAGCAGAGCTTGTGTTATGGGTACTAGATGACTGATATACTTAATACAATACATTACATATATAGATATTTTTTATTATACATAGAAAACACCCAGAACACCCGGAATAAATATTTGCAGATCGTACAAACATTTATCCCAAGGCGGGAATCGTACCCGCAACCTCTGCGTCGCAGGCGGACATTCGCCCGCCGCGCCACATCGGTCGGACACATATGGAGGAGGCCTATGTCCAGCAGTGGACTTCTAGACTGTTGATGATGATGATGAGTTTAGTTCTGCGTATTTTCTGTGGATATGTAAATATCTTAAAAGCTTATTTAATTTAAGCAAGAATGTATATTATCATCCTCAATTATTTTCTTTCACGTACCGTGTTTGTACGTTGTTGTCGAGTCACACAATTCATTAATATTTGCAATCACATTTCGCGCAATGAATCGCGCCCTCGGGTCTCATCATAACACGACAACGAAGCCACAGTAAACCTGATTACCAGAACACTATGTCATGTGAAGGATTAAGGAAAGGTCTAATTGAAAAATGGGTCTATGTGAGTAAAAATATAATAGTGCAATTTTTTCATACTTTTGAAGGAACAAGTATATGAGCCAACTGATGCTAAATCAACGTGATCTACAATGCACTGCTCTGCGTCCATCAATCTACCCACAACCTTGAAACTGGAACACAGCACGCTGCTTGGTGGTAGAAATAGTACTTCCCCGGACGAGCCTTTACTAGGATGTTTGTTCTCAATCTGGGTATTACATTACGAAAAATATACATAGAACTAGCTGACCCGTGCCCACTTCGTTGGGCGGTAAACATTTTTACAAAGGTACTATGTAAAAATAAAGATGCACGGTGGCGCTAGTACATAAGTACTGATGATTGTAGTCATTATAAAATAACTGAAGTAGTACTAAGCGTCGCCAACAGATGGTGTTAATAGAGGGTATACGGCATAAAATAGCGGCCACTCGCAGATTGCGTGGCAGATTTTGCCCGTTCCCGTTATTTTTTCGGGATAAAAAATAGCCTATGTCTTATTGGTATATGTACCGTATATACATTCATATGCATGCAGTAAAAACCGGTTATTTTAATATTACAGACACTTCAATTTTTTTTTTTTTTTATATTTTTTTTCCTAGCCTATCCCGTCCCACTGCTGGGACATTTATTTTTATTTATTTGTATAGATAAAATAAACATTTTTATCTCTTTCAACCAGCTGCAGGGGTTGTTTTTTTGAAATCATGAAAAACTTGTGTAACAATATCGTATTTTGAGTGTCCGAACCAAAATTGAAAGAAATCAAGTCACGCATTTAAGGTACCTACAGATTTTCCATATATGTATGTAAATGTTGACACCCGACCTTCCCCTTTTCGATAGGGTAGTTTTAAAAAATGTTGAGCGTTGTTATTATATTGCTATTTTTGTATTTTTAGAAGCCAAACTGAGTTTGAAGCAAATCGCACCATGCATTATAATTTTTCCATACAAACGCCTTTTCGCACCCCTCATAAGGGTAGTTTATGAGTCCTTCCCAACGCGTGTTGGTAATGTACAACCATGGAAAACACGACCTGGGAATTGGTGACCATTGCTCTGATTGGTCGAACCAAAGCTTATGCTTCGTTAAGACGCAACTAAGGAGTCAAGATGTACCTAAGTATAGGTAGATCATGCAGCTTTATTTCTGGCACTTCGGTGGCTGCTGCCGTTTTATGCCGTTGCCGTTTTATGTTCTAACCTAACCTAACCTATCCGAGTCGGATCCGCCCTAGAAAGCGAGTGCAAAAGACGCAACTAAAGAGTCAAGTTGTACCTTAGTATAGGTAGATCATGCAGTTTTATTTCTGGCACTTCGGTGGCTGCTGCCGTAACACGCTCGCTCCGCTCGCTCACCTCGCGCGTTTTTTTGATGTTCTAACCTAACCTATCCTAGTCGGATCCGCCCTAGAAAGTGAGTGCAAAAGACAGACGCAACTAAAGAGTCAAGTTGTACCTTAGTAAAGGTAGATCATGCAGTTTTATTTCTGGCGCTTCGGCGGCTACTGCCACAGCACGCTCGCTCTGCTCGCTCGCCTCGCGCGTTATTTTTATGTTCTAACCTAACCTAACCTATCCGAGTCGGATCCGCCCTAGAAAGCGAGTGCAAAGACGCAACTAAAGAGTCAAGTTGTATCTTAGTATAGGTAGATCATGGAGTTTTATTTCTGGCACTTCGGCGGCTGCTACCACAGCACGCTCGCTCCTCTCGCTCGCCTCGCGCGTTTTTTTTTTTGTTCTAACCTAACCTAACCTATCCGAGTCGGATCCGCCCTAGAAAGCGAGTGCAAAGACGCAACTAAAGAGTCAAGTTGTATCTTGGTATAGGTAGATCATGCACTTTTATTTCTGGCGCTTCGGTGGCTGCTGCCGCAGCACAATCGCTCCGCTCGCTCGCCTCGTGCGTTATTTTTATGTTCTTACCTAACCTAACCTATCCGAGTCGGATCCGCCCTAGAAAGCGAGCGCAAAAGACGCAACTAAAGAGTCAAGATGTACCTAAGTATAGGTAGATCATGCAGCTTTATTTCTGGCACTTCGGTGGCTGCTGCCGTAACACGGTCGCTCCGCTCGCTCACCTCGCGCGTTTTTTTGATGTTCTAACCTAACCTATCCTAGTCGGATCCGCCCTAGAAAGTGAGTGCAAAAGACGCAACTAAAGAGTCTAGTTGTACCTTAGTAAAGGTAGATCATGCAGTTTTAATTCTGGCGTTTCGGCGGCTACTGCCGCAGCACGCTCGCTCCGCGTGCAAAGACGCAACTAAAGAGTCAAGTTGTACCTTAGTAAAGGTAGATCATGCAGTTTTATTTCTGGCGTTTCGGCGTCTACTGCCGCAGCACACTCGCTCCGCTCGCTCGCCTCGCGCGTTTTTTTTATGTTCTAACCTAACCTAACCTATTCGAGTCGGGTCCGCCCTAGAAAGCGAGTGCAAAAGACGCAACTAAAGAGTCAAGTTGTATCTTAGTATAGGTAGATCATGCAGTTTTATTTCTGGCGCTTCGGCGGCTGCTACCACAGCACGCTCGCTCCTCTCGCTCGCCTCGCGCGTTTTTTTTATGTTCTAACCTAACCTAACCCATCCGAGTCGGATCCGCCCTAGAAAGCGAGTGCAAAGACGCAACTAAAGAGTCAAGTTGTATCTTGGTATAGGTAGATCATGCAGTTTTATTTCTGGCGCTTCGGCGGCTGCTGCCGCAGCACAATCGCTCCGCTCGCTCGCCTCGCGCGTTATTTTTATGTTCTATCCTAACCTAACCTATCCGAGTCGGATCGCAGCACCGGACCGCAGCACGCTCGCTCCGCTCGCTCGCCTCGTGCGTTTTTTTTTATGTTCTAACCTAACCTAACCTATCCGAGTCGGATCCGCCCTTGAAAGCGAGCGCAAAAGACGCAACTAAAGAGTCAAGTTGTGCCTTAGTATAGGTAGATCTTGCAGTTTTAATTCTGGCGCCTCCGCTCGCTCGCCTCGCGCGTTTTTTTTATGTTCTAACCTAACCTAACCTATCCGGATCCGCCCTAGAAAGTGAGTGCAAAAGACGCAACTAAAGAGTCAAGTTGTACCTTAGTAAAGGTAGATCATGCAGTTTTATTTCTGGCGTTTCAGCGGCTACTGCCGCAGCACGCTCACTCCGCTCGCTCGCCTCGCGCGTTTTTTTTATGTTCTAACCTAACCTAACCTATCCGAGTCGGATCCGCCCTAGAAAGCGAGTGCAAAAGACGCAACTAAAGAGTCAAGTTGTACCTTAGTATAGGTAGATCATGCAGTTTTATTTCTGGCACTTCGGTGGCTGCTGCCGTAACACGCTCGCTCCGCTCGCTCACCTCGCGCGTTTTTTTGATGTTCTAACCTAACCTAACCTATCCGAGTCGGATCCGCCCTAGAAAGCGAGTGCAAAGACGCAACTAAAGAGTCAAGTTGTATCTTGGTATAGGTAGATCATGCAGTTTTATTTCTGGCGCTTCGGCGGCTGCTGCCGCAGCACGGTCGCTCCGCTCGCTCGCCTCGCGCGTTATTTTTATGTTCTAACCTAACCTAACCTATCCGAGTCGGATCCGCTCTAGAAAGCGAGTGCAAAAGACGCAACTAAAGAGTCAAGTTGTACCTTAGTATATGTAGATCATGCAGTTTTATTTCTGGCGCTTCGGTGGCTGCTGCCGCAGCACGCTCGCTCCGCTCGCTCGCCTCGCGCGTTTTTTTTCTGTTCTAACCTAACCTATCCGAGTCGGATCCGCCCTAGAAAGCGAGTGCAAACGGAGCATAAGTTTTGGCATCCAATCCTAAGCTTGTGTTTTCCAAGAGTGCAGAAAATTTGGTATGACCTAAAAAGCACAACCATGAAATACACGACCATGGAATTGGATGCAAGAATGTAAACCAATTCCTGGCTGTGTTTTCCACAGTTGTGTATTCCATGATTAAGTTTGAAGCTAGTCGCAATAATCAATATGATTTTTCCATACAAACTTTGACGTCTCATCACACCCTTTATAAGGGCAATTAAAAAAATCCATAACGCCTTTTAAAATAACATTTATCCTAAATTTAATTTCAATACGATCGCTAAATATGCATACAAACGTTTACACCCTTTTTCAACCCCTTGGGTGTAAATTTTCGTAAATAGTTTATTAGTAAACACCTAAACCTTTCAAAGAATGCCTAAGCCAAATGTTTATAAGTTGGTGTATTTATGAAATTAATATATTAATTCCTTTTAACCAGCTGTAGGGATTGTTTTTTAAAATCATGAAAAACTTGTATAATTATAACGTATTTTAAGTGTCTGAACCAAGGTTGAAGTAAATTAAGCCACACATACAAATTTTTCCATATAAATGTCCCCCCCCATATACCTCCCCTTTTCATAAGGGTGGTCATGAAAAATTTTAAACGTAGTAATTATTATAACTGAGTTTGAAGCAAATCGCACCACACTCATTATGATTTTTTCATACAAACTATGGCATCTCATCACACCCCTAATAAGGGTAGTCAAAAAAAAACAATAATGCATTTTTGAAATCTTGACATTAGTAACATTTATCCAAAGTTTCATTTCAATGTGACCACTAAATACGATACTGCATACAATCGTTTACGCCCCTTTTCAACGCCCTAGAGTGCGAATTTTCAAAAATAGTTTCTTAGTAATCACTTAAGCTTTTTAAAGAGTGCCTGCGCCAAATGTTTTTATGTTGGCATAATTTTATTTTGTACGAAATTATTGGGGTAGGGGTAGTTGTAGGGGTTGTTTTTTAAAACCATGAAATACTCGTTTAGTAATATCGTATTTTAAGTGTACGAACTAAGACTGAAGTAAATCAAGCCAAGCATACAGATTTTTCCATATAAATGTTGACACCCGACCTCCCCTTTTCGTTAGGATAGTTTTGAAAAATTTTGAATGTAGTCATTATTATTTTTGTATTTTAAGAAGCCAAACTGAGTTTGAAGCAAATCGCAACACGCACTATGATTTTTCCATACAAACTTTAACACCCCATCGCACCCCTTAATAAGGGTTGTTTAAAAAATAAACAATGTTGCATTTTATAAGCCTTGCTAGAAGTAACATTTATCCAAAGTTTCATTTCAATACGATTTTGATTTTGAATTACCACTAAATACGATTTTGCATACAAACGTTTACACCCCTTTTCAACCCCTTAGGGTGCGAATTTTCAAAAATTGTTTCTTAGTAAGCACTCAAGCCCAAAAAGAGTGCTTACGCCAAATGTTTTAAGTTGGCATAATTTTTTTTTTTTTTACGAAATTATTGGGGTAGGGGTAGCTGTAGGGGTTGTTTTTTAAAACCATGAAAAACTTGTATAGTAGTATCGTATTTTAAGTGTCCGAACAAAGATTAAAGTAAATCAAGCCAAGCATACAGATTTTTCCATATAAATGTTGACACCCGACCATCCCTTTTCGTAAGGGTAGTTTTGAAAAATTTTGAATGTAGTCATTAATATTTTTGTTTTTTAAGATGCCGAACTGAGTTTGAAGCCAATCGCAACACGCATTACGATTTTCCCATACAAACTTTAACACCCCATCGCACCCCTTGTAAGGGTTGTTTAAAAAAAAAACAATGATACATTTTATTAGCCTTGCCATAAGTAACATTTATCCAAAGTTTCATTTCAATACGACCACTGAATACGATTTTGCATACAAACGTTTTCACCCCTTTTCAACCCCTTAGGGTGCGAATTTTCAAAAATCGGTTCTTAATGAGCGTCTGCACCCTCTAAAGAATCTTTGTGCCAAATTTCAGGCTTCTAAGACTTGTAGTTTCGGAGGAATCGTGATGAGTCAGTGAGTGAATGGACTTCTCTTTTATATAATAGATTATTGGGGTAGGGGTAGCTGTAGGGGTTGTTTTTTAAAACCATGAAAACCTGGTATAGTAATATCGTATTTTAAGTGTCTGAACAAAGATTGAAGTAAATCAAGCCAAGCATACAGATTTTTCCATATGAATGTTGATACCCGACCATCCCTTTTCGTAAGGGTAGTTTTGAAAAATTTTGAATGTAGTCATTAATATTTTTGTTTTTTAAGAAGCCAAACTGAGTTTGAAGCCAATCGCAACACGCATTACGATTTTCCCATACAAACTTTAACACCCCATCGCACCCCTTGTAAGGGTTGTTTAAAAAAAAACAATAATGCATTTTATTAGCCTTGACATAAGTAACATTTATCCAAAGTTTCATTTCAATACGACCACTGAATACGATTTTGCATACAAACGTTTTCACCCCTTTTCAACCCCTTAGGGTGCGAATTTTCAAAAACCGGTTCTTAGTGAGCGTCTACACCCTCTAAAGAATCTTTGTGCCAAATTTCAGACTTCTAAGCCTTGTAGTTTCGGAGGAATCGTGATGAGTCAGTGAGTGAATGGACTTCTCTTTTATATAATAGATTATATCGTTCATCTGGTTCCCATAGTACAAGCTTAACTTAATTTGTAGTTAGATCGCAATGTTTTCAATGTATGTTATAGAAACATAAATATTTCTCTCCATAGCAATCAAATATGGTCAACATTAAAAAATGTGGCAACAATTTTTTTTATTGAAGTTTTAAGATTTTAGCTAAGTTTTCCTACTGTAAAAATATGTTCTGTGTCCTCTAGTATCATTACATGAACGATATCATGCTTGTACGTCGACACTTGTTCCCTTGTCGCCTTACATGCAGAACTTGTTTAATGAAACGTTTCGCGTTATCATAATTAATGTTTTGTTAATCACACCGTGCATTTTATTTTATCCTTACGCTTATCTCAAATTTTCCATTTTAATAAATTGTATTTGTTTACATAATTATGAATAACAAAGAAAATTACAACTAACACAATATTCTAGGTGTGTATAAAGACCATATTATTATTATACACGCTGGGAAGATGACATAAGGAAGACGGGCGGCGGGTCCACAATGGCGCCATACAGCACAAAATAGAGACGAATCTTTGAAGGAGGCCTTCACTTATGAAAGGGTTCCTGCAAATAAAGAAGAATAAAAAAAAATTACTTAATTTCATAAAATCTACTTTTTTCTTACATAAATTACTTTACTTACCTAAAACATTATATTATTCTTTAAATTTAAGCGCTAGAGTTACTTATTACTGTAAATTAATTGTACACACTACGAGAAATAAAAGGCCTTTTTATTTTATTTTATTTATTTATTCTAGGTGATAGCGTTCAATTTCCTATCATGCGGCTAACTGAGCGAAATCTCTCTAAACCCTTTGTAGTGGTTGGCCACCCTTGTTTTAGCTATAGATTGCTGTACATCAAATATCACCCAGCTG
This sequence comes from Electrophaes corylata, assembly GCA_947095575.1. NCBI lineage: Eukaryota > Metazoa > Arthropoda > Insecta > Lepidoptera > Geometridae > Electrophaes > Electrophaes corylata. The sequence continues at coordinate 5,778,391 of OX352720.1, forward strand.
ATACCAAAATATAAGGTCTCTTGCGTCAGAACCTTATACCTTGGGTTCTTACTAAGCAGCTATTATTAATAGTTGACCGTTATCTACTAAATCAAGAATGATCAGATGCAAAATAATAAATAAAACCTGAGGAAAACTTATTTTTCTTAAGTTCTTCAAGTCGATGGGGGTAGTCAGAGGTACTTTCAAATAAATAAATAAATAATGCTGGACAATCCACGCGTTGGACTCGCGCACGAAGGGGTTCGTACCATTTTCTATAATAAAAACGGCAAAACAATCACGTTTGTTGTATGAAAGCCCCTTTAAATATTTATTTTAGTATATTTTGTTATAGCGGTAACAAAAAAACATACTTACATACTGTGAAAATTTCAACTCTCTAACTATCACGGTTCTTAAAATACAGCCTAGTGACAGACAGACAGACAGCGGAAAATTAGTTATAGGGTCCCGTTTTACCATTTGGGTACGCAACCTAAAAATGAAAATTATCTGAAACTTCGGCAACCATATACTATACAAGTTAGCATGTTCTGATTTTAATACAAAATTGTTAGGTATTCTTTACTTATACTTTATAAATATGAAAGCAATGTTATGCAGATTTAACCACTCAACATCAGGTGGATTTTAAAAGTACTTACACGAGTAGATAAAGCTACTTGAGGTTACCAAGTAGCTAGCTCAAGTGCTAGGCAAACCGTGTTGATTGAGCCTTTGCCTTTGCCTTTGCTTTGTGGCACTTTTTACGGTTGTCACTTTACGCTATCCGTTTCTTAGGAAACCAATTCTCTGAGACAAACCTAATCTCCCTGATGTACATCCTTAAAGCTTACAGCTCCGTGGAACAGATGGCTTTTGATCTAATCGGAACATTTACAAGCTTTGGCATTTTGCTTGACTTGTTTTGATATACCTTGCTCAGTGACTATTTTTGTGATATAAACTGTTTGCAGTATAATAAATATAGTGCAGTATAATAAAAATTTCGGATCTCAAAGATCTGTTGGTTGTAATTTTGTCTGCATTGTGAAACAAACACTAGATCATTTGAATTTGGAATTCCAAACCACTTTTGTTTTTTAAATGGCCAGATGGAACTTATTATCTTAAATTTGAATTTAGAATTTCAAACAACTTTATTTTTTTCCGACTTAAAATGGCAGGTGTTTGAGTTGCCAGTATTGAAAATTAAATAATTTTAATAGGAATCTGTCAGAATATGACAGTAACTCAACTATTGCCATCTTTTATCTATCAGTAATGACAAACAGTGACATTACTCATTTAAACAATATTTAAATTTTAAGTAGGATTCGTTTTCTGTCATCTTTGGAAGCAACATTGTATTTTCATTTTAATTGTTTCTCTAGTGTTATTTTAAGTTCTGATGGGTAATTTTGGTGGTATTTTAACCATCATTACTTGAGGTCTTAGCACAAGTGTGAACAATTGAAATGAAAGTGTGTTATGAGGCATCCTGATTTGAACGAAAATGTTTCCCTTTGGTTTTGAAGAAAAACGCCATCTTTTTCTTCAAAACCGATGACGGTTGACTTTACTTTTTTTACCGACTCGACTTGACTAAAAAGAATTTATTCAACCCACCCACTTGACATTGGCAAATTGTCTGCAAGACGGACAGATGCCACAAAAAAAAAAAAAAAAAAAATTTAAGTAGTTAAGGTGTTTATAAGTATGAGGAGGTAATATTGAACGTTTTAATTATAACAAATACCGGTGTACTATAGCATAGTTCTAGTATAGTATTCTGGCTGTGGGTTAAATTCCCAAAAAAGGCTGGTGGTTTCGTGATAAATATGTTTGTTTTTTGTCTAGGTTTGTCACGATGTTATCAATTTTAGTTAGAATTCTTCTGCTTAGAATAATTTTACTTTAGCCATCAAAGAACCATAAAGAAGGATCCTAATAGATAAGTTTCACGGTATCTAAAAGAACACCTCAGTACCTATCTACTGAGATGTTCTTATTGTTCTTCTTGTAAATGTCTTGGGGTATCTATCTCTAGATATTGTTGCCTTTAGATAAATGTTAGTTAGGTTAGTAGTGTAAGTCTACGCTAAGGTGCTTTGAACCTTTGCCACTGCAGGTGAAAATAATATCAACGTTAAAAAAAAATAAGTCGTCAGACTTAATAAAAAAAAACATCTTTTAAAAGAACATTCAATTCGTTGCTAATTTATATTCACCTTTATATGAACTTATTTTAGCACCCTGTATCAACTCTTAAGCTGGAACTTTTAATATAAAGCATATCCTTTTTTCCATGAAACGTATAATGTACATGGATGTAATGTACAGTCAGCTGCACTAGAATGTATACAATTTGTAACTTTCAAAGTTGTTTCACAGCGCAGCGGTGCTAAAAATATTTACTTACACTCATTTAATAAGTGAGATCATCAACTAATTTCATGACTAAAAGTTTTTGAGATGTAAGAGTTCATTGTTATGCTGTAATGCGGTTGTGAAAGTTACAAATTGTATAAATTCTAGTGCAGCTGACTGTACAAGAAAATACCCAGAAGCTTTGATTAAATCCCTGATCTTTTTGTGATTTGACATTACCATAGCAACTAACAAACCAATACCTGAGTTATGGCCACATTAATACAGATTCCAAGAATGCGAAAGTATTCAATTCACGTCGCAAAATACTTCAACGTCTCATATCTTAGAGCATTTTCACAAGCTAAGCATTCGATTTTACTCGAATAAATATGAAATATCGGTAAACACTTAGGAGTTTGTAAAGAGCAGTAGACGTTAAATTACTTCCATAATAACTGTGTTTACATCAACTCGAGATAGTAACAGTTTTAGGGGCAACTTGTTATCCATACCCCTTTTTAAGGGTACGCTGTACTTAGTGCCTGTGCATCTTAATAGCATATGTCAAAAAACTACGAAAGTTAAACTTTAAAACACACAGTGTAATTAAAACATTAAATTATTTAAAAAATAAATATTAATTTATAAGTTTACTGAGTAAAATCTTAATGCAAAATAACAAAAACCAACAAGGTTGTGTCGAGTTACCTATTCCTAGACCTATTTCCTCTTTCGAAATTGCATTCAGTTGAATCGACGAGAGATGTTACCGTGCTTAATTTCATAACCACTCAAGGGAATAATTTTTGGAAATAAAACTAGTAATATTAAAACTAATAAATTACGATAAAATAAATATTTAAAACGCTACAGCTATTAAGCGAACTCCACCTTAAGCGCCAAAATTCAGCTCACGTCCTTTTCAATAGTACATGATACGTTCATAAGAGTAATCGTATTTGAGAAAGTGCTTAAATCGCTTCTCGGTTCGCATTGGGTATTAAATTTAATGAGTTTTTCGAATAGTTGTTTATGTTAAAATTTAATAGTCCAGGAATTTAATACCCTAAGCTTAGGGGTAACTTTTACTAAGCTTTTAAGCTGCGGATTGCTAAAATAACGGTAGATGAAGTTATTAAGTTTTGAAAATTACTACAAATTTAAATAAAAAAATACAATTGTGTTATTGTTGTTGTATTTTGGAGCCCACCGGTAGTCCACCTTTCTTAGTAGGTACACCTTTACACACCATAACGGATACTTCCTGAAACTTTTAAGTCTTTACGGCCAGTAGTTTTTACGTTATTTATATGTCAGTCAGTCAGGACAAAGATTCTTAGAAGTGGTATAGATATTTAGATGAAGTGTTACTGTTTTGGTGCCTACTACAGTCATCTATGTACCAAGGTGACAAAATAATGGAGCTTTCTATTACCCCGTTTGTAATAATGCTGTACCAAAATTCAAAAACACGTTTGATACATCGCCATACTAAATGGTGGTGTACCGCAAAAAGAGATGCTAATGACGTCATCACAAGCACATAACAAATACAATGCTACGTAAATTTCCCTTTTAATCCCGAAGTACGTAACATGAGACCAGAGCCTTACCTCCCACTCTAACTAATTCAAACAAGAAATGGTGGGAAAGGGACGGAAGGAAATCAAGTAGGACCACAGGCTTAATACTAATGCGTTTAGCAGATGTTTCACTCTGACACTATTTTTCTGTATTTAAAATGAAATTGACCAATGAGGAACAAGTAATGTCATTTCATTTCATCTTGCTGTTAGTTGCTATCTTTTGTTTCATATTTTTCCATGAGGATGCCTCTCTCGATTTACAAATATATAATTACATTTTTTACCAGAAAATTTTGTTCAAACTACGCTGTCCACATCTACTACCAGCTACCAGTCGATTTTCAGTTTCTCGATTGAAATACAAGCATAATCGTAAGCTCTGTGTCAACTATGGGATCATTCTAATGTGTCCGTAAGAATTGATAATTGAACCTTAAATCAATGCAGTAAAGCTTATTTTACCTTGCTATCTAATTCAGAGTCACACAGGGCAAAGGTAGGGTAAGGTAGGTTTCTCGTGCCTCAGATTAAAATACAAATTTACTCATTGAAAACGTTTTGCAGTCAGATTACCTCTGTATTTATCCTCTACCTGCGTTACTTTCAATGTGACATTCTAAGCGTTTTTAAGAGTTTATGTTTTATCTAGATGAATGTCGACTGAAACGAAATTGAATTAAAATTTGTTAAGTATTTTACCATTGGAGTGTTCATATTGATGAAACTAACACGAGGTGGTAGAGAGAAGGAGTAAGATGTCTTTGGGAGTGATCTTAGTTACCATTACTTAGTTGAATTATTATTATTTTGTTACAGGATCCCATACAAAAAAACGGTAAGAACCAAGCCGTAAGTTTCTTGCTGTTTCTTCTAGGCTTGGCCACGAAGAACTGGCGCTTAGATTCACCTAAATTTAAGACATTTCAAGATGATCCCTGCGGATTTATTTAAAAAATGCTTTTTTTCTTTGACTTTGACTATAATGGTAATACTTCTCCGGACGAGCCCTTCACAAGAGTAGTACTACTACTTAATCGTAGATCGTACTCAATTACAACACTAAGTTATCTAGTTACAACTAATTGCCTTGTAAGCAATTATATTATTACACCCCTGAAAATTCCCTTCAGCGAAAGCAATAGTATTTTAGAATAAGATCCTCATTTAGACAAGGAACAGACTTTCAACAAAATGTTCACACGCCTCTTACATTTGCGTTTAAACAAACGTACGGCAATGTACGTTGCCTCGGATTCGTGTTCTACTTATGTCGCAATCACATTATTGTGTCGGGTCATGCCCTGACTTGTCAGTTACAGAAATAATAAGATATAGTATAAATCTGTATAAATATTTGTCGATGTGACATGGATTAATTTTCTATCATCTTCGGGAAAGACATGACCTTTTAATTTAAATTGTTTTTCTAGTGATATTTTAAGTTCTGGTGTGTAATTTCGGTGGTAATTTTTAATAACAGTGATAATAAACATGACAGGACATTTTTACACAACATACACAGCCCCAAACTAAGCATAGCTGATACTATGGGAACCAGATGACTGATAGAATACTTATATACTTTTTTTTTGTAAATACATACATAGAATATAATACACAGACACACCCCAAACATTTATATTCATCACACAAATGTTTGTTCGTGGGGATCGAACCTACCACCTACAGCACAGAAGGCAGGGCTACTACAGACTGAACTGTGACGGCTGTCACATTTTATCCCACATCCCACATTATTTGAGATCTTAGCACGAGTGAAATCAATTGAAATGAAAGTGTTATATGTCGCATCCTGATTTAAACGAAAATGTTTTCCTTAGTCTGATTGAGGTTCAATTGAAGAATGACTGTTGGCACTCGTTTCGTAGTCCCCAAACGTGTAATTAATACCATTGTACTCGGCACTTTGCAAACATTCTGATCACATTAGTGTAGTTCTAAGTAGCTACATGTGTTTATACAAGACAAACTTGTCTATTGCATCTCCGTGTCATAGCGCTACTGAACAGCGCTACTGTATGATTATGTGTGGTAGAATATGCCGATATGTTGGCCTTTTCACCAACACTCACAAACGAGTATTTGGTAAGTTTTTTTGTATTATTATCTCATTATTTTGTGGTCATATATTTTATTTTTATTTTAAGTTCTGTTTGTAGTGCGGTTGAATAAATAAAAATAAATAATGCTGGACGATCCACACAGTATCATCTAGCCCCAAGCTAAGCAGAGCTTGTGTTATGGGTACTAGATAACTGATATACTTAATACAATATTATATTACATACATAGATATTTTATTATGCATAGAAAATACCCAGAACACCCGGAATAAATATTTGCAGATCGTACAAACATTTATCCCAAGGCGGGAATCGAACCCGCAACCTCTTAATAAAAAATTAATGATTAAAATTAATGATTTTCTATTTTATTCTAATCTATTCTATTTTCACTCGCTCATTTTTAGGGTACCAATATAAAGTGTACTGCCTACATACTAACTACTGTACTTACCTAACTAGTGTCAACTTCCGTGGAGTGGTACCCTGGTGACCTGTACAGGTTTTCTGAACCTACCTATAGTTGAAAGCCAGTCCACTTTCCATCCACCGACTTGCCGTGCTTAAAAAGGTAAAAGGGCGTTTTACGCTTTGCCTTCCGTTTGTAATCGCCATTTCCCCAGCAGTACAGCTTATAAAACTACTTATAATACTACTACTACTTCTCAAAAATATTACCTTATTAAGAAAATAAAACGTGCCATCTTTACAAGGTAAAAATTCACGTTTTTAGGTAAAACCAGGTAACATCCTTACAGGAAAACCGCGTTAACATAATGCTGGGCGAAAGTTGGTAGATAAGCTGTAACTAATTAAGTAGAGCGGACCCTTTGGAGCTCATTAAAATTAAATGCTGTAACATGCTGAGGCGTGTGATAAGCCTTATCTACTATGTATGTAGCATACACGTTATGGTGGAAATGATAGAGTATACGGTGTTTCAAAAGTAACCAGAAAAGAGTTTACTATGTGATAGCTGATTGAACAAGCAGAAGGCCCACCTGATATTAAATGGTTACCATAGAATATAACAAAACATTGCGTTGCACGATCGTTCGTGTGTCTGTAATTTCACCAGCACACCCTTTAAACCGGAACTCTGTTAGTACTGTAGTTTATTTAAAATTAGCCAAAATGAGTTAACTGCTGAACATTTCAGTTTGAAATGAAATGAAATAGCATCATGATTTTAAATCCCAGGTAGATATCTTTTCAGATCTCTTAGTACCAAGTACCGTTCTTGGGAGGATGTCAAAGGGCATAGACAAGTATTTACAGATATTGTTTAGTGCTCTTTTAAAATAGATAAAAAAAAACCTTTTTTTTCTTCATAACTCGAACTTATATCGACGTTGACGTAATATTTATCAGTCTTGATTCAGACTTGAGTTTAGCTTTAGAATATATAGAATACTCACTCAATAATACTTCAGAATAATCAAACCATTTTATTCCAAAAGCCGGCCGCTCATGTTCAAGTATTCAAACAAACTTACGTATTCTCCAACTCCCCGAGCCCATACGACTCCACAAACATTGAAGAACAAATACTTGCAAATCATACAAATATTTGCGTAGATCGGACCCGACTTTCAACCCTTGGCATCCACCTATTTTCCATTATTGCTGACACGACCGAAATATTCTTGACTTCGGTTAGAAATAAAGGAATGAAGCTAGTAGGGACTCGACATTATAACTTTTTGGGCCAGTTGAAAGAAACACATCACGAAGGTAAATAGCTAGATCAAACTACACTTTTTTAAAGAATAAAGAATTTTATTGTTGTCAAACTAGGTATTACATTAATTGGTCTTATAAAAAATATTCTATGGTATCTCTAGTTTGCCGGTTAGGCTTACAACTGAATTGGTACCTACATGAAAAATAGTAAATTATTTAATTAATTAAAAGCGTTTTGTATCTTCCCCTCCCGTCTGTACTATGTAACTAGCGACAGAGTTGTAATAATCGTAAATCTATAGTAATATATAAAAAAGAAAGATTTGATTGTTTGTTTGTTTGCATTGAATAGGCTCCGAAACCACTTCACCAATTTGAAATTTTTTTTCACCTTTGGGAACTACACTATCCCCGGGTGACATAAACTATATTATATTTTCAATAAAGTTAGGAATCCTGACTGAAACCTGTGCGAAGCCGGGACGCGCCACTAGTATGCAATAATTGCATACGCACAAAGGCTTAACAGCTCAGTTAGTAATAGCTATGTCTTCTGCGCTGTAGGTTATGGGTTCGATTCCCACCGAGGATAAACTTATTTTTTGTGTAGTAGATGTTTGTTCTGTGTCTGGGTATTATATTGTATTCTTCAATTCTAATTTAATCTAATCTTAATTCTTTAATTCTTTAGTTCTGGCTATCAATGGACCAACTCGATGGACTAACGATATTTTAAAAATTGCGATAAAGCCGACGGATAGCACTTAAAGTCGTTCTTTCATGAAATTTGAGGATACTTAAGCCTTTTTCAGGTAGCTGATGACAAGACTCAACTTTTTTAATTAACTCTTTGAAACAATGCTACTATAAACATAGGTTACGCCAAACTTTTATTCGACTCTAACGCTTTGATGAAACTAATATAAACTCTATTTATGAGAATTTCTATGCAACTATTCAAACATTAATCTTCTATTTGTAAACGAAAGTGCCTTCTAACATGCGCATGGAACGTGTAAGCAAATTTTTTGATGCATTAAAGTCAGCGGCGAGTTTGGAAGTTTTTGGAATACTGAGCAAATGTAGTATTTCATCAGAGAGTGGAGTTAAGGTATAGATGTTTAATCCATGATCATATTATCAAGCGGACTCTTGTAAGTTCACATATATGTACAATGTACCTACACAATATACACAGTAAAATGTGTACCTTATATGTACGGTTGAACCAAGTCAAGTGGAAGTTAGACTCCAATTACGCATTATCTCGTACAAAATAGAGATATATCTGCCTGTGCTAACATGGATCTTGTTCTATCAAATAAAAATCAATCTTTAATGTTTAGTTTATCCTGTGGCATCGTTTGCCTACAATTTATAATATGTGCACCAACAAAACACATATCTCGTGTCAAGCGCGACTTGTTTCACGTGTCCAACTAGAATAGCATAATACCCATTTTGGTTTGGTTAGTACGCAAAAGAAGCCGCCTGACTGGGAGAAATTACAGCAATTAAAAAGAAAAAATGCACCAAGAAATAAGTATGTAGCACAGGTATATTTGAGGTGTAGTAACTTATTAAAAATGTTTTTTTTATTATTCGCGTCCCAAAAGATTTAAATAAAAACAAAGTTTATATAAAAAAAGGAGAAGTTACGCTAGATTTCATTCAAATATACATATTTGACTTCACCATGTGAAAAGGCAGAGACCGAACTAAGTCACTTGAGAGTCGAAATTACACTATGGCTACAAGCCACAGAGGCATTAAACGTTGCGCCGCGAACTCAGACGTGAATTTATCTAGCGCGATTTAATTAAAGGTGAGGGAGAGCGGGAATGTATTCAAGGGACGTAAGGGCGGAGTTTTGGGCACAAACACATTGGCTTTGTGGTTCTAAGTAGGTACAAAACACGTTGCAATGCTTGTATTTAATTTAACTTTATATATAAACTTAGTAATAATGCAAAATCTTTTTAAGCAAGTTAATTGACCGCTTCCACATTCTAATATTTTATTTTATATATCTAACTATCTTTTGAGTGGAATTCAGTAAAGTAAGCCTGTTAACAGTTTATGCAGAAATCAGTTTTTACTGATTGATTGTAGCGAGTAGTTGTGGAGTACGAATTGCTGTAGTGTGTGTCAAAAGAAATGATCATAAACCTAGTGACTCTTTTTTTTTTAATTTGATTTAACCCCTTCAACTGTCCTTAATTGGCTTATTTATTAGCTACTTACAAAAAGCCTCCGCGTGAAATTCTTTAATGTACCCGTTTGATTCCTTTCATAGTACATCTCTAGGCACGGCGAATATACTTTAAAAATTTCATAGTTTAGACCAAAAAGACCAGTAGCTTAGGCTGTGCGCAGTCTATGTGTCAGTCAGTCAGTCAAGGCAAATATTCTTATAATTAGAATAGATTACTTCAACCAGTCAATAGCTTTCTTTCTAACCATTCTAGAGTCCATTTTATCAGTATTTCTGTATCATCAGATCCTCATTTACCCCTTTTTTATTTGTCCTTAGTCCATCCCCGGTGCCGAATAATTAGAGACAATGGCGAAACTAAAGCCAGGACGAAATTAAACCCAGCTGCATGTACTGATCGTAGCGATGACATATGTCGTCATGCCTTCTTGTCTTGATTGTGGAGACATGCTTATTACATTTTTATCTTTATAACATCTTTGGGGCTTATACTAAAGTAACCAGGATAACTTTATATAGCTAAGTCGTGTGTTGGAAGTTTTGGAGCACTAGGCTCCTAGTAGAAGTTTTGGTATCTTATGTTATGTAAGCTCATTTCAGGAGTGCTTTTGTATGGAGGCACGGCGGTTGTTATAACGTTAGGACTGTTTATCGTGTCTCCATAAAAAACCACTCGTGCATCACAAAACTCCAACAGGGGTTTTCATTTAAATTCACCGCAATTTTAAAAAATGTTGAGAAAGCCTTCTGAATTATCTTTAGGCATTTGTTTGTAATCTTTACACATGAACAGGTAGACAGTAAGACGGACATGAAAGTGATCTTATATGGGTTTCGGTTGATCTTTTTGTGGATCGAAGCATAATGGAATCTTTAAAAAGGCCAAAAAAGTGCCCCTGTAAAAAGGGTCTAAGTAAAAATGTCTAAGGGTTGCTGCACATGGGCCACGCGCTTTTACCACAAAGCATCACCACTGACATGCATACTGCATTTTTACACATTTTATATTCTGAAATCACCGCACACGATTCGTACCAGTCAGTGGTAGCCAATGGTGGACGCTTCTCCCTTCGTGTGGCCGTCACTGGCTAAAAAACGCCAACGCTAACGCTAGTATTCCATCTCTCTAACACTTGTCTAAAGCCCGTGTGCAGCTACCCTTAGCCATTCGATTACCCTTTTTATAGGGCACACTTTTGTGTGAGGAAAAGCTTAAATAACTTTATAATACTATCGTAACTTATATTAGTTCTGTAGTGGGCTTTTACCAACACAACCTTTTGGTAGCGTTATTTTTTTTTTAATGTTAATCCAGCTTTCACGATCTTTAGCTACGGTGACCTAACAAGCACCGCCTACTGTAGTACAGATATGCAGAAAAATGGAACTGGGTCAGTAGGATTACTCTAATGCTTGTTTCCATTTGCCTCTCTTGTGAATCTTTTTGTTATATTTCATTATGAAAATGCTCTCAAGACTGTTAGCTGGAAAGTTGTGAACATTTTGCAGTATTTTAAAATTTCGATTTATGTACTTACTTAAGCATTGATTTAAACTTAGCTCAGCTAAACTCTACTTAAGTATACTTAAGTATAAATTTAGATTCAGGTGTATCGGTCATAATCAAGGTACCGTTTTTTTTTATTTAAGGGTAATTGTAGAACAAATCATATTTAAATCAAATTCAAATTACTCAATTAAAAGAATGGAATTTTCAAAATTTAACCCCTACACGAGCGGCGATTGAAATTTGTATGAAAAAACTTCACAAGGACGAAGTCGCGCGCATTTCACTTGAAACTTTATATTTTACAATGCATAGTGAGACTATAAAATGTCAGGGGTAATGAATAAAAGATGATAAAAAATATATTCATATTTTGTTTGTGGCAATAATAGGTTCAACACAAGACTACATGAATTTAATTTCCACCCAAAATTGAGCCGCTTGTCAGATAGGGAATTCTGCTCCTAGAAACAGCGTAGAAATTTAATAATTAGAAATTTTCCTCTTAGTATTCAAAATGTATATTAAAACTGATTGGTAATAAGTAGATAGTATCTATCAGACTGACAAGCGAATAAATATTAATTACGTTTGCCTAAAGCAGTAGGTACTTCTGATACGAACAATAATCTCTTAAATTAAAATTTTGTGTTGTACAAGTACAAAAACAAATAAGAAGAAGTGGTAAACGGAGTTGGTATCACTCTCGAATAATTGTCTACCTTAAACTTCTCTACCTTCGCCATTATTGTGTCACTGTTAGTTTACCCCAATAAATAAAATAAATAAAAATAAATAAAAGAAATAAGGGCCCTTATCTCACTTTTCTCTACCCTTAGGTTTACAGGAAAAGAACTCTTTTTAGGGCTAAGTTGACTAAGTTCTTGTACATGTTGTTAAATTTAAGTATATTCTTAACATCTATACCAATTATAAGCTTACCAAGACAAGCTTAACAAGAACACACTTTGTTGATGTGTGCTTTCCAATTTAAGTTTTTGTCTAGGACTATACCAAGGAATGTTGTAGTTTCAACTTCTAAAAATGTTGTGTCCAGATATGAAATATTTAACGGTTTTATTTTTCTAGCGTAAGAGCGGAACTGAATATAATTGGTCTTGGGCAAATTAATATTTAAATTATTCATGTCAAGCCATTTAATCACACATTTAATAGTATTATTTATTTCGGATATATAGTCGTCGATGTTATTATTACGCTTTGATGTAAAAATTATGGAAATGTCATCGGCAAATAGTATGCGATCCTTATTAGTAATATCAGGCAAATCATTTATATAGAGCAGAAAGAGAAGTGGTCCTAAGACACTGCCTTGTGGCACTCCAAATTTATTACATTTAAAAGTTGAGCGATAAGACATTAGCTCCTTTTTTTTGTTAAAGTCTCTTAATTCAACACATTGGTTACGATCACTAAGGTAAGAAACGAACCAGCTAAGGGCGGGTCCACGAATTCCATACCTCTCTAACTTTGTCAGTAAAATGTCATGGGAAACAAAATCAAACGCCTTGGACATGTCAAAAAAACATCACAGTTACAAGTTCATTGTTGTCAATACTATTCACTGACTTATTTACTAATTCATTCGAAGCCAACGTTGTGGATTTACCTTTCTGAAATCCATACTGTTCTTGTTTCAGGATTTTGTTTTTTTGGATAAATGATTGCAAGCGTTCTTGCATTGCTACTTCAAATACCTTAGATATCACAGGTATTAAAGTTATGGGTCTATAATTATCCAGCTTGGATTTATCTCCTTTTTTATGTAAAGGTTTAACGATTGATTGTTTTAAGAGCTTAGGAAATGAGCCTTCTTCAAAAGATAAGTTAATCAGGTACGTTAATACAGAAGTTATCTCAAAGGAACATGCTTTTAAGATTTTTGTAGAGATCTCGTCATAGCCTTCCGCATCAGTATTACGAAGCGACATTATAATTTTATATATAGCATTGCAGTCATAAGGGCTTAAAAATATACTATAACAAACTTTGTCATTGTGTATTGTCATTCGAGAACCCTCAAAAAGTCTCGTGCATTTTATGATATACTAGCAAAACATGCCTGACTTCATCCGCGTGAAGTTATTTTTAAATAAACTTCAACCCATGTTGTTTAGGAGTTGAATTTGTATACCCTTGGTAAATATTATTTCAAGTCTCTACAACCAGTGGTGGCTCGTTGTTTGTATGTCAGTCAGCCAGGACAAAGATTCTTAAAATTGTTTTAGGTGCTAGTAATCTTCGATCAATGATACCCCTAGATATAGGGTTGGCGCAAAAAATCCGTCTTGGTAAATGAAAGCTCACATTATTTTGTTTTGATAATTAGTGACATTATTTACTTAGTGACATGGTTGTAATTAGGTTAAACTTAAAACTGCTTATAATTTTTTTATCACTTCGTTAGTAAACAAACGTACCTAAGTATATATTCATGCGGACAGTTTTTAGCTATGTTTTTGTATGTGACCCATCATCTAGAGTTATCATTGAACGAAACTAGTAATAGTAAAGTCAACCGGTCAAGATAAACGTTTTTATTATTATATCCGCACGATTAAGCTCAGCTGTCGGTTCACACATTTATTTGCAAACTGTGATGGATACTGCCATCCGTTACCATCGTCTCAGCAATCAATTTGACCAGACTCAATGTCCGGTGTAACCTGACCTGCCACATATCACACTGCTTTTGAAAATACAACGAAACTCAAGAAAATTTACTGTGAGAGAGGTTCTATTAACGCTGGTAATAAATGGCTGTACGATTTTCAGATGTTTCCATTTTTTTGATTGTTTAATCTGTAAATTGTGGTTATCGGAAAAGTGGAACTAAGATAACGATGTATCAGTATAATGAAATAAAATAATATAAATCAAAAATATATAACTCAAAGGACTGACTGACATAGTGATTTAGGCATCCGTTAAAAAAAGATTTTGATTAATTCTACCCCCAAAGGGATAAAATAGGGGATGAAATTTTGTATGAAACTTTGTCAACTTTAAACCGATCATGCATAAAGCTACTATGATTTTAAATAACGGGAATGGGAAAAAACTGCCACGCAGGCGAAGCTGCAAGCAGCCGCTAGTTTAATATAAGTGTCAGGTTTTGCTCACGGTTTTTCTGAGTAGTTCTTAAGTAAAAAGTAGTATAAGCTTAAAATATTCAATAAATAATTAAATACTGATATGTTTGCATCCTCACGATACGTTTTTTTTCACCGCTTGAGAATATAAGTTGCACAGAAATGAGTAAATGTAATATTTAGAATGTTTAACCTGTTTTAGTTTTGTATTATGTTTAACATATTGTATACCAGCGGTTGGACTTGGCTACGCACGGGTTTTAGTGAGGATTCCTAATTTTTTTTAATGTAATAGCCTATGTCAACCGGGGATAGTGTAGCTTTCCAACGGTGAAAGAATTTTTTAAATCAGTTTAGTAGTTTTGGAGCCTATCCAATGCAAACAAACAATTAAATCTTTCCTCTTTATATTAGTAAGTATAGAACATTAATTTCTTAACAGTTTTAATTACTTATAACTTCCAAGCATTTAATTTGTATATAACTAAAACACGAGATAGTTTCATCGTAAACTTTTGGATCCGGTAAAGTTAGAACGCGTCCATTTATACTAGGGATGTCAGAAAATTTAAATAAAACCATCTAAAAATGACAGGCACATAAGACTTTACACCAGAATGCCTCAGGTTAGTGGACGCAGTGTAGTGCATCGTAGGGCACATTCCTAACGTGCGTGGCTTACAAGGCAATGCTTTGTTATCGGTGATGGTTACCACTTAACATCAGGTGGGTTATATGATTGCTCCACTAGGAGTGACAGAAAAAACATTTTAAAAACTCAACAATATTACAATACTTTTGTTTCTAACTAGGGAAACGCGTGTCATTTCGTCCGCTGCTGCTGACGAATATATTAAATGATAATGAGTATCGACTTCCAATATCTTGCTAGCGCCCTTTAGATGTTACTCATATATACTTTTTCATATTACTAATTTCCTTCTCATTGATTTCCTCGCCACGATCGCCCTATAAAGGTTATTGAGTCACTGACAACCCTAATCAGAAACTCCATCCAGTACTACCTCAGTACTACTTAAACTTCAAACGTGGTCCCGTTACATAAATATGGGGGTAAACGACACCTCTCATGCGTTGAATATTAAACCTTACCTGGGCTGGATTAAGGCCTTATAATATACGTCATCTTTCTACTCTTTTAACACTTTATGTGGGGTCGGCACAGCAGGTTTTTTTCTCCACTTTCCTTTATCATCCGTCATCTCAATATTTTGGATAGAAACGGGATATTTACCATGATTTTTGAGTTTGACAATCAAACTCAAAAATCATGGTAAATATCCCGTTTCTATCCAAAATATTGATCAAAACCATGATAGTTTAAAAAGTTATATCGTCATCTCAATAGTTACACAAGTCACTCATTACCAAGTTATCTTTTACACAATCTATACCAATTATAAGAATCTTTATCCTGAATGACTGACTGACGTATAGGCAACGCATAGCTTAAACCACTGGCCGTAGAGTTTTGAAAATTTCAGGTTATATTCGTTTTGGTACGTAAAGGTTGTACTAAGACAGGATTTTTGGAATTTAACTCTTAAACGGGTACAGTAACAGTTGAAGTTTGTATAAATATTCACGCGAGTGAAGTCCATCCATATTTTTTTAGCATGGATATAAGGGAGGTCCCTTATATCCATCCACATTCATATTTAACACTCTTCTCGTTAAATTACATTATTTTCTTGACATGTTCTTACCTCAGAAACGAGGCAGAAACAAAAACTTTCTCGCCACGGGAATTTTATTCTTACTTTATATTCTTCAGTCGGTTATAATGGTGTTGATAGGGCCTCGATTTTCTTACTTATTCCGACCCTGTACTACCGGAAGGGAAGATACTCGCCCTCAGGGCTAATGATGCCCGGTATCGAACTGTGGTCACTAATGTGGTATATCAGAAGTGGCTTCACATCAGGCTGATTTGAAGCCTATTTCCTGTGGGACACAGTCTATGTTGCAATAATATTGGCTATTTCTGTTGGGAATTGTTTGATTTAGAAACTTTTACGCATTAGAATAAGGGTTATTTTGTAATGAAATATTGTGAGCTTAATCAGCTGTTTGGAACAAACGTTTTCATAAGATGTTTATAGTTACGACATCGAGACTTTAATTCCGAAGCAAGAACCGATGTGGCGTGGCGGTCGATTGTCCGCCTGCGACGCAGGAGGTTGCGGGTTCGATGCCCGCCTTGGGATAAAAGTTTGTACGATGTACAAATATTTATTCCGGGTGTTCTGGGTATTTCCTATGTATAATAAAAAATATCTATGTATGTAATGTATTGTATTAAATATATCAGTCATCTAGTACCCATAACTCAAGCTCTGCTTAGCTTAGGGCTAAATGATGCTGTGTCGATTGCCCAGCATTATTATTATTATTACTAACTGTTTTTTTAGTACCTTTAAAACCTAGTTATGTACGTTGGTGTTCTTAAAATACCTTCTCAAAAGAATGTTCTTTATAAAGAACACAGGCTCACATTATCTTTGATCCAGCTTTGGACGAAGTAGGTCTCAAACATGCCGACAAATTGAAAATTATGATCTTAAGCGAAAACATAATTTAATTTTCATCCGTTGCCTACATGTTCAAGTAAATTTTCGAGCCAATAATAGCGTAATTATTACTTTACGTACTACGTATAGGTAAAGGGTGGTATATATGACTTTTACTAGGTGCTAATTTCAAGTGACTTAGTAAAGTCACCTAAGAAAAGTCAGTAAAACTCAAAACATAGACACTCTGTATCGTGCAAGCTTCTTCATGTTCTAAATAATGTTTACAGAGTTAATGTACCCCGGCCACCGGCGTAATTTGATTTTCATACTAATCCTCCAAAGTTGTGCTACATTTAGAACAGGACAGCGCACACTTTGTATTATATGCAGTACAGTTTCCCAGGTACACAGAAGTTGGGTATCAACATAAGTAGGGAAGAATTGGGGAGTTTGGTGCACGCTTCGCGTGCACCAAAATCCCCAATTCTTTTTATCGTCTCATTTATACGTTATTTTGCTTCGTATGCTCCAAACTCCCCAGTCCTTTTTTCGTCTCAGTATCGCAATGTACAATGTATCGTCACTACAAAGCATTAGGTTATGCGACGCTCGCTGTTATTTGAGCGGGACGTGTGCCCTAGAGTCCCCAGTACTTTTATCGTCTCATTTATACGTTATTTTGCTTCGTATGCTCCAAACTCCCCAGTCCTTTTTTCGTCTCAGTATTCCAATGTACAATGTATCGTCTCTACAAAGCATTAGGTTATGCGACGTTCGCTGTTATTTGAGCGGGACTTACGACTGGGTTCATTTACAGCGCAACCGCTGACTGAGCACGATAGCAATAAATTGTTCCTACATTAATCTCGCAGTATTGTTATTGTACTGAGCGCCTGCATAATCAAATGACATCATGTGGGCGCAATCTTATGTTTATAGCTAGCACCAATGATTAAAACATTGCCATCAGGCTGAATCGCTGCAAAGATTATGAGTAACAAATCAAAGGTTTTGTATAAAAGTAGGGCTTCTAATAAAACCATACCGCGTATTATACTTAACTTAATAAACCTTATTTTGAAAATAAGTTTTATTTATAAATAATTATAGACAGATTTAGAAAAAAATTTTTATTGACTTAAAATAAACACTCCGACATATTGGACAAGTATTATTATTTAAAGACAAAGAACATTTTCCGCAAGCAACAGCATGACCACATGGAATAAAAACGGTGTCCAAGTAATTTTCTAGACAAATTTTACAGATTAAATTTCGATATTTTACTTCTTCTTCTTCTGGTTTTTCAACACATATGTTATTAACAAATCCCTCCGTCTTACATTGTTCTGATGATTTTATTTGGTTGGGCGGGTTTAATTTTCCACTAACTATTTCGCGAATATAATCTTCTCCTTTTATTAAAAGTACATAAGGACATGACTGAAAAAAGCGAGCATGTTCTTCCCATGGAATATCGACAGAACTCCAGTCCATCAACCCGCCGCCGCAAAAATAGCAGAGAACTCGGTCACTTTGCTTCGTATAAAAAAATCCTGCTTCAGCCATATCAATAGGTTTTTGTGCCATACCCTTTGGCCAAGACTCAAAGCTATTTAAACGCATAATTTCAGTTGAGTATTTAACATAATATGGTTTAACAATATTTTTTATCATTTTTGAAGTGAAATCTTTTCGTCACTGCTGTAGATATTTTGTAAATACAATGTAGGTACCTATTGAACGTAGAACTCGCGATTACTTCTTAGTATTCTGCGGCACATTGGTAGATAATAAAGTAGCTGGTTTTCACTTTTGTCAGTACTTCCAATGTCATGTTTTTTTTTTTTAAATTTTATTTTAGAGCATTTATTTCATGAGGCGTTCATTTGGAAAACGAATAGAGTACTTATAACTTAAAAATAAAAATTATTGTTATTATATAGTTTGGTGTTGGCAGTGAATTTATTCTTTAAAATTAGATAAGATAGCCAGCGCTTTTTGTCGCATTTCGTAAGTCTGCTTAGAAAATACAAAATTCTATAAACGTCTATTATCCGTTAACAATTCTAACACGTTGAGTCATAAAAAATCTCAAGTACCTACCAGATGCCGGTCCTTATCGCATGACCTTCGGAGTTAGCACCGCTAGACGAGGGCGGGGGCCCCTCCCCCGGTAATATACATCCGAACTCAACAGTAATCAATGGTCAAATATTATTTTAAATAAGAGTCATCTAGCGCTTTTTTACTGAACTTCGTGTAGGCAAGAAGCTGTTTCATTTCAATAATGATTCCTGGGCAACAATAAGTTTGAAATAGATTTTTATAGATGACGCTCTGGCTGATTATAGAAACTGTGGGAATGTTTTTATCACTATAAAATATATAGTCAATGACGTTCGGCCATAGTGTAGCTATATAACTCTGAAAGATTTTTTTTAAATCTGTCTATTAGTTTCAAAGATTTAAGATTAGATTTAGACTAGCTATTTCAATAAAATTTCAATCATAAATTTATTTGAATAAGTGTCACCTAGCGGTTCTTTACAGAACTTTATGCAGTAAAGCTTAGTACTAGTCAATAAGTACATTTCTGTACAATCGTTTACAAAAAGGTACAAAAGGTTTGAATCAGATTTAAATAGATGGCGTTCTGAAAACAATATATAAGAATATGATAATTAACAACAGATTAATCTATATTTATACCAATTATAAGAATCTTTGTCCTAACTGACTGATTGGGATATAGACAACGCCCAGTCTAAACCACTAGTCGTGAGACTTGAATATATTTGTTCTGAGTATATTTGTCTTGGGGCGTAGAAGTGTACTAAGAAAGGAATTCTTAGAATTCAACCCCTAACGGATACAGCGGGGGTTGAAATTTGTATGAAAATAGCTTTACGCGGGCCAACTCGCGCCCGTTTCTCTAGTAATAGATTTTTTTAGCACAAAAACACTTTAAAGCGCCTGATGCCAATAAATAGCAATCATACATGTTTGCTTTCTGTTAACTAGCAGTCAACCTACTTAGGTTGTCCTACCTATTAAGGTAGGAATTTCATGAATGTATGATGGGTTGAGGCTATTCTAGTGTTAATAGTAAAGGGGCCTAGTAAATAGCCTATGTTACTCAGGGATAATGTAGCATTTAAATGTTCCTGAGGTGATTTAAAGTCAGTCGGAAGAGGGTGCTTTTCCTTTCATTGATTGATTCTCAAAGCGGCTGGATGATCTTTAAAAGCTTGAGCAAAGTGCATGAAACTCTTGAAATTAACTAGTGATTGATAACGTTTTATCTAAACACCTACTATTTTGACACCTACTGGGTCCTTACCGCTGAAAGATTTTTTAAACATCTGTCTATTCTAATAACAGATAAATTTGTCGGCCTTATAGTAAGCATTGCTAGTGGGGAAAGCGAGTCTGCCTATTTGTATGCAGCAAGTCACAGAGTTCAAATCTTCACACTTAGGCAAAACTTATTGTTTTTACTTATGTTTCCTCTCATAATGATGCTATAGTTCTGAAATGTTTTCATAATTTAAATGGTAATATACACTTATTTCGATTAATAGGTTTTTTTAGCACAAAATCACTTCGAAGCACCTAATACTAATGAATAGCAATCATGAATGTTTTGCTTTCTGCTAACTAACAGTCTACCTACCTAGGTAGGTATGATGGGTTGAGGTTATTCTAGTGTTAATAGGTAAAGAGGCCTAGTAAATAGCCTATGTTACTCAAGGATTATTTGACGTTAGGTACTCGTAACAAACAAGCAAAAACACAAATCTTTTCTCTTTGTAATATAAGTGTAGATTATTGTTATTTAGCCATATAAATGATTATCCATAAGCTTAAAAAAATTAAATTTATTAGGGTTATTTCAATAATATAACTGGGTAAGTACCAAGCATTTCCATTTAAGATTTTGGCATCTAATATCTGCGACAAAACGACGCCAACTTACTAAGCAATCCTATAAGGCAAGTTATAAGGCCGCTGTCATATTGTAAAATAGGAAAACGATACATCACAAACGATAATGAACTCTTTGATCAAGTGTTATCGATATTGAAATTGATTGCAGATAATAAATAAATAATTTCTTTACATTGTCACTGTTAGAACAATACTTACCTATGAACAAGGCTTTACGGGACAATCATTATGACACATTCTACAACCTGCTGCAGCCCATTTGGTGCTGAAATTTCAATTGAGTAGCTGGTTGCTCCTGTCTTTGTTAAAGTGAACTATAGAAAGAACTTTCTAGCAAGTATGTAAGTACCTATTCTATTTTAATTTGGTTTGGCGAATAAATTGATGTTTAAATTCTTCGACCATAGCTATAGATGATTTAAAAATGTTGATTGGTCTTTATTTCTAGGATTTGTTTTTAATAAATAGTGGTATTACCTTAAATATAAATAGTAACTAGCGCTCTCAGCGGTGAAAGAAAAATTTGTGAGGAAACTAAGTTAGTTTTTTCTGAGCAGTGACTTTAATTGCATCTGTTTTACTGTGATATGATTATAAAAATTAACATTGTATTTATTCGACGCTTAGACACCCCTCTGATTCTAGACATTATAGAATTTTTAAATTGTAAAGTAAAAGTTTTTTTTTATGCTTCTAGGCCTGGCTGGTCGCAGAATCCTTTTTGGATGGACGATCGCGAAGAGCAAGCGAAAGCCGGGCTTTGTGTAGACCCGCCTATCAAGAAGGTGGTTTTGCCGAAAACCAAAAAGAGGCCTGCAGCGAGTGCTTCAACGCCAAAACCTAAAAAAAAACAAAAAATCGGCGCCAATTTTATTTGCATCCGATAGTGAAGAAGATGTGGTTAATTTGACGCAGTGCTCTCAGGTGAGTTTCATTTTATTTATCTACTGTTAATAATATTGGTTCCCAGTAGCTATTTTCGCGACTGCTGTGTTTATGGTATTCAAACCATCAGGTAACGATTTAATTAAAAGTAATAGTTAGCAGATATAGTGGGAACCATGTAAATAACAATTGCAGTAAAAACATTGCAAGCAAGCCAATCTAGAGATTTTATTATTAGGTGAAGGTTAAATCATGAAAGTGACCCTGAACGCATAATATTGTAAAAAAAAAAAAAAAAAAATTGTGGCGGAAGTTATCAGAGAACAGAAACAATTGTAAGATTTTAAGACCTTAGCCCAGCAGCAGGACAAAATGGGTTAAATAAATGTTATTGAAATTTAATTTTTTTTTTCAGGATGACGTGGGTGAGAGTAGTGGAGTAAAAAAGCAGGAACTCCAACCGCTTCAGGCAGCCTTGTTGAAAAGCTTCTTTTCTCAACGGGGGTCCAGCGCATATACTACTCAACGAGATCCGACGCGCTCTGGAGAATTTTACATTGAACTACGAGTGTATAATTCGCAAGAGGTGGAGCACGAGCCGAATGACGAGCGTTGGAAGCGGGCGCTAGTAACTTTGAAAACATGCACAGATAGCGATACCGCTATCTGGCGCTCATTGTCTTCTTTGGTGAAGGCCGCCAAAGAAGACTTTAAAAATATCCAACCTGTCATGTACCCTATAAACCTTTAGTGGAAGGAAGTCTTATTCTTATTGAATAATAAAACCAATTTTATGTATTTTTTGTGTAATTCATAATCTACAGAATTCAGATAATGGCAAAAAATGGAACAAATGGTTAAAATGGCATAAATACGCAATTTAAATATTAGACAGTCAAACTTGAATTATTTAATATATAAAATAGCAATAACAAAACAAAATAGACGTTTAAATCATTAAAGAAAATAAGATGGTTTTTTGTAAGGAATGCAATATTGTCGTTTCCAATTTTTTGGCACATAAAAAAACTAACTTTCATAAATCGAATTGTTTAATTCAGTCTGAGTTTCAGAATGTTCAGATTATTGCAAGCGCATTTAAAAATAGAATTATTAGTTTTAGAATAAACTCTGCTGACGTGATATTAGTACCCGAGCAGTTTTTGAATATGGTTTCCCCTTCAGTGATCCGACTTATACAAAAGCAACTTGCTCAACACAATGCCTTAAAAGTGAATATAGAAATTTTTGTTTCGTATTATTTACCCAAAGATGATGTTAAATCGTTAAAATCATTTAACATCCAATTTAAGACTATTTTTCAAAACACGCATGTAGAGAAGTTTTATCAGGACAGTGTCGAGAAACTAGCTCAAAAATGTTCAGAGTTTGAGTTGTCGGAATCTGGCTGGTCTATTGATTCTGTTAGTCATTTAGAGTTAAATATAAATAAGTATAATCCTTTAAGAGCGGGCTCATATGTTAAACTTCCGCCAGAAATTCAAAACACGAAATCTTGTCTTAATATCCAGAATAATGACGATCACTGTTTTCTACATTGCATTATTGCCCACATGTTCCCGGCAAAAAGTAGTCCAAACCGAGTAAAATCATATCCATGCTATAAAAATATTCTCAACACAGCTGGTATGGCATTTCCTCCAAGTTTACATGACATAAAAAAATTTGAAACAAACAACCCTCTCATTTCTGTCAATGTGTATGGCATAGAAAAAAACAGTACGGTAACAGGCCCTCTATATAAAACTGAACATCGTAAATTAACACATGTGAATTTACTTCTAATTCAAAGTAATAATCAAAATCATTTCTGTTTAATTAAAAACTTTGAAAGGCTTGTACGTAAACAGTTAACAAAACATAAGTGTAAAATATTTTTATGTGATGAGTGTTTTATTTACTATGAATCAGAAGAAAAACTAAATGCTCATAATTGCGCAAGAGTAAAAACAATCTTACCCCAGCCAGATAGTAAGTTATCGTTTTCTCACGTCGAAAGAACACAAAAAATTCCGATTATTATCTATGGTGATTTTGAAAGTTTGCTGAAAGAATATTCTGACAAAAGCAAGTCAGAACATGTCGAAAATGTTCAAATACATGAAGCAACATGTTTTGCTTATTACATATGTTGTCAATCCAGGCCGAGTATTAATAAATTTGTATCTTATCGGGGTCCAAATTGCGCCAAGAAGTTTATTGAAACTATTTGTAGCGATGTGGTAAAGTTATACCATTTGTTATCAGTTAGTCATGCTATGTTACCTCTTACTGAATCTGAGCGAGACTCTCTTGATAATGCAACTGTTTGCCATATGTGTAAAACAGAGTTTACTAAAGATGAAAAAATTGTTGTCGATCATGATCACTTTACAGGTAAATATAGAGGACCTGCTCATAACTCATGCAATTTAAATGCAAAGCCTTGCAAATTTATTCCAATAATATTCCACAATCTCTCCGGTTATGATTGTCATTTATTTATTACCGAGTTATCTAATGTGGCGGGACGTATTAATCTGATTCCGAAAACAAAGGAAAAGTATATATCTATTACAAAGTTCTTGCCAATAGACTCTAAAAGCGTCAGCCAGTTAAAATTTATCGACTCTTTTAATTTTCTAAGTTGCGGGCTAGATAAACTAGTAAAAACATTGCATCCTGATGATTTTATTAACTTAAAAATCTACTACCCCGAACAAAACATGTTTGATCTATTACGCACGAAAGGAATATACTGTTATGATTATATAAATTCGGTTGAACGATACAAAGAAACCAGTTTGCCTGAAAAAAGAGCTTTCTTCAATAAATTAACTTCTGAAGAAATAACAGAAAATGATTACAAACATGCTCAAACAATTTGGAATAAGTTTCAAATAAAAAATTTAGGAGAGTACACTGATTTATACTTAAAGTGTGATGTATTATTGTTAACCGATGTTTTTGAAAAATTCAGAAATATGAGTCTAACTTACTACAATTTAGATCCTTGTCATTACGTATCTTCGCCTTCGCTAAGTTGGGATGCCATGTTATTGTTTACAAAAATTGAATTGGATTTAATATCTGATGTGGAAATGTATCAAATGCTGGAAAAGGGTATTAGAGGCGGTCTTGCTCAATGCTCTCTTAGAAATGCAAAAGCAAACAATAAATATTTAGAAAGTCATAAAACGGATGAGCCAAATTCATATCTAATCTATCTTGATTGTGTAAACTTATATGGATTTGCAATGATGAAACGTCTACCCACGACTAACTTTTGTTTCTTGAAAGATGATGAAATTATAAACATAGAAAACATTACTGCAATATCAGATAAAAGCGATCGTGGTTATATACTTGAAGTTGATCTAGAATATCCAATAGGTATTCACGATGAACATTCAGACTTACCATTTGCACCTGAAAAGTATATTACACCTGCTGGTAAAAGCGAAAAACTTGTTGCAAATTTACATAATAAATACAAATATGTAATTCATTATACTCACTTAAAAGAATGTTTATTAAATGGGCTTCGCCTTTTAAAAATACATAGAGTTTTAGCTTTTGATCAAAAAAAATTTCTTGAACCTTATATCACCTTGAATACAACACTCAGACAAAAAGCAAAATCTGATTTTGAAAGAGATTTTTTTAAAAAACAAAACAATTGTATTTTTGGTAAAACTATTGAAAACAAAAGGAACCAGATTGATGTAAAGCTAGTCAATGTTTGGAAAGATGTTTCTAATAAAACCAATAAGATTTGCGGTGCTGAAAAATATATAAGTGCTCCAAATTTTAAAAACTTAGCAATTTTTTCTGAAAACTTAGTCGCCATTCAGTTACAACAAACTAAAATAATTTTAGACAGACCGATATACATTGGATTTACAGTGCTAGAACTTGCTAAAACGCATTTATACAAATTTCATTACTCAATTATGAAAAATATGTACAAAAACAATCTTCAACTTTGCTATACAGATACAGATAGTCTTTTGTATTTGATAAAAACTGATGACTTCTATAAGGATATGAAAAATAATCTTGAGTACTTTGACACAAGTAACTTTGAAGATGGTAATATTTATAAAATACCCCGCATTAATATGAAATTACCAGGATATTTTAAAGATGAAATGGGCGGTCAAATAATATCCGAATTCACAGGGTTAAGGGCCAAATTATACTGTATAAATACTGAGTTATCGTCTATAAAAAAAGCTAAAGGATCGAAAAAAAATGTAACCAAAAAACTTAATATGGAAAAATACAAAAAGTGTCTATTTCATAATACTGAACTAAGAGATGATATGTACATAATAAAATCAAAGAATCATAAAATTTATACTCAGAGGTTAAATAAATTAGTTTTAAGCAAATCGGATGATAAGAGGCAACTCTTTAAAAATACAGTGTCAACTTTGCCATGGGGCCACTACAGTAATGTGTTGTGAAAAAAAAAACTTTAATTATTTTTCTTTGTAATTAATATTTCTAAGTTATGAAACTAAATTACTTAAACTTAGTTATTACGATTATCTGCTATTTTAAAAATAAACTGCTTTGAATGGATGTTTTTATTATTTTATTTTATAAATCCTTTTATTTATATTTATTACCCTACAAGGCAGGAAAAAAGAAAATTTAGTAAATGAAACAAACATTATTATCATTTATCATTTTTAATAAGTTGAAACATAATTTTAGACATCATGTAGGAACCAGAAATTCTATAAACATTAAAGCATAGTTTCACTAACACTTAGTTTTTCTATTATTTTCTGAATAACGTTTTCTGTTAAACTCAAAATTTCATTAAAGTCATCTTCAATTACGTATTGCACACTTACTATGTTATCTCTTCCATTACTTACTCTGTTCTTTTTTAAATAGCTAAAAGCATTTATGTCATAAACATCAATTTTGATCAAACGATGTCCTCTTACGACTTTTTTCTTGATAAATGATTCCAAAGGAAACTCCAGTGAAGTTTTTTTTATATTTGGCGACTTTTTTGAACAACTAGTTTTTGCTTGTTTCTTAGGTTTTCCAATCTTAGAAAGTAATTTATTTTCACCTTGAATGTTCCAAGCTACTTCACTTTGATCTCGAAGGTCACATTCGGCTTCCAAATTATCATTAGGCGTGTAAAAAAACGGATTAGTGATAGGGCTCATATTATCTTTACATAAACCGTCAATTGTGTAAAATGCTGATTGAGTGGTCATTTTCCCTGCCCCACCTGCAAAAAAATTGGGGGTAAATTGGGGAATTTATATCACAAAATAAATATTTATTAGATCTGAAATAAATAAAATATAATATATTGTTTAAACATGGTACCTTTAAAAATCACTCTTAGCAGCAAGTAATATTTATGAGCAACTGTAACCACGCTGTAAGAGAATTAAACACAGCCTCTTCCCATAGAAACGGTAGAAGAAATGGTTTCTGTTTTAGCAATAGCCTGCCTGCATAGTCTTCAGGTTAGATAAGCTGTTCTCAGGTTTCAGTCATATGGAATTTGCAGATAAAGCAAAATCTTTTAACCTTAAATAAGATAATATCTGAAAATTAGGTTGGTATGATATGTAGGTATGTTAATTGTTTTTAATCTCTACTATTTAAGTCATAAATAACAAAATATTGTGACATATAAACAAATGAAGCTAACTAAGCAACCCGTCTCGCTAGAAGTTAGTGATATAAAAGTAGAACCATGTATATTTACAACTAGACATAGTAGTCTACTGCCTAATACAATTCGCTCAATAATTTGTGGACCATCGAATTGCGGAAAAACAAATGTGATGATTAGTTTATTACTTCATAAAAATGGTCTCAAGTTTCGAAATGTTTACCTTTATTCAAAAACAACGTTTCAGCCAAAGTATCGATTTTTAACAAAAATTTTTGATCATATATCTAATGTTAGTTTCCAGATGTTTAATGAAAATAAGGATGTTATTAGTCCTGATAAAGTATTGCCGAATTCAATTTTTATTTTTGATGATGTTGCTTGCGAAAATCAAGAACATATTCGAAATTATTACTGTATGGGCAGGCATAAGCGAGTTGATTGTTTTTACTTATCACAAACGTATTCAAAAATACCAAAGCAGTTAATACGTGATAATGCAAATTTTTTATTAGTTTTCAAACAAGATGACATTAATTTGAAACATATTTATGATGAACATGTTACCTCAGATATGGGATGGATTGATTTCAAAAAACTTTGCTGTAACATTTGGAAAGATCCCTACTCGTTTTTATTGATAAATAAGGACTGTGAAATTAATAATGGCAGATATAGAAAAGGGTTTGATGTATACATAAGTTTCTAATTAGTGTAGGTGTATATAATTATATACAAACGCTTTCAGCGATTGCTGTTAATACAGGTTAGTATTTTTTAAATAGCGGTTGTGTGCATGATGGAGCGACAAGTTAAAGAGCAATTAATTAAGTCAGTTAATTCAATCAAACAAAAACTAAAAGGAATGCGAGATGAGGAAGATGAAACAGAATTGACATTTCAAAAAGTTTTTAAGCCCATCACTGGGCCGATGAAAATTATCAGCGATGTCCTTAATCCAGCAAATAATACTAATTACAAAAAAAAAAAAAAAGATGTGAAATCTGCAAATACTTCAATTGATGAATACTTTCAAGACAGTGTAGATAATACTGCTTGTAATCAGGCCGCTGAAAAAACCCTAGATGAGTCTATCTACGACTATAAAACGCCTATAAAATCAGAAGATAAATATATCGAAACAGCAGAAATAATTCCACTTTGGATGTTCAATGAACAATTTGTGGACGACAGTAACGTTTTAAATGTCCCTTTTGGTATACGATCCGCATCTAAGCAACTAATGATGGGAAATGAGGCAGTTAAATTTACAGAAATTGGAACTGGAAATAATAAAATTGATATAGCAATTATTGGTGATAAAAAATATGAAGTTACTAAGGGAATTAAAGAACTATTACTGAAAAAGAACCCAGATTGTAATATTGTTGCAGAGCAAGATATGTTAGTTTATAAGGATATTTTAAATAACACTCATGCTCACCGAAGAAATTTTAATCCAACTGGACAGATAAAAGGAGATAGAAGCAAAAAATATAATATAATAAAACGATTGTTTTCCGAGACTAACGACCCAGATAATTCAAAAAAATATGGAGGCAAATTACCATCTTTAAAAAAATACAAACCAAACACAGATCTAGTGTACTGGGATGATCCCAATGAATTGATCGAGAGATTAAAATTGTTAGTTGCATCCCGTGAAGCTGGTAATAATAATCATGACAATGAAATCATTTCAATAATAGAAGAATTAAGAGAAGCTAAAATAATAAAAGGATGAGCTTCAATAAAAAATGTTCATTATTCTTCAATCATTCAATATGAACGTTGATAAGTTTGGTAGCTATGTTTTATTAAATAAAAAAAATAACTTTAATAAATTACATGAATGCAAATGTATGTTGAAGTATACGAATGATGGAAATATTGACTTACAAAATAAATTAATTTTGAATGTTGGAACGCCAACAACATCTGGCGACTGTGCGACAAAAAAATATGTGGATAATGCTGTAGACACTTGTCGATTAGTTTTAAAAAATCTAGATAAAGTTATAGCAGACGTTATAGACAAAGTAACTAAGTTGGAAAAACATATAACAGCCCCTAATAAACCATTTAAAAAGCTGATGTGGTAAATGAAATACATAAAAATGCTAGAGTAAATTTTCGCCGACGACATGTTGTTATGAAAGATATAGATGACCTATGGCAAGCTGATTTGATGGATGTGCAAAATATTTCTAAACAAAACTCTAATTATAAATACGTTTTTGTTATAATCGACACTTTTTCTAAATATGCGTGGGCGTATCCTCTCAAACGTAAAACTAAACTTCTCGTGTTTAATATCTTAGAAAAGCTATTGAAAAGCGGGCGTGTTCCAAAACATTTTCAAACAGATAGTGGAACAGAGTTTTTTAATGAAAAAATTAAAAAACTAACTAATAATTTTAAAATAAACCACTATTCCACGTTTACAATCAAAAAAGCTTCTATAGCTGAAAGATTAATTAGAACATTAAAATCCAAAATGTATAAGGAGTTTAGTTTCAAAGGAAATTATAAATGGATTGATGGTACTTTAGACAAATTAGTCTACAGGTATAACCATACGCCGCATAGAACTATTGGTTTATGTCCAGCTGAAGTTAATCAAAGTACTAAGCAGTTTGTTATGGACAGATATTCAAAAATAATGGCATCTGACTTGAACAAGGGTAAAAAATTTATAGTTGGTGACTTTGTAAGAATCAGTAAATATAAAGGTACTTTTGAAAAAGGATTTACACCTAATTGGTCGACAGAGATATTTCAGATAGTAAAGGTTCAAGACACTAACCCAATCACTTACTTGATAAAAGATGCTAACCATCAACCTATACTAGGAGCATTTTATAGGGAAGAACTGCAGAAAGCCAAATATCCTCATATTTACCTCATCGAAAAGATTTTAAAAAGAAAAGGGAATAAAATTTATGTAAAATGGCTAGGCTTACCGCTGACGGAAAATAGTTGGATTAATAAAACCGACATTGTCTAAGTAATTACTGATGATAAATATAAATCGAACATCTCTAAATAGTCTGTCATTGTTGAGTTAGGCATGAGCGAAGAAAGTCTTCTCAATTGTTTTATTAATTGCTTACCATTTGAGTTACATTTACCTGGATATAACTACTGCGGTCCTGGAACAAAGTTGAAGTCTAGATTAGCTCGAAAAGAAAGACCAATAAATAGTCTAGACGAATATTGTAAACAGCACGATATTGCATATAATGCGTCCCCTTCGCTAAGTGATCGTCATAAAGCAGATATAATTCTAATGAAAATGGCAAAAAAACGTGCATCTGCTTCGGACGCTAAATTAGGCGAAAAGCTTGCAGCAAATTTTGTAAATAAGGCGATGTTAGCAAAGATCAGTTCGGGCTATGGATTAAAAATGAACTCCAAGCAAATCAAATATGGTTTAAAGAAACAATTTAAGAAAGTGATATGTAAAACAAAAAAATATATGCGTAAAGCTAAACCTAAATGTAAAAGAATGGCTATTGAAGTTGCAGCAGCAGCAGCAAAAGAATTCGCTACAAACCTAAATATAAAACCTCCTCGCATGATACCTGTTCCAAAAACAGGAGGAATTTTACCACTGATACCTATATTCGCCGGATTATCTGCTGTGGGAAGTTTGGCAGGGGGAGCAGCTGGAATAGCTAAAGCAATAAACGATTTTAAAGAAGCAAAAAAAAAACTTGCAGAGTTAAAGAGACACAATGAAAAAATGGAAGCATTATGTATTGGAAGAGGGCTACACCTAAAACCCTACAAAGAAGGTTTTGGCATTTACGTTTCACAAGACAAAAAAAAAAACTAGGAATTAGGCTACCTGATCGGGCTTTAACAAATATTGATATTATGAAACACGCTGATAGTATACCATTTTTTAGAGGGGTTTTTATGAGAGATGAACTGCCTAGACGTCCTAGAAAAAAAGAATGTGGTATTATAAACTTAGACACCTCGCAAAATCTTGGGTCTCATTGGGTAGCCTATGCCAAATGTCATAATTATATTGAGTATTTTAATAGTTATGGAAACTTAAAGCCTCCTCAAGAGTTTATAAAATATATTGGAACTGATTTTAAATATAACTATGTAAACATCCAGCGTAATCATCCTTACAATTGCGGACACCTTTGTATTAAGTTCCTAGTATGTTTCTGGAAAAAGCGTGCATTTTAACGGATGACAAAGTTATAAAATATAAATTCACTAATATTAATTGCCAGTTCTTTACTATGTCTTCAACTGTAACAATCACTGGTAATCAATCATCATTAGAATGTCAATTTTATCCTCATTTAAATTTAAATGAGGAATGGGAATGCGGTTTGTTGTATTTTTCGGCTTTTAATTCTATACCAAATGTTACAGCTAAGAACAATATATTTTCACATGGAACTAATACTGTCCGACTTATGCTACCTTGTGGCGCCTATGATTTTTACGATATATGCAACTACTTAGAAAACAATTTAAGTGGCTGTAAAGTAATTATAAAACCAAACTACAATACCTTAACATGTTCTCTATTTTGCACAGAAATAGTAAACTTTGATGAGGATAACAGTATAGGATGCTTATTAGGTTTTCGAAAAGCAAAACTGGAGCCCAATATATGGCATGAATCTGATACTCCAGTGAACATTCATGCCGTGTCTATAATCCGGATCGAATGCAACATCATAAAAGAATCATATATTAATGGAGTGTCATCACATACTATTCATGAGTTTGCGCCAGACGTTCAACCTGGACACCGGTTTATAGAAGTACCGAGTAATATTATTTATCTCCCTATTAACACAAAAAATATTTCTGTAATTACAATTAAAATTCTTGATGAGAGTGGAAATAGTATCGATTTCAGAGAAGAAAACATTCAGCTGCGTCTACATTTGCGTCCATCAAAATGATAATCTTTAATAAAAATGCTGGCTGGATTAAGAAACCTATTAATACGCCCAGAGCTTCAAGTGTATGCAGACGTACTAAATCAATAAAAAAGATTTCAAAAATTAACAAAAAATTCCTAAAAAGTTTAGGGTTTAAGACATGACAGTACTTACTATTACTGATTTGCCGCAATTTGACAACTCTATAGAAAGTTATGAAATTCATAATTATAATCCCTACACCAACTCTTTTAAGGAAAATGATGAGATAAGAATACCTATTCACCAGCAAGATATATACATTCTACCATCTGCCAGCTTCATTTACATCGAAGGACATGCTAACGTCTTTTCAAAAGATGACTCTGGTAAAATAAGTAAAAAGAGCGTTCAATTTACAAATAATTCCATATTGTTTTTATTTCAAGATATTCGATATGAAATAAATGGCATCGAAATAGACCGCGTCAAAAATTTAGGTATCACTTCTACAATGAAGTTTTATGTTTCAATGAATGAAGGAGAAAGTAAATATGCGTCTCTGTGGGATTGGAACATGGATGGTAAAATAAGTAGCGATGGCTGTTTTAGCGCTGTGATACCTTTAAATAAGATATTAGGATTTGCTGACGACTATAATAAAATCATTATGAATTGTAAACATGAACTAGTGTTAACTAGAAGTAATACAAATGTGAATAGTGTCTTGATGACTGACAAAGACAACATTGATGTGCATATAGATAGGATACAGTGGAGAATGCCGCATATAAAAGTTTCGGATCAAGTGAGGATTTCTTTACTTAAATGCTTAGAAAAAGACAAGACATTGCAAATAGCCTTTCGAAACTGGGATTTATATGAGTATCCTTTGCTACCTAAAACCACAAAACACACATGGGCAGTCAAGACTTCTTCCCAGCTAGAAAAACCGAGATATGTTATTTTCGGCTTGCAGACTAATAGAAAAAATAGTAAAACATCGGATTGTTCAGTATTTGATCACTGTAATCTTACTAATGTAACATTATTTTTAAATTCACAATATTATCCTTACGACTCTTTAAATTTGAAGTTTAAAGAAAGTAAATACGCTATATTATACGAAACGTATGCCAAATTTCGTCAGTCTTTTTACAATCTCCCCGTGGACCCCTTGCTTGACCTGCAAAGCTTTAAAAGTAAAGCGCCATTTTTTATTATTGATTGTTCGAAACAAAACGATACTCTAAAAACCGGACCAGTGGACATCCGTTTGGAAATCGAAAGTCTTGAAGATTTTCCTAATAACACGACTGCATATTGTCTCATCATAAACGATCGTCTTGTGGAGTATAAGCCGCTGAGTAATATAATAAGAAAACTATCATGAGCGCCATCGTCGATGTTCAAGGATTCAAAACTGAAGATAATATATTTATTGTAAAAGAAGTAGCTATCCTGAGTAACAACCAATATCATGTTTTTTTAATCAAAGCTCCGTTCTCATTTTTTCACCTGACCGATATAGAAAAAAGACAAGTACGATGGATAGAAAGAAATCGTAAGATTTATTGGAATAGTGGCGATATACCTTACAATAATCTTAGAACGCTCGTAGCAGGGTACCTCAAAAGCAAAACAGTGTTTTGTAAAGGTCTTGAAAAAGTATCATGGATAAGAGATATAATAGGTAGTTCAAAAGTTTATAATTTGGAAGATAAAGGCTGTCCTAGTTTAACTAATTTATATTCTAAATATAACTCATTTGAAAATGTATTTTCTTGTCTATACCATCCCGCAGTATGTGCTTTAAAAAATGTTTTATGTTTAAAAAATTGGTGTTTAGATATTAAATTAGATATGACGCAATAAATTTTTTTCTTTCAACTTTTTAGTTTTCTTTAATTAGTAAATTATAAATTGCTATGTAAGATGGTATAATTGGCAAAGCTGTTAAGAACTTTGATACAGAAACCTACCTTCAAAATGACGCCATCGCTTAAAAAGAAAGTAACCTTCAGTGATGTAGTAACTTATTTCAATGTTCCTGGTCATGAAGAAGATCGTAGAGGTACTTGGAAAGTAGATAACGATCGATTTTTAATGAGAGTAAAATCATTTGAACTTATAGGGTTATCAATGTTGTGTAAGACCGAACAGTCTAACAGCATTGAAAAAAAATGTATCGAAGAGACTACTTTAGTTTTAACTAACACGACGCTAGGTCAAATAACAAAGACCATCGCATAACCTAAGGCCTTGTAGAGATCGTATTAATGAGACGATTTAAGAGAGAAAAAGTATTGGGGTTTTTGGTGCACGCGAAGCGTGCACCAGAAACCCCAATTCTACCCTACTAACATATAATTTTATTTAAAAAAAAAGCTCTACGGCTATAATCCTCAAGCACGGTAGATCGCTTAGTGATAAGTACATTGACTCAAGATTCTTTGAGAATTAAAGATAAAAAGGGGAGTCGTCAAAGATACGTCTAAAGATTTTATTAGGCCCACATATCCCCATATTTCGTACTAGTTGTCATTCCCTAAGTAACAGGTTGCAAGCCGATCTCTGCTGAAAGAACTGTTTTCTTAACGAGTTTTTGTATAAAACTTGCTATTAAGTGTATACCATCACCTTTGACGAAGCATTTACCTTGCAAGTCATATTCGCTAGACACGTAGATACATTACGATGCCTTACGTCCATTGAACTGAAATACACAAGTGCTAAACCTGTGCCTGTAATTTCACCGGCACCCATACCCATCAAAATACAGTACAGTAGTAGTGGAGTGACAGTAGTCAGTCCAGGTGGGCCATCTGCTTGTTCCATCAGCAAGTTGTATAAAAAAAAAAAGTAAGCTACTTGGCACCAGAAACAGGCATGGTGGTATTTCTTCCACAGAGCTCTATTGCTACTTACTGTGAGATCAGTCTGAAATTGAATTGAGGCCTTGTTTGATTACATGTAATCTTGAATCAGATACATCTGTTTGCACGATCAATATAAATATAAACAAACACAGGGGTATCAATCAACTTTTTCAAAGGAAGTGCTCGCATCCATCATTTTATGTCATGTGATGGCGCCGTATCAGACACAGTTTAATTAGAACAGTTTGGTCACTATTTCAAAATAATAGAGAACATGAAAAAATACAACTTTAAGCAATACAAAAGAAATCTGTTCAAACTCGTTTATAATAAAAACCGGCCAAGTGCAAGTTGGACTCGCACACGAATGGTTCCGTACCATTATTTATCATAAAATCATTTTTGTTTTAATTACATTATTATTCATTTGTAAAAAGATCGTACAAAATAACGGTAAGTAAAATATCTTATGACTTAAACGTAGAATGAAGAAATTATTGGGTTCTTTGAGCACCTACAATTTTTTTTTATAGATTCTTAGTTCTGCAAATAGCATTTTTCGCAAATACCAATTTTCAATGGAAGACATCTAAAAGTGAACAAAATAAACCAAAAAAAAAACTATTCCATAGTTCAAAGGTTTTTTTTTCTAGCTCATAAAGGGTTTTTGTATTGTAAGCTAATGTTTTTTTTACGTAGTTAACAAGCTGTATTTGCTTAGACTGTGTTGAAGTATCATGTAAGGATGTAAAGTGGAGAACATTATATATTCTGGTACAACAATAAAATCATTTGGTTGAAACGGTTTGTATTGTCATGATTTTATTCAGTACAGATGTCGTTGTAAGCTGATTTATTTTATGTTTTTCCTTTCTCTCAAACTGGTTCAGTTTTTTCTGAAACATAAAAACAATCAAGACACCATCGAATATATATAAACTAGTATATATAATAACTAGCGAAACACGCGCGACTTCATCTGCGTGAAGCTATTTTCATACAAACTTCAACCTACGCTGTACTTGTCCAGGGGTTGGATTTCAAGAATTTCTTTCTTAGTATACCCATACGTACTAAGACAAATATATCCTGAGGCTGTGCGTTGTCTATATGGCAGTCAGTCCAGTCAGTCAGGACAAAGATTTTTATAATTGGTGTAGATTTAGAACGATAGCAAAAGTATAATTTGAATCGGTACAAAACGAATAATATTGGCTAAGCTCTAGGGGGCTTGGCATAACAGCGTAGCACCAGTGCTACGCAACGCTACGCGCTTAGCCTTAGTGCTACGTAATTTTATACACATTGCATTACTGATGTACGTACTGAAATGTAGAAAATATAAAACTTATTTAAGCAATACAATATAGTATTAGCAGACATTTAAACAACGTCTTTAACCCCAAAGTAAGCAAAGCTTATACTATGGGAATCAGATAACCGATAGAATACTTTCATATTTTTTTGGAAATATGTATATAGTTGGAATACTAAATAAATATAATAATAATATTACTACATAGAATAAACATATACATTATATTTATCACACGTCGAATCTACAATCTACAGCACAGAAAGCAAAGCTACTAAAAACTAAACTATGATGACAGCCAAAACGAATCACTGATATCAATTATATTTAGCTAGTTTTGATAAACAAATAACACAAAGCAAATAAAATATATATATTACAGAATATAATATAAAAGAAATGTTTAGTAAACCACACATAGATACAGCGCTCACAACGATGTAACACGTTATTTATGATACGGATACAAGCAATACTAAAACTTAAACTTAATGAATTAAAGCATATTATCCAATTGAAAAAACTATGCGATCAGCGTCGGCAATTTTTTACACTACACTCTAAGCTTTAAATCTTAAACCATCGCAATAAAGTTTATTTAACATTATCAATGTAAGGCACAAGAACTACGTCCAAACATGAATGCTCGTTTATAACCGAACAATCGGGGATACCCCCCGGAATTGTTCCATATTAAAACTGTCTTAAATAAAATAAATAATTTGAGGAAATATTTCAGCGCTTTTTGTTTGCAAATGATAAAGTGCGGGAGTCGTTTTTGTTGATTTATTTGCTTTGGCCTAGATCTCACAATTTGTTGACAGGGCCCGAAATGGGATTTAGAGGGTGTAGTCCCTTACAAGTACGATCTTGTGTAAGCCACATATGATACAATAAGCTACAATCCACCATAGTAAGTACAATAGTAAACAATGAACTATAATATAGTTTAAGTAAGTTTCTCCACTTCCTATTGAAGCTTATAATTATTATTAAGCCTAAGTATTTTATCAGTACATATTTAGTATAAACTGCTTACTTTAAAACTAGATGGCACCGTGTTAAATGCTACCAAACTTTATCGTATTAGAAAAAAAAGTTAAAAATATCTCTTCCACGATCTAGAGAATCTATTAGGTTTCCAATCCAATCTATTAGGAGTCTGCCAGATATCCAAATAAAAACAAAAAGTTCGTATCACAGTAAAAAGCTATATTCCAGAACAGTATTATGAAGAAATAGTGTCGCCTACGTGTTCCAAATCTTGGCTGAAACGCAAACTTTAAAATTTGGCACGTGACAACGGTTCTTCTTCATGTTCTCAAGCTAAAGCCAGACTTGGCTTAAAATTATAATCTAAGTTTTATCCTTTTTAAGGTTCCGTACCCAAAGGGTAAAACAGGAACCTATTACTAAGACTCCGCTGTCTGTTTGTCTGTCCGTCTGTCACCAGGCTGTATCTCATGAACCGTGATAGATAGAGAGTTGTAATTTTCACCGATGATATATTTCTGTTGCCGCTATAACAATAAATACTAAAAAACAGAATAAAAATAATATTTAAGGGGGATTTTACGGGACGTAATGTTTTTGCCGATTATGGTACAGAACCTTTCATGCACGAGTCCAACTCGCACTTAGCCAGTTTTTATTTATCATCCTATTTAGTTTAACTTTATTTGGTAGTAGTAGAATTCTTCATGGATGACTTGTCCGGGAAAATACTAGCATCAAGCTTATTTCTGCTATAAAACAGCGTTACTGTGTTTCGGTTTGAAGGGTGTTTGTGCCCGTGAAAATACAGAGGCACAATTCTTGTAAATTTTTTTGAGCTAAGAAAATATTTGAGTGAAACTGAAATGTCGGTTTCAAAAGTTGTCCGAATGACGGACACATGCCACAAAAAAAGCGGTGTACAGACCAAAACCAGCTGGTATGTATTCTTAGCATAAAATACCAAGGTTAATTGCTTGCTGTTGGAGTAGTGGTAAGGGAAATAGCCACTCGGACCAAGTAGTTGTCGTAGGTACACAAATAAGCAGCATTTGGGTGTTTGCGAACCCTGACCCTTTTCACACCTACATCAAAATTAGTCGCTATAGAGTGAAATAGTTAAGCCTTTTCAAACAAGATTAATCTATTGTTCGGTAGGTATTGTCATGAATATTATTGGCCTGTTTTTGTCTAAACGAATTTCGTAAATATCTCTGTATTTATTTTAAATTGTATTTTACGCACAAAAGATTTGAGTAAAATTTTTTTGAGGGATTAAATTAAAATCTTTGCAAAGAAAAGCATAAAATTGTGTTATAAATTATTAGTTAGTAGTAATATAAATTATTTTAGGGAACGGCTCGTCCAGAGAAGTACTGCCACCATACCTATTTCTGCCGTCAAGCCGCTTGCTGTGTTCCGGGTTGAAGGGTGTAGGTGCCGGTGAAATTACAGGCACTCGGGGCTCAATCTCTATACCTCAGGTTGATGGACGCAGAGTCTTTAAACTGAAACAGAGCAAGCTGCTTGACGGCAGAAATAAGTGTGGTGGTAGTACTTCCTGGATGAGCCCTTCACTAAGAGGTCTACTATGTGGTATGGACTAATTTTAAAATCAACAAAAGTACATAAATACCTACACAAACAACGTATTTTGCCAAAAAGGCTACATTGTTCAAAATATTCTATTTTAAACTGAGCATGTGAATATGAAATTGGGACTCATAATGTTTGAACTGCTTACCAACTGAACAAATATTTTCTTCTTTCGCAGGTAAAGTGTTTTGGCGTGTCGCCAACGCCAGCTTCGGACTTTAATAAGTGAGTGAACTTATTATTGTTACAGTTTCAACTTTGGTTATAAAGGACACGTTCTGTAAGACCTTATGATAGCAGTGGTAGCTGTAATAACAAGATTCTTCAGCACAGTTCTACGGAGATAACTGCAGTTGTAAACCTAATTTCGTTCGGTTCGTGTGAACTTTATGCTGTGGTGGTCTCGGCAACGTAAAATAGTCAATTAATCAAATGTAGGCTGTTTTGTCTGTAAATAATACAAGAGATGTTAAATAAATACAAAAACTAAATGTAAAATAAACTTATACTCGTACAAACAAACAAAGTAGAATCGCCCAAGTTAACTCAGAGATCATTAAATAACCAGAAGTTTACTATAAAAAGAGTTCTATTTCTATTTCTAAGCCTTTTTTTTACTGTTGTAAAACAACAGCATGTCCTCTTGACACATAGGCCTCCTCCAGTACTTTCCACTGTTGTCTATCTCGTGCAAGTCTAGTCCATAAGGGGCCTGCAACTTGTTTGAGGTCGTCTGAAAAAGAGTTCTACAATAATTAAATATACAAGTAACAGTAAATAATGGCGTGGAACAGCTCAGTTTGTTGTAAATGGCCCTGAGTTAAATTAATGAAGTAGCCAAATTGTGGACGCTTCAAAGTTGCCCCCATATTTCTTGACTATGGTCTTAGTAATGCAAGCTAGAGTTGAGGACTACGCTAAATATGGTGAACCCGTTTTTTTTGTCACAAATTTATTCGAATCACAGATGACTAATAAAGTCAGCGTCATGCAAATTATTAGTACAAGGGTTAGAGTTTTACTAGTTACATAAAAGCTAACTTCATACATAAGCAAACATATATTTCTAAAGCCTTTCGCTTTTATAAATAGGAGTGAATATATCCAAAATGCTTACTCAGAAATCGAAAGGACATTATCGGCGGCAATATATTTTCCTACCCACGTTGTTAACTGACATAAGATGAGAGATGTATCAAATACTGAATGAAAACGGAGCAGGAAAAACCTTTAATACGTATTTGACTGCACTGATGTATTAACTTCAGAAAAACAAGATTCCAAAACCTCCCTACTGCTTAGAAGGATAATCTTTTTCTGGTAAGAAAAGTGTATGTATGTTTTTGAAAATGACATATTTGAAGTATAGGTTACACAGTTTGTTGTGTTGTTGTGTGTTGTTGTTGTTGTATATATATACCAATTATAATAACCTTTGTCCTGATTGACTGAAATAAAGATAACTAGAATATTTAATATGTCTGTGACCTAATGATCTAAACGATTGGTGGTAGAAGCTTAAAACTCTTGGGGTAGTTTGGTGTTAATGCGTGTAAGAGTGTACTAAAGAAATGCCGAAATCAACCCCCCTCCCCTTACAGGAATACATAGGTATGACTTATACATAGATGACTGACATACTTATATACGTTTTTTCTTGTAAATACATATTTATGACAAACGCGCGACACGATACAAATCTCAACCCCCGCTATATCCGTTTAGGGGTTGAATTTTGAAAATTTCTTATACACACCAAGACAAATTAACCCTGAAAAGTACGATGAGTACAAGCCTCTACGAGTAGTGGTTTAGGCTGTGCGCTGTCTATGTTTGTCTGTCAATCAGGGCAAAGATTATTTTAATTGAGATTAATAAAACACCCAGACCCAGAACAAACATATTATGACCATCATAAAAATGTTTGTCCTCGGTGGGGATCGAACCCACAAACTACAGCATAGAAGGCAGAGCTACTACTAACTGAGCTGTGAGGCCAGTCGTCGTAGCCGAAGTTAGCCAAGTTGATATCATCATCGTCATCATTAAAACGTGTGACAGGTCTATAGGACGTGAGTACAAAAGTATAGGTATAAATTATAGAAACCATAATAAAAATAGTGTAATTTTCAAATTATGTAGTGTGCCATGTGCCTGTAATTTCACTTTCACATCCTTCAAACCGAAACACAGCAAGATGCTTGGCGGCAGAAATAGACGTGGTGGTAATACTTCCCTGGACCAGCTCTTTACAAAGAGCTCTAAACCTTGATGCAGGTGACTCTACTCAGAGAAATATACTTATCTAGTTTTCAACTATCTATTGAAAGACAAACTCAAAGTTGTGATTTGTAAAGGAAACTTTGAATTTTCCGAGAACGAAGTTGTCCCAACCCCAGAGCAAAGTGCAGAATGCTTGAATGTAGCCACTAAGGTATCTACCTAGTTCAAACTAATTTCTCTAAGTAACATGTTTAGGTTTTACTAGTTAGATTTACTCTACACCGAGTGGCTACCGTCAAGTTGGTTGTGATTAATTATCCGTACCATAAGAAACGTTATGTTTTAGTTTCCAAATGTTTTAGGAAGGTCACGGTACGGATATTTAACATTTAGCTATGCGTTGGAAACCCAAATTTATTGTATTGAGACCCGAATAAACTCAAACAGGCCCGAACATACCCAAACAATGGATACGAAGGCGTCTTTGTACAAATCCGGTAGCCGTTGCTGAAAGTTGGTTTTACAAAATAACGTCTTCTGGTACAAAACAATCTAAAACAATCACTGCTGTCGAGAGAGCACGAAAGTTAGGCGTCCTTGAAAGTTTGCAGTCATATTTTAAGAGCTCACGGTAGAGAGCAAGGTCATATAAAAGTTGTCCATTAAATTTATTCTCGCGACCAAGCCTAAACCAACACGAAAGATACTTATGGCTTGTCTTCTAACATGCGTATTTCCTAACATTCCTATTTGCGTTATAGTATAATGTAAATAATAAATTCGGTTGATGGACTCAGAGCAGTTTATCGTAAGACACCTGCAAGGCCATGTTTTATAGTATAGGTGAAGGTTACCATTCAATATTGCCACTTGCTTGTTTCCTGAGTAAGTTGTATAAACAAATACAATTTTTACGAAAGTGAAAATGAAAAATATTTATTACAGCAAAACACGACACGAATTACATTACAATAGAATACAAGTTTAAATAAAAGTAGCTTGAGGGTAAAAAAAAAGTCAAAAGTCAAAAAGCATTTTTTTAGTAAAATCCGCAGGGATCATTTTGAAACGTCTTAAATCTGGGTGACAGGTGTGTTCTTACAGTTTACAGTATAGGTCCTATTTGCTAAGTGATGATTATAATCTAGTTACTTATGATACCCACACTAGACGATAAATCTGTATCGTGAATCTGTACGATTACAAATATGGTAAAGCCTTGATAATATACGGTTATTTTCATGCAAACGCTAATCACCGCTGTTCTCGTTTAGGAATTTCGGGTATTCTTTTCTTGATACTACACCTGCATTAGGACAAATATACCTTGAAGACTTTACGTCTCCATGACCAGGAGTTGAGGCTATGAGTTATCTACTTGACAGTTCTGCAGTCAAGGCATAGATTCCTATAATTGGTATAGATATAATTTAATATAATGCTGGACAATCCACACAGCACCATTTAGCCCCAAGCTAACCAGAGCTTGTGTTATGGGTACTAGATGACTGATATGCTTAATGCAATACATTACATACATACATATTTTTATTATACATAGAAAATACCCAGAACACCCGGAATAAATATTTGCAGATCGTACAAACATTAATCCCGCGAACCCGCAACCTCCTGCGTCGCAGGCGGACATTCACCCGCCGCGCCACATCGGTCATCAAATGAAAAATGATGAATGAATGAATGAAGATGGTAAAGTATCTTGGATTCGGCGGCCCTCGATCTGAATCTACCTAATAAATTATGAAGAAATAGAGTCACAAATTCAATGGACTGTCCGCGCACGACCCAGTGTAGCGTGACTCCACCTCTATACATAACTTACTGTACTAACGTATTATTTTAGTTCCCAGTAATGTCGAAATTCTCAATGCTGAGTAGTGTAATTCAAAATAAACTCACAGAATAATATAACTTAATACCAAGAGTGCTCTTGAAATAATTGCATTTACCCACTACTGTACATAAAATGACTGGCTGTTTGTTCAAAAAGCAGCTTTAATTTTGGGGCTGACTGAAAGACACGGCCAAACACACCCCAATACACACGAAAGTAAAATTGATCAAGCGAGCAAAGCGACTCAGTTTCGAGATTGGGCCAAAAAATGCTTTTGTCCGTCGGTCAGTCTGTTTTTGTGTATAGGTCGAATTTTTCAACCGATTGACAATTTTTGTCGATTGCGATTTTTGATTTGTGGGAAAAGAGCGCAAGTTTGCTATAGCATTATTTATCGACAGATTGGAATCAAATCTGGCACATTAAGGACTTTTATTCTACACCAGATGTTGCAAAAAAATCCAAAATGCGGAAAAAGAGGAAGAAATTTGTAGTAGTAGTAGTTCGTATGAAGTATATAGACGGATTTCAATTTTGGGAAAGGGGAAAATGTCGGTTATTGCAAGGTTGGAAAAGTTTTTTTAGATTCAGATATAAAGGATGGCATATTTTGGCCCCAAACACAACACAAAACCGTTTTAAACTTCACTACAGTTAATAGGAACAGATAAGGCATGCGCGTACCGTAAAAACGTATGGATACTAAAATTGAGCATGACTTCAAACGTTCCGGCTTAGATAGGTACGATTAGCATCCTATCCATGTGTTGTGTTTACTTAACGACAGTAATTCATGCTCTAATACGTATGATATAGGGTTGACATAAGTCAAATCTAGTGGTTAGTCTCACAACTTAGTTGGCAGTACTAGTAACTCAGTTATGTTCCGTGTATGTATTTCTGTGCGTTCAAACTGGCGCTAGAGTTAAGACGTTTCAAGATGATCCCTGACATAGTAAAAGCATTGCTTAGTTTATGGGCATGTTTGGTTAGAGAGCGTTTTGTGAATGTCTACCAATATTTTATTTAATTTAGTAAGTTTAGACCTGAACGTCAATCTAATAAGTTTGGCTCTATTT
Source organism: Electrophaes corylata (assembly GCA_947095575.1). Lineage (NCBI taxonomy): Eukaryota > Metazoa > Arthropoda > Insecta > Lepidoptera > Geometridae > Electrophaes > Electrophaes corylata. Next base: position 5,822,795 of record OX352720.1, read on the forward strand.
TTATAGCGGTAACTATTAAACGAGTTAAAGTGTAACAGCCCTAAATGCCAGGCTGTATCATCGCTCGTAAAACCAGTGCACGTTTCAGTATTTGAACTAGAGATATTAAATTCGAGTACCACATAGATTCCGCTCTTCTGGTAGGCAGTTTATACTAAACGCACATAAAGCGTATATCCGCTTTCTAATTGGCAGTGACTTTTGTCTATTTATCAATATTTTTGAAGTAATACTTCTTATGCAACTTCCAACAAGGTTGCGTTAAACGTTTAACACTACCATGGAGGGGGTATGAAAGTACTGTTCTTTCTCTCATAGATAGTTACGTTTCGTATATTATAGAAGTTTTATTTCAGTTGTGTGGTCTAGAGCACTTTCGTTTTTTCGTGAATTTTTGCAGATTCTGTGTAAGTTTTGCTCAGTAATACCAATTATTAGAATTGTTATCCTGACTGACTGACATATAGACAATGCATAGACCTAATATCTAAACCACGGCTCGAAAGGCTTAAATTTATAGGGTATTTTTGTCTTGGAGCGTAGAGATAAGAAAGGAACTCCCGAAATTCAACCTTTAAACGAGTACAGCCAAGGTTAAAAATTGTATAAAAATAACTTTACGGGTGCGAAGTCGGACGCGTTTTGCTAGTATAATGTATATTATTTCAATTCTGACAGATATAAATATGTCTTTTCACATAGCGGATTTGTCCGCTGCGCTGTAACCGCTAGATGTGTGAAGTGTTTCACGCATACGTGCTTTCTGGCTAATTTCTTCCCACTAATTGCCTAATCTCAAGTATGTCTTTGTGCGGCCAAACGTAGCATATTGAGGGACATGAATAATATCCCTGTTAATGAGAGTTTGAAAGGAGTTGAAGATATAAATAAGTAATAATGTGTGTTTAGAAGCGAATCCTGAAAGAGTTGGATTTATAAAGTTTTTTATAAATGGATACAGCATACCGTACTAGCACTGGCGTTGTAGTTCCAGCTTGGAATAGCTTACTTTATTAACCCTTACCTTTATTGAAAACATCTTAATTAACCTTGTGGCTTAGTTTTTTCCTTTTTCCGCACGTATTGACGACGTCTTTCCAACGGAATAGGCTGACTTAGCTGTGGTGCTGGGCCAGCTTACTCCATATAAAATGCACCGGCAACCACACCATTCAAATCGGATCACAGCAAGCTGTTTGGCGACAGAAATAGGCATGGTACCACCATGCCTATTTCTGTCTGTACTTCCGAGCCCTTCACAAAGAGCTCCACTACTACTAAGAGTTCTACTACTAACTATATGTTGTTAATGTCGACCAACCGCCAAATACTAAAACGGATCTCGATTAATTGTCTCTTTAGGATGATGACGTTTGTTTTTTACAACTTGCTGATGGAATTAGCAGATGACCAACCGGATCTTATGCGGTTACCATCGCCTATAACAAAGTACTACCTCGTAGGTCGTAGGCATCGTAGGTCACGCTCATTAGGAGCGTGACCTACGATGCTCTGCTCAGCTACCTGTTTGCCTGTTGCCAGTATACACTCTAGTTACGTTTCTATATGCTAGCTTATACGCTAGGGAACACGTTTTGCATAATTGTTCTGGCTAGCGTCCATTACGAGACCTCTGATTAGACTGATGAGTTTAACAAACTTGCCTGTTCAATACAAACTAAGAGCCACGCCCATGGGTTAAGAACTACGCAACCCTCACCAAAAAGCACAAAAAAAAAGAACAAGAAAGAAATTACATCACGACTTTAATCACTAAGCATGGGAGATATCCCCTCCGATCTTTTTGTACCAAGTAACTACACGAGATTTTTCGAGGATGTCTAAGGGAGCAGCTTGACCTACGAGGCAATGCTTTGTTACAATGGTAACCACTTAGCATCAGGTGGGTCATTTGCTAGTTCCATCAGCAATTCGCATTAAAAATTGTGTGTGATCATTAAAAATTAGACCCTCCTTACTGAGATTTGCTGGTTCTAGTGTGTTTTCCAACTTAACAAGGTTGGCGCAAATGGGAAATTTTTAACTACAAAATCTAATTTTCTTGAAAAACACGAGAACCTGAATTAGAATGTAATCAACGTAGGATTATTCGCAAAGCTTCTGAAAAATAATAGGAAAATGAAAACATAACGTGGCGACATTACAAGGTTAACTGCCAAGCTTAATTACCCAATTTTTTTCAGAGTGATCAAGACTGGAATTCGTACAAACATTATTATGCTTAGCAACTGGCATTAAACATAATTAATTTTCAGCTGTCCACTTAAAAGCAATGAATCTGGTTCATCAACACAGCTTAAAATATCTCTGAGAAGCCAGTCAACACATAAACTAAAATCAACAAACTTTACTCGTTTTGGTTTTCCAAGCGTTTTGTTAGTTAAAATAGCCAATAAGTCTATTGCCATTTTTGTTTGCTGATAGGCAAGTGACAGTGACTATGACATTTTATAAAGTGTCATATACCTACATACATTCATCGAAGCCCACTTATTTTCCATAGGGGTATACAGAGCTCATGGGTTTCATTTGTTATATATTTTCCTTTATTCACTCTCATAACAGTCTTCATACTTGCTCAAGTGTCAGACAATATGAATAAAAGCCTAAGCGTCTGACATATGAATGTTAAATCCAATGCCGGATTTATTGCTCTCAAGTGTATGTTTATAGGTAAATAAATACTTACGTAATCAAAATAAATTCTAGTCATTTTCGTTTGTAATAAACGTTTCTTCGAATCCAATAAAAATGAAACATTTTATCTAACTGAGAAAGTTGAAAGGTACTCCCTTTAGATAATTCAGGTTGTAAAAAAGAATACCTTTAAGAACTTACACGATTACTTGGCCGTAACATAAAAACTTCAAGTCTTCATCGTCAATACTTATCCTGAAACCAATATAACGCGCGCTACTTTGTTTGCGTGAAGTTTTTTTTTTTTTTTTTTACATGCTCTAGGTAAACGTTTGACCGCAATCTCACCTGATGTTAAGTGATGACGAAGTCTACGGTGTAGCACGTTTACCTAGAAGATACCTATTCACTCTTCTCTTGAAGACATCCAAATTATATGTGATCGGAAAAACAGACGACGGCTACGAGTTCCATTCCTTTGCTGTACGCATAATTAAAACAAAAAAGTTGAGGCAAAGCGCTTGGTGCGGGTGGAAGGGGTGTCAACCATGAATGGGTGTTTCGTCTCCGTACGTCTGGTGGTCCGATGATAGAACGGAGATGGGGGAATTAGGTTTTAGGTAGGGGGGTTAAGTTATTTTTATTCACGCATCCACTCGATGTTTAGGGGTTGAACTGCAGCCCACATAAAAACTGCAGTGTTAATAAAAATTTCGTTTCAAAATATAGATATCTCTTACCAAAATCTGTGCTAACATGTCAGTGCCAAAAATCTATCTCGTTCTGTCAAATGAAGACTTAAATGCTACTGTTAAGCTTATCTGTGGGTCTTTTATCTATAATTTCTAAAATGTCCATCAATAGAAAAAGTATCTCGTGTCAAGCTCGACATAATCTCGCGTTGCACATCTTAGCTAAGCTGGAGTTATTTTTTACGTACAGCCTTACGCACCAATACAGATAATTATACCAAGAAAATTCCAAGTCTCTACAATCAGTGGTTTAGCCTGTGCGATGTCTATAAACCAGTTTTTGTCTGACCTAACAGCTCAGTTAGTAGTAACTCTGTCTTCTGTGCTGTAGGTTGAGGGTTTGATATCCACTGAGGACCAAACATTTGTGTTATCAACATAGATGTTTGTTCTCTGTCTGGGTGTTATATTGTGTTCTATGTAAGTGTTTATAAAAAACGTATTTAAGTATTCTATCTGTCATCTGGTTCTCATAATACAAGCTATGCATAGTTTGGGGCTAGATCATGAGTAAAAATGTCCAAGAGTATTTATTTGTTTGATTTTTCAGTCAGTCAGGACAAAGATTCTTATAAGTGGTATCCAGAAATGTCAATATTTCTTCTTATTAAACTTTTATTTTCTACCCGGTCGTTTCATCGGCCAAGTTGGTCATACTTCTCATTCCTGTGAGGCACCTGAACTGGGAATCGTCAAACAACTTTTCTAATTTTCCAATAAGAACTTATACATTCCGAATGGCGAAGGCTGATAGGATGAGGATAATTAAAACTGAATCGGTTTTCTGCGGTCAGATTATTGGTTCTGATTTGTTTTGGGTAGAATTAGAGTTTTGAAACCTGCAGGTCTACAGTTAGAAGCGAAAAAGGTATTGGCGTTTTGAGTTACACTACTACACTGCTATTATAATATACTAGCGGCTCGTCCCAGCTTCGCACGGGTTTTAGTAAGGATCCCTATTTTTTTTTAAATATTATGTCATATGTCTTCTGGGGATAGTTTAGTTTCCCAACGGTGAAAGAATTTTTCAAATCGGTCCAGTAGATTCGTAGCCTATTTAATGCAAACCAACAAACAAACAATAAAATCTTTCCTCTTTATAATTATTATATTAGTATAGATTACAAAACGACAGTACGAAACTTAACTGTATTAGGAATACAGTTGAGTTACACGAGAATGAACACGATAATATGAAATTTCGCTTATCGTTTTTCCAAACAGAGACCCAGTTAATATTACAATTGTTATCAGAGCAAAAATAAGGTTAACTAGCAACACAGGAGACTTGAATATTTCAGGTACAAACTACAAATAAGCGTTCCGTTTTCATGAATTTGGTATGAAACACTAAAAACAAACCTTTTACCAGTAATACGGTCGAGTGACAGACATTGCTTTTGACGTTCATTGCAAAAAAGCTTTAGAATACAAAACTCTGTTGAAATCCTGGGTTTTGACACGGAAACTTTTAAATTCACAACTAAATTCTGATTTTGGAGTCAAAAGTCGTTGAAAAGATGGAACAAAGTTTGGTATTGTGTTTTAATGTTTTCGAAGTCTTTCTTTTTAGGGTTTCGTACCCAAAGGGTAAAACGGGACTCTATTACTAAAACTCCGCTGTCTGTCTGTCTGTCTGACTGTCACCAGGCTGTATCTTATGAACTGTGATAGTTAAAGAGCTGAAATTTTCACAGATGATGTATTTCTGTTGCCGCTATAACAGCAAATACTAAAAAATGGAGCCAAGTAAACATTTAAGGGGGCTCTCATACGAGAAACGTGATTTTTTTACCATTTTCATTATAAATAACCGGACCGGGACCGTCATATATTTATTGCTTCTGACCGTGGACAGCTTTTATTACTATACTAATAGTTGAATCACACCCGACTTTACTTACGTTTCGTACTTCAACACCCATTGCACCTCTCTGGTAGTAATTTTAGAAATTCCTTTTTTTAGTACAACCCTTTGTGCCAAGACAAAGAGGTATACAAACTACGATTCTTTACAGCCAACGGCTATAAAAATAATAAGCCAAACGCGCGCGCATCACAAAAGCATACCTTAAACTCCTTACTATGTACTACCCTGCATCTACCAACCTGAGGCATACTGGTGTTAAGCCCTATATGCCTGAAATGAGAAAAAAATAAAGATAATCTAGCCATTAAGTTTTATTTCAATTTATTCAAACAATAGCTTTGTATTTTACGAGTAAAAGTGAAAATACATTCCATGTTGCTTTGACGCAATCCATTAATATTGAATAGTTTTTGATAAGTAAACGTTCTTTGGAAATAAGATACTTGTAAAACGTAAGAATAGAACCATTTTCAGGATTAGCTTTTATAAACCTGGTAATTGAAATGGAAATTGTTATTTTGTATTTTGAATTGAAATAACATAGAAAATGAAAACTAAAAAAGGCATGCTTACAATAGAAAGCTTGAAGTTAAATAGTTTTTAGATTATTATACGTAAAGAGTGATGTAAAAATAAAACATACTTTACGACCTTAATCCCAAGGGACGACAGATGCTTTATTATCATCATTAACAACCTAGCAAAGCCCATTGCTGGATTAAGGCCCCTATACATTTCCAAGAAAAACTATATTGAGTCGTCTTCGTCTACCGACTGCGATCTTTACAATGTCGTCGCTCCATCACGTGGGATCATTTAGTGCCTTCTTAATATTTTTTGAAGATGTCTAAGAGTGGCTGGTGTAGTAGTTGGTATTCCACACGTGACAGGCTGCAAGCTCACATACCCGTGCTATAAAAATATTGTCGTAATATGCCGTTTTGAATAGAAAATCCATTAGTTCTGATTTGACTTGTTATTTTTAGACTTTCATTTTGATTGATGTGCCTGACTATTTCATAAATGTTCTAATAATTTTACTAAAACTTTTTTGTTTCTGAAAGTAATTTTAAGCGCAGTTAAAATACAATTAATTCTATTATATTTAAATTATAATTGTAAAACTATTATGATATTAGAACGTTCGGTACAGTATCCGGGTGTGTTATATATATGTGGGTGCCGGTGAAATTACAGGCACACGAGGTTTATGCCTCAGGTTGATGGACGCAGAGTGGTTCATCGTACATGTTTCTATTAAAAGTGAACTGCAAGTCAATACTTTGTTATTGGTGATGGTAACCACTTAACATCAGGTGGGCAATCTGTTTGTTCCGTCAATCTATACCAATTATAAGAATCTTTGCCCTGACTGACTGACTGACATATAGACAAAGCACATCCTAAACGGCTGGTCGTAGAGACTTGATTTTTTTTAAGTAGGTTTGTCTTGGTGTGTCTAAGAATAGAATTCTCGAAACTTCGAAATCGAAGTTTGTATGAAAGCTGTCATGTCGTAGCTTCATGCGGACGAAGCCGGTGGCATTTCCACTAGTGAGTCATATAAAAAAAAAGTGCAGTGAACACGTAAACAACACCTTACCTACCAGCCTACTAATGTTTAACTTACATACCGGGTACTATAATAAATAGCAATTAATCACCTTTAAAACAAGTGCACTGATGTTCTAGTCAGACAGTTTATTAATTAGATTTAAAACCTTTTAAGTGAAGCTTGGTCTAGAACTTATATTAAACACTGTCAATAACTTTTCACTTTAAGTTTTTAAGCTCTTTTTATTGCAAGCTTAAATTATATTTCACCTTTCAGGTTGGGGATAACTTCGTGATGAATATTTTGATCTTTACTTTTTAAAAGGATCGTGTAAAAATAAATAAACTTAGCCACATAAACTTTTTGAACTGGCACCAATCGGAATATTATAGTGAAAGCATCAGTATAGTGGCAGACCGTAAAAAATATTTTACAAAAACTACTTTTTCTACTACTGCTTATAGACAAATACTATAATACTACTTATACTCTATATATATACGAGTAAATTGATAATTTTGTTTGAGACATTAATAATAATAATAATATTAATAATGCTGGACAATCCTCACAGCATCATCTAGCCCCAAGCTTAGCAGCGCTTGTGTTGTGGTTACTAGATGACTGATATACTGAATACAATACATGACATTCATAGATATTTTTTTTATACATAGAAAATACCCAGAACACTCGGAATAAATATTTACATATCAATCACATTAGTGTTATACTCCTTTATAATCTTAAATATAACGCCCTTAATAATTATTATCCTAATTTGTCATTACTTAGAAGCCTGGTTATCGACGCATAACATCTTCAAATTCAAGTTTCGATTATATCAATATCCAAATGGTATTCTTCGAAACCATTCAGACAGTCCCAAAATTGATAATCAAATTCCAGTTTCCATCTTGTCTCATCTCCAAAAAAATACAAGAATTGAGCCTCAGTACGTATTCAGTAGCTAGTCAACTTGAATCAATTGAAAAGGTTTATAAAATGATAACAAAACAACCAAAGTGATAAAAGAGAGCATTGAACTTTCTAAGATGTGTATCGTAAACATTTTCCAGCTTTCAAAACAAAGTAAATAAAACAAATACTCACACAAGCAGCGATCGGAAAGTATTGTTTAACCAGTGGCCAGTGTCCCAACTCGAGCTAAATCCAAGTTGATCCTCCCTGGCTGAATCTAAAATAGAACACGACGATTCCTGGCGATTTCTCCTGGCGATTTCCTCACCGTGTTGTCTTATTTTTAAAACATATGGCTGTAAAATTCTATCTAGCTTGTGTTTAGTCAAAAGGTTCTCTACTTCTTGATGTAAAAAATACAGAAAACAGTTTTATATAGTAGAAAGGCTGTCAGCTCAGTTTGTAGTAGCCCTGTCTTCTGCGCTGTAGGTGGTGGGTTCGATCCCTACTGAGAACAAACATTTGTGTAATGAACATAGATGTTTGTCCTGAGTCTGGGTGTTATATTGTATTCTATGTATGTACCTATGTACAAAAAAAATATAAGTATTCTGTCTGTTATCTGGTTCCCATAAGGCAAGTTAATTTGAGGCTACATGATATTATGTACAAAATATCCACAAATAAAAATGTATTTAAGTAATAAATAAATTAGTTACATCTTAACCTCTCTGCTATTTCGTTACTTCACCATCATCAGCTTGAAAACATATGACCCTATATTTTACCCTAGAACATAATCTTCTCCATACTTTTCCAGGAAGAACGATTTTGAGCTATTGTAAATGTGAGTTTGTTTTTGTATTTTTGAGAGCACTCGAGCTTAAAAATTCATGGGCCGGAATAAAGGATATGAGGAAAGTCACTACTATCTCCAGATCACAGTTATATTGATTTAGTTTTTTATAATGATAAGTATTGCAACAATAGGTACAATGCGCAAATTATCTTGATAATTTCATTTATTCTGTGAATCAGCAATATTTTATGAATGCCATTTATAAAAACACCAAATTAATCAGAACAGTATTCATTTTTGTGGTAACAGAACCATCGCAAATTGTAAAACCCGCATTTCGGTATTTTGATATTTTACAAACCGCAAATCCATGTTGTTTTAAACCGAAATTTGTTATTATATGGCCATCAACATCAGTAGCCTGAAATAATTCACAGGATTCTCCTATAATATAGGGGAATCTTGTGGAACATTATATTTTTGTGAAAATATATTATGTTTTCCCCAGTTTTATTTATTTACCTGAATCCTTTTATGATGTTGTCATTTCATAGGGTGTTTCGTATGTGTAGTGTGCTAAGGCTTTTAATTCTTGTAAGCTTGAGCATGTAAAAAATTATGTATAGAAGCCACTGTTATAAAAGTTTTCTCTTGGTCCACTATCGTTTATTTGACTACAGAACTAAGTAATATGTCCAGTAATTTTTGACAATCTGTGATGCAGAGGAGAACTGACTGAGACATGAAAATGCGTTTCATTCTGAATAATATTGAGACCAAACAGGTGCTAAAATTTGGCCGATCGGTACTTCTAAAATGTTAAAACAAAACTTCCCAAGCACACAGTTTCCAAACAACGTTTTTAACAACGGAATGAAAGTGTTTACATGTTCGCCGTGTTTATACGTTCACGCCCAAAACACGGGCGCGATACAAAACAAGCTTTTGTGTCATCGAATGAAAGTTTCCCGAGTGGACACTTTGACCACTAATTTAATATGCCACAAAGCGTTCTCGTCCGAGGACGTTTTAATTTCATAATTTAAATTGCGAGGCTTCTGCCACAGGCCCAAAGGGCAACAGCTAGTTAATTTTATAAAATAAATATGCTGTGCTACCAAACGCCTATTCAAACTGGGTCGGGCACCATTTCATCGTTTCTGAAGGTCATCGGTTTTGAAGAAAATGATGGCGTTTTTCTTCAAAACTAAAGGGAAACATTTTCGTTCAAATCAGGATGCCTCATACACACTTTTATTTCAATTGTTCACACTTGTGCTAAGACCTCAAGTAATGATGGTTAAAGTACCACCAAAATTACCCATCAGAATTTAAAATAACACTAGAAAAACAATTAAAATGAAAATATAATGTTGCTTCCAAAGATGACAGAAAACGAATCCCAGGTCTACTCATAGAAACGATAAACGAAGATTCGTATTTTTGTTTTGAGTTGGACGTCAACTTGACTTTTGACGGCTACCGAGTTGCCCCGCAGTATATTATGGCCGGTACAGATTGGTGCAATGCAACATGTAATGTAACATGCAATGCAAGAATTTGACGTCCACATTGCTGCAATGTATCATGTAATGTAACAGCATTCCCATAGTGTGGACGCTTCGCGCGCACAAACTGCGCCTGGGTCGCGCACGCTCCGAGCGTTACAATTCGTGCGCGGCTCGATCCGAGATTTGTCGGTTTTTAGTACGAACACAAAGGGGCGCGCAGTGTGCGCAGGACTCAGCCGTGGACGGTCGTTCGTTTCGCTCGCGTGCGCAACGATCATGGCGGTGAAAGAGGGTGCGTGTGACGAGGGCTAGTGTTTGTAACGAAATGCGGGAACAGATGTTCTCGTTCTGATTCGTAGTCAATGCGCGTACCGCGCGTGCCACACGTCCAAGGCAGCAGGGAACATGCAATGTAAGGCAAAATATTACATTACATGTTGCATTGTACCAATCTGTACCAGCCATTACAAAACGGCAATACGAAACATTGCTTATCGTTTCTAAGAGTAGACTTGCTACCTATTTGGCATCTGCGTGAATGAACCTAGCTGTTCTATTAAGCTGTGGTGTAGCACTTGTTTGTGACAAGTGGGAGACGAAAAAGAGCATTGAGAATAGCGATTCCAAGCATTTTTATTCTGTTCTCGCGCTGAGACTATCCCCTTGTTCTTCGTTGGACTTTGTGCAGTGAAATAAATATTTCATTCCGCTTGAGATGAATACAAATTGCTGTCGTTTTTTGAAAAGTATTAATGGTATAAATGAGTCTTTACAAAACTAAAAAGCCCTTTTACAGGCTTAAAAAATATCGCAGGTTACAAACCTGAAAAGCACGTCAAAATACATGCTCGTATATTTGGTACATGTCAACTAATAACTGTCAAATAGTAATAATAATAATAATAATGCTGGACAGCCCACACAGCATCATCTAGCCCCAAGCTAAGCAGAGCTTGTGTTATGGGTACGAGATGACTGATATACTTAATACAATACATTACATATATAAATATTTTTTATTATACATAGAAAACACCCAGACCATCCGGAATAAATATTTACAGATCGTACAAACATTTATCCCAAGGCGGGAATCGCACCCGCAACCTCCTGCGTCGCAAGCGGACATTCGCCCGCCGCGCCACATCGGTCGTCATAGTAGTATATTCAGCTGTCAAACGGGGAAGGAAAACTTCGCGTGGAAACCGTTAGTATTCTAGCAGCGGCGATGGACTTGCTACTACTGCAAAATGTGGTTATAGTGTAAGCAAATACTGGGGTTATTGCCAAAGTTTTCAAGTTTATTGTTTCAAATCAAAATTTTTACAAACATCAAGATTTTATGTGTTTTATACATCTCGTTGATAGAACAACCAGCAAAGCCACTGTAAAATGGAATGGGAGTCAAAATCTTGGTGCTATTTTTAAATTATCAAATATTAAAACCATTTAATATAAACAATAAATATTTGAAAATATTAAAATATCTTCAAATATTTATTATTTATCTCCGCCATACAGGATTTTAAGTTCTAGTATGGGGAATAGAGTCACCAAATGGTACTGTCTTTTCCAGTATATCTTTGTTTAAATACTTTTTTTATAAGTAATCTTAAGTACTTGTAACGATGTAATCAGAAATAAAATATTTTATTTAATAAATTGTTATAAATAAGTAAAAAGTGAGTAAGTTGTGTAAAAAGTGAGAAATAATCTATTTTTATTCGAAACGAAAGTGCTCTAACAAAAGATTTATAGCACAGCTGCCTTGTTACAGCGCTTCGTGAAGGCTGTGGTGTTTGAGGCATGTGCACAGCATGCAACTCTCCAGGCGTGTCTGGCTTAGAGAAATATCACTTGCAATCTAATATATCTCTTGGTACCATCTAGATAGATAGATAACACTATTGTACAGTCCGCTGAACTGATACAGAAACACTACTAAGCCTTCTTTTTTTAAATGTTTGTAACTTTTCAAAAATGCCCGCGTGGCAGTTTTTCCCGTTCCCGTTAGGTTTTTGGGATAAAAAGTAGCTTATATCCAAGTTATATTCTATGTTTATTCCAAACTTCACTCAAATCGGTTTACTGGTTAGAGCGTGAAAGAGTACAAACATCCATCCATCCATACTAACAAACTTTCGCGTTTATAATATAAGTAGGAAGTTACACAAAATCCCTCGAATTTTCGTCACGTAAAAATACATAAAAGTAACATCTTAGCAGTACCAAGTACTTACAAATTTCTTTATAATGTAAATATCATTGGCGAAGACAAGATCTTGCCTCGTTGAAAGCGCAAACGGTTCTTATGAGCATTTTTTCTACAAAAGAAAAAGGAGAATAGAATGTACAAATGAGTTCTGTAATAAAAATTGTCGTTAAAGTTATACTAACTGCTTCAAAGCATTAACTGCAATCCTTTAGGTATTTTGCTTCTGCATTTTGTATTTACGACAATGTTGTACTACGTTTTACTAATTTGGTCAAAAATAGGTTCTTAAAATAACTGACAGTATACTAAAAGTATACAGTTTCTACTGAAAGATTTATAAGAAGAAGATGACGCTCTTTTCTTCAGAATGGCATCTATCTGTCAATCAGATTCAAGAACCACATTCGAACTTACCGCTCACATGTAAAATACTTAAAATACCTCTAGAAGAGTAACCCTGAGCTCGATAGTTTGTTTGCCTAATTATCAGTTTCTTGCTTTTTTACTTTTTGCTGATGAAACAAGCAGTTGGCCCATCTGATGTTAAGTGGTAATCATCGCCTATAACAAAGTATTACCTCGTAGGTCACGCTCGTTAAGAATGTCCCCTACGATGCACTGCTCAGCGTCCATCAACCTGACACCCACACCTTTCAAACTGAGACATAGCAAGCTGCTTGGCTGTAGGAATAGGCATGGTGGTAGTACTTCCCCCAAGAGACTTCCACAAATAGCTCTACTCAGTCCGAACTGGCCTGAACAGACCTGAACTATGGGTCGTACCCACAGTTCGTTCAGGCATCTTCGTACAAATCCGGAAACGAAATGAAAAACAATGCAATCTGTCAAGCACAATAGCAATTTTTCCGTTGTTTATGACAGTTTGCAATCGTGCTTTAAAGCTCACGGTACAGGGGCAGGCAAGTCATAATTTAAATCCACAATGAATTTTATTTTCTCAGACTCGTATATCTATCAATTTATAAGATAATTTAGTTTTCCTCCTGCGGCTCGCCGTTATTCCATTATATACCTTTATTTAGAAAAAATAAAGCTTAGTAATTGACATGAAACCGCTTTTCGGCTCCAATTACTGTAAAGGCTGACATCATTTTATATTTATAGCCCTTTTAAGGAAAACAAACAGTTGTTTTCCATCCAGAGGTATAAAGGTATTGGATAGAATAGAAAAAGAAAATAAAATAAAGTTTTATAATAACACACAGTATGTACACAGAAACAACGACATAATAGGTGAACAAAACAGATAAAGACTAAAAAGAAAATTATACAGAAACAATTTCACAACTTTAATCCCTAGGCACGGTTCTTAGAGGAGGTCTAAAGGTGTAGTCAGAGGCATGTCCAGATATTACATTTGGTACATACCTACAATTTGCAGTTGGTATTTCATACGTGACAGGTTCCGCTGCTAGAATACTGACTGTTTTCCTCACGATATTTTTCTTTACCGGTTGTGAGCACGGGCATTGCACACATAAATTTTTCAAACGGAAATATTCATTGGTGTTCGACCACATCATTTAACCATTGGTTTAAGCTGTGCATTGCTTATGTCAGTCAGTCAGTAAGTCTATCAGTCGGGTCAAAGGTTCTTATAATTGATATTGATAGATAAAACAAAATAAAGTTCCAATAGATTTATTTTATAAAAGCTAACACCATGAGACATATCTTTAAACGTAATTTAGTCAACACACAATCTCTTAAATGAGCCAGGTATTCCAGAGTACTCCTCATTAAAAGTTACAGGTAATCGGCAAGTCTCATCTGTCGAGGCTGATTCCAGGAATTTCATTCGGGCTATATGAGCGTCTGAGCTCACTTCTTTGAACAGTATATCTGTAAATATATATCTGAGTAAATATATTATACTAGCGGCCGCTTGCAGATAAAAAGTAGCCTATTTGTAATTCTAAGTTATAATCCATGTTTATTCCAAAGATTGACGACCGATGTGGCGCGGCGGGCGAATGTCTGCCAGAGGTTGCGGGTTCGATTCCCACCTTGGGATAAATGTTTGTACGATCTGCAAATATTTATTCCGGGTGTTCTGGGTATTTTCTATGTATAATAAAAATATCTATGCATGTAATGTATTGTATTAAGTATATCAGTCATCTAGTACCCATAACACAAGCTCTGCTTAGCTTGGGGCTAGATGATGCTGTGTGGATTGTCCAGCATTATTTATTTATTTATTCCAAATTTTATCCAAATCGGTCTATTGGTTAGAGCGTGAAAGAGTAACAAACATCCATCCATCCATGCATGCATTCATCCATACTTACAAACTTTCGCGTTTATAATATTAGTAAGATAGTACTATTTCGCCACTTCAAGTCCTGTAAGTTCGAATAATTATAAACGTATTTATGCAATTCCTACATCACCTACAATAAAATTAATATCTTAATGAAAATCTGTAAGCGTAATTACGCAAAAATATCCGCTATACCTATGGCATTATTGCGACTGCTATTTTGCTCGCACATTTCAAACATTTTGAAGCTGCACCCCTTTGATCAGCTTGAGCTTGAGCTTTGAGCTGAATTTCAGGAATTCCTTTCTAAGTACACCCTATGCACCAAAATAAATATTATTTGCAAAATTTAAAACTCTACGACCAGTGTTTGTGGGTGGGTTTGTGGTCCTATATTCAGCCAAGACAAAGTCTTATAATTGGTTTAGATTTCAACGAATTGATCATTTTTACCTATAACAATTTATTCGGATTGAATGAAATTTTTGCTGAGTCTGTAATATTATTTTTCGCAACTTTGTTGTTAATTTTTCTAAATTCAGTGCTTTTGTTACTTGAATGTGCGAACAAAATAAGGCCGTTTTGAGATGATTTGTTTTGTTTCAAGATGATTCATGCGGATATTACTGAATAAATGCTTTAAGATTTTGCCTTTGATAGATATAACGCTTCATCATCATTATCAGCCTTCAGGAACCTACTACTGGACATAAGGTATACCCAAACGTTTTCAAGAAGAACGATTTTAAGCCTTTTCCATGCACCGACTTCCCTTTTCACGATCTTCATCACGCTAGATAACTATACAACGTTAACCCCTTGAAATCTCTAGCTCAAAAGGCTTTCGTGTTTTCTACTTAGTACAAACAACATCACTATCATTAACTACTACAGTTTGTGGAAAAAAGTATGAGAAGAGTTTCTTGAGGATGCGATTATCGAGAACATATAAAAAAGTCGCGTCGTGTAAACAACGCGTACGTGCGAGATTTTCGAATTCAATAACCGTTTGCATAACCCAAAAACTTTTCTCATCTAAACGGCACAATAAAATACGACAAAACTGGTAAAGACTCACACTAAACACAATCCACATGGACCTGCTGTCTAGGGATTGATAGCCACAGAGACAGAGGGAGAAGACCCGGTCTACTCTCGTGTACTTCGATACAGTTCTAATTTCAGTCTATTCGGTCGCATAGTATATTAAAAACCCACCGTTCAACTCCTTCAAACTTTTCTCCTTTCCTCCGTACTCTTCGGGAAGAATATCTTTCGATATGAACTCATGAATAGACTCCACAGAGTCGTGAATGACAATTCGCCCCGCCATTTTCTCGCTTAATCCCCGTTTCATTATGGATACGATTGTGTCAAAGAACTTAGATCCACTTATAAAGTGCATTTTTTTTATACGCATACCCATTGATTCCTGAAACAGGATTTCATTAGATTTCACAAAAAAACAAATAATCTAAATATAAAAATCTGTTATTGTGCGTCTCGATAAAACTCAAAAAAGGCTGGACCGATTTGAATATTTTTTTGTTTAGTTGTAAAGTAGTTTAAATTAGTTTGGAGTTTACTTACAACAATCAAAGTCAACGCTTTGCGGATCACAATAGGGTTCAATTTCGCAACCAAAGTTAAAAGAATTTGTCGCACATCCGCTATTATCTCGTATCCAGCGCAGTAGTCATGGCAGAGCATATATTCTGAAAACTGATATAATAATCGGCAAATAAGTTGAAGTGTGAATCTAGACACCCCAAAGTTTACGTAGTAGGTAGTACCTCTAAGTGAAGGGCTCGTCCGGGGAAGTTCTACCTGCATACCTATTTCTGCCGTCAAGCACCTTGCTGTGTTCCGGTTTAAAGGGTGTAGGTACCAGTGAAACTACAGTCACATGAGTCTTAACACCTGCATGCAGACGTGACCTGTGAGGCAATGCTTTGTTATAGGTGATATCAACTTAACATCAGGTGGGCTTGTTCTGACTGATGTTACATAAAAATAAACAGGTGTGGTGTTAAACGAAGGTCAAATATCTAAGTTCAATCCCTAACCGCGGTGTCTGCTACGGAGGTAATTAAGGGGCGTAGCACGCAATGTGTTATTATGTCAAGTTGATATTTTAATTACATTGCATCAATGACTCAGCAACGACTAGTATCTTTTTCTTTTTATGTAGCAAAATGTTTGCTACGCAACACAAAATAAATAAATAAATCAGTCGGCGGTAGTCCATGTTTCATTAAACATTATATTTATGTGGCGCAGCCGGTAGGATCCGAACCTGCGCTCCCAAAGAGAGTCCGCTATCTGTCTGTCTGTTCGTCTGTCACCAGGCTCCATCTCATGAACCGGAATAACTAGAGAGTTGAAATTTTCACAATGTTTCACTCTTTGTTATAACAACAAATACTAAAAACAGGGTAAAATAAATATTTAAGTTGGCTCTCATACACCAAGCGTGATTTTTTTTACTGTTTTTACTATAGATAATGATACGGGACTCTTCGTGCGCGAATCCAACTCGCACTTGGCCAGTTTTATTTTCTAACGTATATTAGTTTTGTTCGGGTAATTTCTTACCACAATAAGATATCTGGAGAAATTCACGAGTTCTACTCGATCATCGTCTCCTTTACTCTTTACAATGACCACTCTGTAGTTATCTTTTGTGGGCATTGGCATTATCCCAAATTGTCTGAAACCAATAAAAATAATTAACAAATAAATATTGTCCTTATACACAACATCGTCTAGCCCCAAACTAAGCATAGCTTTGACTGATAGATTACTTATATACGTTTTTTTTTGTAATTAGGTACATACTTAGAATAATAATAATAATAAAATAAAACACCTAGACAGAAAACAAACATTTGTGTTCATCGCACAAATGTTTGTCCTTGATGGGGATCGAACCCACAACCTACAGCACAGAAGGCAAAGCTACCTACAGCTAACTAAGCTATGAGGTCAGTCAATAGTCATACCTTACTAACTAAACAATAATAGAAAAGAAAAAGAAAGATAGAAATAAATTATTGCATTACAAAGCATTGCCTCGCAGGTCATTTTCGTTATGAACGTGGCGTACGATGCACTACTCTGCGTCCACCAACCTGAAGCATACTGATGTTAAGCCTTATGTGCTAAGCTTATGTGATTAGGCTTAAGCTGTGACGTCACAAGGTCTATAATGATCTATACTAATATTATAAAGAGGAAAGATTTGATTGTTTGTTTGTTTATTTGCATTAAATACGCTCCAAAACTACTGGATCGATTTGAAAAATTGTTTCACCGTTGAGAAGCTACACTATCCCTTGGTGACATAGGCTATATTATAATTTCAAAAAATTTGGAATCCTTACCAAAACCCGTGCAAAGCCGGGACGGACCGCTAATATCTTATAAAATAAGTACACAGCTTACCCGCAATTGAATAGTGGCAGAAATTCATTTTTGATGTCATAACCCACCAGAAAATCCGGCATCAAATTCCTCAAAGTACACACTTTATCAAAATGCTTTTTAGCTCGCTCAATGGACCCCTTGTTGTAGATGAGATATCTCTCAAGGTATTCTCGATCTGAAAATAAAATACGGCTTGTGATATTCATTGTGCGAACGGAAATGTTTTTTTATATCTTATGGAGATTGTGAAACGGCAGCGACGTTTACCTTACTCACTTTGATAAATACTCGAGTAGAAAAAACAAACTAGCCAAGCGTGAGTCGGACTCGCGCACGAAGGGTTCTGTTTCATTATCTTTATCTATCTAAATATATATAACTCAAAGGTGACTGACATAGTGATCTATCAACGCACAGCCCAAACCATTGGACGGATCGAGCTGAAATTTGGCATGCAGGTAGATGTTATGACGTAGGCATCCGCTAAGAAAGGATTTTGATTAATTCTACCCCCAAGGGGATAAAATAGGGGATGAAGGTTTGTGTGAAACTTTGTCAATTTTAAACCGATCGGGCTGAGACTTTGCATGCATAAAGCTACTATGATTTTATCCCGAAAAAATAACGGAAACGGGAAAAAACTGCCACGCAGGCGAAGTTGCGAGCGGCCGCTAGTTAATATTATAAAAAGGAAAGATTTGATTGTTTGTTTGTTTGCATTGAATAGGCTCTGAAACAACTGGACCGATTTGACAAATTCACCGTTATAGATGTCCCCCGGGGTAAGTGAAGCTTCATTTTCTCCGGGTGATATAGGTTATATCATATTTTCAAAAATATTATGGATCCTTACTAAATCCCGGGCCGCTAGTCACTTATATTTGGAGTAGGTACTCGGTGGAGACACAACCGACAGTGCAGAAAGCAACCAACTGAACTGAATCCAGTGACTTACCAAATTCCTTAATCCTGAAATGGTTCTGTTTGTTAATCCACACTTCAAAAGCATCCACATCTTGCAATAGTCTAGCTTTATCTTCGTAATTGAACAGCTTCCTCACTTCATCAACTTGATTACAATTGAATTGAAGCAAAGTGGTTGCCTTGATTGACTCCATGACACAGGAAACTGAAAATACTTTTCTCTTATTTGCTTGAAAAATTACATTTTTATTAAAATACTAGACGGCAATCGCTTTTCTTTGGTTCACTCAGTGAAATAAATCATTGTTTTAGGTACTTAATTCTGTTCATTCTGTTGTTACATTATGTTTCATCATAATCATCACCAACTTGCCAACAGCATTATATATTTGTGGGTATTTCTACACATCAACTAGCCCTAGACAAAGCATAGCTTTTCCTATGGGAACCAAATGACTGATAGAATACTTAATTTATGTATATTATATATGATTTTTTAAATATTTTTAAACAACTTTTTAATCAAACAACATGGTGATACTATTTTCACGTATTACCTGCGGTAGAATAATGGTCGCAAATAGTTCAAAACCCTAGGTCTTACTAGGATTAACTCAGGCGGATACTAAACTCGATTGTTCACCTGCAAAACAACACGTTGAAATGCCTTACTTACAATACTTACAATCTATACCAATTATAAGAATCTTTGTCCTGACTGACTGACTAACTGACTGATAGACAACGCACAACCTAAACCTCTAGTCGTAGAAACTTGAAATTTTCAGGGTATGTTTGTCATGATGCGTAGAGGTGTTCTAAGATAGGAATTCCCGAAATTCAACCCCATAACGGGTACAGCGGAGGTTGAAGTTTGTAAGGAACTATGCGGACAAAGTCGCACTCGTTTGGCTAGTTCAATAAGTCATAATTATTATAATAAAATTGCTCGTTGCCTCATGAATGATTCCAATTATGTATAATTATACTATATATAGTAAACAATGAGTTCTAGAGAATTGTTTTATAATTTATATTAATAATATGATTCATATTGAACTTGCTTTCTACCGCAACTTCATCTGCATACATTTTAAAATGATGTTTTCAGTTGTCAGTATGTTTACTGCAAAGCCTCAAGACGATAGTCTATAATCAGTGTGTGCTACAGTTGATAACTTAAGAAACTGAAACGTGTCCTCTTACACATAGCTGATGCATTTATTTATTTATTTATTGTAATCCAATAAAGGAAACACAAAAAATAAAAATGAAAATATTACAAAAGGTCTTAAAACTAAGTGTCCCTTCAATTATAGGATGCCACAGCATGCACTAAAATATTGACTCAACTTATATAGATACTATCACCGTTGTGCTACTGATAGTTATGCTGGGAGTTTCACTACGAGATAGAATCTGAAATAAATAGATCTGTAGAAGAAGGTTCTTCTACAGATCTATTTATTAAGGACTCAAAAATTTCTTCCTGGAATTGAATGGGGAGGGCGCTGAGGTTCGGAAAACAGATTTTCTTGTCCGAAACTCAGAGTTCCAAACCATGGAATGTCTTTCGTTTACATAAGTTACTTGATGACATTTTGTTTGTACCTTTTTTCTGAACAATAAACGTTATTATTATTATTATTGTTAATGGAGAAGCCTATGTCCAACAGACCTATTCTAGAAGGCAACAAAATTGCCGCAATGCTGGTCATAGACCTCCCATTTAAACGTTTTCAGGAAGAACGACCCTTTTCCATCCTATACTACGGAGGAGGGCGTTCTACGCTCGTCTTCCGATTCGCTTTATTCCCGTGGTTGTCAATTCTAGCTGTAAATCTGCAGGTCTACTCTTAGAAACGATAAACGAAGTTTCATATTGTCGTTTAGTAATATACTGCGGGGCAACTCGGTAGCCGTCAAAAGTCAAGTTGTCGCTGCCTGACATGCCGCGTAGTGTAACTCAAAACGAAAATACGAAAATTCGTTTATCGTTTCTAAGAGTAGACCTGCTGTACCACGCTTTATAATTATTTTATTTTATTTTATTTTATTTTTACAATTTTAGGAAAACTTACAGCTAAATAAAGTATAAAATATAAAATGGATATCTAAGGCTAATTACAAGTTTCCACATATGGTTACTAAATATGTTAAAACAAAACAGTACTGATGGAGTAGACGGATTACACGAATTACAGACATAAACCCATTTAGCCATTTTACTAGGTACCAATCTATCGTTTCTTCGTTCGTTCGTATAGTTTTTTATCTACTCTGTTTCAGTGAGGTTTAAATATCACTTTATTCAGTAATTTAAGTTCAACTGATAAGTCTTTATCTTCAGACAGATAAAGAGATCAATTTTTAAATCAATTTAAAAATAGGGCCTTTACGCTCAGCCAGTTCGAAACTGACTAAAGTTAATTTAAATACTTGAATTCGTTAGAGGCTTTATTTAAATTTTATAAAACTAGCTGACCCGCTCGCGACTTTGTTCGCGTTTTTCATACAAACTTTAATTCCTTTGTACACCCATTTTAGGGGTAACAGGTCAATGAAATCCCATTCTAAGTTTTAAGTTGGATTTTAGGCTAACTAATTTTGTACATAGTATCAATTCATTAAGTAGTTTTTGCGTGATGCGTGTACAAACAATCATACAAACAACTAAACATTTTTATAAGTCGAATCTTTTTTGTCTTTTTTTAAGTACTTTTAGCAAGATTGCAGAAAAATATCTTAAATGTACAAACTATGTAACCTCTACAGCTTAGCGATAGTATAAATAGATAGATACCTAAGTTTCGTTTTGAAGATGGCGAAGATAGTTGGTTTTTTATGGCTGCAAGACTGATAAAGCCTTAGATGAATAATGTAAAAGACACCATTTTCTCTAATGAGGTAGGGTTTCTCCCCTGCTTGACAAATTTCGTCCAAAGGTAAGTTTATTGGATTCTCTCGTTGTTGCTTATAAGTATTTAAAATAGATTTGAACAAAATACATATGAAACAGTTGTATCAAAGTCAAAGTCTAAGTCAAAGTCAAAAATCATTTATTCAGTAATATCCACAGGGATCATCATCTTTTTTCTAAATTAATATGGTCTATGGTCCTCTGGGATAGTGTAGCTTCCCAACGTTGAAAGAATTTTTCAAATCGGTTCAGTAGTTTTGGAGCCAATGCAAACAAACAAATAAACAAACAATCAAATATATGTCCTTTTTATAATATTAGTATAGATAATATCATAAAATAACTTCAAGTTAGAAACCTTCGAAGGCACAGATTATCTGTACTTATTTTGTTTGTGTGCTGTGTGTCCAAAATAAATGTATTTTCTTTTCTTTCTTACAAAAGTTTGTTCTCGGTGGGGATCGAACCTACAATCTACTGCGCAGAAAGCAGAGCAACTACCAACGATCTGTGACGGCTGTCTTATGCATAAAATGCAATTAAAGGTCAATATTTACTTCACAAAACTGTATGTAACTGCTTATTACACCCAGCATAATAATCAGCAGTCTAGAAATAAACGCATTGAATGGTAGGTACTTATCTACAAAGAAAAATTAATATTTAATTATTTCTAGGTAATAATAAATTGCGCAGATAATAACCGAGACAAATTACACTGGTGGTCGAGTGCGAGCGATCCAGTCTTCTGACCCTAAGGTCGTGGGTTCTAATCTTATTGTACAGTCAGCTGCACTAGAATGTATACAATTCGTAACTTTCAAAACGGTATCAAAACTTTATAGTATACTTTATAACAGTAAAAGCTGAAAAATTGTGAAATCAGCTGATATGTTCACATATTTTTTGGGTGTTTGCCCTGCTAATATTAATTTTAACGCTGTACAACCATTCGGTAAGTTACGAAATGTATACATTCTAGTACAGCTGACTGTACAACAATGGATTTCTCAATTTGAAAAAAATATGTGCTCAATGAACATGTGTCAGGGTGACATCTCTCGTCGATTCAACTAAATGCAATTTGGGATATCGAGCAGTCAAGTTAAGTACCGTATTAAAAACATCCCAAAGATTCGTCAAGTCCAATTGGCTATCAAGGGGTGGGTCGTGGGTTCAAATCAGCGAGATTATTTTTGGGATAATATAAAATCTTTGTGATTTTCTTTAGTGCTGGTAAGCACTATAAAACTAACAAAACATATTTATTACTAACTAGTGGCTGCTAGTGACTTTGCCTGTGGCAGTGGTAATTTTTCTAACATCAATAATAAGGCACTTTGCTATGATCAAATTTAAGCACTTTACAGCCCACACCTGAAACTTCATTCTAAAATCATTCACGAAATAATTTTGTATCAAGATCTACAAAAGAGTGGCAGTTAATTTTAAAAAACACCAAAGCGAATAAAACCTGAAGTGGCTGTCAATAGAACCGCAATAACCAATTAACAAGCTGTCCAGTCGCTATCTGTGTGACTTTTAGAGAAAAATGAACTTTATAGCACATACTTTAAATACTTCGGCTTGTTAAATAAAACTGAACTACCGTACGTTATCGTTAAGGTTCAATATTACTCTTTGTTCGTATCGAGTATGGTTGGTATCTGAGTGAAACTTACTTACTGCTTATATACGCTCCAAGCGGATTTCAACCTAATAGTTATTACAATACAGCTTAGTTTACATTGGAAGCCACTTCGCAGTAGCTAGATTGCCGTACTCCGAGCCTCAAATCAGGAACAATCCGATCCGCCTGTATCAATTACAGGTCTCTACGGGTTTGTTGAACTCTGGACGAGAGGTGAATGAAAATGTAGGTGATTTCACCACCTGATCTGAATTTATAGAGATGAATCAGCTTTTGCAAAGGTACTTTTGAGTACTGGTAAATCTAGTAGTAGCAACCACGCCTATCGAACCCATGTCCTTTGGAATCGTGGGTTCTAATCCGGTCAAATACTTTATTTTAAAAGAAATATCTAATTAGAAAATGTATGCATTTCTGCAAAACAAGTGCTCCCAAGCGGTAAAGGAAAATCCTACTAAGAAAGTTTGTAAGTATGGATGGATGGATGTTTGTTACTCTTTCACGCTCTAACCAGTGGACCGATTTGGATGAAATTTGAAATAAATATAGATTGTAATCAGGATTAACATATAAGCTACTTTTTATTCCGAAAAAATAACGGGAACGGGAAACTGCCACGCGGGCGAAGCTGCGAGCGGCCGCTAGTACTCTATACGATCTCATACCACCATCTCCTTTCTACTTTAGGTCGAGTAGGCGCACGGCTCAGTACCACCCTTACTTGGTGGTAAAAAAAACTCTAAGGAAACCCGTGGATTAGTCAGTTCCGCATGTATTGCCTGTCCAGTGAATAAGCCAACTAAGCTGTGAGGATGTTGTAAGTGTTGGGCAATCCTTAGTGACGTAGCTAGATGGACAAGGGCCCCGGTGCATAGAGAAAAAACCTAGCCTACGCTACGCTAGACTAGCTACGCTATTGGAAATCCTACTACTAGGTAATGGCACGGAACCCTTCATGTGCCGAGATGAGACCGACTCGCACTTGGTCGGTATTTTTTACAATTGTAAATGTTTGACCGCAATCTCACCCGATGTTAAGAGATGATGTGGTCGACGAAGCAGCACGCTTACTTATAAAAATTTGCAAAGTTTTTTTTTGTTTGTTGATTTTTGTTTAGATACTATTTTCGTTCTACGTGTCACCTCGGTATTACAGTTCATATAAAAAGACAACATAATTCGATTCTACTCGTAATATCAGCAGCAAAGCATCCCAGTTGGCACGTAGTTACGTACACACACCGTTTATCGGAATACAATCGACATATTTGCGGTGTACGCAAGTGCCGGTATTCCAACCTTGTCTCACTTAAGTGGCTTGGCTGCATACCTGGAGCACTTAAGTGTACGTTGTACAAATGTACCCAACTATTGGCTTTCGAAATGGCTTTATTTAATATGTTTGAGGTTTTGGAATACTACTGCGGAAATTGTAGCATTTTCTACAGTATCCATCATACCAATTATTATTATAAGAATCTTTGTCGTGACTGACTGACTGACTGACATAGAGACGACTCGACTATAGCCTAAGCAACTGGTCGTAGTGATTTTAAATTCAGGGTATATTCGTCTTGGTGCGTAAAAGAGTACTAAAAAAGGAATTCCCGAAGTTCTACCCCTAAACGGGTATAAAGTGGGGATTAAAGTTTGTATTGTTTGTATATTATATAAATACCTGTAATTTTCTTTGTAAATAAATGATTATATTATAAAGAGGAAAGATTTGATTATTTGTTTGCATTGAATGAGCTCCAAAACTACTAGACCGATTTGAAAAATTCTTACACCGTTGGGAAGCTACACTATCCTCGAGGGACATAGACAATATTATATTTTCAAACAAATTAGGGATCCTTGCTAAAATCCGTGCGAAGCCGGGACGAGGCGCTAGTGGTTAATATTTGTAAGCGCTTATAGCCAAGGCAACTTCCATAATTAATTTTCGAACAGGTTTTAATAAGCGCGTCTCGAGGGCGCCGGTCAAGTTTAATTTAATTTATTTTGTTTGATTACATTTATATCGCCGCCAGGTTCGTTATTTCATAAGGGATATTTAAATAAGGCTTAGAAGAATGTAATTATGAGTATGAAGGATTTTGATGTAGGTACTAACTACGCATGGTATTTGCTTATCGTAAAATAAATAACGGGAAATGTGTTTTTCCCGGTCGGTACGTTTTGTCCTTAGTGGGATCGTCGAGACGCCCCGCGTTTTCCGGTTTGTCCCCGATAGGTACTCATTGAGAATTTGAAATGGGCCAAACACCATTTAAATTTTTGATATTAATAATGATAATAAAAAATGCTGGACAATCCACACGACATCATAAGCCCCAAGCTAAGCTGAGCTTGTGTTATGGATACTAGATAACTGATATACTTAATACAATACATTACGTGCATAGATATTTTTTTATTATGCGTAGAAAATACCCAGAACACCCGGAATAAATATTTGCAGATCGTACAAACATTTATCCCGAGGCGGGAATCGAGCCCGCAACCTCCTGAATG
Organism: Electrophaes corylata; assembly: GCA_947095575.1. Classification (NCBI taxonomy): domain Eukaryota; kingdom Metazoa; phylum Arthropoda; class Insecta; order Lepidoptera; family Geometridae; genus Electrophaes; species Electrophaes corylata. The sequence continues at coordinate 5,848,798 of OX352720.1, forward strand.
TCCGCCATATCGGTCGTCATCATCGGTCGTGCGCCACAAATGACGCGGTCGAGGTGTAGCACGTGACAGATTATAGTTGAGAATGTCAATGTCAAAAGTATAATAATAATATTATAGTGGCAACCCAAGAGCATGTTTTAGAATGAAAGAACTATAAAAATCGAAATAAGTAAATAATACATATTTGTGGTAACAGTGTAAATTATAAACAACGGTTTAGTTTATAATGGCTCATGCAAATAACATTAAGGTTCATTATGCGATATAAGATATTTGAGTATAAAAATCACTACCTTGCCTTGTTTGTTATTGTAGTTTTTGAAGTATTATTTACTTATTTCGATGTTTATAGTTCTTTCATTCTAAAACATGCTCTTGGGTTGCCATGATAATATACTTTTTACATTGACATTCTCAACTATAATCTGTCACACGCATACCTAGAAGATACCTATTCACCTTTCGCTTTCACTAATTAAGTAAGATCAATTTTCTGCTTTAGGCAACGTTATATTACATTAATTACAAAAATTATAGTGTATAATTACAAACATTCTGAGCACGGAGCTTTGTTGTAATCCTATCAAGACATGCAAACGAACTTAGATATCTCAGTTAACTTAGTTACGCACCAGATAATGATATACGTGATTTATTCAGCTTCGTGGTAGCTCGGTTTTTGTGCTGTAGCTTTTGGGTTCGTTCCCTACCGAGGACAAACAAATAAATGTATGATTTTGAAAATCTTCTTAAACTTGTGACTGAAAGATGACAAGTAGATATTCATTTTATTTTTATTAAGAAATAATACACAAAACTTAGACTAAACTCAAACGAAAACAATGTTCTGCCTTGTGAACCCGTGAACCCACACCCTTCAAACCGGAACACAGTAATGCGAGCATTACAGCTTGGCGGCAAAAATAAATACGGTGGTAGTACTTCCCCGGACGAGCCCTTTCACAAAGAGAGCTACTACTACTAAACTGATTAGGTACTCGAGAAAGCTAGAAAAAGTTTTTCTGGCAAACTATCAGATACTACATTTGATTAGTTTCAAATGTTATTTACAATAATATGAGTAAAATAGCAACAGTAACCTGAAATGATCCGGTTTACTTTGTTGTGGTTTGGGATCGTTGTGGTTCAAACAAGCGTACGGCTTTTGATTTGAACGTGAACAAATAAAATAAGTCCAGAAACCTAAAGTAATGAATTTCATGTTCCACTTTTATTTATTTAGACTGAGTAGAATATTGTGTCTTCATCATTTGTGTACCAATGAAAAGAGACGGCAACTGCAACCAATAAAAATCCATTTATCTATCGTTATTGTCAGTAGTCTGTGTTGTGTGTATGTCCACAGCTGGGCATAAGACTACCCTATATTTAAGAGTGTTTTCAGTGATTTAGCTAGACAGAATCTGAGTTTAGTTTAGTTCCAGAACATACTCAGATGACGTTAGCACGATAAGCCTAACACAAATGGTAAATTTAATCGTGCTATATCGCTATATCGGGCCCTCTTATAAAAACGCTAAATATGTAATAGTACGGAATCCGACTGCGACATGTAGTAAATTTTTTTCTAATCAGAATCTGAATCTTTTTTCAAATCTCATCTGTTTTTTAATCAAAACCTATTTTTATTTATAATTAAAAGCAGGGAATTATAAGCGAAAGATATAATACGGTTGCCTATGTAAAAGTGTCCGCAAATAGGGGTTGCCAGCTGTTAATTAAAAATACCAGTGGCCACATTTTGATGAATAAAAAAAAATAGGGTTTAAAAAACAGATGAGCGTAGTAATAATTATTTTTAGTAGCATGTAAATAAGCTAGCACAATCAGATAGAAATAACAATATAGATGAGATTTGTTGAATAAACAAGTGATGAAAATTTTACATACTGGAAAGAAATGCTCGCGGGATTCGTTTTCCGCCAAGAATATTATTATTCTTAGGCAAATGGTTTTAAATAAAATAAATATTAGCTTGAACCAACAATAAGGTCTCACAATAAACATGATATTCTCCATGAAAAACAATATAATTATTAGCATATTTACTAAATGCAAAATAATTTAATCTAAATATTCCGAGTGTTGTCTGAACAATATATTATTGACTTAAGATAAGATTTTTGTGTCTTAATATGAGAGAAAATCATTTAAATTCAAGAAATTTAAAATTTTAAGCCAAATCATTCAATATTGCTCATCTTATTACTTCTGTGCCAACTATTAAGACTATAATAAAATATTATACTACAAATAATGATGTCTAGCTAACATTAAATAATTATGTTGCCAACATCAATTAAAACTCGTTCACATGCGTGTACTAACGAAGCACGTATTGTTTATTTTATAATAATGAACGTATTAAATAATTGAAAATTCAATGTCGAGAAAGACGTTCTAATTAGAACTTCTATAGCACAGGTTTTGGCGGTATCGAATTAAGTAAATAGCTTGTAAGTATAAGTGTATGCCTCGAACTGACAGACGTAAGGCAAGGGCAACGTAGGGCATATCTATACTAATATTATAAAGAGGAAAGATTTGATTGTTTGTTTGTATTGAATAGACTCCGAAACTACTGGCCCGAATCGAAAAACTCTTACACCGTTGGGAAGCTACACTATCCCCAGATGACATAGGTTCTATTATATTTTCAAAAAAATTAGGGACTCTTACTAAAACCCTTGCAAAGCCGGGACGGACCGCTAGTGAGATATAAGGTCCTATACTACTAGCTGCTAAACATGTGTCTATATATGAAATGTTATTAAGTTCTACTTTATGTAACTAAGTAAATAAATAAATAATGTTGGACAATCCACACAGCATCATCTAGCCTAGCTAAGCAGAGCTTGTGTAATGGGTACTAGATGATTAATGTACCTACTTAATACAATACAATATATTATACATAGATATTTTTTATTTTACATAAAAAATATCCAGAACACCCGTAATAAATATTTGCAGACCGTACAAACATTTATCCCAAGGCGGGAATCGAACCCGCAACCTTCTGCGTTGCAGGTGTACACTCGCCCGCCGCGCAACATCGGTCGTCAAAAGCGTTAATTAAGTGTTACCTCTAGATTTGTAAACAGAAACTATTGCTAAGGGTACAGGTGAAGGTTGTACGTGTTACTGTGTGTGACATGCGAGGTGAATTATTGGTCTCCAGGCAACACACAGCCTCTACATAAAGGAGTTATATTTTCTTAACTAAATTCAAACCATTTATTGTTTTCTTCAGTGGCTAGACAAGTGATTTTTACACAGAAAATACATACATATTTTGTACACTTACATTACACAGGTATTTTTAGCGTATTACGTTAAAATTTTGAAATACCCGTGTAATATGTGTCCCGATTGCGAAATTTAAAAAAAACTGGCTATGTGCGAGTCAGACTCACGCACGAAGGGTAGCTTAGCCATAGTAAAAACGGCAAAAAAATCTGTACTTATTGTGTACCTAATGCTTCTATATTCTTATGGGCTTATTCTTATTTTTTGAGAGCATCGGTGGTCTAGTGGTAGAAACCAAGCCGTAAGTTTCTTGCCGTTTCTTCTAGGCTCGGTCGCTCAGAACAAGTGCTTAGATTTACCTAGATTTAAGACATTTTAAAATGATCTATGTGGATATTACTGAATAAATGCTTTTTAACTTTGACTAGTGAGAGTGAACCCGCCTTCTGATTTTATGGTCGTGGGTGACCGTGCACAAATGAGTTTTTCTGTTTGAAAACATCGTGATGAAATCAGTAAGTATGGCAGCAGCAATGGGCTTACAACCTATTGCATATGGAATACCAACTCTGCAAAATGTGGGTTTGTAACAATCGGACTACCCTCTTATGCTTCCTTAAATTATCCTGAGTTGGTACTAAGAAGGAAGGAGTATTTACCGTGTTTTTGGATTTGAGACAACTGTTTTGTTTTTGGTTACTTAGGTGTTTATTCTTATTTTTCTAAGCAGCTGTATAAAATATTCTTCGACTTCCTCAAGGCTCATTGCAGCTGCCCAGAATAACTATACTAACCCATCAACGTTTACTTCATGGGTGGCTAAGTGGATAAATTGTTATTCGCGCCCATTTCCTTAATCTGAAGTGTGGCGTGCCCGTCACGTACTACTTCCATTTCGGCACTCCCGTGACGTCACGTCCGTTGAAGATTCAGGACTAATGACGTCCTCTTCAAATTGGAAGGCACTACCAATAATTTGGAATGATTAGGTTTTATATTTATTTCTAGCGGAATCATTCTCGACATCGTCTGCGTAAACCTAATTTTATATAAATTTTAGCCCTTACTTATGTTGCCCCTTTAAGTCTTGAATTTTAGAAATTAGTTTCTTAGTATACCTATTTTAGTAGTAGGAAAGCTCTTTGTGAAAGGGTTCGTCCGGGGAAGCATTACCACCGTACCTATTTCTATCGCCAAGCAGTGATGCTTTCATTGCTGTGTTCTGGTTTGAAAGGTGTGTGCCTCAAGTTAATGGACGTAAGGAGTGCATAGTAGGGCACGAACCTAACGCGCGTGACTTACAAGGCAAGCTTCGTTATAGGTGATGGTTACCACTTAGCATCAGGTGGACCATATGCTTATTCAACAAGAAGTAGCATAAATAGAAGAAAAATGTATGCACCAAAACCTTTGACTGTTTATTATGTCAATCGATCAATCAGGACAAAAATACTTATGTCTACTCTTCTCATGCTATTGTAAAATACAAATATTTAATAAAATATACTGTGATCCGTAAATACAAAAATGAAGCACGTAGTGTCTGACGTTAAACGTATCTGGAGAGCATTCTACCTCTATTTTAAAATTCGTTCCATAAAATGTATTTATTACGTGAAAAGATTTATTCATTTCCTATTTAGCTCAACCTCTTAGAGTTGAACGACTGAAGAATCATTATGCGAATCCTTAATAGTTACCTATAAGCTCCCAACTTAACTCAGTCTTAAGAGAAGTTGATATTTATGTTGGCAAGGTTCCCTAACTCTTCAGAGCTGCACTCCGGCATCGACGCTTTCCCACGATTTTGAGTCGTAAAGCTGTGTTCGTTAAGTTCAAATTGGTTCGCAAAGTGAATAGTGGCGCCCTAACATGGTACCGACGCAAGATCTTGGGGGCTTTGAGTAACATTGAAAATCTTTAATTAATTTAAAAATGTGGTAACAAGCTTTTATTAAACGTTTATTTATATTTCTATGCTAGAACATTTAATACTAATAATAATAATCTTTGTTTTGACTTTCTGACTGATATACAAACAAAGCACAGCCTAAACTGTTGGTTGAAGATCCTTGAAATTTTTAGGGTAGGTTTATGTTGAGTGCGTAAGGGTGTGCAAAGAAAACGATTCCTAGAATTCAATACCTATAGTGTACCTGTACCTATAGAGTACAGTGGGGGTTGAAACTTGTATCAAAATAGGTTCAAGTGAACAAAGTCACGCCTGTTTCGCTGATGAAATAATAAAGAGAATCAACCATAATAACTTTAGCAATAAAAGAGAGCTAAATAGTGTAGTTCAACTCAAATGGAAACCAAATCGATTTCAAATTGACCGACTTTTCACATCACTACCTTAACTGGAAGACGATAGAGTTACTTCCATTTCATTGCATTCAAAAGCTCTACTTATAACACTTATTGATTTCTCATAACTAAAAGAGGTTACCACTGTGTTGTAACTACCATTCATGCTTTTGTCTTTGTAAATAAGTAAGTATCTAATAAAAATAAACAGACACAGATACAAAGACTTTCTTCAAGCTTTTTTTCTATGAAAATTCGTGTTTTTTTTACAATTTGCTGATAGAACAAGCATACATAACATGGCCCACTTGATGTCAAGTGGCTACCATCGCTTATAACAAAGCATTGCCTTGTAGGTAACGTTTGTTAGGAACGTAACCTACAATACATTGCTCTGCGTCCATCAACCTGAGGCACACAGGTGTTAAGCCTCATGTGCCTGTAATTACACCGGCACCCACACCCTTCAAACTGGAACATAGCAAGCTGCTTGGCGGCACAAATAGGTATGGTATTACCGTACAGCCCCGGACAAGCCCTTACACCAAGAGCTCTACTACTACTCACTCAATCGCAATAGGTTTTCGAGTTTAAAATGATAATGTATCCATTATCCATATTTGGCAGTGTCACAACAACACATGCTATCAAGTTCAAATCAATATCTTTCCCCGAGTGCGAAGCATCGAAACTTCAGTAGGTACTCAGGTCTCTCATATGTGAGTTTAAACCCAATTTAAAGATTAAAGAGTTAGATAGACCAAATATCGCAGTCGATTGGCAAGAGTTTAGAATTCTCCCTGCCTTGCACAGCCCCGTAATAACCCCCTATAGGGGTAACTTCCAGCAAAATTAACAAAGTTGAGCTTTCGGCACACCGGGAACCCAGCAAACATAAATTGTGATGAAATTTGAAAATAAAAATAGGCTTTAGGAAAATTTAAAGCCTGAAGCGAGAAGTGCTTGGGCATGCGATCAGTTTTTAAAGCAATTTTGCATGAAAATGTTTATTGGCGGATTATTTTGTTTTGTTCTTATTTTTTTGGCATTTATGTAGCAGAGGTATTGTAAATGCCTCGTAGACTAGTTTTCAGCCACGGTTTCACTCAGCAGGTACCCGGATAAACCTGTTAAAATAAAACCTTTATGCTGTCTTAAAACATATTTTTTATGAGAGGTTCTAATGAAACATGTAGTTATGAACCACCTAATGTTAAGTGTTTAGTATTGTCATCCTAAATCTAATGTCACTGTCAAAAGTCATAACAAATATTGTTGTCCTTGTCTCGCTCTCTATCTCGCTCTCTCTCTTCCATCTTGCCAGCAAACAGGTCACTACGGCTCTCATAATAAATTCATATTAATAATACATTTAAAAGGTGTACAGTGTATAAAACAGAACAATAAACTCGCAATACAGTTTCACAGTGTTTTCAATCGCAGCACCTCACATCCCCAAGAGATCTGGACTAAAGATCTCCAACATTAAGTAGTTACTATCACCTATTAACCCTTTATTTGACTATGTACGCCGTCACGGACACTTTAATAAAAAAAATCCTGCGTGACTACAAAGCCTTTTATGCAAAGTAATTACCTGCAAAGTGCTTCTCAAAAACCTAATAAATTGGTAGAAAATTATAGTTTGAACATGGCTACACCTTATTTGTCAGTGTATGTCAAAATGTCTGCGAAGCGCAAGCCATCTATGTTGCTCAAGGTATTTATAAATATTTTTTATGGTTTTTATGAATAAAAGTCTAATGTTTTCGGTGTTGTGGCTTCACAATATTATTATAAACAGCGTTACTTATAGTTTTAGGTATTTTATATTGGTTTGGTTGGTTTTTCTACCGAATAAACGCTTTGTCCGCCACGGCGAACGTTGCCAATGGCAGAGATACCTATGTCTGTATTACTATGTCCGTCGGAACGGACATTACTAAAATAGCGTGTAAACTACAAATACATTTTTTTTATAGTTTTGTAGGTACTACTAATATTTTAACTGACTTATCTAGCATGTCATGCTTGCGTTAACACTAGGTTATCGGACTGTCGCTTACATGTGTTTTCTTTTCGCTTGTCAACAGTGCCGGCATGAAATCCAAAATGTCTCTGAAGGTATTTAGGAATGAGGTGTATGAAAGTTAGTTGATGGAAAACCAGTGTGCTACGCGACAGAAAACAGAATCCCCGAGAGTCAACAACCCTCATGGGGCACGGCCCTTAAGCCCTGTGAAATATTATGATGATTTGGGCCATTTTTCATCAACCATGGCTGAAGGCCGTTGCTGATACTGTCAGAAGAAAATGGTAGTGTTTTGCATAAAAAGCAATGTAAGACTATGTTTTGTAACCGGAAAAACACCTAGAAACTGTTTTCTTAATTTTCACACGAAGTAATAAATAAGCATATCTAATAAATATATTTTTGGTACTAATGTTTTATTATTAATATATCGCCTATTTTTTTCTCTCTTTTGGCAATGTCCGCTACAGCGGACACAGATTTTCTCGAAAATGGAAAATGCTAGATTTTTCTTTATATTTTTTCAGGGGTCCTAAAGAACCTCTCAACATAGGCAAATAACAAAAATCACAAAATATAAGATTTTTTTCCGTGCCAAATAAAGGGTTAACAAAGTGATTCTCCTCGCAGGCCTTTTTTATTGTTGAATACCTAAGCGTTTGACATCACACCTGAAGGAAAGTGTAGATGCAGTCTAAGGTAGAGTACGCTTAGCTATAATCCACTTTTTCACTCTTGTCTCGTTGATTAGGAACGTGCTTAACGGTGCCTTGCTCCGCGTTTATCATTCTGAGGCTTACAGGTGTTGAGCCTCATGTGCCTGTAAGTACAACGCATCGGTACTCACACTTAACTTTGACGAACAGTGTGGCGCGGCGGGCGAGTGTCCGCCTGCGACGCAGGAAGTTACAGGTTCAATTCCCGCCTTGGGATAAATGTTAGATAGATAGATAAAAATGATCTATGTATGTAATATTGTATTGTATTAAGTATATCAGTCATCTAGTACCCATAACACAAGCTTTGCTTAGTTTGGGGCTAAATGATGCTGTGTGGATTGCCCAACATTATTATTATTATAACTTAAAACTGAAACACAGCTTCTTGGTAGAAATAGTCATGACATGATGAGTTTAATTCGATTCTGTCTTTGCGACGTCATTGTGTAAAAATCAGTTTTGCATAAACATTATTGTTTATAATAATACTACTGTGTAATTAACTTCCTAACCAAAATTACCAAACTTATAATTAATTAAAAACACTCAACAAGATAGTCAAATAAAGGAATGAGTTTACCGAAACTTGGAAACGACAACGTCTCAAACCAAATTAACTTTTTGAATGGGTTATTTTAAGTGAATTTTTAAGCAGGTCAAAGAACGCCTTGAAGCAAGTTGCCACTAAACAGGCAAATGACTAAATTGTCTCCGCGTTGGACTTAAATTAATTTGTCGCGATACCAATTTAATGAGGCTCTCTGGACTAGAAGCCTCACCACAAGCTGGTAAGTACAAACGGTGTTGTGCTAGTATGCTATATTAAATTTATAACTTATCGGCAACCGCTGCAAATTGATTTACGTTCCTTACTGGTTTATTTAGCCAGGTTTTTATGATAAAAATACCGTCAAATCTCACAAAATACTACTTAAAATAGATGTTGATAATTTACCAGTTTGCTAGCGTTGAAGATAATTTTTACCTACTTCTGTAGTTTGAATAAAGCTATGGAAGTCAATATGAATATTTCTATTGTCATAATAAAGTTGTGTTTTTATTTATTTTGTAGTACATTTTAATAATATAATATGATATCACAGTTTGTATACAATTAACAATGGTTTTAAGCATTAAATACCTACTCTACTAGCAGTGTCAAACTGCGCTGTAATTTAAAGTTTTGAATGAGTATGTATTAAGTAAGCTTAAGTAGAAATAGGTTAATGTGTGAGAAGTGCTTTTGTTATGTGCTACTGGATAAGGCACAGTTCACTATGCGCTTATTTAGCTCTTTGTTGAGTTTAAGTTAGTCTTTTATTTTAGAGCTGCAGGTCTACGCTTGAAATTGATAAACGAAGTTTCGTATTGTCGTTTTGTTACACTGTGCGGCATGCAGGCAGTAAAAACTTGACTGTCGAATTTTTGACCGAGGCTCCGCAGTGTAAATCAAAACGGCAATACAAAAGTTCGTATAGCGTTTCAAAGAGTAGACCCGCTGAGCTGAGCTGAGTTTAAAAGCACCGGGCTAGTGGAAGGGACCCCCTCTTCTGGGGCCCAAGTCTCTTAATTTTTTTGAGCTGAGATGAGATTGAAACAATAATTTGATTGTCTAGGCCTATCTTAACTACACCACCTATCATTGTTGTAATTTCACCAGCGGCCACACCCTTCAAACCGGAACACAGCAATGCGAGCATCACTGTATGGCGGCAAAAACGTTATATTTAAAATGAAACAAAAAGGACAAGTTTATGTCTCCTGAGGCTTCCATGCGTGCATTTTTTGACCGCATTAATTTCCAATACGTAAATTTCCATTAACAAATTAAATTTCAATAGAGCAATTTTTCCTATATTCTTTGGTTAAAAATGTCGAAATTCCCCAATTTTAGATATTATCCCTTACTTGTTTGACGAATGCTTTTGGTATTCCAAACGAAAGAAGCAGATGGTCGACCCGATTTTAAGTGGCCACCATCGCCCATAACAAAGCATCGCCTTGCAGGTCACGATCGTAAAGAACGTGCCCTAGAACGTACTGCCCTGCTCCATCAACCTGAGTGAGGTACAAATGCCAAGCCTCATTTGCCTGTAATGCCAGCAGCGCCCATTCCTTTCAAACTGGAACACAGCAACCTTCCCCGGACGAGCCCTTCACTAAGAGTTCTACTACTGTTTCTACTTCTATAGTATTTATCTGAAGTATCATCAGTTAAAAGGGATTTTCTACAACATAGATTACTTTTATCGGTATTCGCTGGGACTAGTTTTCCAATAAAATCAATCACAACAGCCGATACCACTCACAACGATTGACGAGCAGACGCCTATAAATTATTAATTCAAATATTACCGATAAAATACCAACAAACTTTGATAAGTAATAAATAATAAACGGCATAGTTACTGAACTTTTGCCTCAGTGTTTATTTTAGGGAAAGTGATTTTGAATCGGTGTTCCGTTTCTGGGTAAGTAATATTAAATGACAAGGTCTTATACCTCTTTGCTAACTTGAGTGGGTTGGTGTTTATCTTGGGTAGAACTATGAAGTACTGATAAGTTAGATACCGCTAAAGTACCGTGCTTAGTTAAAAGCCTGGGATTGGGTTGTGGTAATCCCTACATAGAATAGAACTAGCGGCCGCTCGTTCAGTTTTTTCCCGTTCCCGTTATTTTATTTGGGATAAAATCATAGTAGTTTTATGCATGCAAAGTCATAATAATAATAATGCTGGACAATCCACACATCATCTAGCCCCAAGCCAAGCAGAGCTTGTGTTATGGATACTAGATGACTGATATACTTAATACAATACATTACATGCATAGATATTTTTTTTATTATACATAGAAAATACCCAAAACACCCGGAATAGATAATATTTGCAGATCATACAAACATTTATTCCAAGGCGGGAATCGAACCCGCAACTTCCTGCGTCGCAGAAGGACATTCGCCTGCCGTGCCACATCGGTCGTCCGTCATCAATAGACTGACAAAGTCTAGTATGACAAACTATCGAGCTAAATGGTAAAAACGTGATACTATATCGCCCAAAACACATTTTGCTAAATATTAACAGCGATATAACGGGTAGCCCTTCTAATTTATTATCCACCTAAACACGGCATTTACCGAAATGTTTATGAAAGAAACCCACAGTTTCCTTTACGCTGGCATCTAACACATTAGAAGTGATTTAGTAATAGCATTAATCAAAAAAGGCATCTCTCCCCCCTTACCATCCGTTTGTGGATAACGGACTGCCTTAATATAACTGATTTCTTAACTCTGAAGGCTTAGCATTGCTTTTAACGGTTCAGGATATTGCTGAAAGTAATTATAAATAAAACTGGCCAAATGCGAGTCGGACTCGCACACGAAGGGCTTAGTACCATTATCTATAATAAAAACCGGCCAAGTACGAGTCGAACTCGCGCACGAGGGGCTTCGTACCATTATCTATAATAAATTTTGTTGTATGAGAGGCCCCTTATATATTTATTTTATTTTGTTTTTAGTATTTGTTATTATAGCGGCAACAGAAATACATCATCATCATCTAACTATCACGGTTCATGAGATACAGCATGGCGACAGGCAGACAGATAGATACGCAGCCAGCGGAGCCTTAGTAATAGGGTCTCGTTTTACACTTTGGGTACGGAACCCTAAACACTGTTGTGTATGATATGTTATTCTGTTTACTGTTTAATTTTTTCTTTTATGGTGGTCTGAATAAATATTTCTATCCATCTATCTATCTAACACAGTAATAAACTGAACACTAGCGATTCCAAATCATCAAAACGTGTGCCCTCTCTATAGGCATGCGATCTTTTGTTTATCTACGAAATCCTGAGGCCAGTTTCTTTCATTAAATAGCTCCGTAATAAATCTTGCTTTCGTTCGAGATTTATTCAATGAACAAGAAGGTAATTAATAGACAAATTGAAGTATAAGCGACTCTTCGTTGGTGGGTCGATTAAACAAAGTGAGACAAAGGATGTAGAATGTTTAAGACGCTTTGATATGGCTTTAATACTGAGAAACTAGATAGGCCTTTTGTAATTAACTGACTAGTTTCACAGTTTACTTGAAAGTAGCTCTGCTTTCTGTACTGTAGGGTTCGATCCTCACCGAGAACAAATATGTGCGATGAACACAGATGTTTGTTCTCTGTCTGGGTGTTCTATTGTATATTTTTTTAATTTTACTTTTTATATAAGACTTGCCTTGCAGGTACGAACGTGCCCTACGATGCATTGCTCTGCGTCCATCAACATTATGCACTCAGATGTTAAGCCTTATACGCCTGTGATTTCACAAGTACAACCTTTAAACCGGAACACAGTGAGCTGTAGAAATATGCATGGTGTTAGTATTTCCCCGGGTGAAATCTTTTCTAAACTCTCTACTACCCCTAAACCTTAATACACCTTGTATTTATACACAGTAAAAGTAAGAGCCTAAGGACATGGCGTTTTTTATGCGCGCAGATGACGTGCAGTTGACGCGCGTTAACGCTATTCAAACGAGATTCTTTGATACTTTGGCATCTACTGCGCTGAAAAAGCGCGTTCGTGAAACGTGCGTCGTCTGTGCGTATAAAATATGCCGTGTGTTAATAAGGTTCTGAGTGTTTCTTGGTCACTAAATACAAACTCTCTTCGAAAAGCGTTCTAATTAATCCTAAACAACCATTATTGTCTGAACGCCAATCTCAATCTGATATCCGATACAAGTTCCCAGTAATTTTATTATGGTCCCAGCCATCTTTGCTCCCTCAGGATATTACGAAGGCTATTTATTTGCGCGTCTTACGTTACCTTCAGCGGGACTAATGTTCATGAATTATGGAAGATACGTATATTGAACTCAACTCGACGTGAAATTACTAAGTTCCTGATGTGATAGAGCTTATAGTGTATATATAGAAAGTGGTTGCTGTATAATGTTTTTCAACACCAAGTCTTTGAGGCTTTCAACGTATTTGAACCAATTAATTTATTGAATACAAAGTTTGTAGGTTGTTTTGGATATTTATAATCGGATCATGTTGTGGCATCTGTTTATATAATACTTGCGTATTGCGTGACTTCGTTCGTGTGTTATTTTTATACACATTTCAACTCCTGCTGTATTCTTTTAAGAGTTGGATTTTGAGAAATCTTTTCTTAGTACCCCTTTTAGTACTAAGACTGAAAAATTCAGGGGTCTAAGATCTGTTGTTTACATGTCAGTCATATTCTCAGACTGATGGACTCAGGGCAGTTTATCGTTTATCAGTTTTTTATTTTTATAAGAGGCGTGCCAGTTCGTTCAATGCGTTTGAGCCCTAAGCCTCCAACAATATATACTCCATCAACATAAATTATGTACATTTTTTTCGTGAATTTTATCAAAAAACAAAAACTTCTATCACCAACTAGTCATACGCACAATGGGTGACAAATCACCATTTACGCATGGCAAGTGACAGGGACCACTAAACAACGGTTTTCATTTAATCGTTCACCGACAAATGATGTTCGTGATTTATAAAATTATGTTATTTTTCTTAGCGACGGACTTGCAACCTGTTACGTAAGGAAAACCAACTACTGCAAAATGTGAGTATGTACCAAATGTAATATCTGGACGTACCTCTGACTACCCCTGCCTGACATCCTCGAAGAATCTCGAAGTACTTAAGATCAGAATGGATTTCACCATGCTGGGGGATTAAGGCGTGTAGTTATTTCTGTATTTTTTTATTTTTAATAGCATCTTCCCAGAATATTTACAATGTCTTCGTCCATTCGGAAAAGGATATTCTTACGCTTCATTTTCCGGTTTAAGATTGTCAGTTCCACGAGTTATTATAGACTGCCCATTGGAACTTCAACTTGCTAACTCTGCGAGATATGGGTGACCTTGTTTGATGACAGATATCCTTACTCCAGTTTCTATCACGCTTGCGGATTTTATATTGATATATTGTGACGGTTAGCGTTTTTCTGCAACCCAGGGCTTGAACTTGCCCAGTATGTAGGTACAAATTCAGCCGTCAGTGCTTGATTGATCGATGGGGCTAGTTTGCGGTTTCCACCCCCAATTGTACCCTTGGACCTACAAGCTTACAATGTCCGGACGAAAAGTTGACAAAAAAAATTTTTTTCTTCAAGACTTCCATATCTCCCTTTTGCAAGATTGTCGGATCTGAATTGCCAACACACAGGATTTTTTTTTATACATATGTAGTTAATTTTTAATTTTATGCCGAAGAGTCCCTCCAAACTAGAATACTGTCCAGTAACTTGTCTTGAGTTTTTTATACGACAAGGGTTTTGGTACAAATTCTACAACAAATGTTCCAAGCTTGAATTGAAATTGTTTATGTTGTAGTTGGAGTTGACTAAATAAACAAAGCCATAATGTTCGGTATTATTTATATTGTGCCCTGTATATGATATAATACTAGATTCAAAACAAAACACCGTAGGTAACGCTGTTTGGAGGCCAATATAGGCATGGTGGTTCGGACGAGTCTTGAGTGTTGGGTGATAGTGACGTCCTGCGGTTAAACCTCCCATCCTCTTTCCATCCAAACTTTTTGTTTACAGGACACTGAGCGGGAGGTATTCGCAAAGTTTCACCACTGTTAATTTTGCAAGACGAAAGGGAGCTGGAGAGTTTAACTAGACGTTCTTTATCTTGGTTTTTCAGGCTTGTTAGAGGGTATTCTTCAATTATGAAGTTTGTGCTTATTTAAAGTTACATAGTCTTAGAAACATGGGTAAGGGATAATAGGGTTTTAGTATCAGGTTGTGTTTTGCTCAATTCTCTCTTATTCGCTGATTGTTTATTTTTAAGGTTTTGGTTTGAAGGTTGTGTGTCGGTGAAAATACAGGCACATGAGATATTGAACCTCTAGAGGAATATAGCGGGGGTTGAAGTTAGTACGAAAATAGATTCACACGGACGAAGTCGCAGGTGCTTCCACTAGTTAGGTAGTACATAACTTGTTAGTTTTTATCACAGGTTTATTGTGCTTACTTGCATATCTTAGAGCTTATTTCACTCGGGTAGGTAGAACTCTTGGTAGCGCAGTTGGCTAGCGCATCCCCGTATCAAGGGAAAGGTCGTGGGTTCAAATCCCATTCAAGGGAATAATTTCCGGGATAATAATATAAACATCTTAGTTAGTACATATTCGTACTAGAGTATTTTCTTTCTCTCTGTCCCATAATAAACGATCCATGAGTTCATTAGCCCTAATTAGAAACAGTTTTCCTTAAAAATGTAAATTAGATTTATTCCATTAATTCCTTTTATAGACCCTGGAGTGGTAATCAAAACTTTGGTGTTTTAACAACCGACGGACGTTGTTTGACGGATTTTACGATGAAATCTATACCAATTATGACTCTTTGTCCTGAATGACTGACTGACATAGAACTCAATAGCCTCAACCACTTACAGCCTAAGCCGTTAGTCGTAGAGACTTGAAATTATCAGGGTATATTTGTCTTGGTGCGTAGAGGTGTATAAGAATGAAATTCCCAAAATACACCCCCTAAACGAATTCAACAAGGGTGGAGTTTGTATGAAAATAACTTCAGGCGGGCGAAATCGCAAGTTTGATAGTTATGCATATAAAAGTTTCCTCTTTTGTCGCGTCTGTCCGTTTGTACGTGTTAATATCTAAAAATTATCAAAGTCAAAAGTCATTTATTCCATAAAATTAATGAGGTTGCTAAAAATACTTTTATAGCTAGGTGAATCAAGGTGTTGGCTACTGGCGACCAAGTCTAGACAAAAGAAAAAAAAAAAATAAGATCACGACTGTAATCCCTAAGCACGGTAGATATCACCTCCGATATTTTAGGACCAAGTAACTACTGGAGGTTCTTCGAAGATATCTATAGGTCGATGTGTCGAAGGAGGTAGTCAGAGGTACATCCAGATTAGTATTCCATAGTCCACAGTAATTAGTATTCCATACGTGACAGGTTGCAAGCCCATCGCCGCTGCTAGAATATACCACTTTTTTATGGAACTAACAAATGACCTTAAATAGGTACCATTGCCTATAGCAAAGCATTATCTTGCAGGTAGGTACGTTCATTAAAAATGTACCTTACGATGCACTGCTCTCATGCACGATGGTGAAGACTCACAGATCTCATCCTTCAAACCGGAACAGAGCAAGCTTTTGGCGACAGAAATAGGCATAGTCGTAGTACTTTCCCGGAGTATATTAACTAAGTTTTATCTTCCAGTTCATGGTCGCAATTCAAGAACATTTATTCCCTAGCGGTTGTCCTCATAGCTCCTGTCTTGATGAACCGAGGATATTGTAAAGATTGCGAGAAGTCGGTCGATAGAAAGGGCTCAATTTGTTTCTAGAATCCCTGTATGAAAGGGGACTATGTCCAGCAGTGTACCTACTTAATAAAAGTAGTAGTAGTTAGTATAGTATAGAAAAGATAATTATCTATACTATACTAACGGCCGAATACTCAAACGCAATCTTAAATTTAATCACGTCTCAAATGACGAAATTTTGACAGACTTTTATTGCAAACTGTCAAAAAATCTCGACTTGAGACGTGATTAAATTTAAATTGCGTTTGAGTATTCGGGCGTAAAACTGTAGAGGTAAAATAGTTAAACATTAAATATATTTTTCAGAGATCTAGCTTAAGCTAGTACTTAAACAAAAGCAAAAAGACTAAGTCGACTTAAAAAAAATAGATTTTCTGTACAGGTAAAAACTCACTCACACTCACAAAAAATCACGTAAAAACTACTGAATTAATGTTGATGCAGTTTGCAGAATTAATTAGCTTATAGTTCATTTCAAACGTTAGTATAGGTTTTATTGAGTTGTCATCCCTAAAAAGGAGTAAAATGGGAATGAAACTTGTATGAAAAACGCGAACGAAGTCGCAAACGGGTCAGCTAGCATTAAAATAAAGTTCTATACCTCTGATTACCTCCATTATAAGAAATCTCTAGGTATCTTCTAGGAAAGCGTACACACCGTGGCGTCGACCGCATTATCACTTAACATCAGGTGAGATTGCGGCCAAACGTTTACCTATAAATTGTAAAAAAAAACTGAAGTGTCTATTAATCATGGAGATGTCAGACAATTTAACTAAGCCGTTTTTATTAACATGTAATGAAGACTGTTATTTTCCAAAAATACATAATAACCCTGGCTATTTGGTACGGAAGTTAAGAAACATTTTCGTAGTAATTGCCCTAGATTAGTTTTAACAGGAAATGACAAAGTTTTTGATTAAATAAAGTCAGGTAAAGGTCACCCGTTACGGTAATATGTAGAGTGTAACAGGAAAACTCTCGAAAGCCGAAGGTTGGCATGGTACACTATACACCTGCAATCGAAAAAAAATGAAATGATGAACCTATAATTTCATTTGACAGCCGTCACAGCTCAGTTTGTAGTAGCCCTGCCTTCTGTGCTGTTAGTGGTGGGTTCGATCCCTACCGAGAACAAACATTTATGTGATGAACACAGATTTTTATTCTGTGTCTGGGTGTTGTTTTGTATTCTATGTATGTATTTACAAAAAAAAGTATATAAGTATTCTATCAGTCATCTGGTTCCCATAGCTATGCTTAGTTTGAGGCTAGATAGTATTGTTAAAAAATTCCCTGACATATTTATATTTATTATATTTATATCACTACTTAGAAGTATACTTTTAGTAGAAGATCTCTTAGTTAAGGGCTTGTCCGCGAAAGTACTACCACCATTTCTGCCGCTAAGCAGTTTGCTGTGTTTCGGTTTAAAGGGTATGGGTGCCGTTGAAATTACAGGCACACGAGGTTTGACGTCTGTTTTATTACTGATTTATTCGAATTTGAGAATAAAAAAAAACTTTATGAAATTAATTTACGGTGGAACTAGAGAGTATTTTATTTTACTCCCATGATTTTTCTTTATTTCCATCAAAAAACTCAAGAGTAATACCTAAAAAATTTAAATGTATTGAACAAACACAATTGATACATACAGACCAATTTTACATAGTGTAACAAGCAAGCTTAACCTTAAAAAAAGTTTTCTTCCACCAACCTTGGAGACTTTAACCTTGACCCAAATGTAACAAAAAAACTGTGACGAAGACTATAAAGAGCTTGTAATTCACCAAATATTGATTGGTCGGCGATCTGAAGTTGATCTACGGGTCATTAGGTTGATTAAGGATTCCGTATAATTGATGTCCTTACTCCCAACTCAACGTTAGCTACCGCTGTCTGTATTACATGTAATTGTGGCTAATTCCGGTTATCTTTGAAGATAAACGATGTTTTTGTTGGTTTTCTAGCCTAAAGCCTAATGAACATATGTCTCCTCCATATTTGTGGGGTTTCAAAGTCAAATTCAAACTCAAAATGTATTTATTTAGTAATATCCGCAGGGATCATCTTGAAACGTCTTAAGTCTAGGTGAATCTAAGCCCCAGACCCTCGCGACCAAGCCGAACCGAACTGGCAAGAAACTTACGGCTTGGTTCGTACCGTTTTTTTGTATGATCCTTATACAAAGTAAAAGTAAGTAAGTTTGCTATAGGCACTACGCTTGGTAGGTGGATTGTTGACAACACTATCGGTGTTAAGAACTCAGGAGACGCTGTTGCATCTAGTAAGTGCGTAATAACCCATCTTCTATTGCGTTCCCTTAGTTGCTATGACATTAAATTTTATGGTAGGTACTAGAGGTGTTTTATATTAAACCAGCCCGGCTAAGATGTGCAACGCGACAAAATTTTGTCTACTCGTTATCTCATGCAAAGAGATATATCTCTATATATCTTCCTGTGCTAACATGGCAGTGCCGAAAATCTATTTCGCTCTTTCAAATGAAGACTCAATGCTAATGTTTATCTGTGGGTCTTTTATCTATAATTTATAAAATTTCCACCAATAGAAAAACTATCTCGTGTCAAGCGCGACATATCTCACGTTGTACATCTTAGCCCGGCAGGACTACCACGACCGAGCGAAAATATACCTAACTAGTAAAACGTGAGCGTCTTCGTTCGCGTGAGTTAATTATTAAACAAACTTAAACCCCCGCTGAGGGCCGCTGTGTCCAGCAGTGGACATTTACAGACGGTTGATGAAACTATAACATAAAATCATATAAACTAAGGTTACACCAAATAGAAAAGAAGAAATTCGTCCTCCGTTGACCAATATTTCTTTATTTTCCGAAACCCTATTTTTGGTCCACCTAAACACGTTTCAATTTCACCTACCGTCTGGGGTCGGCTTGCTACGTCATTATTTCAATGAATGAGTCTTACTTTCTCGCTCCGCTTGTTATGAAGGGACCGTGAGCCGGCGGAAATAGTAAAACACAGTAGATTTTATGGCCCAATGACTCAACTTATCTCTCATCTCGCAAATTTATCTATATTTATAAAAATCCATATAGTTAATTGATTCAGGCGTGACCTTGCGGAAGTTCATTGTAAAATTCATCCAAAAAGTGCTCACATGGAAAAGGCTCAGAATTGTTTTTCTTGGAAACGTATGGGGGAGGCCTTTGTCCAGCAGTGGACTTCTACAGGCTAATGATGATGATGATGAACAGGAAGATAGAAAACACTCATAGCATTAATCATATTTGTGCAATAATAAACAAACTAAAAAAAATTATTCTCAAGGTCTTAAGCCCACCTTAAAACGGCTTTAGTTTTTACGCCATGTTTTAAGACCGAGCGCTTTATTGTAAGTACTATGGCAGGGCCCACTTTTGATAGAGAGATAAAATGCATTTAGGTACCTTTTAAGATAACTTTTTACCTTTGAAGGCTTCATAGCTTTTTAGCATTCCATTAAGCATTCTCTTAGCAGTTTTTTATATTTCAGTGACATCTAGAATACTTTTTTACTAAGGCTACTTTATTTATTTTTTACGTTATTCTGTTACGTTATTTTTGTTGTTTTGTTAGTGATGATAAAGATCGTGAATTATTCACTTGAATTATTTATATCTATACCAATATATAGAATCTTTGTCCTAATTGACGGATTGGCATATAGACAACGCACAGCCTAAACCACTGGTCGTAAAGACTTGAAATTATCAGAGTATATTCGGCTTGGTGCGTAGAGGTAATAAGAAAGGAATTACCGAAATTAAACCCCTAAACGGATACAGCGGGGGTTGAAGTTTGTATAAAAATAGCTTCACGCAGACGAAGTCGCGCGCGTTTGTCTAGTCCCGTCTAGTATTCAGTAGTAGTAGAGGTCTAAATGAAGGGCTCGTCCGGGGAAGTACTACCACCATGCCTATTTCTGCCGCCAAGCAGCTAGCTGTGTTCCAGTTTGAAGGGTGTGGGTGCCGGTGTAATTACAGGCACTTGAGGCTTAACACCTGTATGCCTCAGGTTGATGGACGCTGAGTAGTGCAACGTCGGTGACGTTCCTCACGAACGTGACCTACAAGGCAATGCTTTGTTATAGGTGATGGTAACCACTTAACATCAGGTGGGCCATCTGCTTGTTCCATCAACAAGTTGTATAAAAAAAAAAGTCTCGCTATTCTAAATTTGAGTCTTGCCATAGTCACAACGTTTGGCAGACGGATTGGTGATCGTAGTGTATTTAATATTCAGAGGTGCTGCCTATCTCCTAGTGCGTTCCCTTAGTCACCTTTTGCGATACCCATGGGATATAATGGAGGGTATTTTCCAAAATATATAACAATTTCAATAATTAAGACAAATATATGATTTGCGAGCGGACACTCGCAGCTTCGCCCGCGTGGCAGTTTTTTCCCGTTCTTGCTTTTTTTTCGGGACAAAAAGTAGCCTATATGTTAATCCAAATTATAAACTATGTTTATACCGAATTTCATCCAAATCGGTTCACTGGATAGAGCGTGAAAGAGTAACAAACATCCATCCATAATATTAGTAGGATTTATCTATTTTCAGCAAAATAAGGAAGCTGACCACAAAGCACTTAGAATCGAGATCCAACTTTATTGTTCAGGAATATCACATGGTTACGGGTAGTTTTTCTTTACATTGTACGCAACATTTTGTTGTGTTATTCCCGTCTATTGTCCTTTGATTCGGCGATTTCCCGCGGGAACCTCTGATGTACTTATTGCGTGCGAGTGTGTTGTGAATATTTGTGACAGGTCGTAAAAAATATATTTATTGTTATAGCTCTTTCTACAAAGGACTATAAATCATAGAATACCATTATCACTGGTAGTATTGTTATTATATTGTAAAGATCTATCTACCTGACTACCAAGCATAACTGAAGGGTAACCGTGCCTTTAGGTAAGCGTAGTGTAGAACATGCTCCAACGAAGTGGGGCGATGATTTGCTGGCAAGCACTAAATAAAAAAGGCCAAAAACTTGGCTCAGTGGCGCGTTTTTGGAACAGACCTATGTCCAGCAGTAGACTAATGTAGACTGATGATGATGATGAACCGTAAGCTAGTTGTAAGACAAGTAGGATGGGGTACATAATAACGCCCTGCTAAATTCCAATAATTACAATAAGTGAAAAATAACAGGTTAATAAAAACGAAAACTTTAACAGCAAATTGCTGCGTGTGAATTTTGGTGAGTTAAGACTCGATAAACCTGTATTGGACGTATTATACACGTAATTGGATTTCAATTAATTGGAAAATGCAATCAAAGGGAAAATTCATTAAGTTTTGACTACAAATGCTCGCTTTGCTGTACCAAGAATTCAGTTCCCGGAAAAGTAAATTGTATGGATTTGTTTTGACCTGACAAACTTGTTGTTTTAGTAGTAGTAGAGATTTTTGTGAAAGGGGTCGTCCGGGGAAGTATCTACTACCAACGTTGGTGGTATGTGCCCTACCGTTGGTTGTCGTGGCTACCGTACCCCATCGTTGGTTGGTTTGTTCTCAGTGGGGATCGAACCCACGACCTACAGCGCAGAAGACAGGGCGACTACAAACTAAGCTGTGACGGTTGTCTCTTATAGATTGTAAGGTCTAAATTAATGGATCAGCATAAGATTAATTAAGTGTTTTAATTAATTCCAGTGTGTGTTTGTGCGTTGATATTAATTATTTGTTAATTGAGTGTAATATCATGACAGATGGTATTGCTTGTTTGGCATTGCTGTCTGGTATTTTCTGCTTTCGTTTGAGTTATCGTAAGCCAAAAAAATGTTAGGCTATCAGCTTAAAAGTCATTTTTTCTGGAATGAACACGATGTTTTCTAAATAATTTTCTAGATGCTCTATTAAACTTACACAAAACTCGTAGAAGGTAGGTTTCGTACAAAACTCTGACAAGAACAAGATTTTGGAAACATTGCCAGTAATTGAAGCCAGTAATTGAGCCATTGAAGTAATTGGCCAGACTTTGGACTTAGATATATTGTACAGAAAAATACTTACTTAATTATCTTATACCTACTTCCAATATACAACGAACTTGGTACTTGGTGAGCGGACTGGTTTCCACAACTAAGCCGCTGATGCTTCCCTTTTGGTGATGAGTGGTGCTTGCTAGACAAGCCACCCGATGTCCACCAGCCCGGCTAAGATGTGCAACGTGACAAAATTTTGTCTACTTCTTATCTCGTGCAAAATAGAGATATCTCTCTATATAGCTTTCTGTGCTGACTAGGCAGTGCTAACAATCTATCTCGTTCTATCAAATGAAGACTTACCTAATGTTTAGCTTATCTGTAAGTCTTTTATCTAAAATTTTTAAAATGTCCATCAACAGAAAAAGTACCTCGCGTTGACATTTTAGCCCGGCTGGATAGCTACAACTGTATAATTTTTGTGTGTTATTTTAAGTTATTTTAACCCACTACCTACAGCGCAAACGGCAGGTCTACTACGAACTGAGTGGTAACGGCTGTAAATATATGTAGTTTCACCATACGAAAAAAGTGTACAGTCAGCTGCACTAGAATATATACAATTCGTAACTAACAGTAAAACGGCATCGAAACCTTATAGTAAACTCGGAAGCAGTAAAATCTCAAAAATCGTGAAATTGGCTGATAAGTTCAGTTTATGCCCTATAAATATTAATTATAACGCTGTGAAACCGTTCTATAAATTACGAATTGTATACATTCTATTGCAGCTGACTGTATCTATATTTTATTTATTTAACTAGTTCATCTTGGTCAACTGAATGTGGTAATAAATGGGTGGCACTAACACAATTCTAGACCAAGTAGATGCCAAATTCTCTATTTACCCATAAAACCAAGAAATGCTTACAAGTTATAGTGTTTAGTGGTCTTGCTGAATTGCATCTTTAAGACAAGCACTACTAAACTGTGGTTGTTACTGCAAGTTAGAAAGTAACTTTAAGCTGCTTGTAGTAAGAACTACATTTAATAAGAACTACTTTTTGCTAGCGGGTTTGCTTGAATAGATTGATAGATATAAAGGTAACACTATTCTACAAAAAAAGCACGTACTTAACGTGCGTGGGATACAAGACAATGCTTTGTTATAGGTGATGGTTACCAATTGGCATCGGGTGAGTAGAAGTATAATTTTTTTTATCAAAATACAGGATTTCGTTTTTTATGCTCACGAATAGTCTGGGGTATACCCCGTAGTACGATAAACGAAGGTTCGTATTGTTTTACACTGTGCGGTAGTGCAACTACAGTTCTAACGACGCTCGTTATTGTGCCAGACAAACCTTACAAACTTACCTTGATTGACTTCACAGCTGAGTTATAGCAACTAATACAAATATTTATAATAGTTACGTGAAAAATACATAAAGGTGAGTTTTCTGCAGAGCATTACAATTGATCTAGATATTTTTTTTATAATGCTGGACAATCACACAGCATCATCTAGCCTCAAGCTAAGCAGACCCTGTGTTATGGGTACTAGACCATTACTTTCACAGATATTTTTTTATTACACCTACATTTAAAATACCCAAAACACCCGAAATAATACAAACATTTATCCCAAGGCAGAAATCGAACCTTCGCCCCCCGCGCCACATCCGTCGTCAAATATCATTTCTCATTTGATTCTTTATAATGGTACCTACACAGTAAAATTAAATGAATAAACTTAAGCTTAAAACATGTATGAAAGTGACCCTAGACAAAGGCAAGCTTAACCCTGAAAAAAATTCTCATCCTAAACCTAACGATAGAAAAAAATCCGAAAAAGGTTATCCAAATCAGTACCAATCGGAAGCGTCCCCGCTGGCTGTATTGCCTCGTTGAATGACAATGCTGATGCTCTGTGCCAGATACTCATTCAGCCCTCGATTCACACGTATCTTCAACTAGACACCCATATACAATTTTATTAAAATTAGTTTTAAATGTATGTTTTATTGTATTCAAATATCATTGTAACTTTTGCCTAAAAAATAACATGTTTATTCATTATCATTCGTTTTCAGTGTTAATGTTGTGAGTTGATATATAGGCTCGTACCTGTTGCTGGGTAAAAAAATTGCTTCTTCCAGTCACTTTCCAGTTGGTAAAAGATACACGTGTAGTAATAAAATAAGTTTAATATTCTATATGGTACTTGTTTTATTAAATAAAAATCATTAACTGTACCTTAATCTCTCCCTGTGTGACAGCGACTATAAGAAGTAAATAGGTATTTCTTATAGTACAATTAAATTTTACTACGCATTGATTGAAATTATACTTTAATTATGATTAATTAGTTATCAGTAATATTCAGCTAATGAAACAATATAAAAACACTAATAAAAAAATGAAAAAACAAATTGTAAAATATATTGTACCAAAAACCACGAAATGGTTCCGTTTTTGCTCCTCACAAGTCGATCTTTAGGTCGCAACGACCCGCGCTGAGAATTTAATTGTCCAAGTTCCTGCTTTATGCAGTTCAGTGTTTAATGGCAGTCGTCGGGTTAACTCCTGGTCGTTAGGGCCCCGGCGGTAATGAGAGCACTATGTGAAAAACTGGGAAGATGGGGTTAAGTTATATAAAACTCTTTGACTTTTTCCGAGTTCTATAAAAGTTTGAAAGTTTTTTGTTCAATGTGAGTTTCTTAGTTTGCTTTAATGAATTACTGATTGGTCCAATTTATAATTAGCTATGGAGTTTTAAGAATCCAACAAGAATCTACCAGTAGTTGGTATTAAGACTAGCGTACACTAAATGACGGGATGGTAGACGGTAGAAGGCTGGTGAGATGGTTATTTTTTTTTCATTTGGTTTGCGTGATTTTTTTTTCTTTCTTTCTCTTTTTTCTCCAGCTCAGCTTTATGCTTGCACCACCCATGGCAGCACAGCGCTGATATTCTGCCAAAACCGTTCGGAGCCATTCGGCCCTGTGAGGACATTAGAAGAAAAATATACATCGACTTCCCGCAGTTCTAACAATGTCGTCAGTCCATCGGGTAGAAGGACGTCCTACACTTCGTCTTCCGGTTCGTAGGTATATGATACCTAGATAGATAGAAATTGCAAAGACTTGAAAACTTTACCTTTATGTGCGTAGTTTATTATTATTTTGATTAAATTTTCAAGGTAAGACTTCTCAGTGTGCCGCAATCTTAACCAAGTCCTGAAGGGAAGACATTAAAACGGGTGAAAACTTGACATTTTATGAGCGGAATTATTTTAATAACCCACTGTAATTGCGCACATACTAACCAGAATATACAATTTGAATTATGTTTACGGTTACTTTTCTTGATTACATTGTTTGGTGCAAACCTCTGCTTTCACCTCACCTTAGACAGGTTAGCTTGATAAATAAATAAACTTTTAGTAGATTCACACTACTGAGCAAAATCTAAAGGAAAATCTTAATTTAATAACTTTAGATAGAACGATAATTATGTATGAAAGATTGGTTGAGGTGCACTTCAAAATAAAAATGAAAACTTCAAATATCATCATAAAGTTAGTTACTAGTTCAAATCTTAGAAATATGGTTTTGTAGGTGAGTCTAATGAAAAATCCTCCAAAAACAAACCATAAATCTCAAACATGATTGGATGTATCGTAAAAAATACAACAGCTTGTACAATAAGATCAAATGACATCGGTATATCAAAGCAATGCCAGCATCGGGAGAAATAACAAGATACCTTGTAGCACTCAGCCTCTGCTTCTAATGGAAAATGAACCTTATCTTAGGATGTGTACTGGTTTTTTCAGCCATCTCTGTTCAATTTGTTCATTGCCAAAAGGGGCCAACCTAGTAATTAAAGTTAGTTTTTATAGATATTAATACAATAAATATAAATGTTAGGAGATTTTTACACAACATCTAGCCCCAAACTAAGCGTAGCTTGTACTATGGGAACCAGATAAATAGAATAGAATACTTATATACTTTTTTTTTGTAAATACATACATAAAATACAATACAAAACCCAGACACAGAACAAACATCTACGTTCATCACATAAATGTTTGTTCGCGGTGGGGATTGAAGCTAGCCTACAGCACAAAAGGCAGGACTACTACAAACTTAGCTGTGACTAGATTATAGATGAAATTATAGTGTCACTGCCAACTTTATTATGTTTAAAGTTTATGCAAAAAGTTGCAAATAAGAATTGGCGATTAATAAATTACAAAAATAATAATAATACTCCACTATTATTTTGTAATTCTTTGAGGATGTCTAAACGGGGTAGTCAAAAGTATGTCCAATTATTACATTTGATACATACAAATATATTGCAGTAGCTGGTATTCCATACGTGACAGGTTGCAAGCCCATTATCGCTGCTAGAATACTAACTGGTAACCGTATGGGAGCACTGGCATTGCGGATATACATTTTTCTATAGAAAAAACTATTGGTACTTGACCAGATTCGAACCCACAACTTTAAGATCAGAAAGCGGGATTACTCCCACTAGACCACCGGTGCTCCAGTGATTTGTAATTTATTAATATAAAAGCCGTCTAAAATAATAATAACAATAATAATAATGCTGGACAATCCACATAGCATCATCTAGCCCCAAGCTAAGCAGAGCTTGTGTTATGGGTACTAGATGACTGATATACTTAATACAATACATTACATACATTTTTATTTTACATAGAAAATACCCAGAATTCCGGGTGAATAAATATCTGCAGATCGTACAAACATTTATCCCAAGGCGGGAATCGAACCCGCATCCTCCTGCGTCGCAGGCGGACATTCACCCGCCGCGCCACATCGGTCGTCTAAAAGCAATAACACAGAGTGAAACTTCAGCAAATTTCATACTGTTTTTGCTCTGTACTCTTCACGCCTCCTCTGACTTACGATTCGCGATAAACTCGTTCTTTACGTTCCATTTATACGATATCGTGCTATCATATACCGTACACATATAACAGGAAGCGAGAGTTAACCTTCCTACCTTTGCTTAAAGTTGAAATTTATCTGAGCAACATAACTTGTGGCTAATTAACTTTATGCGTGTCTAAGATTACTGAAATTATTAAGCGCTTAAAAGGGTTATTGTTTGACATGCAAGGGAAATTGATTCGTAAAAGCATTTGTTTAATAATATTAACTGTTACAATGTTGATTTATTTTGAAATATGCTTATTCTTGTTAAGAAAGTGGCTTTTTAGGGTTCCATACCCAAAGGGTAATATGGGACCCTGTTACTAAGCCTGCTGTCTGTCTGTCTGTCACCAGGCTGTATCTCATTAGTTAGAGAGCTAAAATTTTCACAGATGTTGTATTTCGTTTCCAACGGTCTGTAGATAGCTCAACTTTTTCAATGTATTTTGTATATACGAATTATAAATGCTTGTATTAGCTGTAATTTTTTTGTAAACGAATGTCCTTTTTCTGTATAATATTTAGTCGTCACTTCTTGCTAGTAATTTAAATAAGGGCAAATTTAGATGTTTGAAGTAATTGTTGCAAATAACATTAGTAATAGTCGTAAAAGGGTTATTTATTAAGGGTCTGTCAGGGAAAGTAATGCCTATAGAAATACACCATGCCTATTTCTGTCGCCAAGCGTTGCTGTGTTCCAATTTGAAGGGTGTGAATTTCGGTGAAATTAGGGCACTAATTAAAGTGATGGGGTATTAATGCCATTCTAGGACCAAGTTACATCCATACATATAATTTAGTATATGCCTTTATTTTTAGTAAATAGTTTTCCATACGTAGGTGACAAGCACACTGTCGTTTCTTAAAGAACATGAATAAAAGAAAATCGTATAGTAACAAGTTTGCGAAAATAAAAGCGATACTTACATTTCTATCCTCAGTTACTACTTGATATTTTGTGGAACTTTATTATTTTACTAGTATTCTATTCCATACTTTGAATTTACAATTTTATGGAAATTCAACCCGAGATTTTTACCGTTTACATAAATCTTGCAACTGTTTGTATTTAAATTGTGTTTAAAGTATTTCCTATTGTATAAATAAATAATGCAATTATTCTAACGAGTACTTGCCAAGACCAAGTATTACTTCCGCAATGTAGAAAATATTATTTTACTTTGTTTCCCTACCCTTGTTTTCATTACTTAGTTGTTTTTTGCGTTGAATGCAAACAAAACAACGTTTGTTGATAATCACATATACAGATAAAATAATATGTAAATCTCTCGATATTAGATGGGCCATTTTATTTTGTCACTCTTTCATAAAAAATATCTATATTAAGGCAAAATAATATTAGACCCGCGCCGAGTGTCGTAACGCGTCAGAAACCTATCGATCCCATACATTTTGTATTTGTATAGAAGGAATTAAAAGAGAGAAGATTGTGCTTCTGCCTGTCCTATAGAAATGTCTGAGACAGGTGACGCTGTTCCATTGACTTTGTCTCTGTCTGCCCCATAAAAATGTCTGAGACAGTAACGCGGGTTCGCGCGAATCCTGTCTAGTATATCTATGTTCTAAAATTAAGTCTAGAATATGTAGGTACCTAATCAAAATAATAAAAACGGTGAGAGTACTTTTTTGTACCAAAACTTGAACAAAAATATTGTTCTTCACAATACCATAAACCTACAAAACATGAATAGGTCTTCCACGTGAAAAACTGTGAAAATTTCACGCGAGATAGAACGCAGTAAACTCAAATTTGTTTTGCGAAAGTGTGTGATAATATTTTCGGAGTTTAAACCGAGCTTCGGGTAGAATTATGAGGCTTTCCGTGGTTTTGGCGACACCCCTAATCCCTTTGTTTACTACAGCACTGTTATACATTCTAATATTACTGTTTCAACATTATTCAAAGGAGAGCATACATCTTTGTAGATATCTTTTTTTATAATATTAAAACCTGATTTTTATGGGTTTATAGCATAGCTTTAATCCCAAAGACGGTAGATACCTCCTCCGATCTCTTAGTACCCAGTACCTACTCGAAATCGGGGTAGTTAGATACGTCCAGATAGTACATTTGGTACATACTCACATTTTGCAGTAGTCGGTATTCCATACGTGACAGATTGCAAGCCTATCGCCGCTGCTAAAATACTAGCTGGTTTCCTCATAATGTTTTCCTTCACTGTTTCGGAGCTTTGGTGTTGCGCACATACATCTATACCAATTATAAGAATCTTTGTCCTGACTGACTGACTGAGATAAAGACAATGCACAGCCCAAACCACTGGTCGTAGAGACTTGAAATTTTCAGAATACATTCGTCTTGGTGCGAAGAGGTGTGCTAAGAAAGGAATTTCTGAAATTCAACCCCTAAACGTGTACAGCGGGGGTTGAAATTTGTATGAAAGCTTCACGCGGACGAAGACGCGCGCGTTCTGCTAGTGTTTCAATATATTAAAATATATAATAAAAATATTTTTATATTATAATTTTTAGACATTTTTTACGTTGAAGTTAAGTAACATTGCTATGAAAACACCGTTAAACTGGCAAGCGGATCTTTTTACGTGCCTTTTAGAGTAGAGTAAAATTAACAAGGTTTTTTGAAAGCCACTTGGATATGTAACCGTAAATTTAAAATTATGCTTTCCATTCATTATTGTTTTGTTTGTTCCAGGAAACTCATGGAATTCAGGAACTGACTTTGAATGTAAGTATTTAGATACTATAACTTTAATTTGTAAAAACTAAAGCACAATTCGACGAGACAGGTATTTTTTATGCATTCGCTTATAGAACAAGAGATGGCCCACCTGATGTTAAGTGGTTACCATTACCTTACATTGTATTGTATAACCTGCTTTTTCCAGCAATAAGTCGCATAAAAATACGCTTTACTTACATAGAAAAATATAAAAAAACATTACTTACCTAATAAACCTTTAGAATGTTTTACTTTTTTTTCATCCATTTTTTGCCTTAAATTTCTCTTAGAATCGTTATCCAGATCTATCAAAGGTCTAGGTGTCATTTATGTCTTTATAGATACAGTCAACAGATCTCAAAGCTCAGTTAGTGTACGCTCTGCTTTTTGTGCTGCAAGTTGCGGGTTCAATCCCCACCGAGGACAAACATTTGTGTGGTGAACATAGATGCTTACTCTGTGTCTGGTCGTTATATTCTAGGTATGTATTTACAAAAAAACTATGCTTAGTTTTGGGGCTATTATGAAGTATTTATTTATTATTTTTAAACAGTGGATCTCTGAGAAAAACGGATTTCGAGCCTAAGGTTAAAAAAGTCTTACACCGTTGAATTGTAATTACACTGGGCGAGTTTGTAACGCTTACGTTAGTTGTTACCTTTCATTCTAAGTGTATTCAGTAGTTTGTCTATCCTTGTTACTCCTCACATTTGTCTGAATGTTCACATTTATGCTACTCTTCTCTCATCTGTTCCTTTGGTAACGAAACATAAATTTGTACGTTTTCCCAGAAGTATTCATGTAGGAGTGACAAGTCAAGGCCATATAACATAAAACCTAACTAGCGAAACGCGCGCGACTTCGTCCACGTTAAGTTATTTTCATACAAACTTCAACACCCACTGTACCCGTTTAGGGGTTGAATTTTAGGAATTCCTTTCTTAGTACACTTCTACGCACCAAGATTTCTGACATTTTTAAAGTTCTAAAACCAATGGTTTAAGCTGTGCAATGTCTATATGTCAGTCAGTCAGTCAGGACATAGATTCTTATAATTGGTATATATATGTTGTTTATAAAGAAACATCCGAAATCGTGAAAAGATCATGTGTCTGTATACATTTCAAGAGTTTTATTACTCAAGCGCGGTTCTCAAAATACCGTCACCGCTATAAGACGGTCGTGATTCAAGTATGCTTGCATGAGTTGCTAGCCAACTCTGAAGATTGCATTGCATAACTGTCCATGATATGTCAATATACCAACTGTGGTACCAAAATGTTTAAATGTACCTCTGACTACATCCATGAGACATCCTCAAAGAATCTTGAGTTAGTATTTACTGATACTAACAAATATAAGAGGATATCTACTTTGTCTGGTTATTACAGTTGTGAAATTATTTCTATACATTTTATATTTTAAAACTGAAAAAAAAACACAGGATAGTGCATCCCATAAGGCACGTACCTAACGTACGTAACCTACAAGGCAATGCTTTGTTATAAATAATAGTTACCACTTCACACCAGGTGGACCATATGCTTGTTCCACCAAAAGTAGCATAAAAAAACCGGTTAACGCTTCAAAATAAACCACGTGGATTTTTGTTCCTTTCTTTGATTTTAACGTCAAATGACAGCCACCGTTTCTTAGAAAACCAGGAAGCCTTACAATCCACGCGAGATTCAAACCTGTCTACCTAGCTATAGCTATACACGTGTGTAATGAAATGAATAATTTAACGTTTCAGCCTCATATTGGATTTAGTAGGTTTCTTCAATTGAATTCGAAAAGAAACCCGACCTAGTTTATCTTTACATTTTTGTGGGTTTGTAACGGTTTTTTTACGATTCAAGATTTAAGAGAAGTCTTTTAGTACTTTATTCTAGTTTTGTGATGCTGATTGTGCCTGATTTAAGTTCGAATAAGAAATTCTATTTTCAAAATTCGAATATTCGATTTCCAAATTCAAAGAGGTTTTCCAATCCTAAAATTTGAGTTATAAGACGAATGAGGTTTTACTTCAGACTTTTTGAATTGATTGCAAATTGAATGCTACGTCTGGATTAGTGGTGATGAGGTCACAACGGTTTTTAATATAAATTGTCTTGTTGTAGTGGTTCCTATAATAGGAAAATTTAATAAACCACCTCGACATTTACAGTTAAATCCCTCCGTGTACACTGACGATTATTTTTCTCTATCTCCATTTTTTTATTAGATTGATATTTTTAATGATTAGATGCCGGTGGTTTTGTGGGAGCATCTCCACATTCTGATCCTAAGGTCGTGGGTTCTATCCAGTCGAGCAATGGATTTGTCAGGATAAAAAATGTATGACGCTTGTGCTCTCAAACAGTGAATGAAGCCAGTTAGTGTTCTAGCAGCGACGATGGGCTTGCGACCTGTCACGTATGGAATACAAACTACTGTAAAATGTGGGTATGTGCCGAATGTAATATCTGAACATGTCTCTAACTACCCTACCTTAAATAATACCTTGAATAACCTTGATTCGGTATTAATAGTACTATGCAATCTAAGGAAATATCTACCGTGCTTAGAAATCAAAGCTGTAAAAGTTTTTTCTATACCCATTATCCAAATATCGTAAACATTATTGACATTGGTAATCTGTGAAACAAAATTCATAAAAGCCGAATTAAAAAAAAAGAAGAGGTCTTTGACCTTCCACAAAAACCCGAGTGACGAAGGCCGTTACAAAAACCCTCGGTAACTTCCCAGGGACCCATTGAAAGGAATAGTATGAGGACCGCAGATGTAAAGTTTTAAGTGACACCACTTAAGTGTAGGCTTTAGTGCGATGGGGTTTGTTTATGGCACTTTGGAACTTTTATAGTGACTTTTTACAGACAGCCTATAGGTACAATCGTATTGTGACGTATCTAGTTCCAAGGTTATAAAGATGTGGTCTTCTCTTTGTAATTTAAGAGTACAGCAAGCGAATTGGAACCAACTTATAGGATTTGACATTGTATGTTTATCAGAACATCGTCAAATCGTTTATATTTATGGCTGGAGAAAAATGCGCGATTTTGTCAGCAAAGTTGTTATAACAACCACCACTGTATCTGCTGGGTTATACTAACCTTATTATGTTTCACGATGTTAATAATAATAATGCTGGACAATCCACACATCATCATCTAGCCCCAAGCTAAGCAGAGCTTGTGTTATGGGTACTAAATGACTGATATACTTAATACAATACATTACACACATAGATATGTTTAATTACACAGAAAAAACCCAGAACACCTGGAACAAATACATATTTGCAGATCGTACAAACATTTATCCCAAGGCGGGAATCGAAACCGCAACCTCCTGCGTCGCAGGCGGACATTCGCCCGCCGCGCCACATTGGTCGTCGAATGTGTTGTGTGTCAAATGTTTTACTACCCAACTTTGTGATTAACCTTTTTTTGATAAATAAATACAAATATTCCGTTCTTTTGCAAGCTCCCTCTACTTCGTGATAGTACAACTTAGGCTGTTCAGTGAACGACTAAGATTAATAAAATAAAATTACAAACGTTGAGAAATATGAAAACCAGTTTAAATTACACAAAACTATCCATTTGTAAATGTTTTCCTCTTAATGAATATTTCTAGTCTCGTGGTAATTAATAGTAAAACTCATCAGACTTCATTCAACTGAAAATTCATTTGCAGAGCCAGTTAGTGAAGTGGAAAACGATAAAAATGTGACTTACTGAACATTATTTCATCATTTTTGAACACCGATATCATAACAAGTCTCTGACTTATTCAATTTATAATTTACCAGCTTTTAAAAATTAGTTAATTCAAAGTTATATCAAAAAATCTTTGCCCTGACTGACTGGCTGACATGTAAAGAACACACTAAGCCACTGGTCGTAGAGATTTGATATTTTTACGGTGTATTCTAGTTGAAAAGTTAAATTTTGGAAATTCCTTTTTGTTTTGGTGCATAGGTACACCTTTACCTCTAGAAATTTTCAAAATTCACTTCTAAACGGGTACATTGGCGCTGAAGTTTGTATGAAAATAAAGGATTAATTACTGCTAGTACGGTATTGCCAAATGCACTGAACAAGGTGTGCTTGTTTCGTGTAATAATTGTTTTCTGAAATGAATGATATAATTATTATTAATACTACTTTAAATAATTACAGGTTTATATAAATTTACAAATCATTTTAAGTAATTTTGTTTCTGTAAAAAGTAAGCTAAATATTATTTTTTCATCACAACCCGGACTTTTTCGTGCTTGTAACATACCAATTTTCTAAACCAGTGTAATCTTGTCAGGCAACTTCCCTGTGAAACTATAACACCCCTACTTCCAAATTGATGTTCTTCCGAGCCGACTAGAATGTTCTTTCCCTCCGATGATTCGAATTGCCTGCGGACATTCGAAGAGGCGACCCTTTTAGGGACCAGCTACAATCGCCCTAAAACACATCGATTTAATGTAGCATCAATAACGACAAGGAAGTACACAGAGCGGGGCGACTTTCCGCGTCTTAAATCAACTGGAATTGCCTACTATTTTTAACCGACTTCCTTAAAAAGAGTAGGTTCAATCTAGATAACTATACCAATTAAAAGAATCATTGTTTTGACTGATACAGCCTAAACCGTTAGCCGTGGAGAGTTGAATATTTCAAGGTAGGTATATTATATCTTAGTGCGCCTCTGCTCTAAACTACAGAAAAAAAATAGCCCCTTAATTTAAACCCCTGAACGGGTACAGCAGGAGTGCTTAAAGTTTGTATGAAAATGTATTTTTTAAGTTTGTTAATAAAAATAATGTTCAATAGAAAATAGTTTTAAGAGGACTCCACAATATTAAAATGTATAATATAATCCTAATTCATATTTCAAATGTAAAAGTTTATAATAAAATAATGTAATAAATCACTGGACACATTTTAATCAAACTAGCAAATATAGTATTAGCATAATGAATTTCTTTTTATCCCTAAAATGTACGGGAAAAGCGTATAAATTACCAAAAACTCCCCGTAAAATAGTCTCTAAATAGTAATGTAAGAAAAATTACCTCCACCATGCATGCAAAACCACGCGTTGCTACTAGTAAAATGTAAAACAAAGAGTTTCAAACTGAGAAATTTCAAAATTTTACCCGGAAATGGTCAAGTTTGTAGGAGATAGCCTGAAGTACAAAAGAGGGTTCAAACAATTTCGTTAAAATTTATCGATTGGAGGTTTTGCGGCAAGATAATATAAGCACGGAACCTTTGGGGCGTGACTCTTGCTCACCCGTGTCCGTTTTGTTTTTAGGTGCACGTCGGTTTCTCTTAAATAAAATATTTATAATAAAGCAAAATAAATACCGTTATACCGTTACTTTATTTTGTATTTAAACTTTTCCCAGTTTCAACTACAGTAGATTCAATTTGACATATTAATTAATAAATAGGCAGTCTTATCACTGAAAGTGATTTCTTCCGGTAACCTTCCTTGAAAGTGCATGTTTTATATCCTAAACCAGATGAGAATTTTATCTATTTCAATTATCAGAACCTTTGTACTGGCTGACCGACTGACATTAGACAATGCACATCCTAAACCACTCGTAGCGACTGGAAATTTCGAAATTCAACCCCTAAACAGGTACAGTGGGAGTTATAAAATAATAATAACAATAATGCTAGACAATCCACACATCTATCATCTAGCCCTAAGCTAAGCAAAGCCTGTGTTATGGGTGCTAGATGACTGATATACTTAAAACAATACATAACATACATAGATATTTTTTATTATACGTACAAAATACCCAGAACACCCGGAATAAATATTTGCAGATCGTACAAACATTTATTACAATTCGGGAATCGAACCCGCAACCTCCTCCGCGTTGCAGGCAGACATTCGCCCGCCGCGCCCCATCGGTGTCAGTTGAAGCTTGTATTAAAAGAACTTCACGCGGACGAACTCCTACGCGTTTCACTAGTATTATCATACTAAAACTATATTTTCATAGCCAGTTATTCATAAAGTTAAACTATAAATCTGTGAGAAGTGAACCGTATAATCATGGCAGTAGGGTGTACTAAATCACGGCTCAAACGTGGGTTCTGCCATCAATCACTGACCTTCTGAAATTATGCTTCATATCTTCGGCCGTAACGTAGTCGATAAGTCAGTGGTTGGTCTACGACTTGAATTAACCCTTAGCACCAGTTTAAAAAGATCGAGTGTTTTTTTTTATCATTGATAGACCGTCCTTTGGCTTTAATCGCACCTGGTGGTAAGTGACGATGAAGCCGACGATGTAGCAGGACAGTCTAGAAGTACTAGAGTGTCCAGCATTATTATTATTAAGTTTGCGCTAGGAACCTCAAAATAATTCTATATAATTTTTTTTTATTAAAAAATAAACATTGACACAAATTCATTCATTAAAGCCTGAATACTGATTTAAATGAAACTTGAAATAAAAATCTTAGCTTGAAATAAAAAACTTGCATAAATTAAACTTTATACAACTTTTATCCTGAAAAATACAGAAATTGAGTACAAAATACTAATCAAGCCACGAAATAGAAAACCTTAAATTTTGATGATAGTAAAGTGCCTAAAAACTATGCTCGTATTGTACGAGTGAAGTCGCGGTTGGCTACTAATGTCAAAAAAAGGTTAATCAAAATTAATTTTCATTTTTTGCATTTGCCTCGTTATGTTTTGACGACGTAAACTAATGCTTTAGGCACAGGCTGACACGCATCTTGTTGATAGGTTTTTGATATAGAGGTCAGATGAACAAGGTAGCTATAGACGAAAGCTTACAATATACAGGATGTGTTTTTGAGAAGGGCGGTGATGGACAAACCCGAAACCACGCGAGTTCAAGAAAAGTCGTGAAAGGAATCATGCTCTCGATTCATAAGAAAACAAAAAGTAATACATATATAAACTTATATTACTTATATTACCTATTAACTTATATTATATTTACTTATATATTATGGATAATATATATGTCAATGTTTTTTCAATAATTATTTAGAAGTTAGGCGTATCTCTCTTATATTATTTCATAGAGCACTACCCACTCCACATCACACACAGGTTAACTGGAAGAAAATGCTAATTAGCATTAAGTTCGCCTATGTACTTATTTTTTGTGCAATAAAGGATTTTCTAATCTAATCTAATAAACAGTATTGCTCAAGATAGATGAGGATGATGAATATTGTAGTCTGAGGCATGTCCAAACACACATTTGTGTTAGTATTT
Source organism: Electrophaes corylata (assembly GCA_947095575.1). Taxonomy (NCBI): domain Eukaryota; kingdom Metazoa; phylum Arthropoda; class Insecta; order Lepidoptera; family Geometridae; genus Electrophaes; species Electrophaes corylata. The sequence continues at coordinate 5,886,441 of OX352720.1, forward strand.
AGTTTTGTTTACGTAACGTTAATTCTGTTACAGAAACTTGGATGCCACATCCTTCCTCTTACCCGAATAGTTCCAGAACTTTGATTTCCAGTCCAATAAACAAATCTGTCGATTCGCAGCTAAACGTGGCCTAATTTACATAGAAAACCGGTTTCAGGCTCCTGCTTACTGTAAAATTATTTCACTTGCCAGTAATTTACTTACTCCTTATTGTACGCAATATAAATGTCAATTTGATTAAACTTAATCATAAGACATGTAAATAAGCAAGCTAAAAGCTAAAACTCTAAAAAGAGTTCTACACATTTTACAAACGTATAACAAGTTAGCATTTAGTAAAATGTTAAATACCTACTTTAAATAATTGGTAATAGTATAAATACCTAAAGGTTTTCTAGGATTAGATTCCTGTATTACATCAAGTTTCTAAGCCTCATGTATACTGTAGATACATATTGTAACGCCTTAGTGGGTACACATTGTAATTCTATTTGTTGGTCTACAGTACTTTTTTACCAGTGTGATGGCAGTAACATTTATTGAGTATTGAGTACCGATATTCTGTTTTCGTTCAAAATGCGTCCATTCCAACAAAATCCTATTATGCAAATATGTCAAAGCTCTTGTATTGATCGGGAGATATTGGCTTTTGATTCGCAAACAAAGACCGCCTTCTGTTTTAAACGTAGTATTGAATGCTATATCGATAAGTCGCGAGTATAATTTATTTTGTATCGATACAAAAAGTTGGGAAATTCGGGGATTCTTTTTGAAAATAAAGGATTTCGAATTGCACCCACGAAACTAAAACAAAGAAAGTCAAAGTCAAGTCAAAAAGCATTTATTCAGTAATATCCGCAGGGATAATCTAGAAACGTCTTAAATCTAGGCGAATCTAAGCGCCAGTTCCTCGCGACCAAGCCTAGAAGAACCGGCAAGAAACTTACGGCTTGGTTCTCACCGTTTTTTTGTATGATCTTGTTACAAAATAATAATAATGTAAATAATGAGATTAGAACATGGTCAATATTCGTTCCGCTCTCAAAATAGTTCTTCCTAGAAATGTATGGGGAAGCCTAGGTCAGGCAATAAGGCAGTGAACTTCTCAGGATGATGACGATGGTGACTGATTTATTTTCTCTATTACTCAGAGATTACAGTCAGGAAATTGTGAATGAAAAAAGAACTAAAACGGCTTTAATCCTAAGCACGGTAGATATCCCCTGACATCTCTTAGGGTCTAGGAAGTAGCACCAGCTCAAGACTCTTTGGAGGTATCTTAGGAAGGTTAGTCAGAGGTACGTCCACATAATACATTCGCACTTACAAACATTTTATTACTTACTGGGTTTTCTCACGATGATTTTCTTTCACGGCTTAAAAGCACTAGCATTGCGTAGATACATTCATTTTTTGAGTAGAAAAATCCATTGGTGCTCGACCGGATTCAAACCCAGATCTTAGGATCAGAAGTTGGATTGCAACCAGTCCCCAGTTATTTCTATACTTAAAACATCATTTGATAAAATGTAAGAAAATGTGCAAAAACACGGATTGTAAAAAAATACATATAAAGAATATTACCTGGTTTCCTTCAGCGTTTGAGATCACTGACACGAATAAAAGTAGGTAGGTTCCTAAATATACTTGTCACTGACATTACAAAAACTAGAAATTACAGGAAACTGCTTAAATGACTCTGCCACAAAATAAACCCGTCAATTCGAACCCGCAGGAATAAATCTAAACGCTCCCCTAGCTTTATAAGTCAATGAATCCATTCCTGATTCGAGCTTTGTACGACGATCAGGATATCGGAAGCTTTAGGTAAAGATTGACAGGTCGTTGGAATTTACCGGAAAACGTACGGAATATATTTTCATATTTGCTATTATTGTGGATTGTCGAAGTTTTTATAAAAATATGAGAATACACCAACTGTGTGTAGGATTCTGTACCCAATGGGTAAAACGGGACCCTATTACTAAGACTCGGCTGTCTGTCTGTCTATCCATCTGTAACCTCATGACAGTTAGAAAGTTGAAATTTTCACAGGTGGTGTATTTCTGTTGCCGATGATGTATAATAACAAATACTAAAAACCAAAACAAAATAAATATTTAAGGGGGTTCTCATACAACAAACGTAATTTTTTTGCCGTTGTTATTACAGATTACTACTAAGCTGTACGGCCATTAATGTGCTTGTTACTTAGACGAATATGCTTGCTATCATAAAAAATGGTCACATCTATTTTTGCTTTTATCCTGAATTTCCCTCATTTTTATTGCATTGGTCAAATCATAAAGCGCTTCAAAGATAACTGATGTAATCTGTCTCTCCCCTAACAAATGAAGTCTCCACGACTTTGAGATTCGTATTTAACTTGTTTAAGCGTTGTTCAATTATTTGTAGCATATTGAACACTTATATTACACGGGTATTTATCGCGTATTACCGTTTTTATTTATTTTCCCGACGTTTCGACTATGTTGCAATAGTCGTGGTCGCGGGCAGACTGGAGCATTGAACTTGAGATCTACCGTCACTGAGAAGCGGTGGCAGTATCAACAACTACCCTCACTTGATCTTCGGTATCCATATTGTCAGTGTTCACACTACGACACATAACACTAATAGTATCTACGCACCGTGATGGAACATCGCGACGCACACACCTATCAATGACGGGGTTCCACGAAACTAAAAGTTTGAATCCGTCTTCACGTTTGAAATTAGGGTACTTCTTAATTTCCCCGAAAAAACGGAACGAAACGGGGATAAATACCCGTGTAATATAAGTGTTCAATATGTGTTGCGATCTCGAAAGTTTAAAAAATACTATTTGTAGCATGTTGTTTCTGCTGAGTTTGATAAGTATATCGTTTATAATAATCATTTATTCTGAATTTATTCAATTTGCAATTACTTATACTATTCTTTAGCTGAAGAATAAATCAGTGAACATACATAAAAAAAAAACGCTGTAAAACATAGAATCTTCTCTTATTTGAAGTCGGTTAAAAACAATAAAAAAAAAACTATAAGCACCAACCTATATATGTTTCTTGTTAGTTTTTCTGGGTTTGATCGTGTGGAACTGGCGCTTAGATTTACGTAGCTTTAAGATACGTGTAGGATTTCAACTAAGTAGTAGTAGAGCTCTTAATGAAGGGCTCGTCCGAGGAAGCACTACCACCATGCCTATTTCTTCTGCCAAGCCAAACTTGCTGTGTTCCGGTTTAAAAGGTGTAGGTGAATAAATATCTTAGATGTCTTTGACATTTTAAAAAAAGTATCTCACAGTAGGGAAACCATAATGGTTTTTTTATTCCAAGTGGTACAGTAACGGCTGAAAAAAAATAAGGAAATGATAAAAAAGTAAGCATAATGCATTCCAGTCGTTTGCATTTAAATGAAATAATTACCCTTCCAGCTTCACTTTCAACATAAAATAATTAAAGTTTGCTTTGGCTTGGCTACTGTTGTAGGAAAATGATTATTTAGCAGCTAAATGTTACCTGGTTCTGATGGTTTTCTTACGGTTATGATTCTACGAGCTTCATCATCATTTTCCTGCCCTTATCCAACTTTACGTGGGGTTTACAACAGGTTTTTTCCTGCATTTGCCTCTATCATCCATCATCTCTGTAGTCACTTCTTTCTTATCTATATCGTCTCTCACACAATCTATCCATCTTTTCTTTGCCTTCCTCTACTCGCATATCCATCCACATTCATAATATTCTACGAGCTTCTGTTAGTATTATTAAGGGTCATTGCATGTCAGATAAACAATTACCTCACTGTCATTGACCGAGCGAGTAAAGCGAGTGAAGCGTCTCAGTTTCGAGATTGGCCCAAAATGCTTTTGTCCGTGTGTTTGCCTGTCTGTTTTTGCCTATAAGTCGCATTTTTCAACCAATTTAAACGAAAATTGGCACACAAGATTATTGTTTTATTCAAAATTTATAGTCGACCACAATTTTTTGATTAGAAGGGAAATAGAGGGAAAGGGATGGTGTCTTATATATAGATAAATTAAAATTTTGTTTTACAAAAAACCGGCTATGTGCGCGTCGCACTCGCGCACGAAGGGTTTCGTACCATTACCGATAGTACAAAATAAAAATCACGTTTGTTGTATGAGAACCCCCTTAGATATTTATTTTATTTGATTTTTTTAGCATTTTTGTTGTTATAGCGGCAACAGAAATACATCATCTGTGAAAATTTCAACTGTATACTATCACGGTTCATGAGATGCAGCCTGGTGACAGACGGACAGACAGACAGACAGGCAGACCACGGAGACTTAGTAATATGGTCCCGTTTTACCCTTTGGGTACGGACCCCTTAAAAATAAAACACTGTTTCTTAAAAAACTACAGTATTATCTCTGTTCCCAAACCCCCAAATCCCAGAGAGACGAGTACAAAGCCAGAAAAACCTATCACTGAGCGGAAAACCTATGAAATCCCTGTGTTTAAGTGATATATATTGGACCGAATTTTCCTCCTGTTACCCTTTGCAATGATACATGTTAAACACAATCTTCGTAAGCTTCAATGACGTGGAATACATTTCGAGGGTGGACGTTTCATAAACTAGAACGAAGAAAAAAGAAAAAAAAAGTAAAATACTACTTTAATACTCAGGCACGGTAGATATCCTCCCAGATCTTTTAGTACCAAGTAGTATCTTAAGATTCTTTGAGGAAATCTAAGGGGGTAGGACAAAGTCATCTAGCCCCAATTTAAGCATAGTTTATACAGTTAGATATTGGCATACGTTTTACTAGCCTCAAGCTAAGCAAAGCTTATAATATGGGAACCAGATAACTGATAGCATACTTGAATACTTTTTCTTGTTTTTAAATACATACACGGAAAACAATAAAACCCCCAGACAGAGAGCAAACCTCTATGTTCATAGACATGTTTGCCCTCGGTAGAATCAAACCGTCAACCTATAGCATAGAAGGCAGGACGCTCTCCAGCAATATGGAGCGACGATCTGCAAAATGTAGCTGAAAAACAATGGATGAGAAGAGACCAAAACTGAGCTCAGTGGCACGTCTTGGGAGAGGACTGTGTCCAGTAGTGGACTAATATAAATAAATAAATAATGCTGGACAATCCACACAGCATCATCTAGCCCCAAGCTAAGCAGAGCTTGTGTTATGGGTACTAGATGACTGATATTCTTAATACAATACTATATTACATATATAGATATTTTTTATTATACATAGAAAATACCCAGAAAACCCGGAATAAATATTTGCAGATCGTACAAACATTTATCCCGAGGCGGGAATCGAACCCGCAACCCTTGCGTCGCAGGCGGACATTCGCCCACCGCGCCACATCGGTCGTCAAATAAAAGGTCGTCAAATAAATATAGGCTGATGGTCATGATGATGAAGTAGCAGTCATAAGTTAGTGTAGCATAACTGTTTTGAAACTCATTGTATTATCCAATCAAGTTAGGGTGTAACGATGTATTATTAGTTTGATTCCAGTTATATCCCTTCGAGGAGATAACTAAGCAGCCCCTGAGGTACCGTAAGTTTCAAGTTCTCTGAAACTAAGTTACGGTTTAGCTATATCATAACTAAACTCTAACATAGTTACATAGTAGTAGTAGAGTTTTTATTGAAAGGCTCGTCGGGGAAGTACTACCACCAAACTTATTTCTGTCGCCAAGCAGCTATGTTCGGTGTGGGGGTGCTGGGGAAGCTACAGGCCCATGAGATTTTATTTGTCAGGTCAGACGCTGAGCACGATTGTAAGGCACGTCTCTAACTAACCTTCATGATTCAGTCAGCTGCACTAGAATATATATAATTCATAATGGTTTTACAGCGTTACAATTATTATTTCCAGGGTAAAAACTCAAAAAATAAGTAGACTTATCAGTGAATTTCACGATTTTTGAGTTTTTACTGTTGAAGAGTTTACTATACGGATTTGATACCGTTTTGAAAGTTACGAACTGCATACATTCTAGTGCAGCTGACTGTACCTGTGAGGCAACACTTTGTTTTAAGTAATGGTAACTACTTAATATCAGCTCAACTCAACCGCGCGGCTTTCGCACTATTCGGTACTTGACAGGTATTTGAACGTTGTTACCTATATAGAAGTCGTACCTAGTAGTAGTAGAGCTCTTAGTGAAGGGCTCGTCCGGGGAAGTACTACCACCATGCTTATTTCTGTCGCCAAGCAGCTTGCTGTGTTTGCAGTTTGAAGGGTGTGGGTGCCGGTGTAATTACAGGCACACGAGGCTTAACACCTGTATGTCCCAAGTTGATGGACGCTGTGTAGTGCGTTATAGGGCACGTTAACGAGCGTGACCAGCGAGGCAATGCTCTGTTATCGGTAATGGCAACCACTTACCATCAGGTGGGCCATTTGCTTGTTTCATCATCAAGACACATAAAAAAAATTAAATATAGAGATATTCGGTATTGACACTTGACGACAGAAAATAAAAGTATGGTACCTTCCACATAGTCTTTTATTCTTTAGCAATACTGAGTCGAGTAAATAAAATATAAATCTCATACATGAAGCTGTCATAAAAACGAGGGTAGATATAAAAACTTTAACCGACAAAAACCACGGAATCGAGCTAACTTGAAATAAAAAAGTATTGCTTTAATTGAAATGCTACGAACCAGAATGTGTTACGATTGAGAGAGCGCTGTATTTTATATTAAAAACTCAGGCATTTAATTTTGTTGGTAAACATTTTATCAACAAAAGCATACATTTTTAGTTTTATAGTGCTTACCTGCACTCAATGAAATCACAAATATTTTTTATTGCGCGAGTGGGATTTGTATCCATGACCTACTCCTTGATAAGGGAATGCGCTAACCATTGCGCTATCGAGAGTTCAAACGACCCCATCGAAATAAGCCATGGGACGAGTTTGGCTGTGGTGGTTGCCGTGTAAGGCGACTAAGAGATGGACAGACAGCAGCAACACCGTCACTGCGGTCAACAATCCGCCTGCCAAGTATTAGAAAGGCCAGTAAGTAAGCGGATACTAAGTTTTTAAAAATAAACGAGCTCGCACACCGAAATCCGATACCTGGAAAACGAAAAAAACTCAGAATCCACACCTCCACGATACTGCGTGGACATATCGGGCCATAACTACGAGGAGATACGGTCAATTCCTCAGTGGGCCGTTCGGCCCACGAGCGCGTTGCATTTATTTTTTCAAGTTTGTGGTGTTGATAGCCAGAATACGTTGCAAGTGCGGGTAAGGATAATTCAGAAATGAAATGATCTGTCGATTGATAGGCTATACTCTACGGGTACAGTAGAAAAAATCTTTTTACTTCTGTGGTAAAGTGAGTGACTCATAGTGCTGCGTCAGTGTCGGTTTGTACTTTGTATGAAATGTAAACGAAGTTCGCGTTACGATCCAATAATTTATTATTTTTGTATGGGGAGTAAATAAAACTACATGATAACATTATCAAAGCATTATTGAGAAACATAATAGCATTTATTATTTCTTTAAAAAGTGTGTGTAAACAACTAAAACATAAAATTTTCTGAACTCTCTGTTGTTTACCATCACCATTTTTCCACACATAACGTCATCAATTCCAGTTAGATTTGCCTGTTGAAATAAAAAGAGTCTTGTTGGAAATTACATCTAAATTCTTGTAATACAAACAGTTTTCTAATTGGTGCCATAGCTTTTGCGTGGTAATCAATTTAGTGAACATGTGTCCTCAGCCGCCATTTTTTTTTGTGCAATATGCAACTCAAAGAAGTTTCATATTTCATTGGCAAAAGATACAGGTCCTGCAGTAGACTTATTTATAAAACTAGCGGCCGCTCGCAGCTTCGCCCGCGTGGCAGTTTTTTCCACGTTATATATAATCCATGGAACTTTCACCCCTATTTTATCCCCTTGGGGGTAAATTAATCAAAATCATCTACCTGCATGCCAAATTTCAGCCCGATCCGTCCAGTGGTTTGGGCTGTGCGTTGATAGATCACTATGTCAGTCAGTCAGTCAGTCAGTCATCTTTGAGTTAAATATATTTAGATGCATAGTCTTGACTGAATGTCTGACTAGCGTATTCACAATACCAACATTCTAAACCAGTTTAATTATAAGCTTAAAATTCGTAAGATATATTTCTTGCGTAAGTGCGTAAGGAATTTCGAAAAGACAAAAATTCAAGTTTATTTATATTTCAACGAGCTTCTCCAAAACAGTGACTAAGGCGGGAAAAATAAGTAAACCTAGATAAAGTCACGAGTAACCGCTTCAGATATCTTCAAGCCGACGTTGATATTTTTTTAATGCTACTTGATAGAAGCCCACCTGATGATAATCATCACCTATACCAAAGAATTACCTAGCAGGTCACGTGCACATAATGCATTGCTTGCGTCCATCAACCTGAGGTATACAGATGTTTAGCCTCGTGTGTCTAATGTACCCTTCAAACCGGAACAGTAATGCGAGCATCATTACTTCACGGCAGAAATAGGTACGGTGGTAGTTCACCGATATTTTTCACAAAGAGTTCTCTTACAACTAACAAAGATTAATGCAGTGGAATCTAATCCACCCGGGTAATGGACTATAGTGGAAGAAAAAGAAGAATCAAATCCATCAATGGATTTGTTTAGTGGATTAGAGTGGAACAGGCCTACTGTGTACAGTGAATCTAGTTCTTAGCAATCGCAGCCAAACCTAGAAGAACAAGTAAACCCCAATACTCGTTCTATTTGCAATCGAAACCTCTGTAATTTAGACGATACTGCAAACTGAATTAGGGTTCCGCGTAACGAATGAACTAACGGTCCTGTTTAATCAAGTTAAGACCTTACAGGATTGTGTTCGAATCAATTTATACAATCGATTTTGTCTCGCTCGGTAGGGAGCGGATAAAGCAGGTAAGGGTATATTCACATTGAGACTTTAGGATATAATTAAGTTTTGAAACCGTCTTTTACTTGGATTACAGTGTTCTGCTTGAATTTTTCCAGCTATTTCCAGTTATTTCCGCTTAATTCCGCGTTATTTCCAGAATGTCCACCTGCGACGCAGGTTGCGGGTTCGATTCCCGCCATGGGATAAATGTTTGTACGATCTGCAAATATTTATTTCAGGTGTTCTGGGTGTTTTTTATGTATAATAAAAAATATGTATGTATGTAATGTATTGTATTAAGTATATCAGTCATCTAATACCCATAACACAAGCTCTGCTTGGGGCTAGATGATGCTGTGTGGATTGTCCAGCATTATTTGTTATTATTATTACACCCTATCCCAAGTACTAACAGCGTCACAGGTAACAGCGGTAACAGATGAGTGAAAAATTTGCCCCTGATACTGTATAGATGATCTACATATTATGTTAAGACCTGTTTACTTACCGCAAGCCTGTGTAAGCAAAACTAAACAAAATTGATAAAAGAAATATGGTATTATTACCAATTAAAAGAATCTTTCTCCTGACTAACTGATTGACTGACTGACATAGACAACGCACAGTCTAAACTATTGGTATTTGCAGACTTGATTTTTTAGGATATATTAGGCTTGGTGTGTAGAAAGGAATGAGCTCCCGTACCAAGTCGGAAAATGCATATATTATCTATGTAATGGTGTTCCTTTTACTTGTTTAGGTACGATAGTTTTTAAATCATTGAAATCGTTCCATTGGTTGCGAAGATATTACACATTTTGTACAAGCCAACCGCGGGGCGGCCGGATAGCTCATGTCAGGGAACCGTGACGTCTCGATTCTCTTTCGCCCGCGCTCGCGCTCTCCACCATTATTTTATTAAAGTTCACTCGATCTGCGCGGGTCGTGTTCTGGTTTAAATTAATTTTTTTTTAATAAAACCGCGCGGGTTCGGCGGCTAGCGCTGGGTCATTGTGACATGACGTCACAATATCTCAACGCTAGGCTGTTCGCGCGGTCAGTGAGCCTCGTTCGGTATTTTGCCCATAACCTAGTCTAGTCTAGTCAGTTTTGGCCGTAGAAAAAAAAATTTTGCACTTTATGTTTTAGTTTCTCAAGGCCTATAAAACTGCATTCACAGATAAAACTGTGACGGGTCCCCATTCTTGAAATTCAACCCCTAAAATAGTATGGTGGATGTTGAAGTTTGTGTGAAAAAAACTTCATGCAGACAAAGTCGCGCGCGTTTTGCTAGTAAAATGTATAAATATAATTCCGTGAAAAAGAATTTTACCTATTCGTTTTTATACTAAACAAATTGAAGTAAAATACGATGCTTTCAAAATCATTCAAACTTATAATAATGCTTTTGACATTTAATTTTATTATAGCACTTTGTTGGCAGTACTTAGGCCTAACTTGAATGGACATGGAGTGTTAAGTGCTGTTTTTTGGATATCCAAGTTTCTTCTCAGTGACTTATACAACACTAATGAACTGAATTTTATGAATGAGGACCAAGACAGAGGCGCGATGGAACTTCAGTCGAAGTTATCGTATCGATAATATGACTTTGTCTATCGAATTTTAACTACCCGCTAGCACAGAACTAGCTTTGAGATATTTGACTGAGTAATTTCCGTGTTAATTGTTTGTCGATTAATTTGTTAAAACTTCTTGAGTTCATCGACCTAGCGTTTAACTAAGTAACATGCTATCAATCTCGATGAATTTCGATAAAACCCCGTTTTATCGAGAGTTTATATAAAATTTTATGTATCGATACATCCATGCTTGTGCTGCAAAACAGTAGGTAACTGAAAACATAAATTTTCATAATTGGTTGGTTTTTGTCATAACAACAAATTTGTATGCCAAATTTCTCTATTGTTGTTAGGTTTTAGAATACTTAAAAAAAAATTAAATGTGTTTTGGATTTTACTAAGTTGACTTAATTGTACTGGCAATACTGAGAGGATTGACGGTAGTTTTGACAGCCAAGATGGCCGACGTTTAAGTTAAGACGTAAAGAGCGGTCGGGAAAAAAGGGAAACTTTATCTTATGGTCCGATCGGAGTCGGTTGATTAATGCTACACACCATGATAAATATATCCTGAAAATATCTTTAAAACCAACGGTTTAGGCTATGCGTTATCTACAATTATGTCAGTCAGTACAAAATGTATTAAAATTGTTATAGATATAACCTGGAACTAATAACTTTACGATAACGTTAAAATAATTGCATCGTGTTTTGTCTTTTGCATTGACAGGAACCTTTAAATTAGATTGAATTAGACAAAAGACAGTGTATTTACGTTTTTCAAGTTCATTTATAGTAGGCCTTATTAAGTTTGATTGGCTTTTGTATTTTAATTGTTATTAATTTATAAAAGGATCATGCACTAAAAAGTTGAGAACCAAGCCGTAAGCGTCTGTCTCTCCTAGACGTTTTAAGATATAAACTGGTAAATTTAAAATATTTTGCCGTACTATCTACGGGTTTGAGCTGGTGTTTATATGCAACATTTTGGTAATGTGTGCTTTAAGTAGAAGTACCCAATCTCAGCCTAGATATTCTACTGCTTAAAAGCTAATCCTATTCTGTGCCTGCTTTCATTACTTCACGCCTGATGAGATTAGCTGCCATTTGCCAGTTTATCGGTTCGCAGAGTTAAGTTTTAAATTCTGGAACAATGGCGCATGTATTTTTACCCTCATTCTTAAACAGCGAGGGCTGTTGTTCTCGAAACATTTTTGGTTAAATTTTGGAACAGATTTTATTCTTAGAGATTGGTTTAGAAGATAACTCTAGTATTAATTTCACATAATGTGCTGTGTAATTTAAATTTATTGAAACTTGAATTTGACGATATTTTGTTACAAGAATTAGGCCTCAGTCCTTGACAAGCATCCCAAACGTTGTGTCTCGTGAGTCAAAAGGTGGATTCTTGGTTTTTTAGGTTTTGTAGATACCGATAAGTGCCCCTAGCGGCATATAGGGGCACTAGCGTATCTCCATACAGAAAATTCGCGAACCGAAATCCAGAAAATGAAAAAAAAACTCAAATACGCCCACAGGGTACGGATGAAAAGATTAAAAACTTTGTATAATATTTTTCAACGAAAAACTTATATTCTTCACTTACAGCCTACAAAAACATTTCCAAGTCTACGAATAAACTCATTGGAATGCAGATTCCCACTTGAAATTCTGCGGGCAGAAGTTAAACAAAGCTGTACAAAAACAAGAAGCGTATAGGTATTTTTTCTGTTTTTCATTTGGTTTCTTCTGTTCGATTTTTAAATGCAAATGCACGCGGAATGTTGATCAGATGGAGCTTTTGTTTTAAAAAAAATACTGCCGTTGATTGAATTTTGTGACAAAGAGCTCAACAGATGAGGTAGTGCATATTGTATAGAAACTTAAAGCCAACAGTGATCTCATAGAGAAATATTTTACCTTTCAAGGTTTCTTTTTGGTGATTTTTTTATACAACTTGCTTATGGTACTAGCAGATGGCCCACCTGATATTACACGGTTACCATCGCTTATAACGAATATTGCTTCGAAAGTCAAGCTCGTTAGGAACGTGCCTTACTGTGCACTACTCAGTGTCCATCGGTTTGGTACTCAGTACCAAAGGCGTACAGGTGTTAAGCCTTTTGTGCCTGTAATTTCTCCTACACCCTTCAAACCGGAACACAGGAAGTTGCTAGGCAAAAATAAGCATAGTGGTAATACTTCTTCAAATCCAAACAATGAAATGAAAGAGTGAGATGAGTTAATGTGATCCAAGTCATCATCATCATAATTTTCCTGCACTTTTCCCACTTACGTGGGGTCAGTACAACAGGTTTTTTCCCTCCATTTGCCTCTATCATCCGTCATTTCTGTAGTCACTCCTTTCTTACTCATATCATCTCTCACACAATCTATCCATCTTTTCTTTGGCCTACCTCTACTCGCATATCGATATAATGTGATCAAAGTATTTTTATTTTATTTTTTGACGTGCTAGTTTTCTTGGGCTTCATTGGATGGATCTTCTAAAGGTTGTCATGACGAGTTACACGTTTTTTAGAAAACCAAAGTATTACTGATTTGCGTATTCTGAAAAACCTAGGTTACTTTTAGTTTTATATTTTCTGCAAGTTTTTATTTACGACCGCGTAAGTTAGGTTCGTGACTTCTTCAACCGTTTTAGTTTTCATGAATAAAATATCTTCTAAATCGGATTAAAATCAAGATTTATGAAGAAATTCATAGATTTAACATAGTTTAGAAAAAAACATGTTTTTGTGTGCTTCAAAATGATTTATTTGCTTGTGTTACTGACATTTTTATAACTATTTGTTGAGATTAATGGTTTAGAAAATAAAAGACTGAAAATAATAGACATATTTTTCTGCTTTGTAGAAGCAGTTCTTTTTTCTATTAACTATGAAATATAATGTTTACTTGCACGAAATGTGGTTAGAACTTCTTGTTTCTTGCATGGTTGCATGTTTTTTTTTAATGTAATATGTCACAAAGAAAACACTGAGCTTTTTCTATATAATTTTTTGTCTTTTGTAAATAAATTAATAAGTACTTTTATAACACGTCCTAATTCCGTAGAATTTTGAATAAATCTTTTAAAGTATGGCCCAAATTGCAACTCTATATATATAAATAGATTTGCATAGATTTTGTTTTGTTCCCTCAGCGATGATTTATAAATAAAAAACGTTGGTTCACTGGGTCAGGTAAAATAAATAAAAACGCGCTTAAAACTTTTCATTTAATCTAAAGTGCGGTAATCACTTAAAAACAAACAGACTGGAGTTAAGTAACACTGGGTGTCCACACAAAAAACCCTGTATTTTCTATAAACTTAAAACCGTCACCGTAAAACGGTAGCAAATATAAATATGATCACGTGACTCTTTCTACGATTTTGATTTCTAAAAGTTTATACTTATACTTCTAATATAATAAATGCAAAAGTTTAGTTGTTTATATATTTGAATGTTTGTGGCTCATATGCCGATAGTGGTGAAACTAGTAATAAATATAGGTCGTAGCCTAGATAACATGTGGTTAAATACTTTTACTGATAAACTACACTTGATAGACGACATGTAATAAACCTTGTTTCATTTTAAACGTATTTAAGGTTGCATGAATATATACCAACATCAGTAAAACCTTTTTTATGGGTGGATGACTTATAACGAACTAAAAACTAGACTTATAAAAAAAACGCAACGCTATAACATTTATAGAAAAAAATCATGTATAATAAAAGGCCGCTATATGACGGTCATCGTTTCTCACAAACCAAAGCTTGAGTATTTTAATCTCATAAAGTAGGTAACACTGCACGTGCGGTCTCGGAGGTGTTTGTTGATTCTCTCGTCTAATTACCGTGTAGAGTTGGCAACCTTTTACTTTTTGGATACATTTCCATCACCCACGGGCCTTCACACATAAGGCCCGGCTTACATGTAATCAAAGTTAGAATGTGTTCTTATTTTTAGGCGTTCCGCAGACAGAGCAACCTCACTTGACGCAGTGAAGGAAAACATCGTGAGGAAACCAGTTAGTATTCTAGCTGGGCTTGCAACCTGTCACATATGGAACCAACTAATACTGCAAAATATACCAAACTAGCGACCACTCGCAGCTTCACCTGCGTGGCAGTTTTTTCCCGTTCCCGTTATTTTTTCGGAATAAAATCATAGTAGCTTTATGCATGCAAAGTCTCAGCCCGATCGGTTTAAAATTGGCAAAGTTTCATACAAACTTTCATCCCCTATTTTATCCCCTTGGGGGTAGAAATAATAAAAATCCTTTCTTAGCGGATGCATACGTCATAACATCTACCTGCATGCCAAATTTCAGCCCAATCCATCCAGTGGTTTGGCTGTGCGTTGATAGATCACTATGTCAGTCAGTCAGTCAGTCTCCTTTGAGTTATATATATTTAGATGTTTTAATTGGACGTACCTCTAACTACCCACATTAGACATTCTTATAGAATACCGAGTAAGTACTTGGTATTAAGAGATCTGAGGGAATATCTACCGTACCTAGCTAGGGATTAAAATAGTGAAACGTAGTTATTAAAAAAATTAAGGGATCATCAAGATGTAAAACTCAAACTCTACACTCTTACTCTACTTACCCCTCTCTCTCTCTCTCTTCTCTTCTTCTTTTCTTCTTTTTTGTTTTCTCTTATCTCTTTCTTGAGATGTACTCTTTTTAGGGTTAAGCTCGCCTTGGTACATGTCTTTTGTAATCACTGCTTTGTAAATATGTTTGTGTACAATAAAGAATTTAAGAATTTAAGAATTAAAAATTTAGGACATCATCTGAGCATAGCTTTGAAAGCCTTTTACATCAGTATCTATCATAAAACGGTGCCAAAGTAACGCATGTTATTTTCCAATCAAACAAATTGGTAAAACCAACAGTGGAAAACGTTTGTTGGTTTTTATCCAAATTCACTTCCTGTTTAAAGGTTTACACACGGTTTAATTTTCGACAGTACAGTCAGCTGCACTAGAATGTATACAATTCGTAACTTTCACGACGGTATTTATCTATACAAATAAATAAAATTGAAGTGTCTGTTTGTAATATTAAAATAACCGTTTTTTACTACATGCATATGAATGTTTATGAGATACATATACCAGAATAGCATTTTTTAAAGTTTTTGTCTGTCTGTCGGTCTGTCTGTCTGTCTGTCTGTCTGTCCGTTTGTTCCGAGTAATCTCTGGAACAGCTGGACCGATTTCGACGGGACTTTCACTGGCAGATAGCTGATGTAACAAGGAGTAACTTAGCTGAACGGGAAAAAACTGCCACGCGGGCGAAACTGCTAACAGCCGCTATTTTATGCCGTATTAACGCCATCTGTTGGCGACATCGAGTACTACTTCAGTTAAGATTTGTAAGTAAAAATATTTACCGCCCAACGAAGTGGGCACGGGTCAGCTAGTTATAATAATAATATTGCTGGACAATCCACACAGCATCAATTAGCCCCAAGGTAAGCAGAGCTTTTGTTATGGGTACTAGATGACTGATATACTTAATACAATACATTACATACATAGATATTTTTTATCATACATAGAAAATACTTACCCAGAACATCCGGAATAATTATTTGCAGATCCGACAAACATTTATCACAAGGCGAATTATTTATCGAACCCACAACCTCCTTTGTGTGGGAACCAACAGTTTTTTGTGTGGGTAAACTAATAAAACATGAAAAAAACAAGAATGTTGATTTCCACAAAACAATAATTAAGATTATGAACAAACATAATTCACAGGAAAAGTTAGCATGCTAACCCTCACACACATTCACCTAGTTAAACAAATGTTAGCAAATAACTATATTAAACTGATAGAAGCGTAACTGAACTCAGTTTACAAACTTATTTAAATGCCACTTGAAAATGGTTAAACCCAATGTAAAGTAATATAAACTGGCAATTGACGTACGTTTAGTTTAGTTGACGTGCAATATGATTCAGCCACATATGCCTATCATATCACTAGTATCAAAATATAGCTGCGATATTTGGCGACAGCAATAGTAACGGTGGTAGTAATTCTCCGGACGAGCCCTTTACAAAAAGCCCTACAACTAATAAAGTAACCTATATGCTAGTACTTTATTTGTCTAAATCAGCCCAGGAATTTAAGCGTGATTAAGCCACAAACGTTCAAACAAACTCTTGGCTTTGTATGATATCAAGTAAAATTATAACACATAATTTGCCTTCCGGATCGTTGCTGCCTTTCAAGAGCCTTTATTCTTCATTGGCTGTCGAGTTTACGACTTATATGACCTACCTATTACTGCCATATATATAGTGTGTCTAGCCATAAGAATTCCCAACATATGCCGCTAGGGGTGCTTATTTTCCAACTTACATTTAGGGTACAAATTAGACCTCGCTTGGAGTTTCACTTCTATTCGATATTATTGTGTCTATTGTAAATCCAAGTCACAAATATGGCACATTGCCAAAATTAGGGCTCCAAAAAAATGGTTTTCCATTAACAGTATGAACGGAGGCTGGCGAAAGCTTATGACTTTGAATCTTAAGCATGTGAAAACAAGGTTAAAAATAAATGGGATGGGCTTCGTAGCGTGTTATTATAATATTTTGCTTTATTTGGATGTGAAGCTTCTTTTATGATTTTGACAGCGGTATGGGTTTCATGTCCGCAGGACAAATGTTTGTATTTTCTACAAGGCAATGCCTTTTAGGTTACCACTTAAAATCAGTTAGGCCATATACTTATTTCACTAGCAGTAGCATAAAAAAAAGTGGTTCTGGGTCGGGTATCAGCCAAAATAAGTCTACTGCAGGACCTGCGGCTACTTTGAAGGTTTCGTAGCCACCACGCTTGGCAGGAAACTGGTGACTGCAATGTTGGTATTATACTTAGGAGAAGCTTCTGATCTTCATGGTACCTTCTCAGTACCTACTGTATCTAGAAGCCATTCAAGGTTAATTTAGGCTGTTTTAGGGGAAGGGGGAGAGGTACTTAGTATTGCAAAATATGGGTGTGTGTAAAATTTTTCAATATGTAAGCCTATCGCATCTGCTCTAGTACGAACTGATTTCCTTACAATGTTTTTTCTCAGCGTCTATCTGTTTATTGTATAGAAAAAAACCAGCCAAGTGCGAGTCGAACTCACGCACGAAGTGTTCTGTACCTTTAGTAAAAACGGCAAAAAAATCACGTGTTTTGTATTAGAGCCCCTTAAATATCTATTTTATTCCGTTTTTTAGTATTTGTTGTTATAGCCGCAACAGAAATACATCATCTGTAAAAAATTTTACTGTCTAACTATCACGGTTCATGAGATATAACCTAGAGACAGACGGACATACAGACAGCGGAGCTTTAGTAATAAGGTCCCAATTTACCCTTTGTACCCAAACCCTAAAAATAACACCAAATTTACAACAGTTTTAATAATACACTCATAAATATTGACTTACCCAAGATTTACACAAACTCATGGAGTCTCGAGCATTACTTGATTAAACTCGTCCCAAATTGAGATGTCGGGGTCACCGTTATTGTGATTTTGGGACCCGGATGAAAATGTATGAGGGTGACCCTAGAGAAAAATAATTTAGTACAGCGCTTATGTATACACGTACGAACCGTAAGCACATGGCAAAACATATATTTATTAGCGCTATCTATTCCGAGGATGAAACTTTAAAATAAAACTTCTATTTAAAAGCGATATATATAATAATAATAATATATTTAAACTATGTATTTT
This sequence comes from Electrophaes corylata, assembly GCA_947095575.1. NCBI lineage: Eukaryota > Metazoa > Arthropoda > Insecta > Lepidoptera > Geometridae > Electrophaes > Electrophaes corylata. Next base: position 5,904,708 of record OX352720.1, read on the forward strand.
CCCAAAAGTTATGACCTCGAGTGAGATTTGAACTCATGACCTTCCCCTTAATATGGGGATGTGCTACCCACCTGCGCCATCAGAACCTAATCCCACTCGACGAAAAACTCTTACAGATATTATTTATATATTACTTTATCGGCCGTCAAGTGTAGGCAAAAAACAGATTAAAATAAATATTTAAGGGGGCTCTCATACAACGAACGTGATTTTTTTTGGCTGTTTTTATTATAGGTACGGAACCCTTCGTGCGCGAGTCCAACTCGCACTTGGCCAGTTTTTTTTCTCTTAAGCACTGCTTTGTACCTGGTGCCCGTAATAATTGATAGTTCACTAAGCGCTTTTCTGCTTCAGAAGTCACGTTCAAGCCTTCAATTTTAGATAAAACAGTGGCTAAGCTGTGGCGAAGGCCTTCAAACAATTTGTGTTTTTCCTTGACGGGATTGGCTTCTACATTATCTTAGTACGTTTTTTTATATAACTTGCGAATGAAACAAGCAGATGGCACCTGATGTTAAGTGGTTACCATCGCTTATAATAAAGTAATAGCTAGTAAGCCGTGAGGAACGTGCTCTATAATACATTGCTCAGCGTCCATCGGTTACTAGCAGTAACAGACCAATCAATTTATATCAATTCTATACCAGTTATTAGAATCTTTGTCCTGACTGACTGACTGACATATAGACAACACACAGCCTAAATCACTGATCGCAGAAACTTGAAGTTTTCAGGGTATGTCCATCTTGTTTTTTTTATGTGTCTTGTAATGAAACAAGCATATGGCCCGCCTGATATGTTAAATGATAACCATTACCTATAGCAGAGCATTGACTCGCAGGTCACGCTCATTATAAACGTGCCCTCACGATACACTACTCTGCGTCCATCCACCTGAGGCATACTGGTGTTAAGCCTCGTTTGCCTAATCACACAATGCAAGCATCATTGCTTGGCGGCAGAAATAGTCACCTACTATCAAAACGGAAGGCTTGGATTGGTTTACACGTAAAATTACAAAAATAAAACAGTTTTTAATATGGTATGTCTTGCGGTGTAGACAATGGCGTAGGCCTTAATCTATCCTGACACAAAAACATCCTAAAACACGTCAAAAACACAGGATCAAACTAACGTAAATATCACAATTAATGCAAAAGAAGATTACCTACACGCAAGATTACAAAGTTGTCTTACACTATTTAGTTTAATAGTGTTTAAAGTGATTATAACTTTTCACATTATCCAAAACCTCACGTTTTATAGTGCTATTTTCAACCCCAATAGTGTCGTTAACAAAACTGCTTAATTTCCTAAGAATATTAGAATATAGAACGGATTCTAACTTTCAATGCTTGTGTTGGAGATTAGAATGAGAAAATAACCAAATGCCAGCACTAGTTTAGAGGTTATTGAACCTGGGAAAGTTTCAGGTAAATAGGTTGTAATGTTTTTGTTGTTTTCAGCTTAGTACTATTTCCATATCTCACCAATGTCACCAATTTTTTTATGTCATTACTGATGAAACAAGCGGATGGCCCACTCGATGTTAAATGGTTACCATCACCTATACCAAAGCATTATCTTGCAGACCCAAAGAAATAAGCTTTGGGATGTGTGTCTTATACGGTACATTAGTGACCGTGGCTCCATGCATGACGATATACTATCAAAGCCTACTCGATAATCAAAATCTTTGTGACTTCTTTAAGTGCAGGTAAGCACTATAAAACTTAACAATTTTTTTACATTACTAATGATTTTTTTTTCTTTTCTTTTTTATCTACAGTAAATTTTAAAATGGGAAGATAATGGTGGTGATAAAAGAGTTATAAAACGCGTGAATGACTTTTTCCACTTCTTTCTCAGACCAGTCTATTACGCTTTTGAAGTTTGCTTCCTCCTCTTGGGCAAGTACAGGATATTGCCGCTATGACTGCCGGTGCTACAGTTTCCGCAAATCGTGACTTCACTCCATTTCCGGCAATCCTAACTAGGCCGTTTGGTTCCAGTCGATAGGCTTTGATCTCAGGTCAAATAGAATCAGAAGTCCGATTAGTGATACTTATAAAACGGTTCTTTAAACGCAATTCTATTTGCCAACGTTATAATGGTTGTGTTAGGAATTTGCCTTTTTTTATATTTTGGTATTAACTGTTGAGGTAATGGGCAGGCCGTATAGCTCGTAGAACTGGCAATCGCTGGGGAATAAAGTTCTCGAATGACGATCACGAACCGGAAGACGAAGTGTTGGACGCACTTCTGTTCAATGGACTGACGACATTGTTAGAATCTCTAGAAGTCGTTGGATGGAAAAGGTACAGAATCGTTCTTCCGTTTCCAATGTATAGGGGAGGTTTATGTCCAGTGTATTATATATTTATATAGCATTAAGAGAGCACCGGTGGTCTAGTGGAAGTGACCCAGCCTTCTGATCCTAAGACCGTGGGTTCAAATCCGGTCGTGCACCATTAGGTTTTCCTGTTTGAAAAATTTATGTCCGCAATGCCAGTGCTCTCAAACGGTGAAGGAAAACACCGTGAGGAAATCAGTTAGTATTTTAGCAGCGGCGATGGACTTGCAACCTGTCGTGTATGGTTACTAATTACTGCAAAATGTGGGTGCGTACCAATGTCAAAGTCAAAGTCAAAAAGCATTTATTCAGTAAAATCCACAGGGATCATCTTGAAACGTCTTAAATCTAGGTGAATCTAAGCGCCAGTTCCTCGCGACCAAGCCTAGAAGAACCGGCAAGAAACTTACGGCTTATTTATCTGGACGTACCTCTGACTAACTCCGTTAGACATCCTCGAAGAATCTCGAGTAGGTATCTACTTGGTACTAAGAGATCAGAGAAGATATCAACCGTACTTAGGAATTCAAGTTGTTATGCTATTTTTTTTAATTTATATTTATTTAATTTTATCAAACTGATTTTTTTATGAAAGAGTAAGCAACGATTTAAGATACGAGTAGGTTATAAAGGTTGACTAAAGCCAAGCTCTCTGTAACGCTAACACAAAAGAAAAGCTGAGATACGAGAACAATATTCTGTTGAAACTAACGCCTCTTGGCGCTGAACTTTTTAATTATCTTAGGAAATTAACCCTCGCCTTCCTATATTTAAAGCTCAATTCACAATGGCCATAAAGAAACTTTAACAAAGGATATTCAAAGTGGATACATAAGAACCAACGGTCGAAGTTGTAATAGGTATGACTAACACTATCTTAAGTTACTCAAATAAGCTTTTATTACACAAAATACGGTTGTCGTTGGCGTCTGACTTATTGACCAAGTCTCATCTCAGTGGTTCTTTAACGCTGGTCTGTGAACCACTAGTAACACCACATGTATGCCTTAAGACAGAGGTAGACAGGTGTTAAATCGTGTGCCTGTAATTTCACCGGCATCCACATACTTTAAACCAGCAAACAGTCAACTGATTGGCGACAGAAATAGGCGTAGTACTTCCCGGGACGAATCTATCACTAAGAAATTTACTACTACCATACCACTTTGCAATTTTTTTAAGCACATAATATAATGTAGAGACTAAATAAAAAATCAAACATTACTTTGACTGTTAAGGGCGTATTGTGTGTTTTGAGTAAATTCAAAGGATAAAATACCTCTATGCCATCATTACTCTGTACTGATGGGTAACCTGCTCGCATGTGTGCGAATCACACACACCAATATTGGGCGCGCTGTCAAGTTGCTAAAAAAGGAATTGTTCGCGGACACGATACAGGCTTAAGACATTTTTAACTGGAAGTAAAATAAAAACGGACAGATTTTGTGTATTATTGTATTTAGCAAAACGCGCTTATTTTTGCTCACGTGATGTTATTTTCATATAAACTTCAACTTTACCTATTTACATCTTAACAAACCAAGACAAATATACCCTGAAAATCTGAAAATATCAAGTCGCTACAACCAGTGATTTAGGCTGTATGTTGTTTATACCTACAAGTATTTCAAATGAGCAAGATTTCACATATTTCAAATGTATTCAATCCATGTAGAAACATAATATAATGAAATTATATTCTAAAGAAAATTTCACACACTTTGAAAAGGATATCTTCATCAACTTACATCATTTAAATACATTTCAACTCAGCTCATTTTGAAAACTTTTCATTAAAATTGTCACATGTTCGGTCCCCTGTGTGTGAAGTTTGAGAATTCATAATATTCTAAAACTTTAGAGATTGCAGCTGATAAAAACACAGCTAGGTCAGACACAATAATTAAAATATTTTTTATTAATTTTGAAATTATTTATTTATAATTTATCTAAATACCGGTGAAGGAAAACACCGTAAAGAATCCAGTTGATTTTTTAGAAACGGCGATGGGCTTTCAACACGTCACGTATGGAATACTAACTACTGCAAAATGTTGGTATGTACCAAATGTAATACTTGGACATACCTCTGACTACCCCATTAGATATTCTCGAAGAATCTTGAATGGGTACTTGGATCTCAGAATATATCTACCGTGCCTGGAGGTTAAAGCCGTAAGCTATTTATTTTTCTTTTCATTACTTTATTAATAAGTTTTTTCACTACATGTAATGATAACCATAGTTTTTTATTTAGATATACCAAAGGCACGAAGACAAACAGTTGTGTGATTAAATTATATGTTTGTGTTGCGTTTGAGTGTATAAATATCTTAGTACCAAGTACCAACTCGAGGTTCTTTGAGGATATCTAATGAGGGTAGTCAGAGGTACAGTCAGCTGCACTAGAATGTATACAATTTGTAACTTTCACAGCGGTATTACAGCAAAACAATGAACTTTTGCACCTCAAAAACTAAAGTCATGAAATTAGTGGATGACCTCGCCTAATTTTGAAATAATTATCGTGTAAAAATTTTTAGCATCGCTGTGAAACCATTTTGAAAATAACAATTTGTATACATTCTAGTGCAGCTGACTGTACATCCAAATATTACATTTGGCACTGGCCCGACAGGGATACGCGAGAGTGGATAGGTTTTATACATTATGCATGTATTGTATTAACAAATAAAATGTATACAAGTAATTTTATCAGTTATTTGGTTCCCATAATAACCCTTTAAGAAAAACTTGTTTTACTTAGTTTAGAGCTAGATAACACTGTATGAAAAATGCGAAATCATTTATAGTTCCTTTTTACCTTTAAAAACAATAATTTTACAAGAAAAATAGATTACCTAATACCGTGGCTCGCGAGAGCACAAAAAATGCGGCGACGGAATTCGTTCTAAATAACTTACTTAAGAAAAAGCAAATATTGACTTTTATTTTCAACATACAAATAATCCAAGTGAAAAACAATAATAACTAAATCATATTCGATGTTTACAAAAACACACGTTTTTTTACGTTCACGCGTAACATAAGACGCATAGGTAGTGAGAAAAGGACGGAGGTCGCCAACAGAGCTCAGATTGGCTAATTAGCAAAGTTTGTCACTTGCGGTTCGCAAATAATCTCTTTTTTCTTCTTAAATCATTGTTAGCCGCAGAAGAATGATAATTATTTAAACTAGCGAAACGCACGTGACTTCGGCCGCGTGTAGTTATTTTTATACAAATTTCAACCCCGTACCCGTTTAGGGGTTGAAGGAAGGGGCACTAGAAGAAAATGTGAAGTCTTTACGACCACTGGTATAAGCTGTGCGTTGTCTATATATGTCAGTCAGGCAGTCAATTAGTAGTTATATAATAATATGTAGAATTATCGAGCTTAGCTATTGCTAAGCTTAGCTATACACTATTGTGTATGAGCTGTCTCTCATATAACCTGTGGTCGCACCAAAACCGCCAGAGCTTACTGACTAAATATTTAACCTGCTCACTCCTTTATGACATTGGACCCTTTACTTTGCATTAATATGACATTAAAGTTTCTATGGTATTATTAAACTTCAAAAAGTCTCTATGGAGTATTTTTGAAAAACAATCATGCAAGAATGAACCCTTTTAACGATTCATACATAGTGTTACTTGGCCATATTCTTTAAAAATGTAATGTACTCAATACATTTATTGCTTTCACATGGTTTAAGTTGGATACAAACATTGTTCTTATGAGTAAGTAGGTATCACATGGACCCTGAACAGGGTATAGCAACATGGAGCCAGGCCAAGGTATAAAGTAGGTAGGTAGTATACATGTATACATGTAATAACTGGAGTGGAAAATAGGACCATGCCTATTTCTGCCGCCAAGTAGCTTGATATGTTTCGGTTTGAAGAATCAACATCTATGTTCATCGTTCATCACACATAAATTTTAATGTTTGTTCTCGGTGGGGATCGAACCCACCACCTACAGCGCAGTAGACAGGGCTACTACGAATTGAGCTGTGACGGTTGATTTTATAAATAAGGCCCGACCCTCTACCATGAACTCTTAAAGCACGACTGCAAACTGTCAAAACCATGCTTAACTTTCATGTTGGACAGCTAGGATTGTTTTAAATTTTTTTGTACAAATGTCAATATTCTCGTTTCATGAACTTTCAGCAACAGCTTCCGGATTCGTACGAAGAGGCCCTCGGCCCTCGTATCTATTGTTCGGATATGTTCGGGCCTTTTCAAGCCTGTTCGGGTCTCATAATACAATTATTTTGTATTTCGAACGCAAAGCTGTTACATCCATACCGTGACCCTATACAATGACAATACATGACAATACATACACATGACAGGACAATACATGACGTTTGGAAGCTTACTGTACGGATTATTAATCAAGCAAATAACCAAATTGACGGTAGTCAATAAAATGATAATCAAATCACAAAACATAAAATCAAAAAACAAAGTAAATAAAACTAATATTTTAGAACCAAAATCGTGTCGTATTTGAGTGTTTATTTATTTATTTACAATCGTTTATTCATAAATTTGCAAATCCATTTAGAAAATGCTGATTTCATATTCCCTTGATTGGAAAATCGAATTGAAAGTACTCTACGAATACAAACGAGTGTTAATAGGAGTAAATAAAGTCAGTTTTGAAGGTCAGACTATTCAAATAACATTTTTAATCAAATAAAATCTAACGTTTGATATTTTTGTTCTATATTCAATGAAAATATTAATAAAACTCTTCATAGTAGTATCACTTTATAGTATAGGCTTATTGGGTTCAATCCCCACCGAGGACAAACATTTTTGTGATGAATAATTGTAATGTTTGCTCTATGTCTAGGTGTTATATTGTACTCTAAGTGCTTACTTACAAAAAAAAGTACAATAATTTTTCTATCAGTCATCTGATTTCCAAAGTACAAGCCTAGCTTTTGGTTAATTAAATAATGTTGTACAGAAATGTCCACGAATACTTATTTATTTATTTGTGAAAGGCTCATCCGTTTTTTTTTTACAGTTTATATAGGTTAACATTTGACCGCAATCTCACCTGATGTTAAGTGATGATGCAGTCGACGGTGTAGCACGTTTACCTAGAAGATATCTATTCACTCTTCTCTTGAAAACATCCAAATTATACGTGGATACAACCATCATGTCAAATTCAATTCAACCCCTTAACGGGTACAACGCGAGTTGAAGTTTGTATAAAAATAATTTCACACGGGTGAAGTAAATGCATAAAAAAGTAAGAGTATCTATTGGTCGTAAAAGTAAAGTTTTTCGATTATCTTATAATTTAAAATTTTGAGATAAACTCAAAAAATTGTTTTGTTGAATTGCTTTATTGTTATTGTTTAGCTATTATTATGATTATATATGATTTCTTTTACTATCAAACTACCTACGTGGTCTGCGTTTCGCATTTCAATCACTCTATTGGAAAATTTAATGTAGTTTTTTAGATAGCCTCATTTTGAGCACCATAACTTTGATATTCTTAGATATTGCTTATCACATAAAAAAAGTTTATGGATGCAGGACAGTGCATCGTAAGGCATGCTCCTTATGAACGTGACCTGCAAGGCAATGCTTTGCTATAGGTGATTGTAACTACTTAAGATCAGGTGGGTCATCGACTTGTTCTATCAAGTAGGTAGTTTAAAGAAAAGCATACGTGATGTGCCGTTATTTCCATACTTTAGTGAATATTTTCCAATTTCTTTATTTATACCCATCTGTTACTAAGGATCATACCATTCGTCTTAGACGAGTAAACCGTCTAAGCCTAACATTAACGCCTAACATTTGCTACGTTCAAGCGTATTTTGTATGGCACCTAATATTTATAATAAAATACCTCATTCACTGCGTATTTTGCCAAGAAATTATTTTAAAAAAGAGTTCAATAAAATTTTAATAAGAAAAGCATATTACACAATAGATGATTTTTTATGTGACAATGATATACATGCTGTAAAACAATGATTGACATTTAAATAGGTAGTTTGTTTGATAATTTGAATATCCCTTGACATTATTTTGATATGTATCTGAATTTAGTTTTTAGTTTAATCGTAATCCATTAGTTATTTGACATGCATGATAATTTCCACCATAAATCTGATTTATAATTTTAAAAATGTTTGAAAGCTAAGTAGCAGGATCTTGAGATCTTAAATATATCTACCTACCATCTTATATCTGTACCTAACACCTGGATTCACAAACAAACAATAAATTGAATTGATTTGAAGCCATTCGCACATAGTCTATTTTTCATCTCACTTTTCCACTGTAAGTTTTTTGATCTTCTTAGGCTTGGTCGCGAGGAACTGGCGCTTAGATTCACCTAGTTTTAAGACGTTTCAAAATACCTGCGGATATTACTGAATAAATGCTCCTGGCCACGAATAAATGCTTTTTGACTTAGATTTTGACAGATAATGATGAAGTGCAAATAAAAGCAAAAGAATGTTAATAATAATAATAATGCTGGACAATCCACACAGCATCATCTAGCCCCAAGCTAAGCAGAGCTTGTATACCAGGTAGGTACTAGATGACTGATATACTTAATACAGTACATTACATACATAGATATTTTTTATCATACATAGAAAATACCCAGAACACCCGGAATAAATATTTGCAGATCGTACAAATATTTATCCCAAGGCGGGAATCGAACCCGCAACCTCCTGCGTCGTAGGCGGACATTCGCCCGTCGTGCCACATCGGCTGTATATTTTGATAAGCTCTGTTTTATTTTACAGTATTTTGTCCATGAGATTGAAACTGGCTTCAATAATTAAACATCCTCTAAGTTTACTGTCCTCTAAGTACTATTAATGTTGAATATCACCAGTATTTTATCCGGGAAAATGTTGATAAAAACACCTTAAGTGAACATAATGTCGTAACATGTAGCACGCATTTAGCCCTAAAAGGCCCATTCGTCATGACGCGTAGAAAGGCCTGGTCGTTACGTCATAGTAACTAAGTAACACACGTAGTACATAGTTGGGTTAACGCCAATCATTAGAAATAGCGTGTTTTGGAGGTAAGATAGATTCGTTTTCTGTTATATTTAGAAGCAAAATAACTTTTGATTTTAATTGTTTTACTGTTGTATTTTTAACTGTTGTTTACTAACTATAGTGGCTAGTTACTAAACATGTTTCATTTTCTAAATCTTGGTTGAAAACACACTATACATTTTTCGATTCTTCAAGGTTCTGTTTGATGATTGAGGATTTCTATAGGACGAGGATTGAATATGACATGTACTGTTTACTGTGATCATGTTCGGGCAAGAAGCAGAGGCGTGATACGTCAATATTAGCTTTAGATTAAAGAAAATTGAAACGCGGTAACGCACTCGTCAAACAAAATTATCGTGAGATGTGAACAGGGTAAATATGGCTTGCAATGTGGAATGGAACGATGTTTTGGGCAAGCTGACTGCCTGTCGGGAACCTTGCCAACTGAATTCCAAAAAGGAAGAGGTTCCAAATTTTTTTTGCTGTTGTTTTTTTTACTATAAAACTCCGTTTTTGTTAGTCGATTTAAAATATAATCTTTTATTTTCTGTTTCTGCTTATTTGCAGGGATTTAATTCCAAATTAAAACATCATTAAAATGTTTAGTCTTAAAATCATCTGAAATAATCTTGAAAGAATGTCACCAAGAAAAAAACGAACACCATCAATGTAAAAAATTTGATGTAAAAAAGTTCAGTAGTTTAGTTTTTACATCAACATAAGTTGAACAAATCTACTCAAAAAAATGCGCAAGTTTTTTAAACTTAATTATTGTGTATACATTAATGATTGCACGACGCACGTAGAGCAGTGATCAATCGATCAATCAATACGTGTAAAGCCGGAATGGATTAGTGTCACTTTGGTGACGAGTCACGACGACTAATGTGCCACTTTTTAGGGTTCCATACCCTAAGGGTAAAATGGGACCCTATTACTAAGACTCCGCTATCTGTCTGTCTGTCTGTCCATCGTCCTGTCGAAAACTTAAGCTTACACTTAAATAAAAAACTTTGTTACGCATCATTGGAAAATAGGAAATTAGTAAATAAAGACGGCTTTTAGTATTAAGCAATAAAAAATATATAAAACTTACACAATCAGTCATTTTATTCTCATCTTTAACGACTCAATACCAAAAATGCTTGCCAAACTTTTAAGACATTTACGGACAACTTTTGCAGAAACCGCAGTCGTTTTCTTCATTATTTAAGTTCTGCATAAAACTATGTAGCTTAAATGGAAGTTTTGAAGCTTAATATCATTTTATGCATAAAACCGTAGATTAAAATCAATAGAGGATTTCAAACTTATGATTTATTCAAGGAATAAAACGTAGCGACGCCAGTGAGCTGGATTGGCGTCATTTAAAAAACGATCGTAACTGAAACTCGGGACGAGAGACGTAACGAGAACAAACCGGCCAAGTGCGAGTCTGCACATGTTATTGAATCGCTACAAAAAATATTTCAAGTTAAAAAAATTAAATAATTTTGAACTTTAATCTCCAAGTAGATAGATATCCTCTCAGATCTTTAAGTCCTTTCAGAATGTCTAAAGGGGTAGTCAAAGGTACGTCCAAGAAGAAAAACTTAGAACTGCAAAGTTTTCAAAACTCGGGGCTGGGTACCCACCCAGCCCCGAGCTGGAAAGCAAAACGATCACATTACCGATATCGAAGTAAATAACTTTGTAAACTAGAATTAAATATTGTTGAATAAAAGCTATTGAAAAGTAGTAGCACGTCATTTGAAAACAGTTTAGTTAAAAAGCAACGCAACGAAAAAAGGAAAATCAAATAGGCTTAAGTAAAATCAAATCGAAGTCAAAACGACGAATGTCAACGGAGTTTCTCTTACCATTGGTTTATTTTACTTGTTAGCGAAGGCTCCCATTTTCGAATGTTTTCCTTGGGTAAGCAAAATGGTTAATTTAGTCTTTCTGATTTGTTTAGAAAAGACGTTTTCTCGTAAATTCTGCCTGAAGGATCTAAGATAATATAGAGAGAAGGGCTCTGACAGGATGTTTTCAGCAGTTGATAACTTTTTTACAGTATTGTATCCGAATGATGTTTTGATTACATGGGATTTGAAAATGGGACAGTAAATATGAACTGTGTGTAAGCATACTTCTGTTTGATTTATAGTTAAAGATTACTGCTTGATTATCGGATATATTTGTAGCGATAGGGTGTAAAACGACAATGCATATCAAACTCAATACTAACAAGCCTTTGTACGATGTTGGTTTATTGAGAAGGATTCGATAGTTTGTTACATTTGTCCACTTTGGTAGTAATATTATATATTGCTTGACTTATTATATAATAAATAAATAAATATTTGTATACTTTTTTACGCTATCTAGCTTTAAACTAAACATACTTTTATGGAACCAGATGACTAATAGAAAAAGAAAAGAAATAACATTATGACTTGAATACTTACTTGATAGAATACTTAATATGTATTTTTTTGTAATTACAAACTTATATACAATATAACACCCAAGCAAAAGAAATATAATAATGTTCACTACACAAATATTATTTATTCTCGGTGGGGATCGAACCTACTAATTACAGCGCAAAAGACAGGGCGACTACAAACTGAGCTGTGACGGCTGTCAATACATTTTAGATTTATTAAAATAAAACTGACTCGGCAAACTTTGTACCGCCATATCTGTTTTCGAATCGATCAATCGTGGACGAATGAAATAAAAAAAAAACTGTTCATTTTTAAAATTTTCTTGTATTAAACTTTGTCCTAACAATAACGAAAATAAAAAAAAGCATTATTCAATTTGTTACAGTCATTCGGAAATTATGCGCGTACATACATTTCAGCGATTTATTTTTATTTATATAACTACCTGACCCCGCGAACTTCGTTCCGCATTATTTTAATTACTTACTTTATTCCGAGCATTTTCATATTAATTCACCTTTTAAACTTTTTCTGATAATAATTCAAGACCAAAATTGGCCAAATCGGTCTAGCCGTTCTCAAGTTTAGTGAGACTAACGAACAGTAATTAATTTTTATACATTAGAGAACATTGTAGTGAAAATAAAAAGTGAGTTTTGACTGTGTACCTATAGTAAACCGTTTCTACAAATGACATTGCGGAATCGTTCCAGCGGTTAGCAGGTTGAAACCTCGAACTGTACGTCTACCATGAGTTGTCACAGAAAAAACACCTGACGCTACTACCGTAGTAACGTAAATACGCAGATTGTATAGATAGCATAAAGAGCGGTACCATGAGTAGTGTTGGTGCTTGACACTTATGATATAGTTACAACTACACCCTATGTAGATTAGCGTTGTTAGGTTGGCATCATTACAAACGATGCTCACTTCGCATTGCATATTTTCATCTCTTTTTAAGTAATGCACGATGATAGAGACAGAAGATAAAATAACAAAGTACTATTATCTGACAAATGTGGAGAGTCGCCTGACTTACTCATTTCGATTCAATCTAATGAAGCCCAAATTTATTCGTGTTACAACGGTTCCAATTACATTTAGCTCTCGCATTTTATTTACTTTAGCTACAAGTTAGTCAAACTACACGACCGAGGACGACGGTGGGATGCACGCGTGCGTAGTGTTTATAAACTTAAAAATGCTGGAAACTTAATAAACATGTTCACAACAGTTGGCTGGGGTAGGGCTGCAGTTACTTCTTCAATATATGAACTCATCGCTTCTTGAGAAAAATGGTTTGCCTCTCCAACAACACGTTGATAATCACCGTGAGCATAGAATAATAGAGCACATAACACCTACAAAAAATACTTAATTAAGTAGGTACCTACCTACTTAGTTGTTTCAATGAGCTGCAAAATCATTTTAATCTAAATAAAACAAACTACCTACTTTGATTCTAATAAGACTCTGTGTTGATTTTTTATCCGTATGTTGCCGCAATAAATCACACAATTTCTCAAAAGCTTCTTTATTTAGTCTATAAAATTTCACAAATTTGGTGTCACTAATAGTTTGAAGTGGAAGAACACGCATCTCACTTTGAAACTTTCTTTGATCGCGTCGTTTATCTTCTATTTCGGCAGAATAATTCCAAGACAAAACGTGCTTTATTAAGCATTTTAAATTGAAAAATCACAAAATCTATCACAAACTATAGTCTTTTCACGAAGCAAAACATCGGTGAGTGCCGTAACTACAGTAGTAATAGTACGTTACTATGGCATCTGTCAAATTAGTAACTCATGGTACCAATTTCTAAGCAAATGAAGGCCAATCTACAGTCGTTGTAGTATAGTTTACTACACAGTGACGTAGGATAGTTAACTACGTGACTCATGCTGCGCATTTTAGTACCCATCTATCCGCTAGAGGCGCTGTACAAATCTTCATACATTTTTTTATCTACAGTCGCTAGCGACTGTAGATTGTAAAAACTCATGGTAGACCTACTGAAGGCCTCGACATGACAGCGCGTTTGCATTCACAAAATCTGCATGAAAAATGGAAATGGATCCACAAAGCCAAAGCAAAAACGACATATATTTGCGACACAAATACGATGAAGCGGGAATGGCATAGATAACTAACAAACGAACGAAGTAGACTTTTAATAAGTGTTTGTTATCTGGTAGAATGTGTATGTTGATAGTTTAAAAGAGGCTGTAAAGAGATACGCTCCGGTACCGATAGTGTGACACAATCGTACATAAACCTACCACATCGATTATCCGTCTAGATTCCCATTATTTGTTACAGAACCCTTTTCCATTCCATTTGTTCAAGCGAACCCGCTTTGGGTAACGATACATTAAACCAGAAATTAAGTGCGCTATTTGTTTGCACCGTTCTAAGGTGGAACTATAGGTGTGATTTATGAGATAACTTAAGGGTTGCCCTAACCTGTATCTATGTAATATTATATAGGCCTACCTATGGGGTAATCGTACTAGACCACTATTTGTCTAGCTAGTGGAAGTGACCCCGTCTTCTGATCCTAAGTCAAGTCAAAGTCAAAGTCAAAAAGCATTTATTCAGTAAAATCCGCTGGGATCATCTTGAAACTCACTCGCTCAATGGTCAATGCATTTTTTTACTGTCAGTGCGGCGGCAGCGCGCGAGCGCGTATAAGTATCGGCTCGAGTTATGTTCAATACCTACGTTTACTGTGCTCTACATTGTTTAGGTGTGTGCTCGCTTGCACCTATTAGTACACTACATTAGAATAGATCATAGTTTACTATCATTGTAATCAAAAACCTTGTAGCTAAGTCAAACCTTTCTTGGAGTTTTCAGCTACTACTGATAAAACTGTACGCTATTTTTCTGTCAAATAAATAAATAAACGTCTTTAATCTAGGTGAATCTAAGCGCCAGTTCCTCGCGATCAAGCCTAGAAGAAGGTTGTGAAGAAAAAAATCGTGAGGAAACCAGTTAGTATTCTAGCAGCGGCGATGGGCTTGCATATACGTATGGAATACCAACTACTGCAAAATGTGCTTTCCCCATTTTATTACACAAAAAAAACAGTGCATCTCGCCTATCGTCAGCTTTCATAGTTCGATTGCAAACTGTCAAAAACGATGACAAAGTTATCGTGGCTATCGTACTTGACAAATCGCATTGTTTTACATTTTCTGTACTAAGTAACGAATTCCGGATCTATTATTCGGGTCTGTCTGGACTTGTTTGAACTGGGTTTACGGTACAGATAATTAGGCAAACAAACCATCAAGCTCACGATTACTCTTAAGTAATCGTTTTTAAAAGCGATGGGCTTGCAACCTGTCACATATATGAAATACTACTGCAAAATGTAGGTATGTGCCTAATGTTATATTTGCCCGTACCTCTGACTACCACTCTTAGACATCAAAGAATCCTGAGTTGGTACTTCTTGGTAGGCCTAAGACATTTGAGGCGGATGTTTACCATGCCTAGGAACTTAAAGTCGTGAGGCTGTTTCTTACAACCGTTCTACGCTTAAACAGGGTTGTTACGTGTGTTAAACGCCTTAGAACTAGATTTCATTTATATATGACTATAATTCTACCTACATTGTAAGGCACAAGTGATAAACAGACATTGTACTCTTCATGTGCGTTTAAAAGCCGTTTTGATCACCAGCTCACTGAGTAAGAGGCAGTTTATTTGTGTTATTCATTGTACCTACGTTTCATGAGTATTACATACTTTGTTGTAATTGAGCGCGAATAACTTTGTTTATGGATACAGTAGTAACCTTGACTCGTTCGTTTTACGCGCGAGCACCGCGCGAGTCGAGATCTCTGGTCGCCATTGCTTCGCCTGCATCTGAGCAGGCTCTTAGGTTAAGAAAATCCCCTACTGAACCCGTTTGGGGGTTTAATTTCGTGAATTTTTTAATTCTTTCCTTATTCAGTGTCTCAGCACGCCCTTACGTACAAACCAAACCGTACTCTGAAAATATCAAGTCTCTATGTCCAAATGTTTAGGCTGTGCGTTGTCTATATGTCAGTACTTATCTAATCTGTGATGTCAGTCAGTCAGTACAAAGGTACTTATAATTGGTATAGATAGTCAATAGTTGGTTCTGTGTATGGGTTTTATTTAATGTTGATAAGTTTATAAAAATTACAGTGTTTTTTGAGCTTTTTCCATTCACGGGTTTCTTGCCGAATATTATAATCGACAAAATGATCTAGTAAATAAACACTAAAGTAGGTACATTATATGCGTTAGATTACTTCATTTAGTAGCTATTTTAGTTCACCAGACTCGGATCGCAGATTAACTTTTACAAAACTTTTCTCGTCAAAATTAAACCGAACATGAAACCATTTTGAAAGGTCTAACTTCAAGAATTAATTCAAACTCGAGGGTCCTTTAAAATAGTTTCAATCCAGGTACATGATAAATTGGACCAATTTGTTACTCTCAGCCTTATTGACATGGGCAGACTTTCTCATCATAAACGTACGATAAAAAACTTTATATCCTACTATGGATGGATGTATGGATGGATGGATGGAGGTTTGTTACTCTTTCACACTCTAACCAGAAAATCGATTTGAATAAAACTTAGAATAAACATAAATTATAACTTGGATTAACATAATATGCTAACTTTTATCCCGAAAAAATAACGGGAACGGGAAAAAAACTGCCACGCGGGCGAAGCTGCGAGCGGCAGGTAGTTATTAATAAAGTTTTGAGAAACTTGTATTTTTTTCAGTTATAATAGTTAAAAAACCAAACTACTGTAGTAAAGCTTTTATGAAAATAATCTAAAAGTGAATGTTTTTAAATTAAAAAAAAAAAGTTTCAAATCAGTTCATAAGCTAGGGAGTTTTGAGGTAGGAAATGTAAAAAATTAAACCTAATAAGTACAGACTACTAATAGATAAGTGTTGTGTCAAATGTATGTCAGAATTTATAAAAAAAAATTGTTTTATAGGTTTTGCGAGTGGCTATCAGTTTTTATTGTGAATGAGAGATTTTAAACATAGTGATTAAATATAGTATCAGTAACATATTTTCTTAAAAAAACGTATGAGTAACTCTCCGTGTAAACGATGCTGTTTCCCGCACGTACATTGTTAATGAAACAATCCGTTAAAAGGGTTTGGGTCTTTATAAAGGTCAAGTGAGAAGGTTCATTTAATTCTATTGAAATAGCGTATGCGACTTTTTTTTCACAAGACGCTGAGGAGTTACCTATTGCTTTTTTAACTTTTTTATTAATTTAGATGATTCTTTGTATTTTTGAACTTTAGGAATAAAATAAAAAATAAAATAAAAATTATCACGACTTTAATCACGGACTAAACACGGTAGATATCCCCTCCGATCTCTTAGTACTAAGTAGGTACCTACTTAAGATTTTTCGAGGATGACTAAGGGGGTTAGTCAGAGAAACGTCCAGATAGTACATTTGGTACGTGCCCACAGTTTGCAGTAATTAGTATTCCGTACGTGACAGGTTGCTAGCCCATCGCCGCTGCTAGAATACTGACTGGTTTCCTCACGATGTTTTCCTTCACCGTTTGAGAACACTGGCATAAATTAAATAGTTGAAATATTATTTTCAACCCCTTTATAAAGCCACTGCTGGATATTTCTCCCATTTCTTTCCTGGAAAAAGGAGAAGGAAGACTTCTAGTCATTTGTAGTCCTATAAAAAGCGGCACAAAGTTTGATACTTTAACTAACACTTTACTAAAATTATAGACACGAGGCTTAACACCTGTACCTATGCCTCAGGTTCATGGACGCAGAACAGTGCAAAATAGGGCACATTCCTAACAAGCGTGCCCTACAAACCAATGCTTGGTGATGGTAAACACTTTAGGTTGGCTATCTGTTTGTTTCATCAGAATGTCTTATAAAAAAGTGTTCCGGTTTGAAGGGTGTGGGTGCCGGTGAAATTACAGGCACATGAGGCTTAACATCTGTATACCACAAGTTGGTGGACGCAGGGTAGTGCATCATAGGGCACGTGACTAACGTGCGTGACCTGCAAGGCAATACTTTGTTATAGGTGATGATACTACTTATCATCAGGTGGGCCATAGTTTTAATAGTAGTAGAGCTCTTATCGAAGAGCTGGTTCGGGGAAATACTACCACCATGACTATTTCTGCCGCTAAGCAGCTTACTGTATTCCGGTTTGGTTTGAAGGGTGTGGGTGCCGGTGAAATTATAGGCACTTATGGGCACCTTGTATGCCTCAATAATTACGCTATTTCCACCAGCAGTAGCATTAAAAAAATGTTCTATAATCACATTATCAGTACATTCTGCAGAAGTTATTTAATTAGCAGGTTCTCCAACGTACTCATGTAACTGAGTTTAGGAGATTATTTTACGACTGAAAATACTACGGCAGGGCTGGTTTAAAGCAAGTGAGCAAACCTCTTACAGTAAACGTGTTAAATGCAATAAAACACAAGTGTAATTGCTTGGGGACTTTGGAGGAAGCAATTTCGCGTTTGTATGGAATTATTTTAAAACAAAGCTGTTGTCAGATAAAGCTGATTGCGTATATACAGGATGTAAACCATTGAAATTAAATGTTTATTTGCGTGAAATATAACATAATTATACAGTTTATATATAATAATAATAATAATAATATAGCCTTTTTATTCCTCAATTCACTCTTACATAAAAACAAACTTATCATCTTAAAAATAACACGAAAAAATAAAAATATTTAAATAACTCTAGTTTAAATAATATGTACTTGTTTTTAAGGCCCCTTGCGGGTAAAGGCCTCCTCCAAGCCCTTCCAGTGTTCTCTGTCCACTGCCTTTTCTATCCAAGCCTGCCCAGCGACTTTTCTTATTTCATCGGCCCAACGGTCGGGCGGGCGTCCTCTAGCTCTCTCTCTCTAGAAGAGAGCTAGAGGACAGTTTATATACACAGCATAAACAGTTATTACACTAATTTTACTAATAATAGGTAATTTCCCGTAATTCAACCCTCATAGGTACAGCGGAGGTTGAACGGCGTACAGTTGTGAAATTGTATGAAAATAGCAGCAAGGGCATAAGTCTCACGGGTTTCCACTAGTTATCATAAATAATTTTTCTATGTATAAGGTCTATATATTAAGTAAAAAGTATATATATATTCAATTATTGGTTTTAAAAGCTACGATTGACCATCGAATGACATCTAAGACACAAGTGTAAAGCCACTCACAAAGCAAAACGCCAATCATCTAAAACCCAATTTCCGTCCAAAACTGAAGTATAATTGACAGTTCATACAAAGCGCCCTCTGTGGAGGGTTTAAATCAATGACAGACACATTTGTGTCGCGGAAGCTTGATTGCCATTCTTCATTTGATTGGATCGAAAATGAGGTTGTTCGTGATTTGGATGCTTGTCAGGAGGGTTTGAAATGAGAGGTAAAGTTTAGATGGTTGATAATTTTACAATTCTGGCTTAACCGATTTGCATGAAACAGAAATTTAAGTATTTTTTGACATAAAGTATCAAGGCTTTGTTATTACTTGGCCCGGGAGTAAAGCCGCCGATAAAACCTTTTTATTTTGTTACCACCTCTGTGGATTGGCGATGGCTTCACAAGGTGAAAAGCACGTGTTCCATTCCAGTGTCGAGGAAAATGCTTGCTTAGGCTGCAAGGATTTGGTAGTTTTTAATATTTATTCGAGATAGTTAATTGATTTAGGCGTGACTCTGCCGAAGTCCATTGTAAAATTATAAAATAGCCGATTTAATATAGTACTATTCCGTCACTTCAATCCTAAGATATCGACACGTGTTTCACGACCGATGTGGCGCGGCGGGCGAATGTCCGCCTGCGACGCAGAGGTTGCGGGTTCGATTGGGATAAATGCCGCCCTGGGATAAATGTTTGTACGATCTGCAAATATTTATTCCGGGTGTTCTGGGTATTTTCTATGTATAATAAAAAATATCTATGTAAGTAATATAGTATTGTATTAAGTATATCAGTCATCTAGTACCCATAACACAAGCTCTGCTTAGCTTGGGGCTAGATGATGCTGTGTGGATCGTCCAGCATTATTATTATTATTATATTATTATTACTTCACTTTCACAATTGCTGTAATTACGACGATCAACACATTTTGGACACCGCTTCGTGAGGTGTGTTGTCTCGCCGAGCGCTCACCAGAAAGTAGTCTTATTAGAAGTGTTTTTTTGTATAACTTGCTGATGGAACAAGCAGGTGGCACCTGATGTTAATTGGTTACTATTGCCTATAACAAAGTATTACCTCGTAAGTCACGCTTGTGAGGGACGTACCCTATGATGCATTGCTCAGTGTCTACAGTCAACTACACCGGCACCTACACCCTTTAAACCGGAACACAGCAAGCTGCTTGGCAGCAAAAATAGGCAATGCGGTAGTATTTCAAACTCTCTCTCGTCTGGAGTAGTACTCCAGACAAACCCTTCACTTAAAACGCGCTCTCCATAATAAACAGTTTTCGAAAATTTGCACTCTAAAAAAGGATGAAACGGAGCATTACAAACTCCAAGTGAACGAAGCCACGCGCGGTTACACTAGTGATATATAAAAAATAGCTCAATTGCTTCAAATAAAGTGCCTCCAGGTACAAAGAGCCTTAATCTGTAATTTAGACTAACGACCAATTTAGAACGCTCGGTTAAGATAAACGACGAACTCATTCATGAATTTACATAAATATTTACATTTGATTCCCGCTGAAGACTGTACTCTGCAAAACGATAAACGAAGGCGTATTGACTGCGTTACACTGCGTGGCAATGCGAACAAAAACTGCAATTCAGAGCGTGTTTATGCCTGGTAACCACGCAATGTGACACGAAATTGTATGAGTACTTTTGCTTCTCATTTTGCAATATTCGTTTTGAAATTTTTGAGGATGCTGATTGTTTTACGAGTTTCAGTATTTGGAAGCTATCTTATTGTTTCAGTGCTTCTTACTAGACTATATAAATCCTACAACATACATATAATAATGATGTAAGTAAGTCTATACTAATTTAGGTATATCTACTAGTCTTTACTAATACTAATCTACACTAATATTATAAAGAGGAAAGCTTTGTATTTTTGTATTTTTGTATGTTATGAATAAACTCAAAAAGTACTGGACCGATTTTAATAATTCTTTTTTCATTAGAAAGTTACATTATCACTAAGTAACATAGGCTATATTTTATTTTGGAAAAAAATAGCGTTCCGTAAAATATTTGGGTTTTTCAGACACAAGGTGTAAAAAATCAACCAGAAAAGTTACTTATTTTGCGTACGCTGCCTAAACTATAGAAGATAGAACCATAAAATGTTGTACATAATTGTAGATCTTATAAATATCTACAAAAAAGTCAGCAACACACTATACCTATCTATGTCGAGTGAGGCACAACAACCATTTTTTTATTTAAAAATCTTCAATTTTTTTTGGACTACATTTAAACGCATTTATTTTACTCATACTATTAATCCTTATCAAAATAAATTATTTTATCACTAAGTACAGTTCATGTAGATAATATTTGGTATTTAAATGATTAGAATTGGACGTTTGGTTTTGAAGTTATGGCGAAATTAAAATATTACGTTTTCTGCTGCACGGCCCGTTGCGAAGTGAGCGTCACCAAGTTGGGAGTGCGCGTGCAGGGGAGTAGTTTAGATCTATGAGTTAGGTACCCGCGCGGCTCCGACGCGAGGTCGGCTCCCTACGCAGGTGTTTTTTAAAAAGGACATTAATTCATAATGTAATATAGTTTTATGACAAAATCTATACAAATAAATAAAATTGAAGTGTCTGTTTGTAATATTAAAATAACGCTTTTTACTACATGCATAGGAATGTATATACGATACATATACCAAAATAGCATTTTTTTAAATTTTTGTCTGTCTGTCTGTCTGTTTTTTCCGTGTAATCTCTGGAACGGCTGGACCGATTTCGACGGGACTTTCACTGGCAGATAGCTAATGTAACAAGGAGTAACTTAGGCTACTTTTTATCCCGAAAAAATAACGGGAACTGATATAAACTGCCACGCTGGCGAAACTGCGAACGGCCGCTATTTTATGCCGTATTAACGCTATCTGTTGGTGACATCGAGTACTACTTCAGTTAAGATTTGTAAGTAAACATGTTTACCGCCCAACGAAGTGGGCATAGGTCAGCTAGTCTATTCTAATATAATAATTGCTTGCATTGAATAGGCTTCAAAACTACTGGACCGATTTGTAATATTTTTTCACAATTTAAAGTGCTGAAAAATCAATTACAATATTTACATTAACAGCCTTAGATGGTTATGTGTATTCATTACTACACTACGGAGTAATTACTTGGGAAGTATTAGTTCTATATTTTTTCCTATAGACCTGCTGAGATGATATCTAAAGAAGATGAAAAGATTTGAACGAGTTTTTATCGACTTGCCGTCGATTGGAGCACAATTTCATAGTACTGCACCTAATAAAACAAACATATAAGTTTTATATCGCCTTCCCAGTAATAAACGTGATGGGAAACTATAAAGGCATCTATTTCATCTTTCTTCCTTAACTCGAGTCCCAAGGCGATGATGAACCCTGTTTCCATTTGTTTTATCTGATAATAGGTCGGTTTAGGGTCAAATGTAGTCTGGTTTTAAAGATTCCAAGCTGCGGCTTGGTATTATACAGTTGTGTTTGTTACAGTAGTAGTAAAGTTTTTAGTGAAGGACTCGATCGGAAAAGTACTATGCCAATTTCTGCCGCAAAACAGTTTGCTGTGTTCTGGTCTGAAAGGTGTGGGTGCCGGTGAAATTACAGGCAAACGAAGCTTAACACCTGTATTCCTAAGGTTGATGCCCATAAATCCGTCATTGCATCATTGTAGGGCATTGCATCGTTGCACTTACCTAATTATATAAAACCTGTTTCGTCAGTAAGTAGAACAAAAAAACTTTGCGAATGAAAATCGCTTTGTCAAATCTCTGCTATACCTGTTCTCGTTGACTGTTCAAATTATAGAAACATGAGATTTAACACCAGTATGCATCGTTGGGCATGTATCTAACGTGGGTGATAATTTTCACAGATGGTGTATTTCTGTTGCCGCTATAGCAACAAATACTAACATGTATCGAGGGTTCGAGACATGTTGGACAACAATGTAAGTAAATCGTTCAGCAAATCTAAAAGAAAATAATACATCAGATACAAAAACAAGCTATGATTTCTGCCTAGACGGCCGGAAGCTGAAGTTTGCCAAGGAAAGCAAGACTTTATATCCTAACGATAAGATTGTAAGTTAATAACGATTCCGCGATCGTAGTATAGCAATATCTAGGTAGGTATACATAGCGTGCGTCTGAATGGCTTTGTACAAAAGAATAAAAACCTAATTCACCCGAAAAGGCATTTCCTACAAATAAACTGAGGTATACAATACGTTATTGTTGTAACAAGACAATGGTTCCCATCGTAAATCCTCTTTTTAACATCTGCGGTTTTATCCGAATTTTCATAGCGTGTAGTAATTTTTTTGTTATTTTTACTTTCGGTACAAATATAATCCTCAACACGTGGGTATTTTGTACTGTTTTGTATCTTGTATTATTTTAGGGGATTTTTATTTCTCTTTCCGATGGAACAAGCAGATGGCTTACCTGATGTTAAGTGGTAACTACGATGTACTACCCTGCGACAAGCCACTTGATGTATATAAGTATTGTGGTTGCATTTGCCAATAAAAATATAAGACTTCCATTTGTTGTATAATGTGTCCAATAAAATTGTGTATTGTGCAATAAAATCTAATTTACTCGACATATTGTATTATTATTAGTGACCCCCTCCAAAGTTTCAGGCTGTGACCAAGCCTGGCTTCCTTTTTGATTCTTTGAGCTGTAGGCTTTTCTTATAATTTTATAAAATAAAATATAAGAACTAGATAAGTGATACATCCAGACAAACAACCACCTATGTTCACCACACAAGTACTTATTTATCCTCGGGGAGGATTGAACACACGACCTACAGTGCTGAAGGCAAAGCTACTATGAACTAAACTTAGTTAGTAGTAGCTCTTCTTTCCATTGAATATAGTGTACTACCATTTCGTCCTATTGAGGAGGAGAAATGAGATGACCAACTTAGCGCTTACGACTTGATCCAAAAGCAGGTTTCACCCATTGCTTAGGTGCTTGCATATGAAAACATCTTATCCTCAAGTAACAAATACGAATTTCATTATGCAAAACAGCCAACTCTGCGCTTGAAAGCGCTATTTAGCTAAGTTTTCTTGCTTTATCCCAAACCATTACTCCAGAAAGGTGCTTACGTAAAATACTGAATAGTTAAGTAACCTTATGTTATTCTTATTCGGAGTCTAAAGTTTCAAGATAGATGCACAAAACGCGTCTGCAATGTGAGATAGAAAAGTGTAGAAGGTGGAATAAAATCGTATTTTAATGGGAGAGTCACTCTGCCATTAAATACGCCGAGTGCCGATGTGGCGCGGCGGGCGAATGTCCGCCTGCGACGCAGAGGTTGCGGGTTCGATTCCCGCCTCGGGATAAATGTTTGTACGATCTGCAAATATTTATTCCGGGTGTTCTGGGTATTTTCTATGTATAATAAAAAATATCTATGTATGTAATGTATTGTATTAAGTATATCAGTCATCTAGTACCCATAACACAAGCTCTGCTTAGCTTGGGGCTAGATGATGCTGAGTAGATTGTCCAGCATTATTATTATTATTATTAATATATTTTCGAATTCAGCATTTTATTGTTTTGGTTTATAGTATCTTTGAAATGAAACGTATAATTGAAATGTACGTTATTATTGATTCAAGCAAATATTTATTTAATTTAAAGCAATATAACTGAGAAAAATAATACTTGGCGGAAAACAAATCCCGCGAGCATTTCTTTCCGTGTAGTACATTACGGGGAGTGAACCCATTTTTGACCCTAGGGTTGTGCATTCAAATCAACCTATAGATTTTTTAATCGGAAAATTTATATGCGTAATGCCGGCGCTCTTAATCGATGAAAGAAAATATCGTGAGGAGTTAGTCCTCTAGTAGCGGCGATGAGCTTGCAACCTATCACGTATGGAATATCAACTACTGCAAAATGTAAGTATCTAAAGATAATGCTTGGACGTACCTCTGACTAACCTTAGACATCCTCAAAGAATCTCGAGTAGATACTTGGTATTTATAGATCTGAAGGGATATCTTCTGTGCTTGGGAATTAAAGTCATGATACAATTTCTTTATTTATTTTAAATAGCTTCAGATAATAAACTTCCAGTTATTTCAAACAAACGAATCTAGTAACCAAATCAGACACCGTGCAAGATGAATACGGAGCATTCAAACAAAACCGCGGACTTGGCACTAGTTTAGCGGGTATTTATAACATTTTGGGGCGCAATTGCAAACATTTTAAACTTGGAGAAATATAGTTGTGGCACTAATGCCATTGGGTGGTCGCCAAATCCAAGCCTGCAGACTTTTGTTTCATTTTATTGAAGGCCTGCTTGATAATATTATGGCAATTTTTATTTGTCAGGTATGACAGAACATTATAGTTAACCATTTAAATGAGACCATTTCCTACTACATATAAATTACAGAAACGCGGACGTGTGATTTTGTTTTTGATGTACACGATTCGAAGTATTCGAAGACAGATCATATCTTGAGATATGTTACGTCAACGATATGCAAAGTTTTTACGATTTAAGATATTCTTTCTCATTACCAAACGTATGCATAAGTTTGTTCTCTTTCTTGTATGAATGCGATGGAATCAGGTGACACAAACATAATAATAAATAATAATAATAATAATTCGCTTTAGTTCATTTTATTTTACTCCTTTAGGTACAATTTGTTGCATGAAGCAGATGGCCAACCAGCTTGAAAGAAAAAACAGAAAAAAATAGCTTGAC
The DNA here is from genome assembly GCA_947095575.1 of Electrophaes corylata. Classification (NCBI taxonomy): domain Eukaryota; kingdom Metazoa; phylum Arthropoda; class Insecta; order Lepidoptera; family Geometridae; genus Electrophaes; species Electrophaes corylata. The sequence continues at coordinate 5,930,569 of OX352720.1, forward strand.
GACTTTAATCTCTAGGCACGGTAGATATCCCCTCACATCTCTTAGTACCAAATAAATAATAAATAATGCCGGACGATCCACACAGCATCATCTAGCCCTAAGCTAAGCAGAGCTTGTGTTATGGGTACTAGATGACTGATATACTTAATACAATAAATTATATTACATACATAGATATTTTTTATTATACATAGAAAATACCCAGAACACCCGGAATAAATATTTGTTATCCCAAGGCGGGAATCGAACCCGCAACCTCTGCGTCGCAGGCGGACATTCGCCCGCCGCGCCACATCGGTCGTCCAAATACCTACTTGAAATTTTTTGAGGATGTCTAAGGGGGTTTTATCAGTTTAATATAAATCTAACCATGCTTGGTTTAATTTAAAACAGCGAAGCAGAGTAATCGAGTTCAAAATATCTGTGAATGTCGATACAAATTGCAAAAATACATGAACAAACTATTCAATACGCGCCCATTCATCGCGCTATCCCAATTAAAGGAGTTTTCCACCCAAACGGTTGGTCTATCAATATTTTTCTGTTCCCGTAAAAACAACGATTGGGCTATCAGTGGAACACCTGGGACAGATTTATACATCTGAATGTACACGGCTCACAGCCACAGTAAAAACTTTATACAGTAAAAACAAATATGCATTTTTACTTATTTGATCTCACAGTTATATCTTTGAGATTTGGTCGCATGGAAGTTTGGTTTAGTTTAACCTAGCTTACAAAGAAAAAGCTTTAAACGTTTTCCAAATGAACAGTTGATTGTAAAGATCGATGAAAGTCAATGAAAAGGATTCAGAATAGTTTTTCCTGAAAATATATCTTTTTCAAACTGATATTGATAGAGATATCTTTAAAAACTGTAAAAGCGGAAAACAACATTTAATAGTCCAGTTTTTTCTTTACAACTTGCAGTATTAATTGTTTTAAAAATATGTGTGCTTACACAAATATTTGCAAATATTGAAACATTTTGTAATGCCGGAAGAACTAAACTTGCGCATTGTGTAAACAAAAAGCAAAGAGAAAAATGTAAACCTGTCACCTACCCTCCATCAATGTCCAAATCAGTGCCAATCGGAAGTGTCCCCAAAACACTGGCTTGTTTTTTTTTATTTATTCATTAATATAGTAGTATAATATATTAGTGTTTGGTATACTCAGTTCTAAACCAACTACGAGTAGGTAGTGAAAAATTATGCCACCTTAATAATTAAAATAATAATAATGCTGGACAACTCACACAGCATCATCTAGCCCCAAGCTAAGCAGAACTTGTGTTATGGGTACTAGATGACTGATATACTTAATACAATACATTACATAATTATAGATATTTTTTATTATGCATAGAAAATACCCAGAACACCCGGAATAAATATTTGCAGATCGTACAAACATTTATCCCAAGGCGGGAATCGAACCCGCAACCTCCTACGATGCAGGCGAACATTCGCCAGCCGCGCCACATCGGCCGTCACCTTAGTAATAATAATGATGATATTTTTAATTTTAGTGTGTTTACTGCTGAGGAATGCAGTGTGACTATTTTTACCATTTTAACGCTCGTTAAGACTTTCCCGGCTATTGCAGAGTCTGTCAAGCGTTCCAAGTACGTTAGAAAAAGAAAACTAAGTCGTAATTAGACTGAAATTCACTCAAGAACCTCTTGCCACTTTTAATTTGGTCCCGCTAAAATGTTTTAATGCTTTAGCGTCACATTTTGAATTCAGTGAAAATGAGCGTCGTATTACGAGTTGTAGTAAAAAGTTTTAGAGATTCTAGATATAAAACGCATAGTTTAGGATTTTATCTAAAAAAACTCTACTAGTATTTTTTAAACTTTCGCGATCGGAACTCATATTGAAGACTTATATTACACGGGTATTTATCGCGTATTACCTTTTTTATTTATTTTCCCGACGTTTCGACTATGTTGCAATAGCCGTGGTCGCGGGCAGACTGGAGCATTGAACTTGAGATCTACCGTCACTGAGAAGCTACTAGTTATTTTCAGTTAGAAGTGAAGGGTGAATTAAGAATGCTTTTTTATCGTTTTCCACTTAAAAAGAGCTTTATTTTCATAATAAGTATCGAGTAGGTACTCGGTACTAAGAGATCTGAGGGGATATCTACCGTGCTTGGGTATTACAGTCATGATGCTGTTTTTTGTTGTTTCTTTACATTTATTACGTTTGGATTTTTATGACTCAACATGCTCTAACTATTGGACCATTTCATGCTATCAATTAATACATAAGCTATACTACATATATTAAACTAATAGAACTGAATGAAAAAGACCATAAAACCCTGGGAGACAAGTGCCTTACACTTTTATTATAACAAAGCCTGTTTTAATCTAAGCAAAACTACCTCCATGACGCGGGCGATATAACAGGCAACTGCTAGCACTAAAAAAGGTTCTCAAATGGTGACCACGTGACAGACGAGGCGTAAAACGCCCCTACTTAATAGACCGACGATATTGTTCTCAAATTGTTCTTCCTGGAAAGGTTTGTCTACCTGTTTACATCTTTATTCTTTATTGTACACCATAAAACACATTTAAATCAAATTAACCATAAGATATATACATATAGGCGAGCTTAACCCTAAACCTTAATATAAATAAATAAATAAATAAATAACCTTAATATCTTCATGCTGATGATGATATTTTTTTTATTTTAAACCAAAATAACTCCAATCTCTAAACAAAATCTAACGACCTTGTTATAAAACCACATAAACTACATAACGGGCACTAAGGATTCTTTAAGAGCAGATATAAAACACTATTCTGGCTAATAGGACGATAAACTTAGTTTATATTGTGCTCGTGAAAACTGAAGATGTAGAGGTTAGAGTGAGAGAATATAATATAATAATAATATCATAATATAATAATGCTGGACAATCCACACAGCATCATCTAGCCTCAAGCTAAGCAGAGCTTGTGTTCCATAACACAAGCTAGAACCCATGTACTAGATGACTGATATACTTAATACAATACATTACATACATAGATATTTTTTACTGTACATAGAAAATACCTAGAACACCCGAAATAAATATTTGCAGAACGCACATCGCACTTGTCTGGTTTTTATAATAAACTCTTTACCATGGCTGATTTAAAAGCAGTATCAAAGTTTCTAAGGAAAACAACGTATAAATCGCGCGTGAACCCTAGTATCACTTTTTTTCACACGTTACTTGAATGACATCAACCAAAGGCATGTATTGAACCTTATGTGTACTATGCCTTATGTGCATTATGCCTTATGTGCTTTATTACTTCACTAGCACGAAGCCGAAACACAACAACACTGCTCAGCCGAAATAAGTTTAGTTGTAAAACTTCCCCGGATGCAACCTTCACAAAGAGGCTTACTACAGCTAAAAAAACTTTCTACAGCCAAGGTTTACGTAGCTATTTCGTAGCACCTTTTAGATAAGTTTGTAGCGTCGTAGCAAAGCGTAGCAGAGATCGTAGCAGAGATCGTAGCAAAGTTTGAACCATGCAGTAAATTCGTCGTCGGACCCTTGTCGTAAATACATACATACATACATAAAACCACGGCTGTTTCCCGGGGTAGGCAGAGACCACGGATTTCCACTAACTACGATCCTGACATACCTCTTTTGCTTCATTCACTTTCATAACATTCTTCATACATGCTCGTCGGCTTAGATTACTCTTGACGGTAAAACGGGACCCCATTTCTAAGACTCTGCTGTTTGTCTGTCCATCTATCACCAGGCAGTATGTTAGAAATCGTGATAGTTAGAGAGTTTTCACATAGCTATAATGTATTTCTGTTGCCCCTATAACAACAAATACTAAAAAATATTTAAGGGGCTCTCATGCAACAAACGCGATTTTTTCCAGTTTTTATTAGAGAATAAAATCGATAGAATGGTACGAAACCCATCGTGCGCAAGTTCGACTCGCACCTGGCTGGTTTTTTCTAAAATATCTTGTATAACTCGCCTGATGCACCTGTTTTGTTAAACTTATTTCATCCATCTTCTTTACATGCCCAAACCTCCTCAGCAGACCTTTCTCTCTCATTATTATGTCTTTTTCGCTCACATTTCTCTCTTATCACACTGTTCCTTATCACCTTTGCCGTATTTGATTATTTTGGTATATTGGAACAGTGGCCTCAGTGTTAAAGTTCTCAACATCTTAATTCGTGCGGTGATCCCTTTATAAATCACATCGATATAACGCTAATTCTACAAACCACTAGACAATTAATAACGTTTATCGGATCCTATCATATCTTCTGTTCGATAAATAACCGTTTGAGTAATATAAATAAGCTATAGGTATAGGATAGGATACATTTGTATAAGATTACTAATTAGTAATATACAGTGTAATAGAACAATTTCCGAAAAGTTCTTCTTTTTTTCAATTTTCAAGAACTGCCAAGAAATATTCAGACCATGGTTAAAAAAAACGCGAAAAAAAATGATACTTTTTGTCCGTTTTTTCCGTGTTTTCAGGATCAATAGCGACAATCTTATTCACATTTTATTATTACACATCTTATTCATCAGCACTAAAACGACACTGGACGAAGTAACTGCAAGCGGCGAGCATTTGGTACGGTCGCTTCATAATGCCGCGAGCCAGATCTTGGTTGCCCGCAAAACGCTTAACAAATCTTCGTGCAGCAGGTGTAAATTGTGATTGTAGGGCAGCAAGGGCCACAGCAGGGGGGTCCGCAGCAAGGTCCGCAGCACATTTTTTCTGAGTTATTAATCCTATTAATTATAAACGCGAAAGTTTGTAAGAATAGATGGATGTATGTTTGTTACTGTTTCACGCTATATCTACCGTGCTTGAGGATTAAAATTGTGATGTTATTTATTTTTATTCCATAGGTTTAATCAACCCATATTTAGCCAGAACTAAGTTTGCGCAGCACGCCAACTGTTTTCAGTTTTGCGCCTATCATACTGACATAGAAAAGTTATCTCAATAATTTAAGCCATCAAGAACACGCTCTAAGGCCTCTTCATTATTACTCAGTTCAGGGCCCTAATCTCATGTTCCGTCGGGTGATTAGCAATTAAATTCGAGCTTGGATGAGGGTCGACTTGATTTTGTAGCGATTTGAGCTGATTGTGGATAACTGAGATTTCAACCAGAAATGTATCATCTAAACTATTTTACTAGTCAGTAGAAACCCACTGGACATATGCTTTTCTTTATACTGTAGCTTCCCAACTGTGACAGAGTTTTTCCAATCGGTCCAGTAATTTCAGAGCCTATTTAATGCAAACAAACAATCAAATCTTTCCTTTTTAGTCAGTCAGTCAAGATATATCCTCTACTCTAATACTTGGTATAGATAGAGTAAACTTGCATTACGTTAACTAGTACACGAAAATACATACATCATTTGTAACTCTATAATTATTATTTTTAACGTTGATAAACTTAAAAAATCCTGTGGTATCAATCTTACATGGTAAGTGCCGATGTAGCAGGCCTAAATGTTGCTCAGCCAAATACTTAAATAATATAAAGAGTTAACTAAATAGAGTAAGTCGCCGTTGTCGCCTTCACGTTAAAATTGAAAATGTACTTACCTACACAATACAAAGTCATGTGCAACGTCCCGCTCTATTCACAATCTCGCAAGATGTAGGCTTGCTGATGAAAACACGTGTGCACTACAGTGCAAAAAAATATACCAACTGACATAAAATATTTTCTTATAATGACATTCACAGTCATGTAGTTAGACGTCATTTGAAATATGTGCATTATTTTTTGACATTGTTGCTGACACAACTGCGGGATAAAGTCAAGATTTTTGAGTACTTTAATATTTAAGGGATATTTGAGAACTTAAATAATAGATAGAGATGTTTATGAGATGAGAATAATAGAGAGAGATGTTATTTTAAATCATAAATCATAAATAATAGAATGATTTACGATTTATTTAGATAGTTTATGAAATATTTTTTGTTACAATTGTATCCAACTATGAAGGGAAACATCGTGAGGAAACCAGTAAGTAAGTATTCTAGCAGCAGCGATAGGCTTGCAACCTGTTACTTATGGAATACCAACATCCTCAAAGAACCTTGATTAAGACACTTATTACTAAGATATCTGTAGAATATCTACCGTACTAAAAAGAGGGATTAAAGTCGTGATACTATCTATCTATAGCTGTATTTCTGGCTACTAAAAAATAAAAATCATTTGTTAGAGTTTTGTCCCTAGCTGCAAACCATATTAAGAATAATAGTAATAGTTGCTTGTCATAAAAACTTGACAGAATATTTTTGGCGTTGGGGTGTGCTAAAAAGACGATTTTCAAAATCAACTCCTTAAAAGAAGAGGGGGTTAAATATAGAAGGAATATAGCCTTACACTAGTGAATTCAGGTTTTTATATAAACGCCACGTAATACGACACACGACTTCAAACATGCTTTGCAGTAGGTTGAAGTTTTTTTTCGAACAGGTACTTTGTAGCATAAAATTACTAGATATGGTAAAAATTGTAATTTAGCATGAACCAACAGCTAAACTTTCCTTGAAAATAGTTCTGTAAATAACTGTAAACAAGTAAGATGTTCAGGTTTGCCTACTTTAATATTCTTAACTGAAAACTAGTATCATACCGCAGTAAACAACTTTTTCAACTTGCTTCGAAGTTCATTATGTAAATCCACTTTACTTAGACATTAAAATATTTATTACAGTAGTGGATTTAAGACTCAATTTTAAGTTGATATCTGTAAGCAGTAAACTATCCTCTCATACCTATAAGTCTATCAAAATGCGCGTAACTTCGTCCGCATAAATATTTTTAAACAAGCTTTAAACCATTGCAATGCTTTCCGGTTTAAAAGTGTCATTGTAATTGTAGCCACATGAGGCTTACCCAAAAGTTTATTTTATGAATTGAACCCACAGCTTACGTGCAGAAGTTCACTACTATCATCTGAACTGTAATGACAATACATTTTTATTTTACTAGTCTGACTATTGACGTAATGTTTATAGCACATTTTTTTGACCCGCATTGTACGTGACAAGCTCGTCACATACCCTTTGCTGCTTTTTTGTATACTTCACCTTTTGTACCAGCTACGAAACAATGTTTGTTCTGTATTAACGTGCGTTTTGCTACGTTTGGAATGGTAAAGGAAAACATCGCCAGGTAACCAGATTGTTTATACGATAGATAGCAGATGACCCATCTGATGTTAGGTACTTACCATCACCTATAAAAAAAGCATTATACGTTACGTTCCATTCTTATTGAGACTTGGTTTTCAAGATATTTTCCTCTATGTCCGTAGAGGTGTACTAAGAAAAGAATTCCTGAAATTAAGCCCCCATACGGGTAGTTAGAAAATAAAGTTAAAAAACAACAACAGTTTGATCACAGCATAGTCTACTGTCACAAAATTATTTGACAGCCGTCACAGCTCAGTTCGTATATGCGTAGTAGCCTGCCTTCTGCGCTGTAGGTGGTGGGTTCGAACCCCACTGAGAACAAACATTTGTGTGATGAACGTAGATGTGTGTCTGGGTCTTATATTTACTATAAATAAAAAATTATGTATAAGTATTCTATCAGTCATCTGGTTCCTAATAGTACAAGCTATGCTTGGTTTGGGGCTAGATGATGTTGTGTGAAAATGTCCACATAACTCAATTATTACTTTCGGTCTGTCCCGGCTTTGCACAGATTTTATCAAGGATTCCTAATTTTTTTGAAAATATAATATAGCCTATGTAACCCGGGGAATAGTGTAGCTTCCCAACGGTGAAATTTTTTTTCAAATCGGTCCAGTAGTTTCGGAGCCTATTCAATGCGAACAAACAAACAAACAATCAAATTTTTCCTTTTAATAATATAATTAATATAGATTTATTTAAGCACTGGTTACAGACAGCTTGCTATATATTTAGGTCATACCTAAGTAAGTTACTATAAAGTTAGGTCACCATCTCCAACGTAATCTAGCCGACTTATGAGCTAAAGTGCACGTAAATTCAAATTTCAGTGCTAGCTAAATGAAGCTTGCTTTAGCCACAACTTGCGGTATGATATATTATTCTGTTATAATCTGAAAATATACCAGGAGTAATAATTACTTTTGACGACTAAAACTGCGCATTCTGATTCTGATTAAAAAACGAGTGTGACCACACGACTGAAGTAAAACTTCTTTAATATACGAAAGGTAACTGGCTATGAGAGAAAGAGAGACAGAACAGTGCTTTAATACCCCCTCCGTGGTAGTGTTAAACGTTTAAACGAATCTTAATAAAATCGCAAACGGTGCGTTGCTCTCGCGGTGGTCAACGACTGAGCGGCAGCGGATCGCTGTATAAACATAGCTAGTTGATAAATAGGAATTCCAGAAAAACATTCGTATTAGTTTTAATCTATTCAACTGTCAGCTAATCTATAAAACCATGTTGTAGGTAACGTTACACGTTCCTTGAGTATTCAGAAGTCTTTTACACCTAGTATATAATAATAATAATGTTGGACAACCCACACAGCACCATCTAGCCCCAAGCTAGGCAGAGCTAGTGTTTTGGGTACTAAAAGACTGATATACTTAATACAATACAATATTACATACATAGATATTTTTTATTATACATATAAAATACCCAGAACACCCGGAATAAATATTTGCAGATCGTACAAACATTTATCCCAAGGCGGGAATCGAACCCGCAACCTCCTGCATCGCAAGCGGAAACTCGCCCGCCGCGCCACATCGGTCGTCAAATTATATAAAAACACCCAAACACAGAAGAACATCTATTCTCAGTGCATAGCTATTTATTCTAGACTAGAATCCAACCCACAACCTGCAGCAAAAAAGCAAAGCTACCAACTGAGTTGTCTGGCATATTTATTACAATCGAAAACACTAAACAAAAATAAATGTTATTCATGAGTTTTATATCATTTACTTGCGTGAAATACAATTTATATTTCACGCGGCAAAAAAATGTATTTACAATGGAGTAATTGGACGTAAAAAACAAATTTCCGACAATTTGAGGAGTCAAAAAGAGAATAACGTCGGAATTCTATCTATTACAAAACAAGTAGATAGATATATAGATAGATTATAGCTTTATTGTACACCATTAAACACTTAAACAATTAGAACAATTAAATTACAACTAAGTAACCAGAAGTACAATGGGCGGTCTTATCGCTAAAAGCGATCTCTTCCAGACAACCTTTGGATGGACAAAAACGTATTGCAAAGATTGCAAATCTTTATCCTGACTGACTCACTCGCTCTTTATGTCATAGTCATAGGAAACGTATATACTTTTTAGGGTTCCGTACCCAAAGGGTAAAAAGCGACCCAATTACTAAGACTCCGCTGTCTGTCTTTCACAGATGATGTATTTCTGTTGCCGCTATAACAACAAATACTAAAAAACAGAATAAAATCAATATTTAAGGGGGCTCTCAAACAAGCGTGATTGTTTAAGAGTTTGAACGTGAAAACCGTTTTTTTTAATCATAAAAAACATGATAAAGCATGGGTATAAACCCTTCATGCGTGAGTTCGACTCCCGCTTGACCGGTTTTTTTTAATAATACGTACTAACAATACAACACTCAGATATATATCAAATATCTATGTTCATCACATAAATGTTTGTTCTCGGTGGAGACCGAACTCGTATCAGTGGTTATCTTAACCCAAAGATCGTCAGATATACGGCAGACGTGACCAGCCTATTCCTGTGCTCACTTTTTGCTCACATCATAAACCTTAGTAAGGGTACATGACGACCGATGTAGCGCGGCGGGCGAATGTCCGCCTGCGCTGCAAGAGGTTGCGGGCTCAATTCCCGCCTTGGGATAAATACTTGTACGATCTTCTAATATTTACTCTGGATGTTTTGGGTGTTTTCTATGTATAATAAAAGATATCTATGCATGCATTGTATTAAGTACATCAGTCATCTAGTACCCATAACACAAGCTCTGCTTAGCTTAGGGCTAGATAATGCTGTGTGGATTGCCCAGCATTATTACTATTATTGAAATTTATGTATTTATGTTATTATTATGTAGTAAAGAACAATTAAAAAGAAAAAAAAACATTACTCTGTCTAAAGTTAGTTAATCAACAGTCTAAAATAAATAAATTTGCGAATTCACTCTCAAATGAAAAAGTAATTTGTATGCGGAGTAGAATAAAAAAAAAACGCTACTGTAGAAACATCCAAACGGTTGGGCACAAGGAAGAAGAAAAACGCTAAATACAGTATTTTTTAAACTTTCGCGATCGGAGCACATATTAAACACTTATATTACACGGATATTTATCGCGTATTACCTTTTTTTTATTTATTTTCCCGACGTTTTGACTATGTTGCAAAAGGTAATACGCGATAAATACCCGTGTAATATAAGTGTTCAATAAACGCTAAATATGTAAGTAAAGGTAGACCACCGGTGGTCTAGTGGGAGTGACCCCACTTCTAATCCCAAGTACGTAGGTTTGAATCCAATCGTGTATACCTAACTAATAATATTTTGATTGAACGTGCGCATGTTAATGAAAACCAGTTAGTATTCTAGCAGCGGCGATTGTCTTGCAACCTATCGTATAGTACCAACTACCGCAAAATGTGGATGTGTACCAAAGGTATAAATACTTGGACGTGTCCCTGACAACCCCCATTAGACATCCTTAAAGAATATCTTAGTACTTGCTACTAAGAGATCCGAAGGGGTATCTACCATGATGCTATTTTTTTTTCTTTTTATATAAGTATAAAATAACCACACAGAATGTTTATGTTGTGGGTACACAGTAGTCCAAGTATTTTGAAATTAAAAAGTTTTCATGAAAAACACAATGGTTACAAAGAACATGAAGATACGTAATAATAAACAACAAAAAGTTGCTATATTAAGTCCCACGCACCTTATAAAGTGTTACAAGTGGTTAGCGTGTTGTGTCAACTGGAAATCGTTTCAGAGTAAATAATATAATAATAAGTCTGAACAATCCACACAACATCATCTAGCCCCAAGCTAAGCAGAGCTTGTAATATGGGTACTAGAGGACTGATATACTTAATACGATACATTACATACATAGATTTTTTTTTATTAAACATAGAAAATACCCAGAACACCCGGAATAAATATTTGCAGATCGTACAAACATTTATCCCAAGGTGGGAATCAAACCTGCAACCTCCTGCGTCGCAGGTGGACATTCACCCGCCGCGCCACATCAGTCGTCAAAATATTGAATAGGTAGGCTCCTTGCATTGATTTTCAGCCGAACCAGGTACTAGATAACGCTTGTTAGTCAATCCAACCAATACCCGGATTTTTATCATTCAAATTGGCCTAAAATGGCACACAAGCTTCCTCACAGATTTCCAAGAATAACGATTTTGATATTGCTCCTTTTGATCACTTCCCGCGATTTTCACAAAAGCGGGGTCCATAGTAGTCTATCAGTGAGAGGTATCCGATGTTTTACGAAATACCCGCCACCGGAATCAGTATCCGTTTTTGTTTTTAGGGTTCCGTACCCAAAAGGGTAAAACGAGATCCTATTACGAAGACTTCGCTGTCTGTCTGTCTTCTGTCCGTCTGTCATCAGGCTGTATCTCATGAACGGTAATAGAGAATTGACATTTTCACAGATGATGTATTTCGATGGCCGTTATTATAACAAAAACTAAAAAACAGAATAAAATCAATATTTAATACTCATACAACAAACGTGATTTTTTGACGTTTTTATTATAGATAATGGTACAGAACCCTTTGTGTTATAACAATTGTGTTTCTAGTCAAGTGGCACTACCTTTCGGCCACTCGCTATTTCGTTTCAAAAGTACCGCGTGCGCCATTTTGAACTCATTCACGTTTTGTATTCCGTCGAAGCAACATGTCTAACATGTTTCTGTCAAAAACAATTTAGTTCGCTTTTAGCTTCTGTTTTAATCCCTCTCAGCTAACCAGATATTTTTCACGGAACCCGGACAAGACGGCTCGTCAACGCTCGGTCCGAGTGTGGAACTTTTAAATTATACCTAAATAAATGTAATGTTTTACAAGCTGTTTACTTTCGCTTAGCTGCTGGACTGGAATAAAGTCGTGATGAAAATAAAATGCGGACGGGATTTTCCTTATCTTTGCAATGAGAAAGGTTGTTTACGTTTTCTTGTAATATTTCTAGGATGATTAAAGACAGGATGAAAATGTTTAATGGCTTGGAATTAATATTTGCCGACTGGTTTATTCAAAAATGCCAAAATAAAATGTGTTAGAGAGATCTTAGAGAAGGACCCGTCTGGGGAATTACTACCACCATGCGTACTTCTACTGACAGCTTTGTGTGTACTAGTGAAATTACAGGCACATGAGACTTATGCCTCAGATTGATTACGCGGAGCAGAGCGATATAAGTAAGGGCAAGTTGATAACTAACGTGACATGCTAGGCAATTCTTTATCATAGGTAAAATAAAAATTATAGAGGCTTAGAAGCAACTCACTTGTTTATTTAGACCCTTCAAATATGGGGAAAACCTATGCAAAATCGTGGACTTATTAAGGTTGAAGGCGTGTGCGCTAAGTGGCGTAAATAAAAGGCCTAACTTTTTATGTTTGATTGAAAAATAAGTGCACTACTTGAAATATCTTTTTGCTTCAGTCCTCAAAAGTATAATCCAACAAATGAGTAACCCCACTATGAAACTACTAGCGAAGTGCGCGCAACTTCGTCCACGTGAAGCAATATTTGTATACAAACTTCAACCCTATTGTACCCTTTAAAAGTTTAATTTTGGGAATTCTTTTCTTAGTAGGTACACCCCTTCGCACCAAGACCATCATACCTTAATAATTTAATGTCTCAATAAGACTGTGCATTGACTATATGTCAGTCAGTGAGTCAATCAGGACAAAGATTCTTATAATTGATATCAGTAACCAACATGGTGGTGGTAACAAACAAGGTGGTCAACATAGCTCATAAAATAAGTTAGCTGAAATGGCAGTGGGCCGGCCATATTTGCCGTAGAACCGAAAATCGCTGAAGTAAACTGGTACTGTTGTGGAGACACGTTTAGGTAAGCGTAGTGTAGGACGCCCTCCAGCAAGATGGAGCGACGATCTGCGAAATAAAGCTTTTTTTTATTTGACATGCTGTTGGAAGCAACAGATAACTCACCTTATTTTAAGTGGTTACCGTTACCTATAGCAAAACTTTGCCTCGCATGCCACGCTCGTTAACGTACCCAACGATGCACTACTACTTTCCATCCATCGACTCTCCATAGTCCTAACAATGTCGTCAGTCCTCGCCACCGGTTAAAACCTCTGTTTCCTAAGTATCTTTTCTACTATTTCCAATTTTTTAAATGAGGTTCCTGCCGTTCAAAAACATTTTCCTGGCGCATAATCGCTCTTTGCTTCATCAAAGGAGGCTACAAAACGGGTAATCCCCGGTCAACATGCCGGGGCTATGTAAATATTTGCACGCTCCGCTATCCCAACTGATGCGATTATACTTTCGAATTTGGTCGGGTATTTTGTGGTGAAGTTTGTTAATGATTTATGAGACTGTTGATAATCATCATCATCATCATCATCAACTTATAAGTTCACTGCTGGACGTAGGTCTCTCAAGACACGCCACTGAGCCTGGGTTTTCGATTCTTCTCATCCATAGATTTCCAGTTACATCGTTTTAAGTAGTAGTAGAGCTCTTAGTGAAGAGCTCGTCCGGGGAGGTACTACCACCATGCCAATTTCTTCCACCAAGCAGCTTACTGTGTTCCGGTTTGATGGGCGTGTGTGCCGGTGAAATTACAGGCACACGAGGATTAACACCTGTATGCTTCAGATTGATGGATGTGGAGTGCATTGTAGGGCACGTTAACGAGCGTCACCTGCAAGGCAATAATTTGTTGTAGGTAATGGTAACCACTTAACATCGGGTGAGCCATCTGCTTGTTATAATAATAATAATGCTGGACAATCCACACAGCATAATTTAGCCCCAATCTAAGCAGAGCTTATGGTATGGGTACTAGGTGACTGATATACTTAATACAATACATTACGTCATGCATACTATTTTTTATTATACATAGAAAACACCCAGGACACCCGGAATAAATATTTGTAGATAGTACAAACATTTATCCCAAGGCGGGAATCGAACCCGTAACCTCTGCGTCGCAGGCAGACATTCGCCCGCCGTGCCACATCGGTCGTCCATCAGCAGTGTTTCACCAGCAGGTCAAATAAAAAAAAATAAAAAAACTTGAGTACTGTTAGGCGACACACGCCGCAGTATTTTAATTTTATATATTTTCTCATATGTATTTTTTCAGCTTATTGTTGTACTTAGTTACCTACCTACTTTATGTTTTTCCACAATATTAGTTTGTGCCCTATTTGTAGTATTTGGTACTGGTAACGCCATCTGTTGGCACCTTTTGCAAATCAATAAAAAAAGATAGAAGTTGAGGGTGAAAGTGGATCTGATTTTTCTGTGACTAGGTTAGTCTGCGCGTACCTATGGAAAACAACGCGGCTCCCTAATGTAAATCTAAAAGGCTTTCGAATTAGCACCCCTACAAACTCCACTTGCGCCCCCAACTTACTTCTGACGTTGCCGTTGCTGTGTTTTTGTTCGATCCCCTACAAGTACGTTAAACTTTAGAACTTGAGTTGTCTATGTCTAGTATGTGAGATCAAAGTAGCTCATACATTGAGATGCAGCGTAGTGCGTCTTGTGGAATTACACGCTCTCGAGACCATCAATCCTTCGTGAGTGACGAACCAAATGGGATTCCGTCTGTGAGATGGAATATTTTATCCACAAAACCCTAGGGATAACACACTAGTGACAGTATGTAGGTACATACTATCTTACTAATATTATAAATGCGATAGGTATTTTGAATATTTATGTTTGTAGATCCCTTACGCTTAACTTTGTTTTTGAAGTAATACTTCTAATGCGACTTCCAACAAGGTTCTTTCTCTCTTTCTATCATAGCCAGTTACGTTTCGTATATTAAAAAAGGTTTACTTCAGTCGTGTGGTCTAATGACTATGTTTTTTGACATCATACTACTGTTTATCCAACTTAATATTACGACTATTGTAATGGTTTTATATGACTTACTGAGATTATTACGATAATTAATATTCACGATAGATTAATATTTATCTTATATTTTACATTCCTTAGGTACATAATTAGTAATAAATAATAAACCTGTGTTCTTGACCTGTAAATTGATTTTACCAATAAATGCTTATGACTTATGACTTATTATTTCTATTATTTTTGTTCATTTCTTGTGTTAGTCTATTTTTCAACTAATAATATAGCTGTTTACATTATTTTACAGTTAAAATGAAATTGTTTGATGTTGGTGCTTTTGTACCTAATACTAAGAAAATATAATAGTAACCTGTAACAAATCTGTTATAAATAAATAAACTATAAATAATAATAATAAATAAATACAGGGTCAAGGCCCTTGCAGCGCTGGTTTTCAGTGGTACCTTAATACCTTATCTAATGCTAGTATTTTTTGTTACAGATCTACTTAACTTGGGACGCGTTCCGGTAAGTTAAACATTTTGGATAATATTACAAAGTTATGATAAGACTCACTGCTCGGTTGTTTGTAGATCATTTTTTTGCGCTGTAAGTTGTGAGTTCAATCTACGTTGAGGACAAATATTTGTGTGATGAAAAGAGATGTCCTTTCACCTTCTAGGCTCTCTTTCTTCTAGACTTAGTCGCGAGGAACTGGTTCTTAGATTTGATTTAAGACGTTTCAAGATGATCTCTGCGGCTTTTACTGAATAAATACTTTTTGACTTTGACTTTGACACCACTTGTTTAAAAGCCACTATTACCTATACAAAAGCACCCGTTTACGTGCATTGCCCTGTGTCCATCAACTTGAGGCATTCCAGCCCCTGTCATTGCTTGAGTTGATTCTGTGTTGTGAGGTTGCAAAGAGATATAAGGGGTAAACCGTGGCTGAGGACAGTTTCTATAATTTCAGCGACACATTTTTAAAACTGAAAAACTGGCATAGTAATAGTACTTCTCCGAATAAACAATTCATAAAAAGCTGCTACTACTACATAAATGTGACGTGTGTAGTAACTCATATGACTTGGAAAAATAGAGTATAAATCCATGTATAATAATAAATATGTGTGGTCATTTTTACATATCACTATCTATAGCCTTAAACTAAGTATAGTTTGTACTATGTGAACCAGATGACTATTAGGACTCTATAACACCCAGACACAGAAAAATCATTTATGTTCATCAAACAAATGTTTGTTCTCGGTGGGGATTGAACCCACCACCTACAGCGCAGAAGGTATAATTTGTATAACTTTCAAAAATTGTGTTTACATAAGATGACATAAAATTAAAATTTTGCGGGCAAACACGAGTTTTTCCTTATTCTTCACAATTTCAAAAGTTTATAGAATCACCATACCATCGGTAGCGAAAATTTTCCTAAAAAGTTTCAAAAAATTCAAGTGCAAAAGTCTTCTTACCATTCCACTTCTGCAAGAGTTTGTCATTCATTTGAATAACAAGGGAAACCTTTTTCCTCCCTTCTCATCCCTATTGTACTGTTAGCTCTATGATCAACAATTTGGAAATATTCGTTGCCTGTTTGATAACAAAATCTCTATTTTAGCAATGGTATGGTTTAAGTATGATTATCTAAGTATATATAACTCAAAGGTGACTGACTGACATAGTGATCTATCAACGCACAGCCCAAACCACTGGACGGATCGGGCTGAAATTTGGCATGCAGGTAGATTTTATGATGTAGGCATCCGTTAAGAAAGGATTTTGATAAATTCTACCCCAAGGGGATAAAATAGGGGATGAAACTTTGTATGAAACTTTGTCAATTTTAAACCGTTCGGGCTGAGACTTTGCATGCATAAAGCTACAATGATTTTATCCCGAAAAAATAACGGGAACGGGAAAAAACTACCACGCAGGCGTAGCTGCAAGCGGCCGCTAGCCCGTCAACTATACCCGTTTAAGGTTTAAATTTTGACACCTTAGTAGGACACCTCTACGCACCAAGACAAATATACCCTGAAAATTTTAAGTCTCTGCGAGTGGTTTAGGCTGTGTTTTGTCTATTGGTCAGTCAGTCAGTCAGGACAAACATTCTTATAATTGGTATAGATTATCTTTTAGTAATAAGGGGGTCATACTCTAAGCTGTGTATGTTATTTGAAGCTTATTTTACCAATTATGGTGTTTAACAGTAACACATAATATTATAAGCTTGAAATCTTGCTTATAATATTATGTGTTACTATTCCGTCTAACGCGTCAAAGTGGCAAATTCTGAATATATCATCAAACAAATCTTATCTCTGTTTAATCTGCCCGTTCAAAGACCGCACATCAACTATGAAAACAGCTGGTACAGTTCATATATTCTTAAATTATAAGTAGTGACGTAATAACCTTATAACCTTATGTAGGCGCATAGTTAATTAATAGGTTGGGTTTGGGAAAAAACTTTCTTAAAAAGACGTAGGTAACTTAATTCCTACATGTACACAGAATAGAGAAAAAAAAAGAGCTGAATAGACTATTAAATATCTAAAGTACTTTTCTTCAAAGTCACGTCTAAATCAATGAATAAGAATTAAGAAAAGTAAAAGAGTGATTCAAAGTAAAATGTATTCTGGCCTTGTTTTTTTTTGTCTGAAATAAATTCATCGATGCTAAAAATAAGCTTTATCAGTTAATGCAGATCAACAACCTATACCAAACAGTAGGTGTTCCGTTCCCATAGAAGCGTACCGTATCACCTACCTACTTACCTGAGTATCTAAACCTATTTCATAACTATCTATAATTTCCTTCATCGATGTTCAATGTCTAGAAGAGAGTGGAAGGAAAAAACCTGTTGTGCCGACCCCACTTAGTGTGGGATAAGGGCAGGAAGATGATGATGATGTTCAATGTCTTTTCTAAGCTCACAACAGTATCGAGACGCCAGTATTTTGGTTGTCATGCACGCAGTAGTAGTAGTCTTCTACATTTCGACCATCTTGGTGGGAAATGCGGGTAAGAATCGAACATTAATTCTTTGCTCTAGCTTCAACTTCGGGAGTAACCGCTCCCGAGTCACTTGATTTTGCCTTGCCGAATGCCGTCTCTTAAGGGCTGGCCTTTCGATTAGTGGCAGTACGTTGTTTATATAACGGTGAGCTCGTAGTATGGTGTGAATTTGAGAATCACGGAGAGTCGGGTGAGCCCAGTAGCTCGCGAGGTAGTGGCCGCCAAGGAGTTTGACTATCTGGTGGTCGTGCGTGCAACGGAGCAATGGCGTTGAGATGAGAGTGGTGGCAGTTGTCAGCGCAGTAAAACATTCAACGCGCCATCATGCACGCACATAAAACGTCAAAGCTTGGAGTGACAGCTGTGACAGTTCAAACTTCAAATCAAACCGAACGAACGAAACCTTCTTCTTCTGTGGGATACCTACCGATGCGCACGCGCCGTGTCACTTTTACCGGGAAAGAAACTATTTCCAAAGCAAATGCGAGTGCGCGGGTGTTCTCCTTCTCGGTGTCTCCAATCTATATCTTTCGTGATCCCTTCATCATCAGCTCAAAGGAACAATTGGAAGTTATTCGAGGCTGGTCGCAGACCGAGGTATGTACGTTGCATTCTATCGTTAATGTGTGGGGCTAGTCAAGACTTGAACATCATCCTTCTAACAGGAATACATCGTCAGATCACGTATCGTGGTCTTCCCAGAGTAGCAGAAAGCCAGCCATCCTTGCTATTTCGGCTGGATGCGTATGCTACAGTGGGTATAGGTTGTTGATCTAGTATTTTTAGCTAGTCTTCTACGACTAGCTAAAAATACTAGATAAGTAGAGAACCAGCTAAGCTTTATTTGCTGTGTTGAGGTCGCAATTTACTCGTCAAAGGGCGAAGCCGGCTGCCGCTCGCAAATTGCTTGCCCGACTGACCATAGATGGCTTAAAGTCACAGAGCCTGCGACGGATAGTTTTTGGGTAGCCGGCAAATGTCATTCGTTTTACATAGAACCTTTTCTTTATGGATTCCTGTGGGGAAAGATGAGGCAGAAATAAAGTCTGAGTGACTTGTTACGTGGTTCGTGCTCGTTACAAAAAGCTAGTCACGGCATAAAGTCCAAACAGACCTCTGCTGATGTTCAAACATCAAGTGACGACCGATGTGGCGCGGCGGGCGAATGTCCGCCTGCAACGCACGCGGTTGCAGGTTCGATTCCCGCCTTAGGATAAATACGATACCGAACGAACGAAGCCGTACGATCTGCAAATATTTATCCCAGGTGTTCTGGGTATTTCTATGCATAATAAAAAATATCTATGTATGTAATATAGTAATTGTATTAAGTATATCAGTCATCTAGACCCATAACACAAGCTCTGCTTAGCTTGGGGCTAGATGATGCTGTGTGGATTGTCCAGCATTCTTATTATATATTATTATTATTAATTTGGTTCGGTTATTTGTTCTTCAACGAGTTATGAACCCGCACCTTTCTCGTGTTAGCTAATTGTGAGCTACACAAAATTAATAGAGAAGTATTTTTATTTTGATTATTAAACAACAGTCTTCCATCATCAAAATTATCTACTGAAATGCATTTCTAGTCATTGGTAAGTCTATACTGGCTAAAACCTTCGGAATACCCAACAATGCTAGCAATATCTAAGTAATACACAAGATGATGGAGTTCTGAACATCATCATCATGGTTTGATTCATCATCATCAGCTTGATGTGGTACATGCTGGACATAGGCGTTCCCCATACGTTTCCAGGATGAACAATTTTGAACTTTTCCCATGCACCAATTTTTTTATACGACTCGCTGGTGTAACTAACAGATTACCTGATGTTGAGTTGTTACCATCACCTATAATAAAGCATTGTCTCGCAAGCCACGTTCGATATGAACGTACCGTATTGATGCCGTATTTATTTTGTACATACATATTATAAAATACTTGTTTTAAGTGAATAATTCTTTTTAAATAAATACAGTATATTGAGTATGTGATTTCAATTTATTTTAAAAATTCGTTCAGTACAAAGTACCACTCAACGGACAAATACTCTGAAATATTTCTAAATCTACGACAAATTTACACAGAATAATAAAAAAATGCTGGACAATCCATACAGCATCATCTAGCCTCAAGCTAAGAAAAGCTTGTGATATGGGTACTAGATGACTGATATACTTAATACAATACTACATTATTTTTATTATATATAGAAAATACCCAGAACACCCGAAATAAATATTTGCAGATCGTACAAACATTTATCTCAAGGCGGGAATCGAACCCGCAACCTTCTGCGTCACAGGCGGACATTCGCCGCGCCACATCGGTCGTCCATAAGAATCCAGTATAAGTAAACAAATTTGACTCAATTTCATACAAACTTGCTCAGTAACTTCTGATATGAAGTTAACAATGGCTAAGGGGACACAGATGTGCACATTATCTCGCGACGAGTTAAATCTTTGTCTGCGAACACAGTGTAAGTCTAATTGGATAACTTGAAAAGGTGTGACAAAGAACAATTGAATTTTCTGTCCCCGTTCCTTGTATTCTACCACAGACTTACTAAGATTGTACAAAGTCCAGGCTTCATAAAGGAAAATATAAACCAGTAGATTTTGTTCTTTGACATAAAATTAGTGATGTAAAAAAACAACGTGAAAAGAACCCTAAGGGCGACGGTGACTACTTTTCATCAGGTGGCTCGTCTGCCAGTTTTGACACAATATAATATAGCTCCATATAATAAATACAAAAATATTATATATTTTTGCTTACATTGCTACATATTATAATTTTCTGTAGAATTGGTAAGTACTTTTAACATTTACACCCCACTAGTTCTTTTACTTGTCAGACAGTCAATCAGCTAGGCAAACCATCATCATCGACAGGCTGTAGAAGTCCACAACTGGACATAGGCCCCCCCATACGTTTTCAGGAAGAACAATTTTGACCCCGTTACATCCATCGACTTCCTCAATCGCAATCCTAACATTGTCGTCAGTCCATCGGGTAGGACGGCATCCTACGCTTCGTCTTCCGATTCATGACTTTGAGTCACATAGTTAGCGACCACGTCTCAGTTTCATAAGTTATCACTGAGTTCACACTGAGTTTCGTCTTGAGGCTTTGCGGTATCTCTGACGAGAATATGTGTCATAATTTTCCTAACACTGCCTATCCGAGTTGGATTCGTGCCGACGAATCCAGCCCGGATTGACAAAGAGGTCAGCCGTGACCTCTTTGTCAATCAGTCAGTAAGTCAGTATAAATAACTACTGCTACTATGTTACTGACCGTCTAGGTCAGTACAATACTGTCAGTTATATATTTTACATAATTTACAGTTTATTTTACTTATTATTTTTTAGTTACTACAGTTTACTATTAGTTACTATTAGTTTTTTAGTTTTTTTAGTTACAGTTACTATACTGTACCATTCTACGTTTTGTGTACTCCCATACTCTATGTTATTACATGTTAGCGGTTTCGTAACTGATAAATGTTACTGACGACGTAACAAAATTTGTACCCATATGTGGAACTTTGTTAGGGAATTGTTTTGAAAATGTCTGTTGCATAAAGCTTAAAATGCAAACTTTGAAACAAGATCTTTGGTATGACAACATTTACGTTTGTTACTTTGGGTGATGACGGCGTGGCACAGTTTACTTGGTAGTATCTCTGCTATCTTTGTTTTGGAATATAATTTTGATTGCTACATTGGACTAGTATTTGTGTGATGTTTTCAGCCGTTTTAGGCGATGGCAAATTCCTTTTCTGTTTGAAAGAAAAGTTTCTTTGTAATGACACACATCTTTATAAAACCATTACCAACATAGTTTAAGACACAACTGAGTTAAAGATTGTAATTTTATGTTTAAAGTGTTTGTATGCCCAAATGGCAGGATCTAGTGCTCTATACGTTACACCTTAACATCTGATTGTCATACTTAGATACACAAACAATAAATGATTTATGACATACCTACCTATTTTTGCCTCTACGCAGCTTACTGTGTTCTAGTTTGAAAGGTGAGAGGTTTGGTTGAATTGCAGTCACAAGAAGCTTGTGTTCCTTTATTATAAGCTGCGTGGCGGCAGAAATAAGTATGTTGGTAGTACTTCCCCAAACGAGCCCTTCACTAAGAGCTCTAAAATCTTTACAATTATCTTTTCTTTCTCTTTTCGCCTATTAGACAAAAAAACTCTTCGTATCTAAAATACCCTTATTAATGTTTTGTCGTAATAAAGAAACCTAAAATATATAGATCAAAATGAAGAAACTAAAATTTTCTACATAAATTCTCCAATTTTTGAAATAGATTTTCCAAAATGAAATCGATTAATCTAAAAGCACCGGAAGATGGATGTTCTGATACCAAATAGATCATTATCCGGGTTTTCGATCACAGAAATAGATTCTACACTAGCAGTAGATATGCTTTTAAAAATATGTTATTTACTAAAGGATCATGTAAGACTTTAATCCTTTAATCCCTGCATTTTCTTTATGTCATTATTCGTACGTTGCATACATCGAGCATAGTTATAGAATATTATGAATTTTTAATATTTACTTTAAGCTTAACATAGTTGTAATATCTTTAGCGGATATTTTGGAGCCAAATAAAATACGTAAATGTAATAAAAGTTAATATAATGTTGCTAATTGAGCGTCTATGGACAGAGTGACAGTTTGTACTGAATTTAATTCTAACACCTACGAATGTAAGATTGTGACACATTCAATGAATTTGCTATAGCAATTTGGTCAGGCGTTGGCGTGAACAATAGTTTTATAAGTCTATACTAACAATTTTATGGATCAATGCTATCTGAAATAAAAAATATGATTATTATTATAAAGGCACAAGTGTCATTACTGTTTAAATCATACTTGACCGCTTTGGTGGTGTTCAAGTGACGTAATGGATGAGACCAATTTAATGGGGCCGTCTTGAGTTTGATGATATCGACAATTTACCAGTGATGACCTCGTTCAGTAGGTGACAGGGGGTTTCCGAGCAGGAACAATGACTGAGCCTTGTTTTTATCCACACCCCTATTATCTAAAATGCTTTTTTCAATGTATCTCATACTAAAAACGTTTTTATTCTATAAATGAATTATTAAATTGACACATATATATATATATGTAGATAGAGGTACTTTGACATTTTTATTATTTAAATTCAGGTTATGTTGTTTAATTTTGATTATTTTTGATTGCATGGTTATTTAAATGAAATATTATTGTACACCAATTTGGTAACATATAGATTCCGCTCTGCGAATTTGAATATCTGTATTTGACCTATGTTCAGCAATAAATATTATTATTATTACTAGCAAAACGCGCGCTACTTCGTCCGAATGTTATCAATAACTATGAATTCTTATCAAAATAAGTAAATTTATCCTCTCAAGTGTTTAAAACAACAGACTCCCTTTTACTGGGTATAATATAGACTTATGGTTAGAGAGAAAATACGTTACCGTAAATGACGTTTACCGCTCAACGAAGTAGGCACGGGTCAGCTAGTTAATGAATTAACTTAAATAATATCAGTAAGTCTTAAGTAATTGTTATATTTAGATATATTACAATTATAGAACAATTGTAGGCGCTTATTCATAAATTATATGCCATGTCGTATTATTGGCTCTCTATAGTTTATTTGTCATTGTCATTTTTATGCCAACGAAAAGAGATGGGAATAGATTCATGGTAATTTTACCTAGTGGAGCTTTACATGAATAACAGCAGTTTTGTATTATCAGAAAGGCTTAGACCCAGAAAGGCTCGTCCGGGGCAGTACTACCACCATGCCTATTTCTGCCGCCAAGCAGCTTGCTGTGTTCCGGTTTGAAGGGTGTGTGGGTGCCGGTGTAATTACAGGCGCATGAGGCTTAACACCTGTATGCCTCAGGTTGATGGACGCTGAGTAGTGCATCGTAGGTGACGTTCTTAACGAGCGCAACCTACGAGGCTATGCTTTGTTATAGGTGATGGTAACCACTTAACATCAGGTGGGCCATCTGCTTATTCCATCAGCAAGTTGTATAAAAAAAAAGACCCAAAGGCAAACCTACAGCGAAATGCTTATTCATTACAAAATTTATAATTATGACATCGACTCGCTCAAAAGAGTTTGTTCATAAAGAGTGCTGAGAAACCCATTTAGCTTCAGAACCTAAGCGTTAACGGACTTCTATAAGTATTTTAACGTTCTCTAACAGTATTAGAAATTGGCACTTAAAGTTTAAGTAATTCCGAATTGTTGCTCCACAAAGCGCTAATAAATTTTAAGTCGTAATGTAATAAAAGATTGGACTGGTAACCGCCTCTCAGTACAAAAGGAAAGTTCCATAGAAGAAGGATCGATAAAGTGAAAACTTTGTTTGTTTTGTTCAATATTAGCATTTTCATGACCTCTCGGAAATGGTTCTAGACAACAATGGCCGCTTGTTAGAGCTTGTGAAAGCGTATTTGCAGACCAGAAAAAATAAAATTTATTGCATTCGAAACTATTTTATAAATTTATAGATTCAATAATTAAATTTATAGTAGTCGCTAATTATTGGTCTCATACACAAGCTCAAAGTCGCACAACGAGCTATGGAAAGAGCGATGCTAGGAATACTGAGCGACCCCCACACTACTACTGTTTTTTTGCCTTCTGAATAGCAATGCCTCGCTTTTGTTCGCCTGAAAGAGTAACAAGTATCCATACTTACAAACTTTAGCTTTTTTAATAATTAGTAGGATTTAAAAGGGTATTGGAGGGTCGGATACAAATTACGAGCATATGCGAAAATAATTCAATCTAAAGCCGTATAAATGGCGAGTACTAATACTGGATATTGTGTTACAAATGAAATTGCTTAATACACAATTTCATAATGTATATTTCATTAGGAAATATTACATTTTTGGGTTTGGTTACTTATTTTATTTCGCTTACAAAATTTCGGGTACCTTTCCAACAGATAAGTAACATCCTCCACATATCAGTAGTAGCTCAGGTGCTCTGCCTTTTGTGCTGTAGGTTGTGGGTTCATTTTTCACCGAGGGCAAGCACCTGTATGATCACTATTTATATTTTTTCTCTATCTGGGTATTATATTGTATTCTAAGTATGTACTTACAAAATAAAAGCGTACCTATATAAGTGTTATATCAGTCATCTGCGGTTCCCATAGTACAAGCTATGCTTAGTTTAGGACTAGATGATGTTGTGTAAAAATGTCCACAAATATTTATTACTATTTATCATCCAAACTTCCTATTTCAAAGAAGAAAACTCATGAATTTCAAGGAAACAATCGTAAAAAATTCTATAGCTCAAGGGTTTTTTAACGACGTCCTTAAAAATAGTATTGAAGAGTACCGCTTTTTATTCCTATCGGATTTTATCAAGAAATAAAATTAAATTCTTGGTGTCAGTTTTACAAAATGGGGTGTTAAAATTCACTTAGAACATTAACAACCATCATTACCATCATTATCAGCCTGTAGAAGTTCTCTGCTGGACATAGGCTCCCTCATACGTTCCCAGCCCGGCTAAGATGTGCAGCGCGACAAAATTTTGTCTACTCGTTATGTCGTGCAAAACAGAGATATCTCTTTATATCTTCCTGTGCTAACATGGCAGTGCCAAAAATCTATTTCGTTCGGTCAAATAAAGACTTAATGCTAATGTTTAACTTATCTGTGGGTTTTTTATTTACAATTTCTAAAATTTCCATCAATAGAAAAAATATCTCGTGTCAAGCGCGATATATCTCGCGTTGCACATCTTAGCCTTTTCCATCTATCGACTTTCTGCTGTCATATCAATGTCGTCAGTCCATCGGGTAGGAAGACGTCATACACTTCGTCTACCGGCTTGTGGTCGCCATTCGAGAACCTTTATTTCGCAGCGGTTGTCGGTTTTACGAGCTATAAGGTATTAAATACATAATACATAAATACCTACTATTGAATAGAGCAGTGATGGTGGTCTATTGGGAGTGATCCCGCCTTTTGATCTTGGTCGTGGGTTAAAATCCGGTCGGGCACCAATAGATTTTTAAATCAAAAAATTATGTACACAATAATTTGATATTATAATAATTTGACGACCAATGTGGCGCAGCGGGTGAATGTCCACTTGCGACGCAGGATGTTGCGGGTTCGATTTCTGCCTTGGGATAAATGTTTGTACGATCTGCAAATATTTATTCCGGATGTTTTGGGTATTTTCTATGTTTAATAAAAAATATATAAGGTATATCAGTCATCTAGTACCCATAATACAAGCTCTGCTTAGCCTGGGGATTGTCCAGCATTATTATTATTATAGTATTATGCTTAGTTTGGGGTTAGATGCCGTCTTTGTAAAAATGTCTACAAATATTTATTTATTTATTGTAACGTGGCACGTTTTTGTACAAATAAAAACAGACAGCGTAATGTTGATTAAGAGTGAAATGGTAGACGGTTCAAACTAAGTAAGAGCAACACAGAAGGATATGAAGTAGTTCTACAGATAATGATGGGGTATTTTGGTCCTAAAACACGTAAAACCAATGTCTATCAACATCACTACGATGTTTTTTAGGCATAAACGAAAAAGTTCCAACATCTCGTAGAGACAAGAAAACATGTATTTTCTTAGGACACCAAATAGGCCTAATCCTGGTTATGATAAGAATAAACTGTCCAAGTGAAAGTAGAGCTTTTGTGTTAAGTGTTCTGTTGCTATTTGGATTTCTAAGACCCAGACTAAAATCTCTAGAATTCTAAAAATATTAAAACTTGTCCGATGAATGTCATATCGTGGACTAGGTGACGTGAGATAAATAAAATAAATATTTCAGAACATTTTTACACAACATCATCTAGCCCCAAACTAAGCAAAGCTTGTACTACGGAAACCAGATGACTGATCTACTCATATACTCTTTTTGTGTCTTGTTGATGTTATTTATTTCTTTCAATCCATAAAACATTATTTCTGTGACATGAAGGTCACTTTGATTTCCAAAATTATTAAAATATTAACTTAGAGAAAAGATTTGATTGTTTGTTTGTTTGCATTGAAGTGGCCCCAAAACTACTGGACTGATTTGAAAGATTATTTCACCGTTGGGAAGCTACACTATCCTCGGGTGACATAGGCTTTATTATATTTAAAAAAAATAGGGATCCTTACTAAAACCCATGCAAAGCCGTGAGGCGCCGCTAGTTTTTAATAAATGTTTACTTGACAGACATGTCTGTTGCGTTTTACTGTACTGGCAGCTTCTTAAGAACCAAAAGTTCGTACAGACAAATAAACAGACAAGACAATAAAGTATTTTCTCTTATGTGAGACTCCATTGTTTTCGTTACTTCTTTTCTTCCCATCCTTCCATTATTATTGTTTACATTTGTGTAACGGAACCCTAATAAGTTATCTTTCGATAGGATCCTGTTTGTATCTATCGGAGTAATAAGAGTGTTTTCCTGCAAAAAGTTACAAGTATCTGCAATATTAAACCTTAGAAACAAACACACTAAAGTACTTAGATGTTTGATTTTTCTATATATTTTTTGCTACAAACACTGGTAGTCTAGTGCTTGATAATACAACAAGCAGATGGCCCACCTGATGTTAAATGGTTACCATTACCTATAACAGAGCATTGCCTCGCAGGTCACACTCATTATAAATATGCCCTTACGATGCACTACTCTGCGTCCAACTTAAAACATACAGGTGTTAAGCCTCGTGTTCCTGTAATTACACCGGCACCCACACCTTTCAAACCGGAACACAGCAAGCTGCTTGGCGGCAGAAATAGGTATGGTGGTAGTACTTCCGCAGACGAGCCCTCCACTAAGAGCTCTACTACTACTCATAGCAAGCTCTCATTTTTTCATAAATCTTTTTATATTTTTATATATATTTCTTATTGCAATAAAGTTTTTTAAATAAATAAAACTGGAACATTCAATAAAACCAATCCACAATATTTAGAACGCTATATTTCATTCGGTACAATTAACAAGGTAACAAGACAAGCACCCTCGGACCGACCCAATAAATCAATGTACCTATGAAGTTTACGGAAATATTTCATGCTAACAAGGCCCTTGCAGACCCTTTTAATGACATAGTAGAATGAATAGCATAAAAAAACTTTGCTATGTGTTTTGTGCGTTTTTTATTTGATTGTTTTTGTTTATTCCAGGACATAGGTAATAGTTAGTATTTTGACATTGTATTTAGACGACCGATGTGGCGCGGCTGGCGAATGTCCGCCTGCGTCGCAGGAGGTTGCGGGTTTGATTCCCGCCTTGGGATAAATGTTTGTACGATCTGCAAATATTTATTCCGGGTGTTCTGGGTATTTTCTATGTATAATAAAAAATATCTATACATGTAATGTATTTGTATTAAGTATATCAGTCATCTAGTACCCATAACACAAGCTCTGCTTAGCTTGGGGCTAGATGATGCTGTGTGGATTGTCCAGCATTATTATTATTAGTATAAAATAGAAGAGAAAAAAAATCCTTTAAGATTTGAAGGCTTTAATTCCTAGGCACGTTAGATTCTTTGAGAATGTCTAAGAAGGGTAGTCAGGTGTAAAATTAGGTTAAAATATACCAAGGTAAATAATGGTACAGTCAACTGCACTAGAATGTATACAGTTTGAAACCTACAGAATGGTTTTACAGCGTTACAATTAGTATTTACAGGACAAAAACTTAAAAAAAAGTGACTTATGATCTAATTTCACGATAATTGAGTTTTAACTGAGTAAGAGTTTACTATAAGGTTTTGATACTGTTTTGAAAGTTACGAATCGAATACATTCTAGTGCAGCTAGCTGTGCATGCCTGCATTTTGCAAAAGTTGGTATTCCATACGTGAAAGATTGCAAGCCTATCGGTGGTGGTATACTTACTGGTTTTCTAACGATGTTTTCCTTCGCCGTTTGAGAGAGCTGGCATTTCGCATATTCATTTTCATTCGATAGTAATAGCTTTCAGTGTACGACCAGATTCAAACCAACAACCTTTAAGTCACAAGGCAAGGTCTTCCCACTATACCACCGGTGTTCGAAATAAAATAAAAGGTTAGAAATAAATGCATATAATTTGTTAGTTAAAAACACACACTTAGTGAGAAAACGCTTAAGAAAAAGTTATTTGGGTTAGTGTAGTGTAAATATGATGATTATGATGATATAAGTGAAATGTAGTGTAAGCTTGGCTCCAGAAAAACCACCCAGGTGACTACATCAAACCTACCAAAGAGCTTCTTGCAGGCTATATCTTCCATGGCTCACCTGGAAGTCTCTAAACAGACTACAGACCCAAGTAAGCCGCTGCAGGCTAAGCCTGAGAAAATGGGGCTACTTAGAGATATCACAGTGTTATTTTGGCATAGATCCTCAACCCATGTCACATTTAATGACTTGCTCCTTGTGCCCTAATACCTGTACCTTGAGTGAGTTCTATGCTGCCAACGAAAATGCCATAAGTGTAGCCAAGTAATGGGAACGCAACATTTAAAATAGGAAATATGTACATAATAATATAATATATAAAGTTTATATCATCGACACGAAGAAGAGTGTACTTGTACTAAGTAAGCACTTCTAAGAACACAACAACAGAGCGTCTTCGCCTTAAATAGGTAATAAGAAACGTGTTATTGGACACATTCTTAGAATAATAATTTATGCCAACAACGTCAGTCAATGAAAAATTACTCATTAGCCTACATTGTGAGTGAATTGTAATTTCATTAGACTGCATTATTTACAGATCATCATCATCATCAGCCTGTAAAAGTCCACTGCTGTACATAGGGCTCCCTCATACGTTTCCAGGAAGAACAATTCTGAGCCCTTTCCATCCATCAAATTCCCGCGATCCTAACAATATCGTCAGTCCATCAGGTAGGACGACCTATGCTTCGTCTTCCGGTTCGTGGTTGCCATTCGAGAACCTTTATCCTCCAGCGTTTATCGGTTCTACGAGTGGCCTGCCTATTGCCATTTCAACTTGCTGACTCTGAGAGCTATGTGTATTTACAGAGTGTTCACTAATATATTAAAAAAGTTTAAAAATACACGTATAAATAAATGTTTTTATAAATTTTAAAACTAGCGAACAGCTTCTTGCATTGTTCGGACTCTACGATCTAAAGTACCTATCGACAGAACATACATCATGTACAACTTACGACCCAAACGGTGCCTCCCAGGAAATAATTCTTCTCGTTTTCCTGAGAAAGAATTGGAAGTTAGAATCAGTTTGAGCGGTTTACAATCGGCTTACAGAATTTTATACTATTTTTTTTCATAGTTTCAGATAGTAAAGCCTTCATTTATAGCCTGTAGTAAAAAGCCATTATTAATAAAATAAGTAAGTAAAGTTGATTTATTTTCTTTCACAATAATAGCACAGTGCAAGTATAATAGACATTGCGGTGACGCGTCCTAGCACTTTCAAAAAAAAGATTCGTGAGATTTTAGTTTAGTATATAGTACCTACATAATATCTCTCATAACCCAGTAACCAGTATAGTAATACTTTTAACATAATCTCTGGTAAACGGTGTTGGTTTCACAATTATTAAATTGTTTGTACATTACTATGTTACCTATGTATATTGTGTTACTGTTTGTTTACCCAAATAAATATAAAAAAAAAAGAAGTATTTTTGTAACCTAGCATGTCGCAGATTAAATGCCACAGTGTGAAAGACTAGTGCCTGATGTAGGTTCGAGAAAACCTGTATTACAGGTCAACAGGCAATGTTTTCAATCATTATTTAAGGTTAACTATTCATGACGACAACTTGTCGAAAATAATGACTGACTTGACTTCTTGATTTATGGCTCTGTGGCTTATTGTCACAATTCTGCCAGTGTCCGTTTCATGCTAGTTTCATAAACATAGTAGAGGAGTGCGGCTAAGAATATGGTCAGTGTTCAGAGAGAGAATCGACCAAAATTTTGAAATCGATTTGATTTATCTAAAACACAAAGTTAGTAGGTAATATAAAAAATATAAATGAGCAAAGTATTATAATATAGGTAGAGGTTATTGTAAGTGAGACTCAGGAGTTATGGAGGATGTATTTATAACTTTATCTTATTTATATGAATAAACTTACACAATATATAATTAATCATAGGTATAAATGTAAGAGATAGAAGAAATCGAAAATAATTAAACGCGTACAGCGTTTCTTGAAGTTTGTATGAAAATAGCTTCACGTGGACGAAGTCGCCCGTGACAGATTATAGTTGAGAATGTCAATGTCAAAAGTATATTATCATGGCAACCCAAGAGCATGTTTATAGTTCTTTCATTCTAAAACATGCTCTTGGGTTGCCATGATATAATAATAATAATATCTTTTAACACTGACATAAAGCGTTCTTTCTCAACTATAATCTGTCACATTCTAAAACATGCTCTTGGGTTGCCATGATAATATACTTTTGACATTGACATTCTCAACTCTAATCTGTCACGCGCGTTTCGCTAGTATTACATATTTTGTTAGTTTTATTAAACTCATTTCCTATTTTTTTGCGTCAGTTTGGATGTAGCCTTACTAGTGTAACACGTTGAAACTTTTTTTATTGCTTGTAGTAATTTATGAAAAAGTTCCGAGAAGTGTTGAGTCCGTTTAATTTATGAAGGGCCATAATTTATTTTGTGAGATTTATTGGCTTTGAGGTAAAAAGTTTTTGCTATAATTTGTTAGTACAGTCGGCTTTACGAATTTCATGGTAAAAATCGAAAAATATGCTACCGCATCAACAGAAACAAACAACCGGTGAAAGAAAACATCGTGAGGAAACCAGTTAGTATTCTAGCAGCGGCGATGGGCTTGCAAATAGTTACGTATGGAATACTAACTACTGCAAAATGTGGTTCATTCATAGATTTGATTATAAGTTTTTGCTGTATAAGAGTTACATGCTATGATAATGAAAGATATGAAATAGTTACATCTTAGTGCAGCTGACTGTACACAATATTTTAATATATTTTATTTTCATTTCTAAGATATTAAAATTAAATTAATAAAACAACAATATAAATTTTTTTTCTTAGCATATCCTCGCGCGATTAAATTCAATATTGTGCTTCTTTGTATATTGTCCTTAGATAAATGAAGAAAATAATAAACCAACATTAATATCCGGTTCCCGGTTTTTATCAGAAGGGTAAGGTGGGATAAGGGAGATGTTATTTACGCAGGGATGCTGGAGAAGAAACAGACGTTTTTTTTGGAAACGATGAAAATGGTTTAAGACATTGATTGGGATTTAGTTTATTTATGAGCAAATATAATTTCTGCAAAACCTATCCACTTTCGCGTGTCCCTGTCGGGCCAATGCCAAATGTATTATTGTACCTCTGACTACCCCTATTAGATATCCTCAAAAAATCTCGAGTTGGTACTTGGTACTAAAATATTTGAGGGGTAATATAGTAAAATTATTTTCTATTTTAGTTTTTGATGGCAAATGTTAAATTTAATTAAAACTTCGTCTAGCGTCTAAACTTCTAAGTGACTTCCACGATTTTTTTTTTATATTTGAAAAATGAAATTAATTACAACACAATAAAACTGCTTTTTTAAAGCTGTTTTGCAAAGGGTAGGGTAGGGACTATGGCACACCCCCAAATACTTTCTACAGTGGTGTGTTCATTTTCCTACAGTGAACTTTTTTGACTGTGATAGTGATGATGGTGATAATAAATTCAAACAACCACTCAACATTCAACATCTATACGGAAAAACAAACCATAAAATAAAAATTAATTAAAAGTTTATACAAATGTTTTCAAAGCTGAAACGTTAACATCTGACTAGCAAAGAAAATAAAAACACAGTAAAAAGAACTTGGCTCGTTTATTATCGGCTTATTCGTTGTAAATGCGTTATTGCGTCAGAATTATGTTACTTTAGCACTTTAAAAAGTTATAACAAATGTTTTATGTATCGCTACAGTATTAGGGTTCCGTAGGCAAAAAAGCATAATTGTCAAACATAAAAATTATTGATGGCAATTGCGTGATAATATCAGCACAGTGTGTTTTTATCATTTGGCTATGTTGTGGTTAAATTAATGTTTGATTTGGTAACTAGTTTCATGGAAAAAATGGGTTTTATTGTATTTTTCTGTTGCTTGGTCAAATAGTTTTGATCTTTATTTTATTCAACGAAGCAGTTTTTTTCTGTCTTACCTCATTTGACTAAATGATATTGGTACAAACTTTTATGAAATAAAAACCGGCCAAGTGCAAGTCAGACTTGCACACGAAGGGTTCCGTACCATTATCTATATCAATTATAATCTATACCAATTATATTAATCTTTGTCCTGACTAACTGACTGACTGATGGGATATGTGTGCGTTGTCTACGCACAGCCTAAACCACTGATTGTAGAGACTTGAAATTTTCAGCGAATATTTGTCTTGGTGCGTAGAGTATATGTCTTTTGATTTTGACTGCGCAGACTTGAATTTAGAACCTAACTATTTACCCCACAGTATATCTTAAAACGGCAATACAAAACATCGACTATCGTTTTTTGAAGAAACACCTGAGCGTATTCAGCACTTTTTATCAGAATACTAAGATGTTAAAAAAATGTACCGATAATAGTTGAATGGTAATAAAAAAATATCATTTAACACGGAACCCTATCATTAGTTTTTAACACTTCCACTTTTTGCGTTTCATTTTCATTGAAAAGATTTTCGCTCGGTAAAAGTAATTTTGACGGCGGAGGAGAGTAATAAGAACCTTAAGTACAATTACAAGCAATTCTTCGTGATAATGGTAGGTACGGTTTGATATTTTGAATGGTTGTTTTTAAACTTTGTTTTTAAGATACGCCGTTACTTTATGCTTTGTTTACATAATGATAGTAATGTGGTAGTAAAGTCAGTCCAGCGCTGACTGGAACTAGACTAAATTTTAAGTTTCACACTACCTGCTCCACATTTAATGCTACCTGCCAAAGTTACATAAAACTTAAATTAACAAATGTTACAAAACGAGTAAACCCACCTATACAAACTCTAGATGCCAATCCTAGTAGGGCAGAAAACACCAAATTTTAAACTAGTGGAATCTGCCCCACTTAATCAATTTAGTGGGGCAGATTCCACTGCGAATTTTATGGCTGTAGACTTTACCCCACCAGTATGGCACCTTGGTGGGGCAGAGTGGAACAATTCAGGCATACGCTATTTTCAAGTTATTCTGATGTCGTACTATAAAAACCCTTAATTTAAGTACAAAGATGTTCGGATAGAAAACTAGTCGTCAATTGATTGTTATTACTAATGAATAATATAAAATAAGCAGGCCATATAACTCATAGAGCCGACAACTGCTGGGAAGTAAAGGTTCTCGAATGGCGACCACAAACCGGAAGACGAAGCGTTGGACGTCCTCTTACCCGATGGACTGACGACATTGTTGGGATCGCGGGAAGTCGATGGATGGAATATAATTATATTGAAATCTTGAAACACTGGATCCAGTTACTGGAACCGTATAAACCGAGCTTTAGACATGAGGTACTAAACAGCTATCTCATTTAGGAAACTTTCATTTTTAGCTGAATGTGATAATTTTAGCATTCGCTTGGGCAATATACATTACTTTACTTTTGAAAATAAACTAAATCTTAATCGTGACCAACTTAAAAGAAATTTTTTTTCAATGTAAACTGCAATCGTGTAAACGGCGCTCTAATATGCACACTATGTACAATACAAACCTTTTAAAACTAAAATCGAAATTCCAAGGCATCTCAGAGCATACTGAAACCAACCTACCTATAACACGTAGTGATAATGTCGCCTTTGTTAAAATCACTCATCAGGTTTCCAAGCATGGAAACCTGATACCATATACCATACCTGTATCGATAGATAAAATATGACATACATTCTCGATAAAACGTGTTTTATCGAAATTTATCGAGATTGATAGCATGACCTTTAGTTAAGCGCTAGGTCAATAAATTCGAAAAGTTTTACCGAATTTATTGACAGGCTGTCTACAGGGAAACTACTCCCCACGCCTCCCTGTGCTGTGTGGATTGTCTAGCATTATTATTACTTTACTCATCAGAAACCAAAAATGCCACCTTTTCTATTCCGATTGTATCCCAAAAACTTTTCCAATATAAATAAGCAATTTCAACACCGATCATTATTAAATCCGGAGATAAATTCGTTCAAAGTCACAGCAAAACAAATACAAAACAACTTTCTAAAAAGGCCAACAAATAATTTAAAACACAAGAGAACTTTCAACTTTATTCGCAAATCTGGTACAGAGGGACGTAAATTAACATAATTAACAATTTACCGACAAACTTGCAGGAAACAATCCATCAATGGTGAGTCTAAAATCAATTATGCGACAAACGATGGAGGGAAGAAAGTGGAGAAAATGGGTGACGCTTTGAAACTGTTCCGATTGTGTGCTGGTCGCCAAATGGAATGGAATTTTGATGGCTGAGTTGGCTAGAACTTCTGAGTTTTGCATTATCGAATTTAAAGGTGTCTTTGACTGAGATTGGACTACTTTTGCTAGTGCGTATATTATTTTAAAGGAACAGTAAAACTTGAATAGTAAATTCACTGTGTCGCTCAATAAACTCAGCGTAGCGTTGAAATAGTTATATCGTTATTTATCTTTTATTTTGGAAAGAAGTTCCAAATTAGAGACAAAAAACTGCTGTGTAACTATTATGTATATTAAGCACAACATTTTTCACTTATTAGGATTAAAAAAAATATAATAATATAGTTAGTTTATTGTTAGTTGGTCTTTTTTTATAGAGTTTTTTTGTTAGGGCTTTGTCCCGGGAAGTCCTACCACTCTGTTTGTTTTTGTCGCCAAGCAGGGTTGCTTTATTTTGGTTTGAAAAGTGGCTAATTTGCAGGAACATGAGGCTCAACGCCTGTATGCCTTGGATTGACGGAGCACGGCAGTGCACGTCGCTAACGTGCGTGACTTGCAAAGCAATGATTTGCTTGGCAATGACTACTGTTCTGCAAAATGCTGGAAATAGGAAAAGCTGATGTTTTATTAAGCAAGCTATCATTATCTGTTCTCATTGTTACTAAGCGGGGTCGCTCAAATAATGTAATTTTCATCTGGTTCCCAATAGCTCAAGCTATTCTTAGTTTGGCTATAGATGATGTGTAAAAACGTTCTTTATTTTAATCATTGCACTTCTAAAGTGTTTTTGGATAGTAATATCTACTTAAAAGTCTTTTCTATTTTACTCACGTTTCATTATTTATCTGGCGAATCACGAACGAATATTTAAATACAGCCACCAAATTTGAATCAAAAGCAGCACTACCAAAAAACCAATACGTTTTCGCCGCAGATAAATCTAAATATTTAAGATGTCGTCCCAAAAACCAGGAATAAATTATTCATGGAAACCTCCAGACCCTGGAATAGTGATGGACTGGGACGTATGGGATATTATGGAAGGTTGGTGTGAGGTTTATTTCTTAGCAGGACACGGATACATTGAGTAGGGATGACCGCAAAATCGATTGACAATAAAACTACTGAAATTCTGGAAGAAAACTGTATTCGACCTCTAAGTTTTTGTCAATTAAATTAAATTTCCGGTTAGGCACCTGGAGTCGTTTGTATTATGAAACCCAAAATTAAGTTTTTTTTTATGAAATTGCTGTTGGAACAAGCTTATGGCCCACCTGATGTTAAGTAGTTACTATCGCCTATAACAAAGTATTACATTACAGGTCACGAACGTACCCTATAATGCAGTGCTCTGCGTCCATCAACCTGAGGCATACAGGTGTTAAGCCTGCCTGCCAGCCTGCTTGTGCCTCTGTGTTATGTATTGGTTATTTGGAGGTGTAGTACGTTTTTTAGCTATAGAAAATAAGATAATTAAATAAATATTTGTGGACATTTTGTTGACACAACATTCAGCGTTGGGACAGTGATGAGAGTGGTAGTGTTATCAAATTTTTTAAATCTCGCTGAATCCGAATCCATACGATAACCGAGCATAAAGTGATAGTAGTTAGTGCTATAATCGCGCGGGCCTGTCGCAGTGCATCGTCTTACATCTCTGTCTCGCATAGCAGCAGCCAGCCGCGACAGTGCGGGGACCGCACTTCCTCACCGGTGCAATAAGGGATCAAGATATATTTTTTGTCTCTGCCACTCCTGCTTAACAGCCAATGCGAAGCGCAGATACACGCACATGCAATGGAGTTACAACGCACACCGCCCAGTAGATTCTCCTCGGAGGGTAACATTCCGGCGTCATTGACAATGACAACTGATATAGAATTGAATCCTCGAAAGCGTAAACAACTAGATGACGTCAAAGATCTGGAAAATAAGTTTGACAATCAGATGCTAATATGGAATAAGCAAATCACTGATTGCATCTCAAGCAGTATTGCTACCTCTGTAAACTCGGCTTTGTCTGGTGAGCTGGCTAAGATCTCGTCGGCGCTGTCTGAAATAAACAATAACATCCTAAAACTAAATGCGGACAATCTCTGCATCAAAAAAACGCTAACTGAAACTAACAAACGATTGGATGAATTGGATCAATCGGTAGGTTTTACATCGCAAAGGCAGGATCAACTTGACGACCGTCTGAAAATAGTTGAAGGCAATGCTGCCCATGCGGCTAACTCAGTAGACCAAGTACATATGCTCGAATACAAGATCTGTGCCTTGGAGCAGCAAGCCCGTCAGTGTAACGCCGAAATATCAAATATGCCGGAACGGCGTGGTGAGAATCTGGTTAGTCTATTAGAATGCCTCGGCAACGTTATAAAGCTGCCAATTTGTACATCAGACATCATCGCAGTGCACCGGGTACCTCATGTTGATCAGAAGGATCGCCGCCCGAAAAATGTGATTGTCAAGTTTGCCACCAGGATTCTCCGTGACAACGTAATTGCGGCTTATCGGGCTACTAAAGGCTTGGACTCCTCAAAGCTAGCCATATCTGGCCCACCACTTACTATCTACGTAAATGAGCACTTAACCCTCAACAATAAACTGCTGTTTCGCCAGTGTCGCGAAGCTGCAAAAAAACAGGAGTTTAAATACGTATGGGTTAAACACGGTACAGTACTGGCCCGTAAATCAGACTCCTCGCCCGTCATTGCAATACGGTCAACCCAGGACATGGCAAAAATTAAGTGATGTTCTCATGTGCAATTACGGTCCATGTGTTAATATCTACTGTGTTGTTGCCTTAACTATAGGCATCATACTTTTTGTAAACCTAACATGCATAGTATTATCCTCATTAGTGTATTTCCATGAGCAAATCATACTTTCAGTTGAGTATAATCTTGTGGTAAAATATTGGTTAGTTTTTGTGAGGTTAGGGGAATTGATAAGGTTGGGTAATTGTAGGGGTGAGGTAACAAGTTTCTACGAGCTGGATATATTTGTGTATAGTGTAATAGCAACATATTTTATAATATTGGTAGCGGAGTTGCTGCTGTCATGGAGTTGTTGGGGTAATGTAGCATTTAATGTATGGTATTCCTTAGGCTCAAATAACTGTAGTGAAACAAAAAAAAGAAAATTAGTTATTACTTATCTATATTTATTGTGTGTAAACTTCTTCCGAACAGCAAATAAAGATTTGTACTCCAGATGGGCACAGCTTAAAGTCTTAGCTGTATTACTATGGTATGGATTTAAAGGCTGCATAAAATATATACATATACCATATAATATATGTATACATATATCCACACTGAGTAAGTTGCAGAGCTGTGAAGGTATGTTAAATTACATTCAATACCCTGAAACTTTATTTTTTTATACTCTTTCTTTTTACAATGGATAGCCACGTTTTATCAGTATACTACCAAAATTGTCGAGGGTTACGAACAAAAATACATACACTTTATATGAATATTTTATCACATAATTATGATGTTATTATCCTGACAGAGACATGGTTGCACGGGGGTATTTCTGATAATGAATTGATAGACCAAAGGTACCAAGTATTTCGATGTGATAGAGACCGCATTGGCAGTCAGCGGTCAGACGGAGGCGGCGTGCTAGTAGCGGTCCGACGCGACCTGAGCGCAAGGCCGCGTGCTGTAGGTGCTGACAATGCTAATGGTACACCGTCACCCCCCCCCTCTCCGCTCGTAGATCATCTACTTATTGAGATAAGCGTATTTAACTACTGTTTTGTTATCAGCGCAGTATACCTTCCACCAAACTTAAGCTCTGAAACCTACACGTCACATTTTGACCGCTTATCCTCTGTGTTTCATGGTACTAATATTGATGAGTATATTATAGTGGGCGATTATAATTTACCTACTTTAGAATGGCGAGAATGTGGTACGCACTCTGAACCTATCATCTGTAGTAATTATTGTATGGCAAATAAGTCTTTAATTAATTTCATGTGCTTACTTGATTGTTTTCAAATGAACAATTTAAAAAATATAAATGATCGGATACTAGATTTACTAATTACTAATATTACTAACTGTACAATCGCCGAGGCTCCAACCTACCTAGTACAACCTGATGGGAACCATCCTCCCTTTGTCGCACTATTACCGTTCAAAAATAGCTTCACGCCCATTCACACTAAACCTAGGATACAACACAATTTTAATAAAGCTGATTACTCTATGATAAATAATGATATCTCTAATATTGACTGGAATAAGTTGTTTCTGAATGGCAGTGCGGAAGAGGTGGTTTCTAGCTTCTATGAGAAAATATATCAGACAATTAAAAAACATGTTCCTACTAAAATAGTTAAATCCTCTAAATATCCCATTTGGTTTACACCTGCTTTAATACATATATTTCGAAATAAAAATAATTCATGGGTTAAATGGAAAAAATACAAAAACCAAGCTGAATATGCAGTTTTTGCTATGTATAGGGACAGATTTAAAACCGAATCACACAACTGTTATAAAAAATACATGAGCTCAGTAGAAGACAGTATTCGTGGTAATATTAATTATTTTTGGAAATACATTAAAAATATGAAAAACCATGCTGAAATACCTCACAATGTAACATATAAAAATATTACATCTAACAATCCAGACGAAATAGCCCAACTATTCTCAAAGTTCTTCGAGTCTGTGTTCGAACCATCCTGTGTAACCGAGGATTATGATATAGATAATATTCCTGATACCAATTACAACTCCGATCTTATCCTTAGTACCGTTGAAATATCTTATGACGACATACTGCGTGAACTTCGCGCTTTGGATGTCTCAAAAGGCTCTGGAGTAGATAACATACCACCAGCTTTTTTTAAGCATACTGCTTGTACAATTTCTTACCCTTTACAGTATATTCTGAACCATTGTCTGCGTGAAGGCGTCTTTCCTTCTATTTGGAAATCTGCCCGTATTGTTCCGGTATTCAAGGGTGGGAATCGGTCGAATGTTGAAAATTATCGCCCCATTTCTATACTGCCAACTCTGTCAAAGGTCTTCGAAAGGCTTGTCCACAATATCATATATCCTCCGTTACATAATGTTATTATTCCACAGCAACACGGTTTTGTTAAACGCAGATCAACCGCTACCAATCTCTTATTATATACATCCTATCTCTTTGAGGGTCTTGATGCCAACATACAAATCGATAGTGTTTATACAGACTTTCGGAAGGCTTTTGACAGAGTGGATCATAGAATACTCTTGGAAAAACTAGCTTATAATGGTATAAGAGGTGATTTGTGGCGCTGGTTTAAGTCCTACGTGTCCAACCGTACACAAAAAGTTGTATTTAACGGTCATGAATCTGAGTTTGTGCCAGTTAGCTCTGGGGTACCACAAGGCTCTATTTTGGGCCCCCTGCTTTTCGTAGTATTCATTAATGATATTAGTAGTTGCTTTAGATTTTGTAACATCTTGTTGTACGCAGATGATCTAAAAATTTATCATTCCATTGAGAACGCTAACGATCACATTAAATTCCAAGGTGATCTTGACCGCTTTTCCGCCTACTGTATCAACAACAAATTAGGTTTGAGTGTTAATAAGTGTAAAACTATTACCTTTACTAAGAAAAAATACATAAGTAATTTCTCCTACACGCTATGCGATGAACCTCTTGAAAATGTCAAATTTATTAAAGACCTAGGTGTTACATTAGATAGTAAATTGCACCTTGATCTACACATAGATAATATAATAAGTAAGGCCTATAAATTGTACGGTTTTGTTATACGATCAGCAAAGAAATTTACGCGTCCTGCCACCTACCTTTGCCTTTACAAGTCTCTTATCTGCTCTCAGCTTGATTATGCTGTGTCGATCTGGAATCCATTCTATAATAAATATATTTTAGCTCTTGAAACTGTTCAAAAGAAATTCTTACGCTGCATACACTATAAATGCTTTCATGCTCGATTATCGTACGTGCAACTCCTTGACGAGTATAAACTCCTTACACTGGAACTAAGACGTAAACAGCTCGAAACTATGTTACTTTATGACCTTTACCATAATAGATATGATTGTATTCCTCTTATTAACAGATTGTGTTACAGAATTCCCACTAGAACGCACTGCCGTAATCCTTGTCAATTATTTGCAACAGTTCGGTGCCGTACTAATGCTGGCAAACGATCTCCTATGTACCGTTTGGTTCACTCTTACAATTCCAACTTCAACTCCATTGACATTGCGGTGACGCGTCCTAGCACTTTCAAAAAAAAGATTCGTGAGATTTTAGTTTAGTATATAGTACATAATATCTCTCATAACCCAGATAGTAATACTCTTAAAATAATCTGTGGTAAACGGTGTTGGTTTCACAATTATTAAATTGTTTGTACATTACTATATTAGCTACTAGCTGACCGGTGCCCACTTCGTTGGGCGGTAAACATGTTTACTTACAAATCTTAACTGAAGTAGTACTCGATGTCACCAACAGATGGCGTTAATACGGCATAAAATAGCGGCCGTTCGCAGTTTCGCCAGCGTGGCAGTTTATATCAGTTCCCGTTATTTTTTCGGGATAAAAAGTAGCCTAAGTTACTCCTTGTTACATTAGCTATCTGCCAGTGAAAGTCCCGTCGAAATCGGTCCAGCCGTTCCAGAGATTACACGGAACAAACAGACAGACAGACAGACAAAAATTTAAAAAAATGCTATTTTGGTATATGTATCGTATATACATTCCTATGCATGTAGTAAAAAGCGTTATTTTAATATTACAAACAGACACTTCAATTTTATTTATTTGTATAGATTTTGTCATAAAACTGTATTACATTATGAATTAATGTCCTTTTTATAAAACACCTGCGTAGGGAGCCGACCTCGCGTCGGAGCCGCGCGGGTACCTAACTCA
Source organism: Electrophaes corylata (assembly GCA_947095575.1). Lineage (NCBI taxonomy): Eukaryota > Metazoa > Arthropoda > Insecta > Lepidoptera > Geometridae > Electrophaes > Electrophaes corylata. The sequence goes on from OX352720.1 coordinate 5,973,192, forward strand.
TAGATCTAAACTACTCCCCTGCACGCGCACTCCCAACTTGGTGACGCTCACTTCGCAACGGGCCGTGCAGCAGAAATCGTAATATTTTAATTTCGCCATAACTTCAAAACCAAACGTCCAATTCTAATCATTTAAAGACCAAATATTATCTACATGAACTGTACTTAGTGATAAAATAATTTATTTCGATAAGGATTAATAGTATGAGTAAAATAAATGCGTTTAAATGTAGTCCAAAAAAAATTGAAGATTTTTAAATAAAAAAATGGTTGTTGTGCCTCACTCGACATAGATAGGTATAGTGTGCCGCTGACTTTTTTGTAGATTTTTATAAGATCTACAATTATGTAGAACATTTTATGGTTCTATCTTTTATAGTTTAGGCAGCGTACGCAAAATAAGTAACTTTTCTGGTTGATTTTTTACACCTTGTGTCTGAAAAACCCAAATATTTTACGGAACGCTATTTTTTTCCAAAATAAAATATAGCCTATGTTACTCAGTGATAATGTAGCTTTCTAATGAAAAAAGAATTATTAAAATCGGTCCAGTACTTTTTGAGTTTATTCATAACATACAAAAATACAAAAATACAAAAATACAAAAATACAAAAATACAAAAATACAAAGCTTTCCTCTTTATAATATTAGTGTAGATGTATATTGTGTAACTGTTTGTTTTCCCAAATAAATATAAAAAAAAAAAAAAACATCATTTAAGAAAAAAAAACGAAGAAAAGCTTGTACCATGGGAACCAGATGACTAATAGAATACTTATTTTTTTTAATACATACTTTAAACACAATATAACACCCAAACTCAGACCCCCTCAGACATCGTAGACACTGAGGAGGGCATTGTAGGTCACGTTTCTAACGAGTGTGATCTAGGAGGCAATACTTTGCTAAAGGTGATGGTAACCACTTAGCATCAGGTGGGTCATCTGCTTGTTTCACCAACAAGTTGTATAGAAATACAGAATACACACCTATGTTGGTTTTGTAGATATTTTTTCTTTGCGAGTAGCTAATGAAGGTACCTATTGTATTGTAGTTTACAAACAGTGAATCTCGGCGCCAGTTCCACGCGTCCACAGTTTTTTGGACGATCACGGAAAACCAAACCAGCTTCACCACGATCGTTTTCTATCTCTTATCTACAACTCTCTCAGCCCTATCGCTGAACGATACATCGATACATTACTGTCGGCTTGTCTTCGCCGTTCTCGATAAAACGAACGTAATACCACAGATTAGATAAGTAAATACTAACGTCTTTGCGACTGCTCTCACTTTATTGACGGCATCTTCTTTATTCTAAAAAACCTTGAAAAAAAAAGAACAGTGCTACTTGTAAGCACAAATTAGGTGCTATAAGGGGTAAATTTAAAAATAGAATTGGATATGCAAAAATTACATTCAAGTTTATAGTTACAAGTAACTTTAGTTTACGTGAGGCTAAAGTAAATTTTGTACATCACTGAAATAAATAAAAAAATTATAGCAATATCTTAAATTCCAGGGCATCGGCCTAGTGGGAATGGTCCTAAGGATCGAATCCGGTCGTGGGTTCAAATCCGGTCGTGTACAAAGGGATTTTTCTATCGAAAATTTTATGTATTATACCGGTATTCTCAAACGATGAAGAAAAACATAGTGAAGAAACCAGTTAGCTAGCAGCGACGATGGACTTGCAACCTGTCACGCTTGGAATATCAACTGCTGCAAAATGTGGATATTCAATAAATACACAAAATGTAATTTTGGTACATTTGCCTATCCCCAGCCGATTCTTGTAGGATGACTAGGATGTCCTCAAACAATCTTAAGTAGGTACAAAAAATCTGAGGGGGTATCTACCATGAATGTGGGTTAAAACCGTGAAGCAATTTTTTTCTTTAATCGATTTTTAATATAATGTTCTTTTTAAAAATTTGCCGAATTCATGAACCTACTGCTTAAAAACGAAAGAAAAATAACGTAAAGAAACCTGCTTAGTCTACTCACGTATTGGTCATGTCATTTTTGTAGATTAGGCCGACTAGGCTGAAAGGGTTGTATTTGTGAAACCATGGCTCTTTTGAGAGTTGAGGAGAAAAAAATCCTTCACACACTTTCTTACACTCGCTTTGTTAAGATAACGCTTGGTTGTCTTCCAAATTTTGAATTTCTTACCGATGCTGTCCCACTGCTGGGCAAAGGTCTCCCCCATTTCTTTCCACTGCTTTCTATCTTCCGCCGTTTTCCACCAGGATTTGTGAAAAGTATCGAGGTCGTCACGCAAGTGTTTCCTCGGCCTGCTCCGGCTTCGTTGTCCATTTGCAGTCCATTGTGTGACAACCGCTGCCCATCTCTCGTTATGCATACGACTGATGTGACCTGCCCAATCCCATTTTATTCTGGCAGACTTATCGCCGAAATTTTGAACTGTTTCATTATTTTTTCTTTCCTTAGTTTCACGTTTTGAGCATTAGTAGAGTTCAAAGAAAGGCTCGTCCGAGGAAGTACAAATTTGTTGTTATAGCGGCAACAGAAATACATCATCTGTGAAAATTTCAACTCTCTAACTATCATGGTTCATGAGATGCAGCCTGGTGACAGATGGACAGACAGACAGCGGAGTCTTAGTAATAGGGTCCCGTTTTACCCATTAGGTACGGAACCCTAATAATGGAGTAGTATAATCCTAAAACAATAAGTTCTATTCCAAACGTAGCTTCTAGTCAAATTATTGAACGCAGACACAATTTCGCTTGAACAAAAATTTAGTAAGCCGTCCTAATTTATCGCCGCGAATATTTTCATGTACAACCTATTCCAGCAAAATATACACTGTCTCAGCTATGAGTTTATTCAACACCATTATTTTCACCAGATGTCCCTCACTCGATTTTACACTCTACTTCTTTAAGAGAGGGAACAAAATTGTATATCACAGCTGCTAACTCTATTTCCACGTCCATTACTCTTTTTCACTGCTGTGTTCCAAGAAAGGCAACAGCTTAAAAGGAACACAAAAGGTTGGTAACTGATTGCCCTTGAATGTTACTGAAACTTTTCGGACTATGCATCATCTGTTACTACAATTTATGTAAAGGATACGATACAACTTATCTTATCAATCTATACCAATATTTCTCCTGACTAACTGACAAAGACAACGCACGACAGATAAACCACTGGCACTGGTCATAAAGACTTGGAAGTTTCAGGGTATATTAGTCTTGGTGCACTAAGAAAAGAAAATGATTCAAGACATTTTAGTGTTATAAAAAGTAATTTCAGGACAAAACTTTACACACATATTAGCCAAATGAGCTTGAAAAGTCAAATTTATTATTATATTGTTTATTATAGCAAACACGCGTGAATTTGTCCGCGTCTAGTTTTCTGTCTTTTCTGCTTTCTGTTTACGATCTTCAATTCTTGATTAGGGGTTGAATTTTGATGATTCTTTTCTTAATGCCAGTGCTTAGGACTTCCAACTTGTCACGTATGAAATACTAACTCTAGAAAATGTGGTTATGTACCAAATGCTTTCTGAACGTATCTCTGACTACCGCCTTTAGACATCCTCGAGGAATCTCGATTAGTTACTTGGCTACGAGGTCAAAGGGGATATCTACCGTATTTGGGGATTAAAGTCGTGATTCTATTTCTTTTTTGTTTTCTAGTACATAACTAAAACTAAAAAAATTATGTACAGTCAGCTGCACTAGAATGTATACAATTCGTAACTTTCAAAATGGTTTCACAGCGGTGCTAAAAATATTTACACGAGAATTATTAAAAAAATAAGTAAGTTCATCAACTTCTTTCATGACTATTTTAGTTTTTGAGGTGAGTTCATTGTTATGCTGCAATACCGTTGCGAAACTTACGAATTGTATACATTCTAGTGCAGCTGACTGTACAGCCAGTAGGTCATTGCCATTTTTGACCAACTCCAAAGTCGTTGATTGGCGAATTCAGTCAGACATACTTCGAAGTAAAATATGTAGTCACTTCTGAGGAAAACTTTGAAAAGCTTTGTTGTGTAAGTTCAACCGAGTGTCTTGAAACTTCTATTTTATTCTTTGTGCACTCCGAGACACTAAATTGATTGGACTTTTGTGTTCCAATTCAAAATGTAAAGTTGTTTGGAAGGCAGTTTGTGGATAAAGTATTGAAATAAATAAATACTGATACACATTTAAAAAGTCATTTAAGCCCGCTTGCACAACAATTTGAATTAATTTTATTTAGGTTATCACGTTTACTAAGATAAACATGACTTTATTTTCCTTGTGCAAGATGTTAAATGTAATTAGTTTCCTAAATGCATTTGAGGGTTCGGCATCTTTCTATCTATCTGCCCGTCTGTCACCAGGATGTATCTCATGAACCGTGACAGAGAGTTGAAATTTTCACAGATGATGTAGTGCTGTTGCCGCTATAACAACAATTTATGGAAAGTGATTTATTTGCCGTGAATGTTGAACTAACAAAAATAGTGTTAGTTTTATTTTTCAAAACGTCCGAGTTCGATTCCCAAGCTGAGTACAAGTTTTTTTTAAATGCATAAATGCTGTTTTCCCTGTTACTGAAATCGACGACATGGTTCCTAAAAACAGATTTTCGTATGTCTTATAGTTTGAGGCTTTCCCATACTGACCGATCTAAAGTGATTTTAGTTACAGTGATTACTGCAGTTTGGGGCTAGATGATAAATATTATACACATTTCTTTCCCTACCCAAATCATATATTATGTACTATTACTTAGATTCCACTGGTGGTACGATTTATTGTGAGTCTATTTTTATACTATAGCCGTTTTGTATAGGTGTATAGCATAACGGCTGTAGCTAATTATAACATGATTTTTAATTGCAATAAAAATCAGTCCAATAGAAAATATCGTCCAAATTTCATTAAATTTAATAAGTCTTTCGATTAGTGTAAATATATTTGACGACCGATGTGTCGCGGCGGGCGAATGTCCGCCTGCGACGCAGGAGGTGCGGGTTCGATTCCCGCCTTGGGATAAATATTTGTATGATCTGCAAATATTTATTCCGGGTCTTCTGGGTGTTTTCTATGTATAATAAAACAATATCTATATATATAATGTATTGTATTAAGTATATCAGTCATCTAGTACCCATAACACAAGCTCTGCTTAGCTTGGGGCTAGATGATGCTGTGTGGATTGTCTAGCATTATTTATTTATTATTTATTTTATATTCTGGCATTATTTTATCCCTTCGCCAGCCACAGGGCTAACAAAAACATATCTAACACTACAGTCGAACCAAACTTATTTTGACGATGGTCAATTTTGCAGTTTACTGGCACACATTTTATTCCCTATATAGTTTATCGGCTACATTTCCTTCAATAATAGTCTATTGAAACGTGGCCACACTCTAAATATCTCAAACTCAGCATTGAAGCATCGTTAACATTCAAAGCGTAGCATTTTTATGTTCAACAGAAAAAGAGAAAAACGAATTTATATTGTCATAACATTGGCTGTTTTTATAGTAGATAAACTGTTAAAGCGTCGAAAACGTTCACTTTACGACTGGCCTTTTGCCACAGAAGAAATAACAGCACTATCCAATACAAGTTTCACGTCAACACGCTTTTAACAGACACAAAATAAAAAAATCAACCACATTAATCTGAATACCAGTTTTAAGAATCTTTGTCCTGACTGACTGGGATATAGGCAATGCACAGCCTTAACCACTGGTCGTAGAGACTTAAAATTTTCAGAGTATTTTTATCTTGATACGTAGAGGTGTACTAAGAAAGGAATTTCCGAAATTCAACCTCTAAACGGGTTCAGCGAGGGTTGAAGTTTGTATAAAAATAGCTTCACGCGGACGAATTCACGCGCGTTTTGCTAGTTTTTGATAAGTATTTACTACCTAGATCTAGCAAGAATATACACATATTCGGTATTGATTTTCTCAACGCCGCGCGGTCACTGCGCGAAATCTTTTGCGCTGTACTAAAGCACCCTCAATCTTAAAGCACCGTGATAAAGTTCAGTTTATATTGATAGTTGAATGGGAGTGACATGACCTCTTCTCAGTATAGAGCAGGTCATTTGGGTCAAACGACTTCATATTATAACCGCAGTGAACGTGATGTGTCTATTGTATAAGGCAATAATAAATTTTGCTCAGAACGCGACACGAAAAGGGCCGAACGAGATTTTGCTTTATTTAAGACTAACAGTCGCCCGCGGTTTCCGTCCCGTGGTGACGGTTATTTTACTGATATCGATATTCATCTGCTTTAGAAAGAAAGAAAAGAAATAGAATCACGACTTTAATCCCCAAGCATGGTAGATATCCCCTCCGATCTCTTAGTGCCAAGTACTTTATTGAGATTCTTCGAGGGTGTTTTAAGAGGGTAGTCAGAGGTACATTCAAATAGTATATTTGGTACATACCCACATTTTACAGTAGTTCGTCGTTTTCTTTTACCGTTGGATAGCATTGGCATTGCGCGCATAAATTTTTCGATCGGATTCAAGCATTCTTTGTATTATAATATTAGACTATTTTATAGACTGTCAGAACTGTGACCAGCAGCCTCTTGCCCTTCAAAGCACGGAAGCACCCAATCAAATCGACGACCGATGTGGCGCGGCGGGCGAATGTTTGCCTGCGATACAGAGGTTGCGGGTTCGATTCCCGCCTCGGGATAAATGTTTGTACGATCTGCAAATATTTATTCCGGATGTTCTGGGTGTTTTCTATGTATAATAAAAATATCTATGTATGTAATGTATTATATTAAGTACTAGCTGACTCGTGCCCACTTCGTTGAGCGGTAAATTATTATATTATATAGTGTAGATATCAGTCATCTAGTACCCATAACACAAGCTCTGCTTAGCTTGGGGCTAGATGATGCTGTGTGGATTGTCCAGCATTATTATTATTTTTTATTATTATTAAATAAATCATCAGCACCTTCAGTCAGAAGAAGCCCAACTGGATATGATAGGCTTTCGATTCGTAGTCGTAATTTAGAACCTTTATTACGCAGCAATTGTTTGTTCAGTTTAATAGTAAACTTTTTTAGACTGATAACTAAGCGTAAAAACTTTTGCGATTGCCTGCAATTTCCTCTTGGTGAAGGGCTCGTCCGGGGAAGTACTACCACCATGCTTATTTCTGCCGCCTAGCAGCTTGCTGTATTCCGGTTTGAAGGGTGTGGGTGCCGGTGTAATTACAGGCACATGAGGCTTAACACCTGTACCTATGCCTCAGTTTGATGGACGCAGAGCAGTGTATTGTGGGTTACGTTCCTAAAGAACGTGACCTGCAAGACAATGCTTTGTTATAGGCGATGGTAACCACTTAATATCAAGTGGGCCATATGCTTATTCCATCAGCCCATTGTATAAAAAAACGATAGTCAAGTTGCGACGCAAAAACGCCAGAAAATAGTACTAAGCTCTCCGCTTCGTTACTTTTCGTTGACACAAAATCTAGTTGAAAAATTCCTTTCTTTACAGGTATTTTCCTGAAATATTGCTCTACTTCCATCGCATTAGTTACCTTCACCCTTGGCTATGTGCAAAACATTTGAAATTAGTATCTGTCTTGGCACAATGGATACCATTGTGTGAGTACAAAGGAATTTCGCGAACCAACTATAACGCAATACCCTACGTTTACGTTAGTGAGCGGAGTGTTTTAACTTATACAAGCGGTTATTACCGCTTTATTTACCGTTTTATTACTTATACTTTTTTTTTGTGAAAGAGTAGCGTTATGTAAAGTAGTATGAGAAGCGACACGATATTGATTGACGACCACTGTGGCGCGCCATGTGAATATCCGCTTGCGACGCAGGAGGTTGTGGATTCGATCCCCACCACTTTGACCACATTTGTGTGATAAACAAGGTATTCAATTTACAAACAAAAACAAAACAAATTTAAATCTATCTATCTAGGTTTATTTGATTCGGATTAGAGGTTAAAACTTACTTATTCCATCAGTCTGAGGCATATTGGTGGTCAGTCACATGAGACTGACACATGCACGCTGAGTACTGAATACTGAGTACTGAATATATGAGTACGAGTGCTGAGTAAAAATATACGAGTGCATCATAGGGCGCGTTCCTTACAATCGTGACCTACAAGGCAACACATTATTATAGGCGATGGAAACCACTTCAGGTGGGCTATCTGCTTGTTCCATTAGCAAGTTGTATAAAAAAAACTAGATTTAATTAAATCGCTCAGCTTATCGCGCCGCTTATGTGACTCCAAGGTGTATCCGCCTCTGCACTCGTATTGTGAGGCGTTTCTTTTACAAATGAGCTGACATGACAGTAGACAAAGTTTTGGTAACAGCTTTTCGTTTAGGCTGGAGTTCTGACGCTGAGGCTTCAGATGAAAAACAAAGATAAACATAGAGATAAACCATTCTAAAAATGAACGACTCATTACTTCAGTTAGTCGAAGTGAAAGTGTTTTTATTGTCTACATCACAAAGACCATTTTTAAGTAATTTGTATTGCACCAAAACCAAGAAAACGTTTTTTAGAATGGTTTATCCCTACCATAGTTACCATGGTAGGCAGTTTTGTATCGGAAAAAAGTAGATGGGCCATCTGATGTTGAGCAGTTACCGATCTGTAATAATTGCATTACCTCACAGTGCACGTTCACACACTTAGTGCACACGTACTCACGTAACATTTTAAAAGTTACTCTGTGGTTTTATTTGCATTGACAGGAAGTTTCAATTTAGGTGGAAAGAGACAAAACACGGTGGGCCTATTTCGTGGTTACGCGAAGTTTATTAGTAGGGAAAAAGTAAACTTTAAGTTGTTAGGTTAACAGTTTGAAGGTAGAAGATATAATCAGTGGTTTTTTAGGTTGGTTAAAAATTTGCTTGACATAAGAGTCAATACTTCGTTTTAGGCAATGGTAACCACTTAACATCAGGTGGGCCATCTGCTTGTTCCATATGCAAGTTTATTTTAAATTGGCAATTGGATTTAATATATAATAAACTTTAATTTAGGATTAAAAAAGTCCTCTTTATTATGATAATGAAAATAATCTTATATTTTAATATTTATTTAAGAGTTTTTTCGTGCACCTTTAGTTAAGATTCACATAATATGTGAATCTACTAAAACACTTGTGGCATATTTTAGCTTGTTTGACCATTTTTTTTCAAATAAATAAATGAACGGAAAACAAAACATAAAAGGACTTTTTAGTGTAGTAAGCAGTCGGCTCTTACAGAAAGTTCAACTCAAAGAGAATTTCTATAAAGGTGTTTAACACTAGGGAATGCGCCGGCCTTTGTTCTAATTCGTTAAACTTCTGCGACTTTCCCTGTTCGTGTCTAAGAGGCTCGTTATGGAAATTCAGTAAAATCTTCAAATTGTATCGGTAATTCTGAGAATTTGTACAATTTATTAATACAATGTGTTTTCATCGGAGCGAAAGTGAAATTTAAAATATTGCCAGATGAAAACGAAATTGCGAAACCTTTTTTCTTATTTTGCACTTGATAATGTGATCGATTTTGTTTTTATTATACATAGAAAATACCCAGAACACCCGGAATAAATATTTGCAGAACATACAAACGATTATCTCAAGGCGGGAATCGAACCCGCAACCTTCTGCGTCGCAGGTAGACATTTGCCCACCGCACTACATCGGTCGTCAAAAATGTAACATATTTATGTAAATTGTTATTATATGTTTATTGTATGCCATACTTTGAGGTTCGGTTACATTGTAAAGGTTGCTTTTACCCAACTGGCACATAAAATAACATGAATTTAAAGAATATCGCTCAGAATAGGTTTTAAGCCGCATAACGACAAATCGTAAAACCGTGCACCTGAGCTTGATGATAAAATTTAAAATGTAATATTGCCACAATCGCTTTAAAACTTAGTTTTTCATAGAAATTTACATAAATTATAACGTAAAGCTTGCTTTAATTTTTTCAGGATTTAAATAGGTATCAAAGTCAAAGTCAAAAATCATTTATTCAGTAATATCTGCAGGAATCATCTTGAAACGTCTTAAATCTAGGTGAATCTAAGCGCCAGTTCCTCGCGACCAAGCCTAGAAGAGCCTATACTTTTTCGATCAAAAAGTATCCAGAATCAAGAAACTGTCACAAATATTAATTGTAATCTACTGCATAGGTTTTCTCAATTAATATTTATTCTTTATTCAAATACACGAGTTTTATTATGCCATTTTACCAACCATGTAGCACAGCATTATATTAAAACAGTTCTACTACCCATAACAGTATAATTTACACAAACCACTACAATAACCGACATTTACATAATAGTTAAAGGTTACATTCAGCTACCAGCGTTACGAGAGGCTCTTTATTACTACATGATGCATTTTAACCAACAGCTTTTAACACTGGACGCTAAAACTAAATGTTTTCCAACTACCAATCTAGTACCATCTTTAAAAGATTGGTACTTAGTTTTACACTCGAGGTAACTTACCCTACGATTCCCTGCGTCCATCATCTTCTGGCATGCAGATATTGAGCCTTATGTGCCTGTTATTTAACTCTTTGCCTGTTATGTAATCTTTTACAAGCAGGTTCACTTGTACCAAGCAGTAACAGATACCAGAGCTCTCTCACGCATAATATACCACTGAGTCTAAATGCGGATACAGGAGTAGCATTTATTTTCGTCTTGTACCTCAATACCTCAAGGTTTCAGCATGTTTGCCCCTTTAATTTCAAACTCAGGGTTCCATAAATTTGTGTAATGAAATCGTCGCGGCTGTATTGTAAGGTATATTGGACCCTTGAGAAGGTTTATGGGGCGGTTATGTTACCTGGTGAGAGTTATTGCAAGAACTGCTGCAGTAATTTTGATAGTAATATCTACTGTTTAAGTTATAACAACAATACAATTCAGAGTGCTGGTGGTCTAGTGGTAGTAAGAACACCTTCTGATTGTGGGTTCAAATTTGGTCATACATTATATAGGCTATAAAAAATGTTGTGTTGACTGACTGACTGGCATTAAACAACGCATAACTTAGACCACTGGTTGTAAAGACTTGAAATTTAGGGTATATTTGCCTTGGTGTGTAGATGTGTACAGCCCCTAAATGGGTACAGCGGGGTTAAAGTGCGTTTTGCCACTAAGGTTTTTTTATTAAGAATTTTTCTATTTGAAAAATCTTTGCAATGCCAGTGCTCTCAAACGGTTACAGAAAAAATCGTGAGAAAACCCTTGGCTTAGCTCAGTACATATCGACCATGTTTTTCCTGTAAATTCGGCCGACTAAGCTGTTAGAATGGTACAGTTATAATAATAATAATAATGCTGGACAGTCCACACAGCATCATCTAGCCCCAAGCTAAGCAGAGCTTGTGTTATGGGTACTAGATGACTGATATACTTAATACAATACATGACATATATAGATATTTTTATTTATACATAGAAAACACCCAAAACACCCGGAAAAAATATTTGCAGATCGTACAAACATTTATTCCAAGGCGGGAATCGAACCCGCAACCTCCTGCGTCGCAAGCGGACATTCGCCCGTCGCGCCACATCGGTCGTCAGTTGCTAGATAAGTCTACTACATCTAGAAATCCTGTACCAGGCACTACAGCGTTCTGTAAATAGAGGACTATGTAAAAGTTGCCCTTGACAAATGTTCAATGCCCTATTTATTTTTATAGGTAGGTTTTTATGTATTCTTTTGTAGACTTTGAGCAAAAACCTTACGCATTTGCTGTGCTGTGGCTTGTTGGTTGCTTAATTAAATACTTTCTTTTCAAACTATTTTAGAATATAAATGGTCTGAACTGAATATACCTAAACTTGTGATCAATTTAGGCCCATCCAATCTAATCTAATAGGTACACTCAAAATCTGATACCTAGGAACTGCCAGGGGCAAATTGAAAGGATTATTTTCATATCTCTGAGTGCAGTTTTAATAATCTGCGAGTTTCATGCATAGTTGGTGCTTTTGAGAGTTTTTTTAAATACCAGTAGCACTTAGATATTTTCCTATAAGCATGTAGCAAGTTTTCCGTTAGGGTGTATACTTTGTTGGTGACACATAAATAAATAAATAAATATAAATTGATATGAGATGAAAAGTGTATGGTTAGAATGTAAATACTCTATACGGCCTGATACCACTCTGCCTATTTCACTGTAGCCATAAGTTGCCAAAAGTGTTGGACTTGCCAGTCAACAGTTATAGACTAATTTCAAAGCATTGCCTTAAAATAAACGTAATTAAGATAGCAATCGCTTACCTTCATACATATAAACGGTATTTAAATTCAAATATAATCTAAATAAGTTCTGTCACTACTTATAAGTAAATAAATGAATATTATAATGTATTATTCTAAGTGTGAAAATAAAATTGTCAAATTTGTTTTTTTTTGTGGCATCTGTCCGTCTTGCGGACAGTTTTGCCTATGTGAAGTGGGTTGAATAAATTCTTTTTAGTCAAGTCGAGTCGGTAAAAAATGTAAAGTCAGCCGTCATTGGTTTTGAAGAAAAACCAAAGGGAAAAATTTTCGTTCAAATCAGGATGCCTCATAACACACTTTCATTTCAATTGTTCACACTTGTGCTAATAGATCTCAAGTAATGATGGTAAAAATACCACCAAAATTACCCATCAGAACTTAAAATAACACTAGAAAAACAATAAAAATACAATGTTGCTTCCAAAAATGACAGAAAACGAATCCAAATTTGTTTTTTCTTTGTGGAATCTGTCCGTCATTTGACAGACAATTTAATCAATGTCAAGTGGATTATATGAAATAGTTTTTAGTCAAGTTTTTTTCCCGAAGATGACAAAAAATCCTCTGGCCGTAGAACTAGACTTGACATTTCATTCCAGTTTGACATTTCAATAAACACATCAGTAATTTTGGTGATTCTCTGCTAAAATAACATCCAGAGTTTTAAAAACGATCTGTTAACTTTGTAACTGCAGTAAAATTTTATTATTGTGTACAAAGTACAGATGTGGTACATTGTTCTATTCATTTTTCATGGGACTATCGCGGTTTACTGGTTATAAAACAGTTTCAGTACCTACTCGCTAGAGATTTATGAGAAGGTGAAACCTTTACAACGAAGGCTTGGATAAAAAAGCTTCATTGCTCGGTTCAAAATGTATTATTTTACGAATACCATTAGACAAACGATATAATTTATAATGATGGCATAATGTACAGTATCTGAATAAGGTGTCAAGTGTTTATACACGAACACTGTTTTACCTGTCTTGATATATTAATAAACTCAAGTCAAAAAAATTATCAGTATTTATAAATAAATACATATAAAACTCACACTAATAATAAACTCACATAAAACGCAACTTCTTCTTTTTCTTTTATTAGATGGCTTTTCAGCGGCTGAGGGTTACCACGAATTTGCCAACGTCAAGTGTTTACTAATCTTAGAACAAAAAGGCGGAGATCTGAGTACAGTAAAACGCAACTTAAATTTAATCACGTCTCAAATCGCGATTTTTTGACAGCGTGCAATATAAGTCTGTCAAAAATTCACCACTTTAGACATTCGAGTATTCAGCCGCTAGACACATAAAATAATAAAATAACGTGTGAAATATCGGTTATTAAGGACCAGTATTTATTATTTCCATAATTTTCACCGGTTATTACATATATCCGTGTTAACTTTAGTTAGCTAAAGTTATGCTTGCAGAATCTCTTTTGCTACCGATACTAGATTATGCCGACGCCTGCTACCCTGATCTCACTGAAGCACAACTTGAAAAGCTTGAGCGTCTCCAAAACTTCTCCATTAGATTCATATTTGGCCTTCGCAAATTTGATCATGTCTCCGAATTTCGTGATAAGCTCAAGTGGCTACCAATTCGTTTTCGCAGGAATACTCATCTTCTTTCCCTCTTGTACAGTATCTTGTTTAACCCATCCACTCCTCCTTATTTGAAAGAACGCTTTGAATATTTAGACCTATCCAACCCTCGCACTTTACGCTCCTCTTCAACGCTACAACTAAAAACTCCTCTTCACTCTTCTACTTTCTATGAACATTCTTTTACCATGCAAGCAGTTCGCCTTTGGAACGCTCTTCCTACTGATATCAGGAAAGCTAAATCTCTCCCCACCTTTAAAAAGCTTTTGTACTGTCACTTTTCCATTTAAATTTATTTGGAATTCTTTAGAATTTATCTATATTATTATTGTATTTATTAATGTATATTACGTATTATATGTTTTGTATACATGTAATATATATGTATTTAAATTGTATTGTATGTATTTTAATAATATATATACCTTATAGTACTATGTGTTATGTTTTAATTATGTAAGTAATAATAATAGTCTCATATCCTGTTTTTTTTTTTTGGCACCGCTCTGTTATCATTTAAAATCCAGTCCATCCAAAGGTTGTCTGGAAGAGATCGCTTATAGCGATAAGACCGCCCATTGTGCATCGCTGTAGCTCTTTTAATTTAGTTTTAAATTTAGTTTTTAATTTGTTATGGCCTTGTGGTGTACAATAAAGAGTTTTCTATCTATCTATCTTAATTCGTGTTTTCAATCTACATTTTGAATTCAGCATACAATTTAAATTCATAAATTAAGCAGATACTACACAAACATCATATTAACCGGCGATGTAAAGCCGCTTACACACGCTGGGATATTTGCATAGGAATGTATAAACACGTGCTAGATAATAATAATATGACTGTTGAAATTCGTACTACAATTCGTAGGTCACTGTTTAAACTGTTATTTTAGGTTTTTGTATCAACTTAATTTATTTTGAAGTAAAATACTATTTAGTAATAGGAGCGTTTTCCAATATTTATATAAATATATAAAGGGACAACACCAATAATTAGAGAATAGAGAAGACTCCATTTTTAGTGCACAGTGAGGATAGACGTGAGTTTATCTGGCGATGAGACTAAATTTCTATGAGTGAGCACAATGAGACTATGCACAATAAAAAATATCTATGTATGTATTGTAATGTATTGTATTATGAACATCAGTCATCTAGTACCCATAACACAAGCTCTGCTTAGCTTGGGGCTAGATGATGCTGTGTGGGTTGTCCAGTATAATTATATTATTATAATTTTGGTAATAAATTTGCATTATAATTGAAGTTAATTGGGTTATAAATAAAAGTAATGCGCAAAATTGCACTTAATGAACACAATTAGTAAATTCAGATAAATTGAAATGACATTCATTAAAAAGGTTATTAAAAATAAAAAATGATGATTAACAATTATGGTGAAAAGGCATTTACTTTTGACATAATTTCCTGATACGGAACCCTTCGTGCACGAGTCCGACTCGCACTTGGCTGGTTTTTTTATATTTGCTACGTATTTATGAAAAGATTTATGATATTTATTAAAAAAAAAAAATAGTTGACGACCGGTATAGAGATGCAGGAGGTTGCGGGTTGGATTTCCTCCTTGGGATAAATGAAATCTGCAAATATTTATTCCGGGTGTTCTGGATATTTTCTGTATATTATCATAAAAAATATCTATGTATGTAATGCATTGTATTAAGTCTAACGGTCATTTAGTACCCACATTAAACAAGCTCTGCTTAGCTTGAGGGTAGATGATGCTGTGTGGACTGCTCAGCATTATTATTATAGCATCAAATCAATTAAGTCTAATAACTCACAGGATGGAACTAACCCCCACAACACAGGTTTTTTACCTAGGGTGGAGGTTAGAGCGCAACCACATCATTCCACGTGTGATATTAAATCTTTTAGTTTAGAAAACATCTGTTCTAGAATGACTACCTAATGTATGTCACATGTCTCCTACTTTATAAGTACCTAATGATTAAATAAATTAAAAAAAAATGCGATTCCTGTGAAACTCCCAGCAAATAAAACCTCAATCTCACTAAGTTGGAAGAAAGGCGCACAGTGTCAGTGGCAATAAGACTTGAGTTACTGGGACGTTGTAAATCTATACGATTGCAACGCATGCATCTCTCTTTATGAGCTCTAAAGTCCATTTGATATCGCGCGTTGAAAGAAATTGCACCAATAAATTTTAAAAGGATATTTGGTTAGAAAATGTTGACTTCATTTGGTTGCGTGGTTGGAGATTGTAAAATGAATTGGGATACTTATAGAGATGCTTTTTAGGGTTCCGTACCCACAGGGTAAAATGGGACCCTATTACTGAGACTCCACTGTCTGTCTGTCACCAGGCTGTATCTCATTAACCGTGATAGTTAGCGAGTTGAGATTTTCAGTGATGATGTGTTTCTGTTCATGAGATACAGCCTGGTGATAGACGGGCAGACAGACAAACAGACAGCGGAGTCTTAGTAATAGGGTCCCGTTTTACCCTTTGTGTACGGAACCCAAAAAAGCATCTCTTTAAGTATCCCAATTTATTTTACAATCTCCATCTTCATTTTACCCTTTGGGTACGAAACCCTAAAAAGTCGCCTCTGACTCTGACGCTGTATAAATAGTAATAATAATATAATTACGTATATTTTTACATAAAATCATCTACCCTTAAACTACGCGTAGCTTATACTATATATGCTATTATGTATATACTAGCGGCCGCTCGCAGCTTCGCCCGCGTGGCAGTTTTTTCCCCGTTCCCGTAATTTTTTCGGGATAAAAATTAGCCTATATGTTGATCCAAGTTATGATCTATGTTTATTTCAAATTTCATCCAAATCGGTTTACTGGTTCGAGCGTGAAAGAGTAACAAACATCTATCCATCCATCCATCCATACTTACAAACTTTCACGTTTATAATATAAGTAGGATATACAAACTTCAAACAAGGAGGAAGTTCTCAATTCGGCTGCATTTTCTTATATATTTGTTACCTCAAAACTTTCGACTAGGTGAACCCATTTCAATGATTCTTTTTTTATTTGAAAACTAGTGCAATGACAAAATCTTGCTTCTAATAATGGCATCAATGAGTCAGTGTTTTTTATTCAAATTTTTATTCTTCTTTATTATTATTTTATTACGTAGATAATATATCTACGTCATAAATCATATTGTAAAGAACATAATATGTATTATGTCATTATATACATAACTCACACTTAGAGCAGTCATTAAATGACCCAGCTGGTCCCTGTGTGTTTGAAATGAGCGTAAAGCCAATTCTGGTTCGGAAGCCAATGTACTGGCTCATTACGAGCGATAGCATTGTGTACATGCCCTAACGTACGTGTGAACGGGCTTTTAGAGCGTAGCGCTACGTAAATTATAATGATTTACGATTTTGCAACTTCATACAATGAGAAAGCTGTAATTTAGCTGACGTCACTCGTCTATGACGTCACTCGTAATGTGGTCACGATAATCTACAATCTGTACCAATTTAGTAATATTTTTAGTACTAGCAGAGCTCTTAGTGAAGGGCTCGTCCAGGGTAGTACTACCACCATGCCTATTTGTGCCACCAACCACCAAGCAACTTGCTGTGGTCTGGTTGGAAGGGTGTGGGTGCCAGTAATTACAGGCACATGAGGCTTAACACTTGTATGCCTCAGGTTGATGAACGCTGAGTAGTGCATTGCAGGGCACGTTTTTAACGAACGTGACCTTTAGGGGACTCTCAGACAACAAACGTGATTTTTTGCCGATTTTAGTCCAACTCGCACTTGGCCGGTTTTTTTCGGAGTTGAGACGAATGTGAAACTAGAATTTGATCATCGGAATTGGACCTGCATGAAAGGTCACTTTCGAAGAATACCATTTCGAGAATGATAATATGATCTAGGTTTCAATTTGATGATATTTTGTTATGAGAGTTGGGCCTCAGAGCTGTAAATCTAGTCAACAGTAAATTACCAGATTTTCACAGTTTTTTGAAGGAAACAATCTCACCTTTACTCATGTGAGAGTACAGAAGACTCTTACAACGAAATATTGATGCTATTACCTACTTAGTTAAGGTGGCGACCCTTTTCCGTAAATAAGGTAATAAGTGGACCCTACTCAAGTGTTCGACAGCGGGGATCAAGATTATCGTATCGATGGGACTTTGTCTATTCTTTTCTCGCTCTAGCACATATATTATAATATATGCCAGAAATTATTTTAGACTTTGCAAACTATATACTTAAGACAAAACAATTATAACAGACAAAATCATTTATCACAACAGACTTGATTACTCTTCACGACAAAACAAACAAATTAGTTTGTATAATTTAATATTGCCGCACCCAAAAAAACTGGCAAAATATACTGACTTGGATAACTAAACGCCATTTTTTTTGTAAACAATTGTTTACTTTTTTACTGACACGACTTTACCAAAAACTATTTATTTTTTCCACTTAAATTTGTTAGAATCGTCTGTCAAATGACGAACAGGTGCCTTAAAAAAGTTATAGGTAATATATAAAACAAAACTAAAGATACGTCTCCAAACAAAACGAAAGATACTGTAACTGAAACTATTCAACTTTCCTTGCGAAACATTGAAAGTATCGTGCTACTAGTAAAACTATACCGGAAAGAACATTGCATTGCTTTTACCAAACACACACCGTAAAATTGCCACGGTACAAAAAACTAATCCATCAAAGAAACTATTTGAGCCTCAACTTCATAACAAGCTCGATGGGTTCCGCACCCGAAAAGGCGCATTTTTCCCTTCGATTTTTATTCATGACGCACTACCGAAATTCTCTTCGTCTTTGTGAGGAATCAAACCAAGTGTACGTGTTTGGAAAACCAATTTATTATAAACAAAATTTTTCAAATTGATCTGAAGGATTTAAGGCGATAAATATCCTGGCGAAAGCCGTCAGTTCCGATTGAAATTGATATCACCTTTATATTTATGGTTTTCGATCGTTATGAAACTCCGAGGAAACAATGTTTTGAATATTTATTTTCAATCATCTTTATTAACAACAAAAGTTACGATGCATAGTTAAGTTTAAAAAACCTGTGAAACCTGGAACTTTTACTTTTATTTCAGGTAAGGTTTTATTATTGCAATAAAAATTAAAACTATTTATTTCAAAGTTTTTTGTCAAAAATCAACAACAATTTTAAGATAAATTACGATCATAAAAGCCGTCATCCTACTCATTAATCAAATGAGGCATTTGATCCAAAATGAGTACGATTCATCAATTTTTCTCTTCAATTTATATTAAACTCAATAAGTACTTAGTAACTTTTTAATTTATTATCCAATTTTCATTTTCCCAATTGCTTTCATAGGCAATTTTATTATTGACGTAAATAAATTACTGTAAATAGCTTTCACTTGTAAATTGTAATAATTTCAATTGGATGATTGAATGAATGGAATAACCAATACAAATCTATAAATAACTAACAATGTTTGAAATGTTTCCGTCTCTTACTTATAGGTAAAGACAAACAGTGACAAGGCTAACTACAAAATTCCATATTACCTTATCCTTGAGAGTTTTTCGTCGAATAGGCTTAGATTCCGATAGCGCAGATATTAAAGAAAAGGTTGAAATCCCACTCGATGGGGTTGTAGTTTTTGAGATAATATCAACTCTTACGGTTGATTATTATTTAAATAGAAGTAACATTAAATCCATTTTACATAAGTGGTAGGTAGATACATTTATAAGATGAGTTTTATAATTTACAACTTTATTAAATGAGTTGCCCATGCCAATACGAATTTGTTTGTAAAAAGTATTTTTTTTTCAAAATTTTGTTTAAAAATTCACATAAAAACAAAGTCCCAAAAATGTTATATTCTAAAATACCAAAAAAATTGTAACACGGTTTCATTACCACAAAAATAAAATTATTTTCAAACAAACTCTCTCATTAAACAAAATTGCTTAGAAAATGGAACTTACTGTAAAGACTGTTAATAGGATAGGCAAAAAAGTAATTGAATCACATTGGAGCAAAATGTCGACTTCCAGAATTTGCAGACAAGCCATAGAACTTTATGGCTCTCATTATTTTTTTCCGCCAAACACATTCGCAGGCTTAGCAGACATTTTTTTCATAAAGAAACGCGTTAAAATGATTTATTTCTTATGGTTTTCCATAAAAATACAAATTAAATATTCTCGAAATTAGTGAACTGAAAAATTAACTTTAGCCAAAAAGTAAAATATGAAATTACTCTTATTTTTTGATTCTATAATACCATTTTGAAATGTAGGAGCCAAAGTTAAATAAAATCTTTTATAACGTAGAATATAAGTTTTGTGATACAAATAGCTCTGTAATTATAGTTTTTAAAATTTACGCCCAAGAATCAGTCATACTTAAAAAGCACCATGTTTTCATTTTTAGAAAATTATCTTCAACATGAATAGACCCAAAGTCATCAATCATTATGTTCAGACGCTCCTTCATTTGTCACTAATTTCCGTCATCTGAAACGACTTTGAAAAATGACTACCCATTTAACTGTACTGCGACATTGCCGTCACTCACGTCAATATGTATTGTTTCAGATAAAAGCGACACGAGGATAATGACGTCACTAAATAAAGGTAAAAGGTGAACCAAGCAAAATGGATATAGATCATGTAGTACTGGATAAAGAAGCAATCAGCCGTTTTGAACAGTATACGTTGGCAAAGCCTTCACTAAATGGCGGAATCCCTTTGGAAAGATGCCAAGATGCCGACTCTATGATATCAAATAGCAGAAAGAGAGGACAAACATCGCACCAAAAAGTGGTTTGCTGTTTTTGTTTTAAAACTACTAAATACAGGAGAAAACAGTTCATCGTGGGCTCGTTAACCAACCTCGTGATATTCACCGTTCTTCTCGCCTACACTTTTCTTGGCTCATTTATTTTTTTAGCTATAGAAGGCGGCTCAGAAGTGCCTGCCAGACCTCGAATACTACCGGACAGACAGAAATTAGGTCACAAAGAAACAAACAACACAAATAAAAAAGTCACAGATGACGATTATGAAAACGGAAACATGACTTTGTCTGCCAATTATTTCTGGGACGCGCGCAGTCGAGCCGTAGAAAATATTTGGGAGATAACAGTCTCACTAAACATACTGTACAGGGAAAATTGGACACGATTGGCTGCACAAGAAATTTTGAAATTCCAAAACGAGCTGGTACAGAGAGTAACGACTGAAATGGCGACGCAGTATGGAGTGAGCTACCGGGAGATGGCCCTGGGCGAATTTACAAGCGAGTTCAGTAACCATTATGAAGAGCATGAGTGGAATTTAGCGCTGGCATTTTTCTACTCTTTAACAGTTCTAACAACCATAGGTAACACTTTAATACATTCCTTCTACTTACTTGCAATGTTCAACACGAAAATAAAATGTAATTCTCTTTTGCAGGTTATGGGAACATTGCTCCGAGAACAATGCTCGGCAAAGGTGTGACTATTATCTACGCTCTATTTGGAATACCACTGACGCTTGTCTACCTATCAAGCGTCGGTTCGCTCTTATCCAAAATGGCTCGAAGCGTGTTCAGTAGAGCATTGTGTTGCTGTCTTTGTTCAAACTGTGGTTACTGTTGCTATGACGAAAAGCGAATGGCAGAAAAGGAAAGAAGAATGAAAATGAAGCGACAGCAAGAAGAAATGTCTAACATAAACAGTCAGAACACCAGCAAGACACCAACTGAAGAGTGTTATGTGTTGAAACCTGATAGTCAAAAAGATTTATCAGTATCAGAAAGACCAACCACTAGTACTGCCAAAGATGATATTATAAGCTGGCCTGATACTGACTCAAAACTGTCAATGCACGGCCTAAGCATTCTAGCTCCAGTGTTTTTATGCCTAGCAGCTATTTTTATCTACATCGTAATTGGCGCATTAGTTCTTTTCAAATTGGACAACTTGGGCGTTATAGATGGATTTTACTTCTGTTTCATGGCTTTGAGTACTATTGGTTTTGGAAACATTATTCCTGGAATGAGTTACACAACAATCAACGGTGTTAGATACTATACAATAAATTCAACGACACTGTGGTTTTGTTCCGCGTACACATTAACAGGACTAGCATTGACTGCCATGTGTTTCGGTGTGATACACGATGAAATAATTTTTAGAATAAAACATCAGCAAAAAGAGTGGTCACAGAAAGGCAATGCAGTGAACGACGAAGTGAATTTGAACGATCCGTTTTACATGAACTCTTGACAAATGTTTAAAGGTAAAAGTGAAAACTTGTATAGTATTATGGAGGACAATTCTGTAGTTGAACGAAAGGTTGAAATTGATAATAGGGAAGTACTATTAAGTGTAGATGATATGACAACAGCCTTAGATTTAAGTGAAGAGTTTCCTCCGCCACCTCCTGAGGAAGAAATAGTTGCTATAGTAACAAAGAAAGAACCAAAAGGTTTTGGTAATATGGTTGCTTATAATATGTTGCCAGAAATGTTAGAACATGTGAATACTCAGTCCTAAAAAATATGTAAATGTACACTGATTTTACAAATCATTTTGCCTTTAGGTCAACAATTTTAACTTTACGAACACTACGACTGTATTTTTATTTTCATTCGTTTTAGATTAGGAATCTACAAGGCGTATTTTAATTAAATATGTGAAAATAATTCAGTGTGAGCTTTTCAAAAGTTTGAATTTTTTTTGAAAATAATATGCAAAGCTAAGTGTTATTAAACATGTTTCTAGATGCAATCATGTTGCAAAATGTTTCTAGAATAGAACTTACGTTGCAGATTTTAATGGAACAGAAGTAATATAGTTTTATTTCTAATAGTTTTACTGGCTGTGAATAATTATATAAACCACGTTTCGGTAATTTACTTTTTCCTCAAATGAATGTAAGTATGATGTATTCTATGTATTGTAAATGTAAATTCTGTAGATAAAATTATAAGTCTGTAAATACTGTATTTTTTTTAATTTTAGAGACTAAAACGATGTCTAACATCTTTTATCTGGATCTTTGTAAACTGTTAATATCAAAAATGTAATTGCTAAGATTTTCATGTGACATAGTTTCTTTGTAAAATATCAGTTTAATATAAATTCTTATAAATATTGCGTACAATCATTTACACCTCTATATTTCTATTACCCGAATTATGTAAAAGAGGTAGGTAAAGGAAAATATCGTAAAACATCATTTGCAAAACTCAAGCAAAATGTACTTTTACTATTGCGAAGTTTCAGGTTTAGGCTCTCAAAACTCTAAAAAAAAACAACATTGTCTGATTTTGTAAAGTAAAATACAAAGTTTACAGTTATTCAAATTTTTGTAATTCCTGCAGACTAGATGAAACACAACTAAAATCAAAAGTAGCGGAAAAAATCGTGATCATTTCCTGTATTTTTTTGTCAAGCGCGCGTTACTAACTCTGAAGTTCAGCGAAGGGGAAAACAAATAGTGATTTTTATTGAAATAGAGATAGAGCTGTTTTTTGATCGTGTATGCATTCATTCGTTTTATTGCTATCGTATGATAATTCTTACAGAAAACATGGTTCTGAGCTTTAGATGGCGGTATTAAGAAAACCACGCAAATACTGTAAGGCTTTGCGGGGAACTGAAGGCCAGACAGTAGATTAAGCCTTCGGGCATTGTAAGAGTAGGAATAGTCGTGAAACGCTTGTCTTTTTTGTGAATATTCCCTATTCTAAGTTGTTGAGATTTAGTTCTAAATGGAATTACATGAATAACAATGCAATAAGCCCTTCAACGTCACAAATATACCACTTATAAGAATCTCTGTCCTGACTGACTGACCTGACGTAAAGACAACGCATAGCCTAAACCACTGTTTGTAGAGACAAAAAAACAAGGTTTATCAAGGTTTTAAAAAACAGATGGCTAAGATTTATTATATACACTTTATAAACTAACTGAATATATAAAACCAAATTATAAAAGGTATGGATTTGTATATAAGTGCTTTCAAAACATTGAGAGGAAACCGGTTAGTTTTCCAGCAGCCGTCATGGGCTTCCAACCTATCACGTATGGAATACTAAAATAAAAACTCACTTCTCAAGTGAGAAGTGAGTTCATACCTCTATATCTAGAGGTATCGTTGATCAAAGTACAAAACGCTTACGCCACAAAATTAAATGTCAAACTTGGGTTACACCCTCTGGATAAAAACCTGTCATGCATCAGCAAATAGATTTTACGATAGCAAAATATGAAATTTTTCTTTCAAATTAGCCGACAATTGTATTGTGAAATTGAATGCTTTGTGAGATAGAAAATTGCGACGCGGCGACGATACAGACGCAAATCGATTCAATCTTTAACCCCAGAGATTCAATCTTCAATATGATTGTAGGTACATAAATATATTTTCAGTAAGCAAGGCGTCACAGAGATAAATAAATCATTTTACAATAAGCTGTGTCAGTTTTTGAAACGTCAAAGTACCGACCTACTTTTTTGTCCATCATTTAATAAGAGAATGAGTGAGTTCGAATCCGGTTAACTCTAAAACGTCTTAATTTTTTATTTGGAATTTTTTTATTGATAAGTGAGCTTTTGTAAGAACCAAAGTTCAAGTTATATGTAAACTAGCAAAATGCGTGCGATTTCGTCTGTGTGAAGTTATTTTCATACATATTTCAATCCCCGCTGGACACGTTTAGGGATTAAATTTCGGGAATTCCTTATTAGTACACCACTTAATAAACTGTACTTGGTGGATAAATAAACATTTTTAACAAAAATTATCAAATCATTTATTGCATGAGATACATGGTAGAAAGGTGGTATTATATAATTGCGAGTATCAATGTATTCTGCCGTATCAGGCGTGCAATGTCTAATATAGGTATTATTTACATTATTTTAGGTCATTAAGAAATCAAAATAAAAAATAAAAATCAAAGGCAAAATCAAAGTTCATGGTTTACAATTAGGCGTGGTTGATTTAAAAAACATAATTCAAAATTCGTGATTTTTAAAACGGAATTCCAAGTTGGTTTCATGTTTTTATTTCCAATGTTCAATATTCTTTAATAAAGGCACACACTAGATACGACCCGCATTGACCAGCGTCGACTTTCTCAGGTGTTTTGTATGAGCTAGACGTAGACACAAATAGAGATGGAGCGAACATACCTGCACTGTTTGCTCTAGCGCAGCGTAATCACTACTAGACAAAAATTATACGATAAACTAACTTCTGATGCGTCCCGACACGCAAGGCGGATCTAATGTGGTTCTGCCTTTAAGCTGTTATAATGCTGCTTACACCCAAAAGAATGTACCAGAATTTCTAGAAAATGGCCGGAGTCAACGTGATATAGTAAAGACAGTCTAGTTGGTGTATCACTGTTTGACGCAGAATCAAAAGTGTGTAGAAAAATATAGATACAAAATTTAAAAAAATTATACTGCCTAGGCGCTCTGGGTAGGCATTTGCCTAGGTATTTACCTAGCTTCAGAACAAGAGATGTTTAAGCAGATCCCGCTACGATTAAATTGGCTGACTTGGAAGTAAGTAAATTGAAGGGTAAGTAACTAATCAACTAAGTTACAAGGAGTTGGTGCACCGCAAATACGAATGAAGTGGGATCATAGCACCAGTTCCTGAAAATTTTGTAACTGTTATCAAATCTATCGAACATATAAATATAAATAATGCCGGACGATCCACACAGCATCATCTAGCCCCAAGCTAAGCAGAGCTTGTGTTATGGGTACTAGATGACTGATATACTTAATACAATATTATATTACATACATAGATATTTTTTATTATACATAGAAAATACCCAGAACACCCGGAATAAATATTTGCAGTTCGTACAAACATTTAATATGCCTCAGGATGATGGACGCAAAGCAGTGTGTTGTGGGTTACGTTCCTAAAGAACGTGACCTTCAAGGCAATACTTTGTTATAGGCGATGGTTACCACTTAACATCAGGTGGGTCATATGTTTGTTCCATCAGCACACTGTATAAAAAAAAAACATTTTAGTGGTAGTAGAACTCTTAGTGATGCACTCATCCGGAAAAGTAAACCACCATACCTATCTCTACCACCAAGAAGCTTCCTGTGTTCCGGTTTGAAGGTTGTAGGGGCCGGTTTTACAGGCACATGAGGCTTAACACCTGTATGCCTCAGGTTGATGGACGCTGAGCAGTAGACTCGTTTTTAACGAGCATGACCTATGAGCATGCTTTGCTAGGTGATGGTAAGTACTTACAATCAGGTGGGCTATTTGCTTGTTAAATCAACAAGTTCTGTAAAAAAAACGTTTTGAAATAAAATGTTGCTGCCTTGAGACTACTGAACGCAGAGATATTTATATTAATTTAGTTCACTGTAATGTTGTGATACTACTTTCAAATTAATAAAATAATAAATAAATATCTGTAGACAGACATATTTTACATAATATTATCTAGCCCCAAAGTAAGCATTGCTTGTACTGGGAACCAGATGACTGATAGAATACAGATATGTTTTTTGTTTTGTGAGTACATACTTAAAATACAATATAACAACCCAGGCAGAGAGGAAATATTTATATTCATCACACAAATGCTTGTCTTCGGTGGGGATCAAACCCACAACCACACAGAAGACAAAGCTACTAACTAACTTACTGAACTGTAAGACCAGTCACGTTACGAAAGTTACGTGAGGAAAGTTACGAATTATTTTATTTATTTTATATGCTTACTACTTGTGCAGCTGACTAGGTATACCAATACCATACTAGTGCTAAGCATTCAGTTTGAACATTTCGTCAGTTAAGTGGATATTGACACACATTCCACAATGAAGCGAGCAAATCATGCTCAATTATGTATTTCTAATAAAGATGTGGTTGAGTCTAAAACGTCCAGAAGCATACCATAGCTCCATAGTCACTGACACCACTTAGCGGTCACACATACTATTAGTCACTAACCTAGTGACTCATTATCATAAACCTGTTAGTCTACTATTGGACGTAGATCCCAAACTGCGCAGCATAACCCGGTACTTTCCTTAAAACGTGCAACTCCTGCTGCACCTGCAATAGAGTTAATATCATATTCAGAACTAATGCATGCAGAAAATACAATCATGAACAATATATTTTGCGTCCGATATTTTTCACGTGTTGAAAACATGCTTTCAGGTGTCAAATTCATACGGCTCTTTTATTAATCTTCCCGAGAAAAAGCCTTGATGACGCCATCTAAAGGTTGGGGGAAATGACGCGAGATGATGAATTGCACGCATTGCGTGATACCTACTTTTGATAATGGGACAGTTTTGAGCCAGGATTTGCATAGTCTTGCCTATTTCTGTAGTGACGTTCATGAAGAAAAAAATGAATTCAGCTTCAGTACTATACACTTTATAAATAAGTGTAAATATAAAAATATTTATATAAACGAAGACAAATTTTCAAGTAGGTAATAGTCAATCTTTGAGCCATAATAGTTACGGGTTTGGGAGTTTATTCGAATCATTTAAATCATCATGTTCATGAATTTGCATTGATCTAAGCCCCTACTCTATCCACAAAAATCTTATAATAGTTATGAAGTTAATTTGCTTTACGGCTTGAATTTCCAGGCACGGTAGATATCCCCTCAGAATTAGGACCAAGTAACAATAGGTCAGTTTTTACTACAACTTGCCATTCGGAAACCATGAGAAGGTTCATAATGAGTGCTTCCCTGTTCAACCCACAATTTTTCTACCCAATATTATTTTTACCCGTTCATCCCAAAACATATGCTCCGTTCTACCCAATCCAAAAATCTAAGTCACAGAAAAAAAGACAAAGTCGCTAAAGGCAAAATACAGACGCTCCCTGGTAATTTAGGTGCCACTGCCCTTAAACTGACTAAATATCCACGGTGCAAGATATGTGTAGAGCGTTGTTTCAAGCTTGGATCCAATTTAAAAGTATAGTATTCCTTTTAAACCCCGTAAGCTATAGTATCAAGTATGGTAATGGCAATAATTTTCAATCGGCACCCTTAAATAAGCCATACAGCATCCCTCATGAATAAAAATAGAATATTTATGCCTCAATGTTTTCAGTTTCCGAAAGGTTTTATTTTACGATCTTTGGGGTTACGTAGTGAAATTTTTAAACGTGATATCTTCAAACTTTCATATTTTCCCGTCGCATTGCGTGTCTAGATTATTAAAGAATTACTAACCAGTGTTTTATTACTATATTTTTTCAAGTGGCTTTTCCTCCAGAGTCCGTCTTTTTTCAACTGTGTAGATCTTCTTAGGTCGTTGAGATAGTTGTTTGTTTCCAAGTTTCATCCAAATTAATCCAGTGTTGGCTGTGATTGAGTCACAAACATCTAGACTTAGCTGTTTGGTGAAATAATAACGCTTTCTACTTTCAAGCACTTTGGTATTTAAAAAACCACTTATAAAAATTTAAAATATTTGAATTTGCTTTGCCATTTTTCTATCTTTAGCTGTGGCAGCTGTCACATCTCAGTTAGTAGTAGCCTTCTGTGCTGTAGGCTGTGGGTTCGATCTTTACCGAAAACAATCATGGACTGGGTGTTATATTGTATTCTAAGTTTATATTTACTAAAAAAACGTATATGTGTGTTCTATCAGTCATCTGGATCCATAATACAAACTATGCCTAGTTTAAGGCTAGATGTTATTGTATAAAAAAGGCATACAAATATTTATTTATCCACTTCAAAAAAAGCTTCGAACAAGGTTTTTTTCCATTTCTCTCTTACTATAAAATAAAACACGAAGTATACCGAACCCTTAGTTATCTAACTAAAACAACGCTGGCTTGGCACGCCTTGTTGATATAAAATGAGGCTATTTCTTTACATCGCCGGTAACATTGTTTTAAGGAAGCATTGGAATAGAAAGCTTTGAACATTTTATGTCTATAATAAGCTATTTCACGAGTCTTTCAATTTTAGCTTCTGTTTAGTTTCAAAACCCTTATAAACACAGTTTCTTATAAAGTATCAATATTAAATTTTCCTATACACAAATCGTAGTGCTTGAAAATTGCGGTTTTGTTTTTTCAATCTATATATACTACGCTATAAGTTTCTTGTCAGTTTTTCTTGGGTTTATTGTGTAGAACCGGTGATTAGATTATATTATATAAAAGTAAATATAAATATAAGTATTATGATTGTTTATTCTACTCAGTCATTTATAGGTTTTATAAAACAAGTTTTACTTAATTTGGGAATAGATAAGGATGTGTAAATTTCCAATTCTTTTTTATTGTACTTAAAAATGATTTTGGCTACGTCATACTGCATTTTTAGCAGCAATATACGTTTGTTTTGAAGCGATACTGTTGCTAGCTATCAAAAAAATTTGCTGACAGCGTTCTATAGTCCAGCCGGATGGAGTTACAAGCATCCACAAGCCTCATGTGCCTGTAATTTCAGCGGCACCTACACCCTTTAAACCGGAACACAGCAATGCGAGCATCACTGCTTGACGGCAGAAACTACGGTGTAGTACTTTTTCGGACGAGCTCTTTCACAAATTCAAGCTTCTAATTTTTTGCATTTATCATAGTATCAATGCCGTGATACTAGTTTAAAATAAGACCTCAAATGTCGTAAAAGTTGTCAACTGCAGATCAACTGTAGATAAATATTGTAGCGCCCTCGTGGGCACACATTGTGATTCTATTGCATTATGTAACCACCATAATTTCTACCAACGTGAAGACAATAAAATTTATTGAGTTGACACTAAAGGAACGCACTAGAAGATGAGCAGTAGCATCTCCTGAGTACTAAGCTCTGGAGCATCAATCTAGTCACTGGTAGACGCCAAGCGTGGTGAGTAATATGCCTTCAGTTAAGAAGGACGCCTATATAGGTACAGCAGTAGTCTTATCGAAGCTGATGACGTGAATAACGCCAGTGGCATGTTTTTTAGGGTTCTGCACCCAAAATGTAAAACGGGACCCTATTACAAAGACTCCGCTGTTTGTCTAGCTTATAGAAATTATTTTAAATGATGTTTGTGTTATGCATACAATTGTTTTATTAAACCAACAATAGTTCTGTGTGGTATCTCACATGAAGCTAAATTTACGAGGTACCTATATCAGAAACAATTCCACATTAAAAACAACATTAGATGAGATAGATAGCCGCTGAAACCACAGCCAGGCACCCATCGTCGGTTTACTGCGATATAAATGGCCAATTTTATGAATAAAATCCGTTTGTTTTCTACTTTTGTAATGGTCATCGGTATTTTAGTTGGCTTTCGAAGTTTGCCAAGAAACTTATTTAGCTGTATAACGGTTTTGCCTGCGTGGTGTAGTTTTGCAATTTATATTTAGGCACTTTGCTATGATAAAAGTTAAGGCACTTTTCTCCAAGGTTTTTAACTCTATGGGTCGTGCCTGTTTGTCTGTTGAATTCAAACTTTAGTTGTATTTGCACAATAATATAGCTGAATATTGGCTTTGTAAAACGTAGCCGGACCGGACACCGACTATAAATCCAACTTATTGGTTGTACAAATAAGGTACAAATTTAATGGACAGCACGAGTACGGCCTGGCTCTGCCAGTCTGTCCATCTGTCGCCAGACTGTATCTCATAAACCGTGGTAGTAAGAGAGATGATGTATTTCTATTGCCGCTATAGCAACAAATACTAAAAAATAGAATAAATGAAATATTTAAGGGGGCTCTCATACAACAAACGTGTTTTTTTGCCGTTTTTTATTATATATTATACGAAATAGTACGAAACCCTTCGAGCAAGAGAGGTTTTTTTCTATTTTAGGCTGATAGAATCCACGTTGCACCTACAATTCCCATGATGTCGTCCCGCCATCGTCATCTTAGTCTTCCGCGGGGCGACTGACATTTCGGGAGCACCAGTGAAGGATTTTTTGCTCCATCTTTCATCTGTCGTTTGTGCCACGTGACCTATCTCCATGTTTTGCAGACTAATGCAATATCGGTTTTATGATTTCTCTATCAAATTACCTTTAGTTAGGTTAATGAGACAATAGAGTACCTAAGTAAATCGCGTATAATAGGTACGTTTACCACGTACTATCTAATCCCCGGGTTGGTTTACTAAGTACCTAATACAAACTAAGTAGGTATCTGCTCTATTCATGATGCATTTAATCTGGTGTTGCATGCTTTGTACTGTTAGCAACAAAAGTAGTAAGCTTAAGTTTTTGAAAATTTTTATTTCGCACTATTTTTGTTTATTCTACTTGCTTTAAATAAAATAATAAATAAATAGCGTTACGGCTTAAATCCCCAAGCACGGTAGATATTCTCTCAGATGTACCAAGTACCAGAGTCTCTTCGATGGTGTGTAAAGGGGGTAGTCAGAGGATATTCCTGAGGATAGTCCTGATATTACATTTTGGCACATTTTGTTGTAGCTGGTATTCCATTTGTGACAGGTTGCAAGCCCATCGTCGCTACAAATATATAATAGGTATGGGGAATGGAGAAACTAGCTGTGGATATAATGATCTGCATTGTGAGTACATTGGCTTTATGATGTCATCGTTGAGTCACTGTTTTTCTAGGACAAACATTGTTGAAGCCAAGAGTACTTTGGAGAGATAAGAACTTAAGAACAGCATAATTTATGTAGAAGCATCTCTCAGCTGATGTAGAGCGCAAGTGCGGTTTATGATATGCGGATAATTAACACAACTCTTATGTTCCGTAATTAATAAGAAATTATGGACAATCCACACAGCATCATCTAGCTCCAAGCTAAGCAGAGCTTGTGTTATGAGTACTTATTTTTTTTATTTCAACTACGGTACATAAACACCACATTCAGTGGATAATGCGGCCTAATGTATAAAACTTCAAAAGCTTTCTACCTTACCATAAAACGTGCAAAAGTACACTCTCTCTAAGAAAACAGTTTTATTTCGCACTTTCTATGCCACTAAACACTATCTAACACAATAAATACCTAAATTTATTGCCCTTATTTCTAACTTCATAGTCTATGTAGCTATTTACCTCAGCATAGTACCCATTAATATTCGAAGGCACTTTTCTACTCAGATGAGTCTGGCCGATACCTGCCCTCATATTTGGCCTTATATTCCCTAGGGAGTAAGTGGAATGGAAAAATGTATAGGGTTCTTGTAATTTGCTCCCAAATCTCTTAGGGGTTAACATCGCGGGTGTTTTGGCAAAAGTTCAAATAAGTTGAATTTCTTTGGAAAAATTAAAGCAAAACTGAGGGTAGATAAACGTTCCATTTCAGTTTTTAAGTGTACTTTTTCCTCACAATTTCGACGTAACGATAAATAGTTATACCATATTTTATCTTTTGCATTGATAGGAAGCTCCAAATGAGATTGAAAGAGACAAAATATGGTGAAGCTATTTTGAGGTTACCTCGAATTTATTAGTACTACTTTTTTTACTTGCGGACCGTCCCGGCTTCGCACGTGTTTTAGTAAGGATCCCTAATGTTTTTGAAAATATAATCACGCGGGGATAGTGTAGCTTCTAAACGGTGTACTAATTTTTCAAATCAGTCCTGTAGTTTTGGAGCGCCACCTTCGCCGCTGCGAGAATACTAACTGATTTCTACTGGTTTTTATAAAAATTATAATAATAATAAATGTTGGGGAAGGGAGAACTGGTAGTCTTTGGGGGAATCAATATTATAATTTAAACAACCATTGGTTTACCTCCGGATACCTCTGATCTTATTAGTAATGTTGGCGTGACTCCCACTAGGCCACTGATACTTATTAATAAAACTACGAAACTGTGTATTAAATTACGCCGTTATCCACCTTCTATCGCCATAAGAGTATAATGTAATTTAAATAGATATTGAAACTTGATTGGTAGGTATGTAAATTTCAAGTTCACTCTAGTCGTATAGCGGGATTTAGTTAAAACTGGATTGCAAAATTTTAACTATGTACTCAGTCGTGATTAGATATAATTCAATTTTGTGACGTCCGTGTTTGCATTAGCCATCGTTTTTTTAGGCAGAACTTGTCTAAAAACTCAAATAGTACGGCTGTGGCTGTGCGTTGTCTATTATATCAGTCAGTCAGTCAGGACAAAGATTCTTAAAATTGATATAAATTCTATCAGTTATCTAGTTCAAATAGCACATGCCTACTTAGGCTAGGGCCAGATGTAGGGCTAGACGTGGTGTAGAATAAAAAAATTAAAACAGAAGTGTATATCAAACAAAGTGGATTTTATCAAACAGTTTGACAAAAAAAACGGTAGTGGTTATAATTTATCAAGTATGATTTACAATACGCAAACCTGGTTAGGCAGGTTAAATTGACACTTAAATAGTTAAGGTAGTAAAACTGGAACTATAAACTTTTTACAATTTCCACAGTACTAGGTTGTAAGTACCACCGAGAAACTGTGCTCGATATTTGGCCGTTCTTATTCAGTGTCGCCCCTCCTTGCCAGATCCCCAATATTAGAGATATTGGGGATCTGGCAAGAAGAGTTTTTTGTTATAAACGTCTAAAGACTAAAAAGGATCTAATCTAAAGACTGGCCTCACAACTCTGTAGTAGCTCAGTTTTCTATGCTGTAGGTTGTAGATTCGATTCCCACCGAGGATAAACATGGTGTTATGAATGTATTATGTTTGTTTTTTGGGAGCTATATTATATTCTAAGTATTATTAACAAAAAAAACGTATGTATGAAGCTTGTGCTTGTATTTATGCTTGGGAATAAGATGACTGGTTCCCATAGTACAAGATATGTTTAGTTTGGGGCTAGATGATGTTGGGTGAAAATAACAGCAAACATTTCTTTTTTATTTATTTTAAATAAGATCAGTTTAGAATTAGGCACTAGAATAGTCAAGAAACTTACGGCTTGGTTCCTGTAATTTTTTTTATGAATATTTTAATAAAAAAATATAGTAAAGTAACCAGGTTTCATAACGGGTTGAAGCCTTGTACCATCTCTCTGTATCCTGAAAAAACCCGCTGTTGAAAATAAGCCTCTCCTACAGATTGATAGAAAGAACGATTTTGAGCCCTCCCCATCCCGTAACTTCCCGTAATTTGGCACACGCCCAAAGAAAATATTGTCGAAAATCTCACCTCACCACAGAAAACCTTACTGCTTTTGACCTTTCATTAAGGTTAATTATTATAATACGCATTTTACTAATCCTTTATCGCACGTGTTCAGGTTTCGGTAAATTATGGTATTAGCTTTATTACCCGGTCTGTATTTATGGGATCTTACCATCCCTTGGTACTTACTATAGCGAAGTTATTGTTGTGCCATTCATTTCTAAGTGATACTATTTCTATTTTTAATGGTTTTTACGATTCTAATAAATGCCTTTTTGACTTATGACTTATATTACTTTGTGATTAATACAAAATAAATATTAGTTTAGTGTCTAAGAATGTATTTGCAAAAATACTTGATACTAATTAGTGTGAGATTAGATAGCATTGTGTCAAAAGTTTAAAAATATTAAATTATTACAGAAGTAATGAAAATACAGTATGCTTAGGAACGTTTTATAGACAACGTAACATTTCGATAGAAGCCGTTGACCCGTTAATCTATCTATACTAATCTATAATTATCTATTTATATCTATACCACCTATTAAACGTGTACAGCGGGGGTTGAAGTTTGTATGAAAATAGCTTCACGCGGACGAAGTCACGTTTCGTCAGTCTTAAATATTTACGGAACAAAAGCATTCTTCCTAAAAGTATGTTTAAAAATGTTTTCCAAACAACACCTAGGCATTGTACATAAGCTAAAAAACGAAGAGATAAAATCAGCAAATTAATCTGTCAGAGATAACGTATTACTTTAAATGCATTTCCTGTTTGAATCCCTACCAATTATATCCTACTTACCACCATCATACTTTGAGGAAATAAATATATTTTTAAAGAATGATCCTCATTTTTTACAAATGTCATCGACCTCTATTGATCACCTGTTTTGAGCACCGGCGGTCTAGTGAAAGTGACCTCACCTTTTGATCCTATGGGTTGGGTTTGAATCCGGTCAGAAATTTTTCTTTAGTATTTGTTGGTATAGCGGCAACAGAAATTTACATCATCTGTGAAAATTTCTCTTACTATCACGGTTCATGAGATACAGCCTGGTGACAGACGGACAGACAGACTGACAGACAGACAAACAAACAGCGGAATCTTAATAACAGGGTCCCGTTTTACCCTTTGGGTACGGAACCCTAAAAAATACTGTTCTGTTAGAAGGCTAAACCTACAAAAATACATCCCAGTTTTAAGCTTGTGTGATGCTTATCGCCAGGGAATAAATAATAGTATGAGCCAATAAAAACGTACTGAAAAAAGTAAAAGGCATTATAAAAAACCCCGACCGTCGAAACGGGTCGAAATCTCTGAACGGTGTTCAATCTATTTTTAACTTTGGTTGAAGTTTTTCTGTAGGTATACAACTAAAAGTCATCGCTCACTTACACAACAACGGTTCTGCACCAGCACAGATGAATAAATATTTAACAAGCTAACACATGATACTACAGGCAATTCTTAACACCTATTGTAGTATGTTTTATATTAGTGGACGCAGAGCTGTGCATCGTAGAGCAATTCTTTGTTAAAAGCTATGGTTAATTTAGGTGGACCATCTGCTTGCTGACTTGCATTTACGAGTCATAAAAAAATGCTTGCTATCCGCACAATATAAGGTTATTTACGGAGAACAATAGTGAACCTTATGGCAGTGTTGGTCCCAACCTAGAATAAAGTTCCTGTGGATCTTATAACGATGACTATGAGAAACGCATCATGGGATGGGCTGCTGCATCTCCTGAGTCATCACTAATACGCTTATACTTTGATCCACCAATCCACCTACCAAGCGCTGTGACTTTATACTGCAAGTTATACAGTCACAGCACCCTTCCTTCCAAGTATGGAGTAGACTTACGTCAGCACTGGACTAATTCAGACTGATGACGATGTCAAATAACTTGCTGAGCCACGCTGGCGGACTAGTGTTACTCGTATAAGTGACCTACGACCTTTAGAACGCATTGACTGCTTCTATAATTACTGAAATTAGTAACTACAGTTTAAAAATAACATTCAAACACAGGTCAATGTACCCTATGACGTCACACAACCTTATGCCATTAAACAGAACATGATTTTGAAAACACATTGCTGATATTACCTTAGAGACCCGTCCTTGCCACAGGTAAATAAAAGAATAGTAGGTCTACTTCAGTAATCCTGGTCACAACATAAAAAAGACTGTACTACCATTGGTTTAAGGAAAAGTCTGTGTTTATGTCAGTCAGTCAGTCAGGACAAAGATTCTTATAATAAGTATAGTTAGTATTTCAGGTAACAGTTTTTACTTTACCATGGTAACTTGGTTTACTTGTGATTTACTTGGCATAATTGTAACTTTACTAGGTTCGATGTATTGGCTGCGTTAAGAATACTTTCTGTGATATAAGGTTGTGGGTTCGATCCCTACCGGGAACAAATATTTGTGTGATGAGCAAAGATTTTTTTTCTCTGTCTGGGTATTGTGGTATATTGTGTTCTAAGTATGTATTTACTATAACACCGTCTAAATATTCTATCAGTTATCTGGTTCACATAGAATAAGCTGTATACATGCTCAGTTTGAGGCTAAGTGATGTTGTAAAAAAATGTCCACAAATATTTATTTAATACTAGCGGCCGCTCGCAGCTTCGCCCGAGTGGTAATTTTTTTCCCGTTCCCGTTATTTTTTCGGAATAAAAAGTAGCCTATATGTTAATCCAAGTTATAATCTATGTTTATTCCAAATTTCATTCAAATTGGTCAACTGGTTAGAGCGTGAAAGGATAACAAACATCCATCCATCCATACTTACAAACTTTCGCGTTTATAATATATAAGTAGGATAGTTTCTTTATTCTGAATTGAATGAGCTATATTATATAGCTATGGTTAAATCGTACTCTCATGGGAAATTAAAAGGAGTCTTAAGACTGCCACCTAGAGGCTATGTTTGTGGAGCATAACAAAACATTCAATGTATTGTTTTTATTACGTATCTCTTCAACGTGTCTCATATTTTTGCTTAGATATTTTTTTATCTTATTTTTGCACTGTGTTTTTGGTATTTCTTTGGCAGAATTTTATGGTCTGGTTGTTGAAGAATATCTTTAGTAGTAGTTGAGCTCTTTGTGAAGGGTTTGTCCGGGGAAATACTACCACCAGACCTATTTCTAGCGTCGAGCAGCTTGCTGTGATCCGGTTTGAAGGGTGTGGGTGCCAGAAAAATTACAGACACATGAGGCTCAATACCTATATACCGCAAGTTGATGGACGCTGAAAAGTGGGCACCTGCCTGGGCTGAGTGGTGCGAGAGAAAGGCACGTACCTAACAAGTGTGAACTATGAGGCAATATTTTGTTGTAGGTGATGGGTTACCACTTAACATCAAGTGGGCCATATGCTTGATCCACCATCATAAAAAACTTATTAAATACCAAGTACTGCAAAATGTAGTTATGCATCAAATATTTGACCGTACCTCTGACTACCCCACTTAGACACCCTTAAAGAATCACGAGCGATCTACGTGATCTGAAGGGATATCTACCGTGCCTTAGGATTAAAGTCATGAATCTGTTTGTTTTTACTTTTAACGTCACAGTTAAATGCGATCGTAAATGTTTGAAGGGTCTGTAATATCTGATACCCAAAATGACGTAGTCTATAATTTATGGTATGACTTTTAAGACCCTTTGGATAAATAATTGTATGTTTAAAGTTTTATCCGTATATTGCTATAAGCAATTTAAGTAGGGTCGCGTAGTAACCTTTAGGATTCAACCTTACATGCCCACATGCGTTCACTTTTATGGTTAAATAATCTTAGTAAAGTCTACAGTAGAGAGTCAGTGCAGTTACTAAACGTAAAAGTACCCTCATCTGGTGAAATTAGCAAATCAGTATTCTTATTATTTGTTTATATTTTAGATAAATTATTTTCTTAAGGTTTGCTGAAAGAAAACTCTTTTTAATGTAAATTTTGTCTTTGTACATGACCGCTGTGTAAATATCTGTTTGGTTTTATCAGTTGTGTGTACGATAAATAATAAATTTTCAATTAATCAATAAAATTTATAATATTTTTTTATTTTATTAATTAAATTTATAATTTTTTTTAATTTTAAATAATATTTTTTATAAACTTACGGCTTGAATACCCTTTATTTGTATGATCCTCTTACTAAATAATTTTGTAAATAATTAAACTTCAGTATAGTGTCAATCTAGTGTACCTAAATCATGCATCATCTAAAACTAATGTTAATGCCTCAATTTTATGGTTCATTATTTAGAGCCTTATGCACAGTAAAACTGAAGTATCGTAATTCAGTGTTGACCTTAAACTTGACCTAAGGGCAAGCCGAGTCATAAATTTATCCGAGAAAGACTGTTTATATTGACATATTGACCATTAATCACACGTAATGTACACGATATTAGACATAAATAAAGACGTATTTATTGTTAGGGCTCTAAAACGGTGAAGAAAAACATCGTGAGAAAATCAGGTAATATTCTAGCAGCACCGATAGGCTTGAAACCTGCCATGTATGCAATACAGCTACTACAAAATTGATCTGGACGTCCCTCTGGCTACTAAGACTTTAGGTATTTGGTACTAGGAGGGGATATGTACCGTGCTTGGGTATTGAAGCCTTTTATTAATACCCAAGTGGTATATTGTATTCTAAGTATGTATTTACAAAAAAAAGGATATAAGTATTCTATCAGTCATTTGATTCCTAATAGTGCAGGCTACGTTTAGTTTCGGATTACAATATGTTATGTACAGTCAGCTGCACAAGAGTGTATACAATTCGTATCTTACAGAATGGTTTTACAGCGTTACAATTAATATTTACAGGGTAAAAACTCAAAATGTAAGTAAAATGATCAGCAAATTTTAAGATTTTTGAGTTTTTACTGTTTATGAGTTTACTATAAGGTTTTGATACCGTTTTGAAAGTTACGAATTGTATACATTCTAGTGCAGCTGACTGTACAAATGCTTCCAAATATTTATTAATTTAAATATCGATAAAACCCTGAAGAAAAGGCCTGTAACTTAAAACCTATAACCTAAAACTTGTCTTTTAGGCTTAGTAGCGAGGAACTGGCGCTTCACCCAGATTTAAGACGTTTCTGAATGATCCCTGCGGATTTTACTGAATAACTGCTTTTTAACTTTGACTTTGAAACACTTGCCTAAATACACGTGTGCGAAATCACGTTCAGTTACCAGTTATTAATAAAAATCAAAGTGACAGGTTTTATTAAAAGCAAAGCTCCCGAAATTGATGCTTCCATTAATTCTACGAGTAAATTTATCGTAAGACTCTTCAGCTCAATTAGTTCGTGATTCATATAATTACAGCCATTTTATAACCTGAAATGAAACGAACAATGAAAATGAACTGTTTGAATCTTAATAAGAAAGATAAAATAACTTTTTGACAAATAAAATTACAATTATTACAAGTCTTTGTCACAATTCTCGTATTTTTTAACTGAGACTAGATTGAAATAAAATTTGATTGTCAAAATTGAGCCTGTTTGAAATGTCATACATACATAAAACCACGCCTGTTTCCCATGGGGGTAGGCAGAGACCACGGATTTCCATTTACTACGACCCTGACATATTCTTTTGTTTCAACATAACACATAACATTCTTTTTACATGCTCGTCGGTTAAGGGTAGGTACTCTTGACCTGGCCTTATCTAAAACGTCTTATGTCTAATTGAGATACGTACGCCAAAAATTTTAAAAAATACCATTTGGGGATTGACACGATCAAAACTTGAACTTTGTCATGTGTCATTATAAGAACAAGGCCTTACAAAATATAAGTAAACAAATGAGCTATTAAATTTCCGGACCGTTGCAAATCGTCCTAGCAGAACTGGTCATTTTCTGAGCAGAGTCAATTGGAAGCGTCCCTAAGGACACTGGATGCATTGCCATGTCTAATAACAATGCTGAAAGAAGGTAACCAGTAGCTTAGTACCTCAGGTGTTAAAATATTTCTATAGTATTCTAAATAATCAAAGATATTGATAATATTATTCTAATTAAAACCTCCTTGATACAGGAATTAATTAGCAAACTGCTATTTAGGCGCTACATTTAACTGGCGAATAACTAAAAATATAGCACTAACAAGTTGAAATAGTCATAAAAATACTCGTAGAACCGAAAACCACTAAAAGTAAAGGTTCTCGAATCGCGACCACGCACTGAAAGACGGTAGAACGCGGGTTTTATTAGAGCTGTTTTCAAAGCAATCCCTTTTTAAACCGTAAGGTGAGACGTATTTGAAAGCGCTCCGGCACTTCAATCAAATCCAATCAGTCCAGTAAAAGGACTTTATAGGCTAGTAAATAGAGCGACAAAGCTTTATTAGTACTAGCATTATTCGATTCGACAACAAAAATTCAATATCGAAAACAAAAGAACGTTCAAAATCCTGCGAAATTGGTAATACACAGTACTGAAAGCAAGACGGTAGGTATGTGTCAGCATAACCCTTGGTCCTTACCCTATCAAAACCGTTTAAGGCAAATTGAACTATATTGTGTTACGCGAAAGCTTGTTTTCGGTAAGCTTGTTTATGCAAAGTGACCCTGGTGTAGTGACAAAACAGGAATTTCGATCAGAACAGCAAGGGGTCCGGCAAATTTTCTTTATTAAATTGCGTAAAGGACCAACTTCAAACAGAGAACGAGTCGAAAATATTAACAAGATGTTTTGTAGTTGTTTTCGCTGAAGTTTTTTTGTAAGCCCTTGCCTATTTGATTAAACATACCAAGTCAGGACTTATTAAATCTTAAACTATATTGTTCTGTTTATTTTTATGCGGACTCAA
Source organism: Electrophaes corylata (assembly GCA_947095575.1). NCBI lineage: Eukaryota > Metazoa > Arthropoda > Insecta > Lepidoptera > Geometridae > Electrophaes > Electrophaes corylata. The sequence continues at coordinate 6,014,115 of OX352720.1, forward strand.
TATCTTTGTACTTCAGATTATTTACATAATTTTATTGAGGCAATCAAACACTTTTTGCTTTAAAACGAACACCAATTTTGAGTGTTTTTTGCAGGTTGATGCATAGTTTTTATATAAAGGTAATTTCAGTAATATTAGACAGATGTCGTGAAATAAATTTGTCTAAAATGTGTGACCTTAGTTAGTTCAAATTAAATACTAGTAGCAAACTAGTTTCCGCCGTTTTGAAACCTGTACTTATCATTTTATCTTGAAGTTTTTGAATACGCTAGACAAAAAATATAAAAAATAATGCCAAAGTCAAAATAAATAGGTATTAACAAGAATTCACATGCTTTAAATCTAGATGAAATCTCTACACACTCTCTTTTTATCTATCTTTCACATTGTTCATCCACCTTTTTAGTCTACCTCTACCCATATCTATCCACATTCATATTCATTACTCTCCTGGTAACATGACTTTCATCCTTCCTGACATGCCCGTACCATACTCGTTTAAACATGCAAACAGTTTTATAAAAGTTTAACCAATTTTATTATAAGCACCTTATTATTTAAGTAATTCTTCTTAGAGTTTCAGATACAATCAAAACCACAAGATGCTGGTTTGGCAACTTCCAACGTGTAGGTATCATCCGAAGACAACGCTATTAACTTTTTGCTTTAATATTCGCCAACTGACGAACTTATCTCGTTAAATGCACTGAGAGTTTCCGAGGACAAGAGCCTAAGTTTAAATCCAGCTACCAGAATTAAAAGAGCCTTAGGATATTATAAAGCATCGGGTAGACGAGTGCTAGCAAACCGATCTGGCGACCGATGTGGCGCGGCAAGCGAATGTCGGCCTGCGACGCAGGAGGTTGCGGGTTCGATTCCCGCCTTGGGATAAATGTTTGTACGATCTGCAAATTTTTATTCCAGGTGTTTTGGGTATTTTCTATGTATAATAAAAAATAATGTATGTATGTAATGTATTGTATTAAGTATATCAGTCATCTAGTACCCATAACACAAGCTCTGCTTAGCTTGGGGCTAGATGATGCTGTGTGGATTCGCTGGTCACAGATTTTTTTAAGCAATTGACTTACAGCATATTGTCAAACCCTGTCAAACCTTATTAAAAGCTGTCAAAAGATTGACAGGTTTTGACAGCTTTTAATAGTTACGTTTCAGTAGCTTAGTCACGCGTAGCTTGAAAATACAGTTTTACAAGCTAAAGTTGGAGGAATATTGAAAGCAGGAAGGTCTAGAGAAACTGGTTGATTAACTCATTGCAATTTAAGGTGCTTCATCATATTTGTCTTTGTTTAAGTCAAGAAATGAAGGTAGTTTATCAAAATATTGTTACTTTAGTATAAACATTATATTATATTACTGCTTGTAATAACCGCCTGCGGCTTCGTCTGCATGGTGGAGGTAATTAATTTAAACATCAGTAATGTAAGCATAGCTGTGACTGAAAAAAGCACTGTTCCTTCTGTTTTTGGTCTTTTTCACTTTGTTTATATGTTAACAGTTAGACTCAAACACAGCTTAAATTTAATCACATCTCCAAGTGTCAAATTTTTGACAGACTTTCATTACAAACTGTCAAAAAATTGCGACTTGAGGCGTGATTAAATTTAAGTTGCGTTCGAGTATTTGGGTGCAAGAAACATACGTACAGTACGTTTCTGGGCGTAAAAAGTGTTCCAATTTCAAATAATTTATGCTAGTTTCCCTACGCCTATAAAAACTGGCCGTAAATTCGACATATTTTCCGTTTCTCGAGGGCGAAACTGTGATTTAATAAAAACGTCCTTCCTTCAACACTTGACATGGGTCTCCGCAAGTAACACTTACAAATCTTGAATGTGGATTTTCTGCGACTTTTAAAAGGTCAAATCAAGTGGTTTTTAGTATGTTTAAAAGCTTTTAAAGAAGATCTTAGATTTTTTATCCGTTTAATTATAAAAATATTGTAAAATATAAAATAAACGTTTCGTAGTGCACACAGTGCAACAGTTTTGAGCCTTTTTCATCCACCGCATCTTTTCAGGATCGTAAAAAATATAAAGTACCTACAGATAGCTAATCATTATCGTTCATATCATCATTTTCCTGCCCTTATCCCACTTACGTGGGGTCGGCACAACAGGTTTTTTCCCTCCATTTGCCTCTATCATCCTGTTAGAGATAGCTAATGTAATAATTAAATACTTTTTTACAGACAATAATAATAATGATAGACAATTCACACAGCATAATTTAGCCCGAAACTAAGCAGAGCTTGTGTTATGGGTACTAGATGACTGATACAATACATTACATACATAGATAATTTTTATTATGCATTCAAAACACCCGGAATAAATATTTGCAGATCGTACAAATATTTATCCTAAAGCGGGAATCGAACGCAAACTCCTGCGTCGCATTGGCCTGTCACGCCACATCGGTCGTCAATTGTATGTTTTCTTCCTGATGACAAATTCCTTAAAAATCCTTTCTTAAGCTGTCCACCAGTGTGCGCTGACTCTTAACTGTTGTTCGTTATAATTTCATCACTTGTTTTTCTCCTCTTAAGCGAAGAAGTACTCCTTAAAGCTCGTTCATTTATTGTTGCGATAAGTACTCTTCACAATATCCAATGAGATCCTTTAAGTAATTATTTTTGTTTTTCAAATTTTGTTTTGGAATTTTTCACTAGTCTATTGTTAGGTGTGACTTTATTAATATCAGTCTGAAGTTTTCTGTTAAACATAGACTTCAATTTCCAACAACTAAGTGACAGGTTGCAAGATTTTCCATTAGCAAATACAAAAACGTAATATTTTATCAAAAAATACTTTTATCTTTCACGAAACGGGCAGCATTTAATTTAAAAACAATACACAGGCACTTAATGAAATGCTCCTCATTTTTACACTTCCCATTAATTAAAGTTCCTGTCTTCGAAAACGTTGAACCGCAACAAATGAATACAAGAGGAATGGAAACTGTAAAAATAAATGAACGTGTGTCGGTTTTTCAAAACTCGAAAAAAAACAAACTAACGAGTAAATTTTTTTAAACTTTTTTAGGTGGTTTTAGTAGGCCCTCCCACCCGATAAACCAACGAGATTGTTAAAATCGCAGAAAGTCAGTGGATAGAAAAGACTCAAAATCGTTCTTCTAGGAAACGTATGGGGGAGGAATATATCCATCCAGCAGTAGACTTCTACAGGCTAATGATGATAAGACAATGAATAACTCAAGTGCAACTGAGCATAGATCAAAAAAAGCTCTCAATAGACCGCAAAAAGTGATGGAAAATATATGACCTAACAGAGGTTGAGCCTGTAACAATAAAGCACTGTGATCATCACTGAGACGAGAAAATGATAAGACCCTGTAACTTCACCGGCACCCATACTTTCGAACCAGAACACAAAAATGAGTGAATGCTAAGTGGTAGAGATAATGCTAGGTATTCAAGTCTGGTTCTTCATCAAGAAAATTGCCACGTACTACCAACACTGTCCTAGTTATTTCCCAACTTTTTAGCACAGCAAAACAGAATTCAGCCGATGCTACGCTAGCCAAACCACTCTATTACTATGCGGTGTGGCATCTTTTAATTTCCATTCTCCTTACCAGAGTGTGCGAGACAAGGCAAGTAACCAAGTGTGAAATTAATATAAGACTTGCTCCCAAACTTTGTCAGCATATTGAAAGCTTGTCCGACAACCGAGAAGTGAACAATAACTTTTGTAGACGCTTCTCTTTGAACAAAGGTGCTTGCTTTACAAAACAATTGCTATTGGAAGAAACAATTGGTTAAATTCACATTTTATATTGGTGTGAATATGTTGATATTTATTTTATTTGACGCTTTGATGGATCATACGACTTCTTGCCGGTTCTTCTAGGCTTGGTCGCGAGGAACCGGCGCTTAGATGTTGATTTAAGAGGATGATCCCTGTGGATATTATTAAATAAATAATAATAAATAAATAAATATTTGTGGACATTTTAACACAACATCATCTAAATGCTTTTTGACTTTGAACAATCAGATGGGGCATACTTGGTATCTTTTGACGGACAGGGCTATACATAATAAGAGATGTTACCACAGACTACAGATTATAATAATAATAATGCTGGACAATCCACACAGCATCATCTAGCCCTAAGCTAAGCAGAGCTTGTGTTATGGGTACTAAATGACTGATATACTTAATACAATACAATATTACACACATAGATTTTTTTTATTATACATAGAAAATACTCAGAACACCCGGAATAAATATTTGCATATCGTACAAACATTTATCCCAAGGCGGGAATCGAACCTACAACCTCCTGCGTCACATCAGTCGTCGTCATAACAATATACAAGATAACCATCCCTCGTTACGGTCCAAAATAATAAAAAGAGTTATAAAACCACTTAGCTAACTCCTCAGATAGGCAACGGTTTAAAAATATCCCATTTCCTCTAAAACTCACAAAAGAAAGCAATTAGTCATTTTACGAAGCGGTTTATGGACGTCAGTTTGGAATCAAAGTGGAATTGGTTTTGAACGAAGAAAAATAAACTACCTAAGCTGGTGAAAAGGTGATTTTATGATTGAAAAATTAATTACCTTACAAAAGAAACGAAATTACAAAAGATTTGTATAACCGCACAACGCTTACTTAAGATATTTCTTCTAACACTTTCATTCCAATTGATCACACATTACGCTAAGACTATAAGTCGTGATACGTGTACACACAATCGTACAAACAAGCCGATTTCACCTTTGTATTTTTTTTAAGTACTATTAGCAAGATTTCAGAAAAATATCTTTAATGTAAGTACAGACTTTTCAAACTTAACAGTTTTATTATACTTCATCTGCGTTATTTTTATACAAATTTCATACTCGTTAAGGGGTTGAATTTAAGATTTTTGTTTATTAGTACATCTCTACATATCAAGGCGAATATATCCTAAAAAATTTAAGGATCTACGTCCAGTGGTTTAGGCTGTGCGTTGTCTATATGTTAGTCAAGACAAAGATTCTTATAATTGGTATAGATAGATTAAATGAGATTCAATGTCCATAATGGAAGAGACCTGGAGACTTGTATTACAGGTTTTACACAACTTCTCTCAAGCTTCAGTCCCTTGCAAAGAGGGTACATTGTATGTTGTTTTTTTTAATTAATATAAATCCTACACACTGTATTCACTTCATACTTACCTATCAACTTATAAAAGGAAATAAATGAGTTTTTTTATTATTATTATAGATAGACTAGCCGGCCGCTCGCCGGCTGGTCGTTCGCAGCAGTTTTTCCCGTTCCCGTTAAACTTTCATCCCCTATTTTATCCCTTTGGGGGTAGAATTAATCAAAATCCTTTCATAACCTGCCTTCATCTACGATCTATCTGCATGCCAAATTTCAGCCCGATCCGTCCAGTGGTTTGGGCTGTGCGTTGATAGATCACTATGTCAGTCAGTCAGTCAGTCAATAGAAATAGATAGCAAAACTCAAACGAATTCGGCTTTCCATTAGTTTAAAATAAAACTTTAGGAAGCCAAGCGACCGATGAAAAATCTAATATCACTCAAGTTTCACGGAAACTCGACAATTGCATCTCATGAATTTTAACTAGGTATTTTCTTAGATGAGTTGTTTGAGGTTGTGGCCACCTAGGTGGAGGAAAATTATATGGAGTTTTTATAGAGCGGAATAAAATGATGTGGGGAAATTTTCAATTTTATTTCAGCCGCTTTATTTTTATTATTATTTATATTGACAGCCATCACAGCTCAGTATAGAAATAGTAGCTCTGCTTTTTGCTCTGTAGGCTGTGGGCTCGATTCCCACCGAAAACAAACATTGCTGTGATGGACACAGATGTTTGTTTTGAGTGTGGGTATTATATTGTATTTACTATGGCGTTGTGCTTAGTGCTATTAAATTATCTCATCAAAATATTCCCTCTGGTGGGATTTGAACCCACGCTGCATAACTGCGCAGTCTAGAGTTCAAATCAGACTCGACAACAATATTTTTTTTGTGATTTGTGCAGGAAAGCTCTATAAAAACTAACAAAATATATGGTTTTTGTAATTTAAATAAAAAGTTACTACTCTGATGCCCAACTCTCATATTTTTTTGGAGCTGAGAAGAGATTGAAACTACAATTTGATTTTCAAAGTTGGGCTTATTTGAAATTTCAGTTACGTTTACCATTTGGAGATCAACACGATTGAAGCTTGATTTTGATGATATTTCAGAGAAAAATCCTTGCTACATGGTTGTAAATTATTTTGCTCGTAAAATGAATTTTCACCAGTCGCTCAAACTTTCAGTAAATCAAAGCGTTTTATCACAAAGTTAAATTACAAACCCCAGCTTTTATTAGCATTGACAAAATGTTCGCGGAAACACGACAAAAGCCACTGCGTCAATTTTATTAGGTCACTCTATGTATGGTCAGTAATTAACATTCAAAGTGGGGTTGTTTTTTATGGGGTTAATATGAATTGTACGTTTTTTACGAGTTCAAATTTACCTTTAAACCGAAACAGCTCAACAATTATAATTCCAAAATAAAATGTCCCCTTAAAGTAGACTTAGGCCAGCGACTCAAGTCTAAGCAGTTTGAACAGATTTAGATATTATGTGGATATACATTGGACCCCGCACTAGAACTAGCCTGTATCGCGAGAGAAACATCCTCAAAGAAGAAGGGAGAAGTCAGAGGTATCCTCACAATTTAGTCAGCTTAGTCGATAGGAAAGACATAGTCAATATGTGCGAAGCTAACTAAACCTCGGGTCTCCTCATGATGTTTTCCTTCACTAATTGAGATCACTATCATTGCGCACATAAGTTTTTCAAACAGTAAAATCCATTGGTGCGCGACTGGATTCAAACCCTTAGGATCAGAAGGTAGGGTCGTTTTTACTAAGCCACCGGTCCTCTACATATCTACAGTATAATTGGCATTCCAGGTAACAGGTTACAAACTCAGCCACATGTAGATTAATTTTTGTTTACTTTTATAGCCAGTTAAGATATTTTTAATCTAGATAGTAGCCTCGCAAAAGTCTAATACAATAAATATTTTTTCAAGGTTCATCAAATATTTTTAAGAAGTTCATTTTTACCATCATCAGCTGACAGAAGTCCACTACTATTGCACGTTCTGTGTTATCAGTTTGTGTGTTTTTTATGTTATTCAATAAAGCACTAACATTAAAGCTATTAAGTTTTCAAAGAGCTCTATTATTAATAGCGGAGAACAAAGGAAATATCCTTGCTTTAGCACTTATTATCTTGTCTAACCATAAAATGTGTTTTTAATGAAGTTTTGTTTCGGTCAATCACATGTCGTTAATTTTCCACCAACTGACCTTAGATTGGACACAAAATTTATTAGGTTTGGAAAAATAAGCTCAAAAAATGCATGTCGACTGATTTGCAATCAAACTTTGAAAAACAGTTTCAGCCGACGACAACTGACTGCTACCAAGTGTCTTACGCGACTTTTTGGCGCGACTTGCTACTTACAGTTTTTCATGTTTTTTAACAATTCTTATGTATGGCGGTTATATTTTTACCGGTGCAGACTAGTTTTTGAATAAAGAAGAGAAAACATAGGATGCCCTATCTAATGGATTGACCGTATTGTTGGAATTGCGAGAAGACGGTGGGTAGGGAGAGCTCAAATCGTTCATTCGGGGAACGTTTGGTTTTGTTAATATTTATTTTTAAGACTTGTCCAGTGCTGAGAATTTTAATCACCAGGTTACACTTTTATTTCAATGAACCGTGAAGAAATACCTATTAGCTATATAGTAAAAAAAATAACTTTTTATACTATACCTACTAATATGTTTGTCAGTCTCACAAAAATTCAAAAACGACTGAACCAATTTACCTAATTTTGGTTTACAAAATATTTGTAAAGTTCAAAAAAAGTTTAAAAGGTGAGAAAACATAAGTAAAGAAGACAACTTATAATTGGTAAGAGTAGAAGACTGGTCCAATTCATAATACCGAGATTAGCGTTTTAAAGTCGCGTCTGAACTTTCAATCTTCATCCATTCCCGCAATATTTTTGAGTCTCGTTGTCAAATCTCGAGCAATAAAATGTTTTCCGTGTTCTGAAAGTATATTACAAAGTTAAATTAAAGGCCAGCGTCATTATTAAAGTTTATGACTTCGCTAACGTTGTTTATGAGTAACGTAATACTTCAGAGTGGGGGTTACCGTAACAGGTCAAAGATACTGAGGTATGAACAGTAAGCAAAATCATACCAGCCAGCGCAGCGGTCTAAAACTTTCTTATCAGAAGTTTTTCAGTAGGTGAATAGGTATCATTACATTGATACAAACATTTTTAACACCCCCTACTCACGTACAAACCTCGGTCTTAATTTTCCCCTTATCAGAATGAGTAAGGAGTTTAGTTTAATGTCTAGGAAGATACCTGACCTAGTTTATTATATTTAAGTTGTATATTCTAAGTTTTAAATTTTATTGACCGAGCGAGCGAAGCGTCTCAGTTTCCAGTAGGACAAAAATGCTTTTGTTGCGTTTTGTCTGTATTCGCCTACAGGTCGCAATTTTTCACCGATTCTGATGAAAATTGGCACACATGTTCCTTGATCTTCTTAAATTTTTTTGTCAATTGCGATTTTTGATTGGAGGAAAAAAAAGGGGAAAAAGAGGGAAATTTGCAATAGCGTTATTTATCGACGAATTTTAATAAAATTTGAGAGGCACAATGAAGACCTTATTCTTCATAAGATCTTGCAAAAAAAATCCAGAAAACGGGAGTGGAAGGGGTAAAAAGGGAAAAAGTTTACTGAAGTGACTTTGTTTTTTTTTTCGAAAATGAATACCTACCTACACCAATCAAATAACGCAATCCTCTTCGCCTTTACAAGACAAATCCATAGACACCAGATTCGACCCCTAAGACCAACGAAACGCGAGTCATATTAATCGATAATAAAAGTTTTATATTATATTGTAAACAAAATGACACAAAAAACTAAGAATATTAGCTATAAGTTTCCGACCAATTTTTCAAATATTGGTTGCGTGGAACTAGCACATAGATTCACCTTTAGGACAATACACAAGACAACCTTGAGATTGTAATTATTAAACGCCTTTTATTTTCCTTGTTATAAGTATAGTAATAATAGAACAGGCCTACCTTTCAAATACAACCTCATTTCATTGGCCAGTGTAAACTGGCACTGTAATTAACCAATGAGATGGAGGCTTATCCATCAAGCAAACGTTTCTTAGTAATATTGAACACTTACAAGATATTGACACTGGAAAAAAGTGTTGATTTCTACACCTAAATTATCACTACTCTAGGGTTGTACTGTAATTTCTTACTTTTGATGTTCATGATAAACTTTATATAGCACTTTAACTCACTCAGAAAATGAATTTAACACATTAATTTTCTTTCAGTTTGTTTAACTTTTGCTGCCAATACTAACATTTTCATTAAAAAACGCTATCTAGCATATTATTTACGGTAGTCAGTTGACATGTCAGTTATAAATTTAGTTTCATGAACTCAATTATCAATAGAGTTCACTGAATTATCTTGCCGTTATCTAGGTACGTTACCCTATATTCTACAGTAAAATCAGATTACCTTGAAAGTTACAAGCGTTACAAGAATTAGTACTAAATCTTTCGACGCTTGTAACTTACAAGGTAATCTGATTTTACTGTAGAATATAGGGTAACGTACATAGATAACGGCAAGATAATTCAGTATCAAATTTAACTTCGGACGCACGTTAATAAATAGTAGACATTAAACACTTACAGCGTTTGTATGGACAACGTACCGACTTGTTTAACCTTAATGACTTATGGTAAGTTGCAGTATCTGGAAAACTAAGTTGGGACCGTCACTGCTGACAACAATTTAATACATTTTATAATTTTTTTATGTGTTAATATTTTTGTAAAACAATATATTTACGTATTAATTGAAAATTAATATATCAATAATTTATGTAAACAAAATATTATATATAATGTATTTATGTGATTATGTTTTTGTGTATGTTGTATGTATTTATGCATTTTATTAAAACAGCAAAAGATAAAAAAAACAAGTTTAAAAGAATCTATGTATACGATTTACTAATTGGTTTCTGTTTTCCTCTAGTAGGAAACCTTTTATAAGTTATGTATGTTTTTGTGCATCACCATAACTGGTTTTATTAATACTACCACCAGTTTAAGTTAATATCAACGCATACTATTATCGTAAGCGGTTTTGCTACAGAGGTAAACGTTATGAAAAGTTTACGTTCACTTTCGATGACATGAGTGTATGTAAAATTTTTATTGAAATTTTTACTAAGTAAATTAATATTTATAGAAAGAAAGTAAAAAATTGGAATAGAAAGAAAGTGTTAATTCTAGCACAGTTTTTTTTTATACGTCTTGTTGGCGGAACAATCTGATGCCGAACTTGATGCTAAGAGGTAACAAAGCATTGCCTCGCAGGTCACACACGTACAATGTACTTGGTACACCGCCTTTTGTCTATATAGGTACTGTCTCATGTGCTTGTAATTTCACCAGCACCCATATTCTTCACACGGAAACACAGTAAGCTGCTTGGTGGCAGAAATAAAAAAAAAAACCTAACCTAAACCTAACCTAAACCTAACCTAAACCTAACCTAAACCTAACCTAAACCTAACCTAAACCTAACCTAAACCTAACCTAAACCTAACCTAAACCTAACCTAAACCTAACCTAAACCTAACCTAAACCTAACCTAAACCTAACCTAAACCTAAACTAAACCTAACCTAAACCTAACCTAAACCTAACCTAAACCTAACCTAAACCTAACCTAAACCTAACCTAAACCTAACCTAAACCTAACCTAAACCTAACCTAAACCTAACCTAAACCTAACCTAAACCTAACCTAAACCTAACCTAAACCTAACCTAAACCTAACCTAAACCTAACCTAAACCTAACCTAAACCTAACCTAAACCTAACCTAAACCTAACCTAAACCTAACCTAAACCTAACCTAAACCTAACCTAAACCTAACCTAAACCTAACCTAAACCTAACCTAAACCTAACCTAAACCTAACCTAAACCTAACCTAAACCTAACCTAAACCTAACCTAAACCTAACCTAAACCTAACCTAAACCTAACCTAAACCTAACCTAAACCTAACCTAAACCTAACCTAAACCTAACCTAGTTCCCACGCAGTGTAATTCGTTTTTAAATACGATGCATTAATGGCACAAGTGCTTATTTTATTCGTGCTACGCCATTTTATCATGAATAAACATACTTCCGCTAAAAAATTTATAATTATAGAGCACTTCCGAAATTCCAAGATCAAATAAAAAATATACGCTGTGTGATTTTAAAAGGCAAATTAGAGATACTTACAAAAACTTACCATATATTAATGAATTAAATAAGAAATATGCCAAGTCAAATTAAATTCAATGAAATAATGTATTCAATGAAATATAATACAATGTATTATCAACACAGAAATCCACTTAAATCATTATACATCGTGAATTGAGGTATAATAGCAATTTCTTGAGCTAGAAATATTTTTTACGTTTCAAATGTTAAGTTTTAGTTTAGTCAAATGTAATTTAATGGTAAATGGTGGGCCTTTTGTGTCTAATGTGTTTCTATACATTTAATGAATTTGTGACTTATAATATGTGTAATTTAGACTAGGGATTAGGGAAGCCAGTTTTGACATTTTTATTGCATGGTTTTTATTTAATTTAATTTTAGTTTGTTGTATCTATGTGTTGTGGTGTCCATATTTCAAATACAATTCAATTTAATTGTTTGTGAATAAATGAAATGAAATGAAAATGAAATGAAAAACTGATAAAAACTTACGTTGACCAGCGAGACAATGCGTTGTTATTAGGTCTTAACGTCAGGTGGACCATCTGCTTGTTTTATTTATTTATTTATTAGAAAAAAAACAGCTACAGACAGTTGTAATGAAATAAAGAGGTAGCGTAGTCACGATTATGTCATGTATTTACTGGTACTCTTTATCTAACAGATAAATAAGATAAATTAAAAATTTTATGTTTTTGAATTTATCTTCGTCCGAAATAGGATAATAAGTAATAAAAATAATAAATAGTAATAAAAATAACGCAGAGTTTGCGGGGTAAGCTAGTTTATTAATAAAATAAATAAATTCACACACTTTCAAAAGATTAGACCATAGAGGTAGGTGGTACATAATAACATAATTAATTTAAAGAATACATTTGCTTGGCACAAGGGTTCATCAGAATTGACTTTCAGTGCCTTTGCAGTTTACTGCAGAGTTTGTCAGCCAGAACCCTTATCAGACTCCCAGTCCTAAAGCTATAACGCATTTTTTTTTTAAATATTGTTGTTATTTGGCAGTTGTGACGGGTTTGCAACTTACTATAAGGAATACCAGAATAAGGAGTACTTTGTTGGTTTGATACCAATAACATCCATCAACGTCGTAGTTATGAAAATTGTCGTAGTTCAAACAAAAAATTAATTAAGCTATCTGCAATGATTTATTCCTGTCAAAAACAAGTTTTAGATATAAAAAAAGTACAACAAAATAGCCGGAACTGTTTAATAGTTATTTTAATTGTGTTTTGCAATTTTTGGTATTTTACGGTTTTAGGTATTTTATATATCATCATATGACCGATGTGGCGCGGCGGCCGAATGTCCGCTTGTGACGCAGGAGATTGCGGGTTCGATTAGAGCTCTTAGTGAACGGCTCGTCCAGGAAAGTACTACCACCATGCCTATTTCTGCCGCCAAACAGCTTGCTGTGTTCTGGTTTAAAGGCTGTGGGTGTCAGTGAAATTCCAAAAATTCAATATGTAAACTAAAATTTACTTTCTAGCGTGAGCCATATGTGACTTGCTAGTAATATATGTATGTACTGGCTACCTTTCCCAATTAAGTGAACTATGCTTTTTCATGAGAATAAATTCTTTAAAACCGATACTCAAACACTTTCCAGGATTAAATGTACATAATTCATGTACGCCACGCATAGTTGTCAAACGAAACCTCCAAAAAAATATTGCGCGTATTAAAATGTTTTTACACAAACAATTTTCGGCACGACTTCGTTTTGAATATATTACGCGAGGGCCAAAAAGACATGTAAATATTTTATTTACCAACCCGGCTTCCACGTTTACGTAACCCTTGTTACATACTTATTCCCCTTATATAATAGGCCTGTCAAAAATATTTGATAATTTAAGGTTTGAAATGTTATTGTACTTTTTGCAAGGTTATGTACCAGTAGTAGCAGCGGCGATGGGCTTTCTACCTGTCACGTATGGAATACCAACGCAAAATGTGGGTATGTTTGTATTACATTGGGAGTGAGCCCGCCTTCTGACCTTAAGGTTGTGGGTCAAATCCGGTCGTACACCAATGGATTTTTCTGTTCGAAAAATTTATGCGTATGGAATACCAACTCCAGCAAAATGGTATGTAATGTACCACATGAAATATTTGGACGTCTCTGACTACCTCCCTTAGAAATCCTTAAAGAATCTTGAGTAGGAACTTGGTACTAAATCTTAGGCGTGCCTTGAGATTATAATAAATAATAATAATAATGCTGGAAAATCCACACAGCATCATCTAGCCCCAAGCTAAGCAGAGCTTGTGTTATGGGTACTAGATGACTGATATACTTAATACAATACTTTTTTTTTTTTTTTAATGCCGGACGATCCACACTGCATCATCTAGCCCCAAGCTAAGCAGAGCTTGTGTTATGGGTACTAGATGACTGATATACTTAATACAATATTATATTACATACATAGATATTTTTTATTATACATAGAAAATACCCAGAACACCCGGAATAAATATTTGCAGATCGTACAAACATTTATCCCAAGGCGGGAATCGAACCCGCAACCTCTGCGTCGCAGGCGGACATTCGCCCGCCACGCCACATCGGTCGTCGTGACGTCATTACCGTCATTACAATCTGGTGTTAAGTGATAATGCAGTGGACGGTGTAGCGTGTTCACTTTAAAATATGCTTATTTCTGTCGTCAAATACCTTGCTGTATTCCGGTTTGAAAGGTGTGGATGCCGACGAACTTACAGGCATGAGGATAAACACTCATATGCCTCAGGTTCATGGACACTGAGCAATGCATCGTAAAGTATGTTATCGAGCGAAACCTGCGAGGCAATGCTTTGTTATATGCCATGGTAACCACTCAACATCAGGTGAAACCCAAAAAAACTATAGAAACGACCAAGCAACGAATGCTTCTCAGGTAAACAGTAGGTATCTCATGAAAGAATTTCAAAACTATATTTCAAAGTAAAACAGATTACGACGCTCACCTCAATGAAATTGGATAGAAAACACAATTTTCTCGTGGAATAGAAGTTTGCACCCTTCTTAGGGGTGTCACTTTGAATCATTTTGCAGTGTAAATAATATATATTATCTTCAATTTAATTTAACAACAAGGGTTCCGTACCCAAAGGGTAAAACGGGACCCTATTACTAAGACTCCGCTGTCTGTCTGTTTGTCTTTCCGTTTGTCACCAGACTGTAACTCATGAACCGTGATAGTCAGAGAGTTGAAATTTTTACAGATAATGTATTTCGGTTGCCGCTATAACAACAAATACTAAAAAAACAGAATAAAATATATTCTATATTTAAGGGAGCTCTCATACAACAAACGTGATTTTTTTGCCGTTTTTAGGGTTTCGTACCAAAAGGGTAAAACGGGACCCTATTACTATCTGTCTGTCTGTCTGACAGGGGAGTGGAAGAAAAGAAAGAAAATAATATGTTGTGCCTACCACACATTAAGCGCGATAAGGACAGCAAAATAATACTACTGCTATAGGATAGTACAATAATAATTTCACGTGAACAATGCCACGGGCATTCCATAAATAAATAATAATACCCTGTACTAAAGTTTCTGGTTGACCTCATAGCTCAGTTGGTAAAATAGCGTATGGGTTGGTAGAATAGTGAATATCTGCGTTGTGTATTTGATCCCCACTGAGAAAAAACATTTGTGTGATGAACATAAATCCTTCTTATATGTGGCTGCTATACAGTATTTTAAGAACTTCGAAAAAAGTATTTTATAAGTAAACTAATACACGCTTAACCTAGTTTGGAGCAAGATGGCGCTGTGTAGGTACACCAATACTTATGTGTTATAGGTATCACTTACCCTTTACTCATAGCAAATAACGAGTCAAAGTGGTTTAATTATTCAACAAAAAACATTTTTAAATACAGTTTCCTTAAATGACTAGTTTTTATAGTGTTTAACGCTTTGATCAATGATACACCGATAGGCCGGCGCAAAAAATACGTCACTCGAACTTACTTGAAGTGAGATCTTATTTTGTTTTATAATTAGTGACATTATTTACTGGGTGACATGATTGTAATTAGGTTGAACTTAAAACTGTTTATCATTTTTTTCTCACTTTTTTAGTAAAATGTAGCCGTCTAAGTATTATTTACGCGGACAGCTTTTACCTATTATTTTGTACGTGTCGCGTCATCTAAGGGTATCATTGATCGAAGCCTTGACGGCACAAATCTATACCAATTACAAGAATATTTGTCCTGGGTGACTGACATATAGACAATGCGCATTCTAAGCCACTGTTTGGAGAGACTTGAAATTTTTAGGGTCTTGATACATGGTGTAGTAGGAAAGAAATTCCCAAAATTCAACCTCTGAACGGGTACAGCAAGGGTTGAAGTTTGTATAAAAATCATCTTGAATACGTTCCGCACACGTTTTACTTGTATTTTATATAATCTTACTTGTTGCAACTTTTAGGATATTATAAAATCTATGTGTTTAATTTCTCTATCTTTACCATTACACATCCTCGAAAATCTTGAGTCGATACTATCGTAGTCGGGATATCTACCGTAGCTGGAGAGTACAGTCGTGGATATATTATTTTTCTTATTTTTCTATACTTCTGTTCCATTTATTGTAATCTTTGTCGTTACTGACACACTGACTGAATGATTAAAGAATAACACACAGTCTTAACCACTGATCGTAGAGACTTGATTTTCAAGGTTTTTTTTTTCATCGGGTATTTTAAAGACATTTCTTAAATTCATCTCTAAAGAGAGTGTCTGGGGTTGAAGTTATTGTTAAAATAGCTTTGACGAATCGCGCATTTCGACTTGTATAATTAAACTTATATAATTGACGACCGATGTGGCGCGGCGGGTGAATGTCCACTTGCGACGCAAGAGGTTGCGGGTTCGATTCCCGCCTTGGGATAAATGTTTGTACGATCTGCAAATATTTATTCCGGGTGTTCTGGGTGTTTTCTATGTATAATAAAAATATCTATATATGTAATGTATTGTATTAAGTATATCAGTCATCTAGTACCCATAACACGAGCTCTGCTTAGCTTGGGGCTAGATGATGCTGTGTGGACTGTCCAGCATTATTATTATTATTATTATAATTAAACAACCGAATCGCTAACTTTATGTAAATAGTACAAAAACTGTTTTAGTGTGGTTATAATGTAAATTTGCTATGTTTTAAGACAGTGTATGACCGTGAATTATATCAGAGTTTACATTTATATTTAAAATGCAAAATGATTTCCGCTTTGAACCTGATTTCTGGATTTAACATGATTTTTTCATATAGTTTATTTGTGAATTGAAAGTAAGCGCATTAATTTGAAGGTCAGTTATTTGTTTACTGTCATCGCGTGAATTCCAGACTGCTGCGTCTGCGTTGGGGAAAAATAAGAGTGCTTATACAAAAGGACAAAATGAAGTAAGGTACAACGTGACAGTGAATATTATTACTATATTTTTTTTTCCTAGCCTATTTTGTACCACTGTTAGGCAAAGGCCTCCCCCAAAGACTTCCAGTTCTCTCTTTCCCGAGCCTTCTCTCACCACGTCCTTTCAAAAGCGTCCAAATCGTCTCGCCAACGTTTTCTCGGGCGACCCCGAGGTCGTCGTCCGTCAGGAACCCAAGGTGTACTGGTATTCCCCCACCTGTCGGGAGACATCCGGCTAACGTGCCCCGCCCAATCCCATTTGAGCCTGGCAGCTTTGTCTCCTACATCGCTTATCCCAGTTAAGGAACGCAGTATGGAATTACGCACTCGGTATATGCGCTTGAAGCCGAGAATACTGCGTTCCATGGCCCTTTGGCATTATTAATTAACATTATTCTTATAATTATAAATAAATATTTCAGGACATTTTTACACATCTAGTCCCAAACTAAGCATAGCTTGTACTATGGGAACCAAATGATTAATAGAATACTTAGATACTTTTTTTTGTTTTACTTTACTTGTACACACATCATTGTATTCTAATATGTGTGTACAAGTATGTATTTACAAAAAAAACGTGTGTAAGTATTCTATCAGTGATCTGGTTCACATGGTTCAAGCTTTGTTTGGTTGGATCTAGATGATGTTCAATGAATGAATGAATGAATGAAAATTCTTTATTATACACCTTACAAGCTAGAGAATAAAACAAAGAAACAATAGTAGTCAATAATAGATAATGTACAATGGGCGGTCTTATCGCTGAAAAGCGATCTCTTCCAGACATGTCTCACTGACATGATGTGTGAGATGTTGTGTATTGTTGTCCACAAATATTGTCGCCTTACACATCTTAGCCCTCCAGGAAAAAAGATTTGATCCTTTTCCATTCACCTATGTCCTGCGATCCAAATGAGGTTTGGATCGTCCAAATACGTCAAATGATCTCAACATTTACGGATAAAATTTAATTACCTATCAACCAAATCATGAATAAAACATGCAAGTAGAATTAAACACGTCAATTGTACAGGTTTTATAAATAGTTTTTCTTTTTATTTTTAAACTATTTATTGTCGTCTGTATTCAAACATTCGCTTTTAAATATAGATTAGTATTTATTTTTAAAAATGCTTTGCCAGAATGCCCGCAACTCTATTCGCATAAGTTTTAAGCAATATAAATAAAAAGAGGATGTTTTATGCTACAACAATATGTACCTAAAAAATTAACAGTTTGCAAACTAACTCTGGAAATTGTGGGTTATTTTTATTTATTTAGAATAGAATAGAATAAAATAGATCTTTATTCAACACACAACAAACATAGAGACAACACAGCAAGTGCCTACATTTGATATACACCAAAACACTTAACTAAACTTACCCCACCTAGCTCACAAATACATAGAGCAGATTAGAAGTACTATACAAATTGTTTATTTATTTACAAATTGTGGAGAAAGCTGGGTAGGCGGCACCACACTGTGCCAAGTCTCCTTGAATGAACATGAGTTGAACAGGTCCTATCTCAGCATAATGCCGATCCACATCACATACCAATGCAAGGCGACGCTGGTTTTTTAAATGGATATTGTATATTGGATATTTATACAACTTATTGATGAAACAAGCAGATGTGGTTACCATCGCCTATAACAAAATATTACCTTGTAGGTCACGTTCGTTAAGAACTTGCTCTACGATGCACTGCTCAGCGTCCATTAACCTGAGATATACAGGTATTAAGCCTCATGTGCCTGTAATTTAACCGGCACCCACGCCCTTCAAACTGGAACGCAGCAAGCTGCTTGACGGAGATATAATAATAATAATAATAATGCTGGACAATCCACACAGCATCATCTAGCCCCAAGCTAAGCAGTGCTTGTGTTATGGGTACTAGATGACTGATTTACTTAATACAATATATTATTGGCGTGGTCGCAGGCCTCCCTACCTGTCAAATTGGGAGGCTTAGGTATTCGCAAAATTTCTAGTGTAGCCCTACCAGCTTTCTTGTCTTCCGTCTATAGCACTAATCCATTGGTTCAAAAAATTCTAACCCCGTCTCTTTTGGTTACTCCTGGCATAACTCTCAAAATTTCTCATCTAGACGAAGCTCGAAATGCTTGGCATATTGCTTGCCCCAATACGGCTCCCCCCACATGTCTTTCGTCTCAACGGCAATGGGACGGGCCTCTGTGTGAGTTGACACGGAATTGTCTGTTACAAACGTGTTCCAGCTCTGCAGATCGTGCCCGTCTCCTAGCTGTTTCTAAATGGGAGTCAGGACATTGGTTACAAGCTCTTCCTTCACATAACATTGGTACTCTAATGGATCCTGTCACGTTCCGTATTGCAACTTGTCTACGGTTGGGTGCGCGGTGCTGTGCGCCTCATCAATGCCAGTGCGGTACTGCAGTTGACCAGCTTGGTCATCACGGATTATCGTGTACTAGAGCCGCCGGTCGAATGTCTCGCCACGCCAGTCTTAATGACATCATCCGGCGGGCCTTTACCACCGTGAACGTGCCAGCCATTCTCGAGCCGAATGGTCTGATGCGTGACGATGGTAAACGACCTGACGGTATGACCCTTGTCCCTTGGGAGGTGGGGAGACCCTTGGTGTGGGACGCTACTTGCGTTGACACACTAGCGCCTTCCCATCTGTCAAGGACATCCGTTGGGGCTGGCGCGGCGGCAGATTTTGCCGAGGATCTCAAGAGGCGCAAATATGCAGGTCTCGACAGAGCCTACAGATTTGCTCCTCTTGGAGTCGAGACTCTAGGTCCGTGGGGTACCGAGGCCCTCCGGGTTTTTAAAATTCTTTCGGGGCGTCTGGTCGAAGCGACGCGTGACCCGAGAGCTGGTGAGTATCTGGCACAACGAATCAGCATTGCCATTCAGCGTGGCAATGCAGCCAGTGTTTTGGGAACGCTTCCGATTGGCACTGATCTGGATCAGTTGAGCTACCTTTAGATCGTTTGCAACGGTCTTTAGATAGCTCAACTGTTTCAAATGTATTTTGTACATACCAATTATAAATACTTGTATTAGTCATAATTTTCTTTGTAAATAAATGTATTTTATATATACATATATTACGTACATAGATATTTTTTATTATATAGAAAATACCCAGAACACCTGGAATAAATATTTGCAGATCTTACAAACATTAATATAGGTATGGTGGTAGTACTTCCCCGGACGAGCCTTTCACAAAGAACTTTACATCTTTTAAAACCAATTGTTGCTATCGTGCTTGACAGTTTTAAACTTTTTTGTAATAAAAGACAATAATTTCGTAACATGAACGTAACGTAACAATTCCTTCAGTTATGGACTCCGAATTTGTAAGAAGGTGCCCTGTTCAAACTAAGTTATTTGGTGGCTTACGATATGAAATTACTTACTTTTGTTACTAACTTTTGGTTTTGTCTCAGAACCTGACGAATGTCTAGCCTACTGGCGCTGCTAGAATACTAACTGTTCCGATGTTTTTCTTCACCATTTAATGACATTATCGTTCTTAAAAATGATACTTTTGTGTGTAAGTACTTCTTAAGGTTTTAAGAGTATTTTAAACCTTGGATTAGGTATATTAGTTCCTCAGCACCCAGACTTAACAGAAGCTTAACACCCTGTATGCCTCAGGTTGATGGACGCTGAGTAGTGCATCGTAGGTGACGTTCCTAACGAGCGTGGCCTACGAGGCAATGCTTTGTTGTCGGTGATGGTAACCACTTAACATCAGGTGGGCCATCCGCTTGTTCCATCAACAAGTTGTATTAAAAAAAAAAAGACGAAACAGAACTTGCTGATAATAAAAAAAAACATTATAAAGACAGCCAAGCATGGCTCTCGCTTGCTTTGCGGAGGCCGTGATTCATGATACCTCAAAACATTTTATCAGTAAACGCTAACTCAAGCGCTTTAGTTTCGGTTGAGCCTCCGAACCGGGTACAAGTTTTACAGCTAGAACACCAACTAATAAAAATGGAATCACTCACGGATCAGAGAGTTCTAAAGTTCCTCCCTAATACATTGAGTTATATCAGGTCTCAGTACAATCTGGATAAACCAGGCGAAATCGACAGAGCTATTGATGTTCTGGAGAATTGGCTGCTTAAGCAGAACCATTTCACTGTGAGGACTTTTCGTAAGTATTATTTTTACTTTCTCTTTTTTAAATATTTTATAATATAATTTTAAGTACAGTAAGTGATAAAATTAAATTAGGTGGTGGGTTCGATCCCCACTAAGAACAAATATTTGGTGGTGATGTTCATTCTCTCTCTGGGGTATTATATGTATTCTAAGTATGTATTTACAAAAGAAAGTATGTATAAGTATTTTATTACCTATCTGCTTCCCATACAAGCTTAGCTTAGTTTGGAGATGGAAGGCGTTATGTGAATGAGTGTCAATATACTGAATAAAGGGGATTCTTCTAACATAAGTTATTAAAACTTAACAGCTTTTCTTTTAAGTTTCCCAACCCGTATGTTTACTGTAATAACATTAAAACGTTTTTTTTTTCAATATTTATTTCTTTACTATTAATAATTAATATCTAGTACTGAAGTAGAAATGTTGGTTTCTTCTTTATTGGTATCTGTTTTTTGTTACACAAACAATTTAGCCAGAGTGAAATAAATTATTAATTGTAATCATTTTTAGTCAAGTCAGTCTAATTCTGTCAAGTTAGGCCGTCATTGGTTTTGAAGAAAAAGATGGCGTTTGCTAGCCTGAGGAAAACATTTATTTGTTTCCCGTTATTTTCGGAAGCAACATAGTTTTTTCAATTTTATTTATATTTCTAGTGTTATTTTAGGGTGTGTTGTGTAATTTCAGTGGTGTTTAACCATAACTACTTGAGGTCTTAGACAAGTGTAAGCCTTTTAAAATGATGAACGAACACGTTTCCGGGAACATCGAGTTCCCGCAGGCCTAATATAAATTTAATCTTTATCAATCAAATCGTCCGAGGAAGTACTACCACTATGCCTATTTATGCCGCTAAGCAGCTTAATGTGTTTCGGTTTGAAAGGCGTGGGTGCCGGTGAAATTACTGGCACACGAGACTTAACACCTGTATGCCTCAAGTTGATGGACACAGTCCATACAGACAGCTACACTTCGTAAGGACACGTTTATAATGAGAGTGACTGCGAGCCAATGCTATGTTATTGGTAATGGGAACCACTTAACATCAGGTCGATAAGAACGGCAAAAAAATCACGTTTGTTGTATGAGAGCCCTTAAATATTTATTTTGTCACTCACTACTTTGTCACATGAAATACAGCCTGGTTATAGACGGATAGAGAGACAGACAGACAGAAGTCTTAGTAATAGGGTTCCATTTTACCCTTTCAATACGGAACCCTAAAAACAGATATGAAACTTACGGTTTGGTTCCTATCGTTTTATTGTGTGATCCTTTATTCCTTTGATCTATGATCCTTTGTAATAAGTATATTTGTCCTGACTGACTGACTGACAGACAAAAATTACTGTGTGCCTTTCATTTTACCGGTATCATTACCTCTCAAACCGAAACTCAGCAATGTGCTTGGCGGCAGATATAGGCATGCTGGTAGTACTTGTGCAGACTAGTATTCATCGCTCTACGCTCTACAAAAATACAAATAGAGTGCATTTTTACGGCTTAGTGCTGACTTTAAATAAAGCCTGTAGAAATATAACCTTGTCAGCAGTAAACTACTTCCCGATTTGTTGACTTTTGCACACCTGTCTAGTTCTGTTGATAGGTTATTTAAAATTGTAATCCGATTTGATGATTCAATGCCAATAAATAAATATTGACAAACATTCACACAACGCCCCAAACTAAGCAAAGCTTGTACAGTGAAACAGTTAGATAATAGAATACTTGCACACTTTTTTTGTGAATAATAATAATAAAAATGCTGGACAATCCACATAGCATTCATCTAGCCCCAAGCTAAGCAGAGCTTGTGTTATGGGTACTAGATGACTGATACACTTAATACAATATATTACATACATGTATATATTTTATTATACATAGAAAATACCCAGAACACCCGGAAGAAATATTTGCAGATCGTACAAACATTTATCCCAAGGCAGAAATCGAGCCTGCAACCTCCTGCGTCACAGGCGGACATTCGTCAGCCGCGCCACATCTGTCATCAAACATACTTTTATTAAGTTGTTTGTTCTCGGTGGGGATTGAACTCAACACCATTAGTGCAGAAGACAGGGCTACTGCGAACTGAGCTATGATGGCTACAGCTATGGCCAATACACCATAGGCTGTCACAGTCACGTACATATGAGTAGCAGCACTAATGTATTGAGAGCGACCCCACCTTCTGAGTCTTAGGTCGTGGGTTCAAATTTGGTCGTGCAAAAATAAATTTATCTATACGAAACAAAAACGCAATACCATCAAACGGTAAAGGAAAATACCGCGTGGAAACCAGTTAGTATCTAGCAGCAACGATGGGCTTGCCACCTGTCACAAATGAAGTACCAGCTTCGGCAAAATGTGGGTTTATTGCCAATGTCCATGAAAGGTAATGGAGGTGTGATATTCAAAGCCGGAACTAATGCTTTCAGCCCGCGCTCGCTGTTTTAAAATATAAATTGATTTTACTTAGCATCGTGTAGAGTTCGAAAAATCAATAAATCTATTATTATAATTATAATAATAATAATAAATTATAAAGAGGAAAGATTTGAATATTTGTTTGTTTGCATTGAATAGACTCCGAAGATACTGGATCAACTGGAATCGAACCCGCAACCTCCGCGTCGCAGGCGGACATTTGCCCGCCGCGCCACATCGGTCGTCAAGTACTAACTTAAAAAAAGGCACAAATACAAAATTAAGTTAATCGTCATAGTCTTGCCTTCTACGCTGTACGTGGTGGATTCGATTTCCACCGAGAACAAACATTTGTGTGATGAACATAGATATTTGTTTTGTATCTGAGTGTTATATTTTATTCTAAAAATGTATTTAAAAAACACGCTTATAACTCATCTGGTTCCCATAGTACCAAGCTCTGCTTAGTTTGGGGCTCGATGATGCTGTGTGGATTGTCCATCATTATTATTGTTTCATTTTAAAGATGATCTTCGTTTTGAGCTGTTCTATAATTTTATTCGATAAAAAACTTACCTGAATAATCTTAACATTTTCAGCCAGAGATTTCTTGGAGCGGCAGATTATTTTAGACAAAGGATCTGTAGAACGAGCCAAAAAACAGTTAGAAAAATTATTTACCATGAAGACCATCGTTACCTCCATTATTGGATTGTACGATGCGAAAAATGACTTTGACGGATTGAGAAAAGCATAGTAAGTATTTTTTTGATACTGCTTTTTTTTAAATCATTGTTATACCATCCTTTGGCTTCAATCTCACCTGGTGGTAAGTGACGATGAAGCCGACGATGAAGCAGGACGGTCTGGAAGACACCTATTCGCTCTTGCTATAAAGAGATTTAGATTATAGTGTTCAGGAAAAACATAGGCTGGCAATGAATTCCATTCCTTAGCGGTTCGTATGCCTCACTGAGTCATGACATGATTTACTGGTAGAACCTTACTTGTTAGGACCGCGGGAAGTCGATGGATGGAGAGGGATTAATCCTTCTTGGAAACGTTTGGGAGGTATAGGTCCAGCAGTGGACTTCTACAGGTTGTTGATGATGATGACTAGTAGAACAAACCAATGGCCCACCAGATGACGAGTGGTTACCCTCATCTATAACAAAGCATTGCTTTGTAGGTGACGTTCGTTAGGAATGTGCCCTATGATGCACTGCTTTGCGTCTGACCACCTAAGGTATATAAGTAGTAAGCCTTATGAGCCTATAACGTCACTAGCCGGGCTAAGATGTGCAACGCGAGATGTGTCGCTAAACACGACATACTGCTTAAGAAAAGATCCACAGATAAGCTAAACATTGACATTAAGTCTTAATTTGACAAAACGAGATAGATTTCAGGCATCAGGCAGGCAGAAGATATCTCTATTTTGCACGAGCAGGCAAAATTTTGTCGCGCTGCATCATAACCGGGCTGGGACACACAAGCTTCTTGAGGGTAGAAATAGGCAAAGTGGTAGTACTTCCTTAAATGAGCCATTCACTAAGAGCTCTATCTTTGATAAACTACAGTATCAAAGATCTTAACTCATACTACCCGCCATCCCGTGGTAGTTTTTAGATAAAAGGCTCGAATTTCTTTGATAAAATTTCCGTGCAAAAGACATCAACGCGCGTGTAACGAGATGTTTTTCAGTTTTGATGTTCAACAAGCATCGTAGAACTTAATTTATATAAAAAACTGGCCAAGTGCGAGTCAAACTTGCACACGAAGAGTTCCGTATCATCCATAATAAAAACCGCAGAAAAATCACATTTGTTGAATGAGAGCTAGATTCTTTTTATTCAATTGTTATAGTTTGGTTGATAGTAGTTCTACCTTCTACGCTGTGAGAAGTGAGTTTGATATCCAACAAAAACAAGCATGTGTGATGAATAAATATATAATTAATATATAATTTTTGACCTTAATAATTATAATGTAATGTACTTAATGATAATGTAATGTAATGTAATGGTAATGTAATTTAATAATAATGTAAAACCCTAAAATTTCATGAATTTGTCCTGAACCTTTGAACCTGAAAATATCGTGCTGTGATGCTTTTTATTTATTTTTTATTTTTAAAAACTATTGGGCGCTTACTGAGTTATGACACGATATAAAATGGAATTTTTATAGCTATAAACTTTTTATCGCTGGTTTGCATTTCCATAAAACTGTAAAATTAACATAATAGTTTTATCATTTAGTTGATGAACATACAAAACAAGTATTTCGACTATGCTATTACTATATTGTAAAAATAGCAAATCGTCTGTAAATATTGTCATTTGACCTTTTGATTCTTGCAAATGAAGTAAATTAATTACACAAGTGTAGCATTTTTGTGTAGAAGGTTCACCAAAAAACCAAAAGGTCAAGTAGGGCATGTTTAAAAGACGCGAATGATTTCGCGTTTGTAAACGGCTACCGCGCAGTTGTGAATATTGCTACTAAGTATCCATTAAGTATCGTCTCTATATTCTAAGTGACAATGTTCAAATTCCTGCCAAACAGCCAACTGCGTGAAAGCCACGCAATTCCCGTGCGTCAACCGCATTGTAAAATTTGGGTTTTGATTGGGGTTGTATTGATCTGAATCTCTATTATGATATACTAGCGGCCGCTCGCAGCTTCGCCCGCGTGGCAGTTTTTTCCCGTTTCCGTTATTTTTTCGGGATAAGAAGTAACCTATATGTTAATCCAGGTTACAATCTATAATTATTCCAAATTTCATCCAAATCGGTCCACTGGTAAGAGCGTGAAAGAGTAACAAACATCCATCCATCCATAGTAGGATTTAGAGGTTTATTTATTATTTATTATTAGAATTGTCTGCAGATTTCTCAGCTTTTTCTCAACTTCTTGTATTAGTTGTAAGTTTTGAAATTATTATACACTAGCTGCTGCTATGTCTATGTTCGAGTGAAGTAATATTTTATTTACTTATTTATTTTTAGTATCCAAACTTTGATGCCCCAACTTACACAGGACCATTACAGAATTTACGCAGCAAAACCGTTGAATGATGATTTTGATACCAAGTTATTATCCAAGGCGTACACTTTTGCTTGTATTGTAAGTATTCGCTTTTAACACAGACACTCAGAAAGTTTATTTTTTCGTATTAATGGTTCTTCACACAGTAATCATTATATTGTTTACCTTAAAATAATGAAAACGCATGAAAAAAGTTATTTATCTTGTAGGTATTTTGCGTAATGTATACCTACACACGATACTTCGATCAATGATAGCAATGTATACAATAAATATTTTTTGAAGTAATACTTCTAATGCGACCCAACAAGGTTGCGTTAAACGTTTAACATTACCATAGAGGGGGTATGAAAGCACTGTTATTTCTCTCTTTCTCTCATAGCCAGTTACGTCTCGTATATTAAAAAAGTTTTACTTCAGTCGTGTGGTCTAAAGCACACTCGTTTGACGAATCGGGGATTTAATTAGATCTCATATTCCTACTACATTTTTCTCATGCCTAAAAATCCAAGTGGCATAATACTTATTGCTCTGTTTTATTATTTCAGATTTTGGAATACGTAAAGGCCTTTGACTACAGCAATGGTTATGTAGCCATATTTGATTATACAGATATCAACATTTTTAAACTGGTATCTGAAATAAACCTCACTGAATTAAAGCAGCTAATTGGATACATTATGGTAAGTAGTAGTAGAGCTCTTAGTGAAGGGCTCGTCCGTGGAAGTACTACCACCATGCCTATTTCTGCCGCCAAGCAGCTTGCTGTGTTCCGGTTTGAAGGGTGTGGGTACCGGTGAAATTACAGACATGAGGCTTAACACCTGTATGCCTCAGGTTGATGAACACACAGTGGTGCATTGTAGGGCACGTTTGTAACCTGCAATGTAATGTTTTGCTATAGGCGATGGTAACCACTTAACATCAGGTGTACCATAAGCTTGTTCCATCAGCAATTACATTTTTTTTTTATAATTTAGCGTTCTATAAATAGTGAAAGTTGAATTTGGGACCGGTTCCACTCTAATCCACTGATAGGTTTGTTTCGATATTTTATTCCACTGTAATCCATCGATGGATTCTTTTTCACATTTGGCACTGTTAATATGCTTCACGATACATAGATACAAAGGTTTACTTGCATAATACGCCTACCAACACTCAGTGCCTTTGGTTTTTCACTAGCAACATCTATCCCTATGCTTTTGCTCGTAGTTTCTAACAACAACGTAACAACGTTCGTAACAAAATATAAGAATTATTGTCTGATTGACTTCTTGACAAAAACAACGAACAAATCCAAACCGCTAGATAATTTTCAGGGTGTAATTGCCTTGGTGGGATCGTATAAGCACCACGGCAGCTTATCAGTTTGGCAGCTTGACAGGAGTTTGAACGTTGATACCTACCTAGCATATAGAGACGATACTCAGTATTGATTTTCTCAACCGCGCGGCATCTTTAGTATCATCTTTTGCACCGTATAAATGCGTTCACTACCAATAAAAAAAACAAACGTACAATTTGGCACCAGATTGCGCTGGTAAAATGTCAACCGATATTTATTAATTACTCTATTTTATACCTGAAAACAATGATAGACCAATGATACAACAATAATAGACCAATGACAGAACAATGATAGACCAATTAGATATGTGATTCATTTCTTTTTACAGGAAGGCTACCAGATGAGACTAAAAGGACTGCACTTTCTAACAACCTCAAAGGCTATGGATATGCTTATAAAAATCCTGAAACAAATGTTTAGTGCAAAAATCGGCCAGAGGATCCATGTTCATATGACCTTAGAGTCATTGCACGAACATGTACCCAAGAACTGTTTGCCTGCTGAGTTTGGTGGTGAACAGAAATCTTTACATACGTTGGCTGGTGAGCTACTATTTACTTTAAATATACGTCACAGTAAGCGATGTCTTTGTTATAGTCATAAAATATAACATGTATGTTAGTTATTATTTAAGGGCTTAGTAATAGGATACGTAAGCCTAAGCCTTTCTTAATACTTACTCCAAAAGTCAAGTCACTGTAGCCGAAAACGGCTAGGTAGAATATATATATATATATATATATATATATATATATATATATATAGAGGGGCTTAGTAGTAGAGCATACCTGGGCGAAAACTTCTCCTACTAAAGTCTAAAGTAAAAAAGCAGTTATTTAGTAATATTCGCTAGGATCATCTTGAAACATCTTAAATCTAGGAAAATCTAAGCGCCAACTCCTCGCCAACCACTTTATAAAATAAAAATAAAAATCTTAATAATGAAGCTTCAGTTTGGTGCCAATCTTAATTGATAAGGTAAATGCCAGACGGAAAATATGTTAAGACGAGGTGGGAGCCTAATCAGCACCTGTTTTTTATGTAAAAACAACATATTCATATATTTTTTTAAATTGAATATTACATTTAAAAGGACCATCTATATTTCGGAGCGACCAGAAACACTCTTGATTCCATTGGGTTCGATAAAAGTTTACACAAAGTTTTACTAAAATTCCGAGGGTGACCCTCCGACCCAGGGTGTTTTATTCGATTGTTAATCGAGATATTCCAACGATTTTTCTGTTCATGTGTTCCTTAAAAGATACGTAATCTTGTCTCCGAGTTGTTTTTTTGTTAGCTAGCTTACTTTTTTATAAAAATAGTAGATAGCCCAAAAACATAAATACGCCAGACGTACCTATACAAGCTCAGTAGCGCTTTGGCGCTTCAGGAGGCAGGGTCCACGTCAAAAGTCGTTCCGAGCAACTATACATTATTCTGTGGCTCGTTTGACAGTGATAATCACATAGTTACTATAGGTGTCATTTATTTGTCACAGTGAATACAAATACAACAAGACACAGTGTAACGAAATTACGGCTGGGTCATAAAATATCAACATCATCGTGTGGAAGAAGTCCATTAGTCTTAGGCGTTCTTTATCATAACAAGCGATCGTCGGTTCCAGGGTTTGATCACATCAATCCTTGGATAATGTACTAGCGAAACGCGTGTGACTCCGTCCGCGTGATGTTATTTTCATATGAACTTCAATCCCTGCTGTACTCCGTGTAGGAGTTAAATTTCAGGAATTTATTTCTTAGTATCTTAGTTCCTTGGTCTTTTCACCCAATAAGATAAATATACCCAAAAATTTCAATTCTCTTCGACCAGTGTTTTAGGCTGCATGTTGTCTTATGTTCGTCAGTTAGTCAGGATAAAGATTATTACTAAGTAGTGGTTCTATGAGTAGTAGTAGAGCTCTTTGTGAAGGGCTCGTCCGGGGCAGTACTACTACCTATTTCTGTTGCCAAGCAGCTTGCTGTGTTCCATTTTGAAGGGTGTGGGTGCCGGTGTAGTTACAGGCACATGAGGCTTAACGCCTGTATGCCTCAGGTTGAGGGACGCTGAGTAGTGCATCGTAGGTGACGTTCCTAACGAGCGTGGCCTACGAGGCAATGCTTTGTTATAGGTGATGGTAACCACTTAACATCAGGTGGGCCATCTGTTTGTACCATCAAAAAAACAGTAGGTATAAATCGAAAAATGCGACCTGTAGGCGAAAACAGACAGACTGACAGACGGACAAATGCATTTTTATGCTAATATCGAAACTAAGACGCTTCGCTCACTTGATCAATAGTTGGTATTTTTATATTGGATGTATGAGGTTACCAAGTAACTATGCCCCTTGTTGTCAAAATGTCAAATTCATACAATTTTTGAATCTATCTGAACTCATTATTGTTCATCGAAGCTAAAATTGACATAAAACTTACACCAGTATAGATAAGGTTGAGATTTCTTTAACACCCCCATTTACTAGTGTTTTCGCTTAGATAACAATCGAATACAGTCGCGAGTTGTATTCTAAGTATGTGTTTACAATAAAAAGTACATAAGTTTTCTGTCAGCTAGTTTAGTACGGTGATAAGCACTCCAAAGGCGATAGGGCACTTTATTCCATCTACTTTTCTTAGTTGTTCCGTAAACATAATAATCTTATACCTCGGCAAAATTTTTTTAGATCCATTTTCTATCCAATCTAACCACAAAAACAAAATTTTTAATGAACACCTATTTTGAGTTAGTGTTGAGATTTGTCTTGGAATACGAGCGTTGGTTTCAATTTGACATTTTAGATTGACAGAACATTGTCCAAAAAGTTCAGTTTGTGTAAGTGTGTACAATACTCTGTGGTACAATATTTCATAATACTTATGTAAAGATAAAATTTAATTTATCCATATTTTCAATATAAATATATATATATAAAAATTAATTGATGTTTGTTAGTCTTACAAAAACTCGAGAACGACTGAATCGATTTGCCTAGTTTTTGATTTAAAGTATATGTAGAAGTCCAAAAAAGATTTAAAAGGTGAGAATAGTATTTTATATATTATTTTAAAATTTTACTATTACCATCATCACCCTGAAGACATAATCCACTGCAGAAAGACCAATTGGGGTTTTGAATATTTTTTTTGCGGTAATTGAAAGGTCATATAATGTTTTATTTTTTTTTACAATAATTCAAAAGTTATTTCAAAATAAAAATATTTTTTGAATCCAGAACTGAAAACACGCCGGCAGCTCCTGAACAAACCCGAGCGGTTTTCACTCATTGCAATAGCCGCGCACGCTGTACTGTTATTAGATAGCTATAACTTAATGAAGTCATTATGTGACAACAACTATGGTGATCAATCATGGCGCGTTTATAGTCACGTGATTTTTTTCTAAATTTTATCAATTTTTAATTGTCTATTATTAGTTTTTTTTTTAAGTTTTTTGCATTAAATATCAATATTATTAATAATAATGTATTAAAATACATAAAAAAAAAACATTTTTTTTTCAAAACCCCAATTGTGAAACTTTTTATCTTCCGACTTCCCGTGATCCTAGCAAAGTATCGGATGGAAGAGCGTCCTACGCTTCGTCTTCCTGTTCATGGCCGACAATCGAGAGTCGAGAGCCTTTATTCATCTGTAGTTTGCGGTTCTACGAGCTATGTCTGTCTGTTGCCACTTCAACTTGCTGATTGTGAGAGCTATGTCGGTGATCGTGGTTATTTTTCAGATTTGTTTATTTCTTATTTAAACCTATTGTAAGTTAAATTGTTGCTTTAGTTGTGGACACTCTCCGATTAAACACATGAAACCCAAGTATAAATAACTAAAAAAACTATACTCTTCCATATTTAATAATTAGGTTCCAGTCAGCGTACGTATATGTATATACATATATGTAATTACAGGCACATGAGGCTAAACACCCGTATGCCTCAGGTTGATGGACGCAGAGCAGTGTATTGTAGGGCACGTTCCTTACTAACGTGACCTACAAGACAATGCTTTGTTATAGGCTATGATAACCACTTAACATCAGGTGGGCCATATGCTTGATCCATCAGCAAATTGTATACATAAAAAAAAAACAAACGAAAACTCTAAAATATGTGTCAGATATTTTTCAATAACATACACAGGAGTGCATTATTAAAACCTTACGGATTTTTGACATCTTTAAAACTATGATTCTGATTCCCGTTCTGGAAGATGTTCTATAATCTGTGACATTTATTCTATCATATTACTTTCTTATATTTCATTTTCCAAGTGAAAATTTCAGTCATGTAGGTACATTAAATACATAGTGACATAAGTCAAACTTCAAGTCGATATACCACAGAAGATGTATTATTACCTGCTTTTATATTGTGAATTCTAACAACAATGTAAGAAAACATATTTTAGTAAACAAAATTATTGTTTATCGACTTTTACGAATGACGTGTGCATTCGCATCGAAAGTCAGAACCGCCGAAGTGATTTTGGTAGTGTTTGTCCACCGTCACGGAGAGAGAGAAAAAAGTTCATTTCACCTAATAATAATCCTACAAATCTTTATCAATGCCAACATTATAAAATATTATAAGAAAGCTGTACAGTCATATTCCGAAGCACAAAAACTCCTAATTTGGTTCAAATTCTTCAATTTGAGTTCAATTCGAATACCGACTTTTAGACACGTTTGAAAAGTTGATTCTGAATGGTTTGTCACTGACGTAATTTTTTAAATATGCTTCAGTCTAGAAGTAATTATCCAACATGAACTTCTTGCAGTAAAATAAACGTTACCTTGTAATAAACTGAAATCAAACTCTCACTCACTCACCCATTACTCATGGTTCGGATCCGAATCGGATCACCCGATCCACGTGATCCTTAAAGACACGACAAAATATTGGACCGGAACTGGACAAAATAATATAGCGTACCAGAATATGAACCGGATGTGACGTAGCATAGCGCACAATTCAAGCACAGAATAAGTAATACTTAGTATCAAATACGTGAATTTCCAACTTACGTAAGGCAATGCCATCTCTGTTTTGAATTTGTTAAACTTTCGAACCTGTTTTTGACACAATTCTCTGAATGGATAGGACCTTAAGGAAAATATTTTATGCCTAAAGCATAATACCATAGCTAATCCCTTGTCCATACTTGGACTTCGATAAGGTACTAAAAGATCTGGGAAAACCTGTTGTGAGCCTTTTTTAAATATTTTTATTTTCAGATGAATTCATTGAAGAGCTGAGCCGAAAAGAAAATATTGAGTATTTTAAAGAAATGGGTAAAGCAGTCGTCGATGAGTCCCTCAGGGTTGGAGACAAGATATCCAAGGATGAGTTACTAGGGATCACAGGAAGTTTTAGAACCATAACTGTAGACTAATTTGAAAATGCATATTTTATAGTCCGGGTTTAATAATGTTCCTTTCAAATTATTGAGCTAAGTTTATACTAGAAATATGGCCTGCAGCTTAGTTGGTTAGCTCTGCTTTCCGCGTTTAGGTTGTGGGTTCGTGTATGTTGTTGGATCCTTAAGGACCTTTGGTAGGGACCAAGAACAAAGACTAGTGTGATGAGTTTAAATATTTGTTTTGTGTCTGAGTGTCATGTCTTATGCCTGCAGTTCAGTCGGTTGGCAGGAAGTGTGCCCAAAAGGCTGGTAGTGTTACCTCAGAATAGCAAAACTAATTCTCTGTACAAGGTAAACGCCAGCCTTTTGG
Source organism: Electrophaes corylata (assembly GCA_947095575.1). Taxonomy (NCBI): domain Eukaryota; kingdom Metazoa; phylum Arthropoda; class Insecta; order Lepidoptera; family Geometridae; genus Electrophaes; species Electrophaes corylata. Next base: position 6,047,754 of record OX352720.1, read on the forward strand.
TCGTTAGTAACATCCATCAGCTTGGATAACTCTTTGAATAAAAACTACAGCTCAGGACCTCAAGACAAATTGACATAAAGAAATTTGAAAAAATGTATGTAATTTTTTTCAGCGTTTTAAACTTCAATTATTTCTCAAAATAACATGCCACAGTACGTTTCATAAAACTTATATGCCTTCTTATAGTTTAATACTATAAAATTGAATGATTTTTGTATGATCTAGCTATAATTTTTATAATGGGTACTTTAATTTGTATGGGCTACTTACCAACGTTGGTGATTGGTTATAGTTATTTTGGATAAAGCATTAAATAAGTTTAAGAAAACCATCAGTCTAACTAGAATAAGGAAAATACTGCATTGTAATAAAAAATACCAAACTTTGCAATCTCATCAAAATGATTCTAAGTCTATTATTTTGGATAGAAACGGGGTATTCCCCATGATTATTGAGTTTGATTGTTTCCCGATATTTCCAAAGTATTTATCGAAACCATGATGGTTTAAAAAGATTGTGAGTATAATTTGTAAGGATTCCGTTCAATAGCTTGAAGCGATATCTTGATTCAATTCAATAGCTTACGACAGTATCACTGCACTACAGAAAACGCGACAGCGCAGTGTGCAACCGGACTTATGACGTATATATACGGATAATGCGAGGCGTGCGTGTCATATTACCTAACGATATGAAAAAAGGAAAAACAATCATTTGTTTTTAAACGAAAAAACACCGGCCTCAAATTATAGTCATAGCCCAGTCGAATTAGCTCAAAAAAGCGGCAAATCTGGAAAAATTCGTTAGGTTAGGGTCACTGGTAAGTTTGTTTTGCGTGGTATTCGATCCGTTGCGTCATCCGGCATCTTGCTTTTAATTTTTTGTTTATTGAATAACTTATGGAATAACTCGGCTGCCAGTGACACCCCCCCCCCTCTCTCTTCTCTCCTCTAACGAATTCCGAAGGAAAATAGTCACCTAATTTTTTTCCTGGGTCAAATTCTTATTCAATTGGGCTTATATTGATACAATAAACAAAACACTACGTCAATGAAACCTTTTAATAAATACCTGCAAAATAACTACGGATAAAAATAGCAGGCAGGTACAAGAAAATAAATAAAAGAATAAAATGTGTTTTTCCAGGTACTGTCTAGGTAGAATAAGGCATAGTTACAATAGACACGACCAGTATGATTCCGCGTCTACTGTCTCAGATATTTTGTATGGGAGAGACAGAGACAGAGGGACCAGACTCGCATCATCTGCCCTTGCAATAATTTCTATATAAAATGAATGGGACCGATAGGATTGTAAAGCGTTATGACACGCGGACGAGTCTAATGTATATCTATCTACCTTTATCACGCACTTGTATACACTCGTGTATAATCTTTTAAGCCGACAGCGTGTAGCTTTTGTCTCGACTTAGGGCGCGTTTATACGGTGCGAAAGATTTCGGACGCGGCCGGTTACTACGCGGTTGGTTGCTTGACAGGAATTTGAACGTTGTTACCTACTATAATATATAGACGAAACGTGGATATTCGGCAGTGATATTCTTAACCGCACGAAATCTTTCACGACGCAAAAACGTGCCTAAATTAGGTAGGTACACATAAAGGCTGCAAGTTTTCTACAGCGCATATCCCGCAAAGTCTGTACACGCTATTAAATGCACTATATGTAGAAAAAGCAGTTATTTAGTGGAGCCAATGATTATTAAAAATAAATTAGTTTTAACTGATAATTTATCAACTCAAAACAAACAGTAGCAATATGTACCATGTGTTAATAAAAAAGTGCTACCAATTAATCAAAGCTATAACGATCTATCATTATGTTATTAGTCTGTCAGTTTAGCTTAGATAAACTGATAGATCATATTTTAATGAACATAAGTGGTAGGATTTTAAAATGTATTAATAAATCATGTTTTTCTTATTTATAGTTATCTTTATTTTAAACTCACCTCTAACTCCGGACACATTTATTCATTTTTGTTTGCAGGACGAAATCGTATAACATACATTATTAAAACACTTTAAATTATACAATGTACTAACAAAATCAACCCGAACTCGTAGAACCGACAACCGTTGGGGAATAAAGGTTCTCAAATGGCAACCACGAACCGGAAGATGAAGCGTAGGACGTCCTCCTACCCAATGGACTGACGACATTGTTAGGACCGCGGGAAGTCGATGGATGGAAAGGGCTCAGAATCGTTCTTCCTGGAAACGTATGGGGGAGGCCTATGTCCAGCAGTAGACTTCTACAGGCTGATGATGATGATGATTATGACTAACGAAATCCCACGCGACTTTGCCCATGTGGAGTTATTTTCATACAAGTTTCAATCCTTACTGTGTTTAGGGGTTGAATTTCGAAAATTACTATCTAGTACACCTCTTCGTGCCACGACGAATATACTCTGAACGTTTCAAATCTCTACGACCAGTAGCTTTAGCTGTGCGTTGCCTATGACAGTCAGGACAAAGATTCTTATAATTGGTATAGGACCATTCAGTGAAAAGAGAAGCATCCTCCTCCACTTCCTCCAGCCGATTTCTTACCACAGGAACCCCTGCCCCCAGGTTATGATCAGGCCAGCCTGGAAGTCTATTCTGAAAACGTATGGGGAAGGCCTATGTTCGGCAGTGGCTTTTGGAAGGTGGTTCTGTTTATGATGGTGATAAAACCAACACATGATGAACAGTTAAACCTGGACGAGTACTATTGATGTTGTTGGAGCAATCCCGCTTTCTGATCCGAAGGTTGTCTTATTGATTTTTTTATTCGACCAATTTTTTTGCCTCTAAACGGTACCTACAAGAAATCTTTGTGAGAAAACCCGTGGCCCAGTTAGCACCGTGTTGACCTCCTGAAATAGGAGCATGATTCGAAAGTTGCCCTTAATGCTGTATAAATACAATAAATACAAACAATAAATACACATACAATACAATACAAACAATACAATACAATATATATTACAATAAATGATAAGACTTATTTACTCACTAACGTTGAATGTAGTAGTAGTAGAGCTTCAAAAAAAGGCTCGTTCTGGGACGTACCATGCCTATTTCTGTCGAGAAGCAGCTTGCTGTGTTCCGGTTTGAAGGGTGTGGGTGCCGGTGAAATTTCAGGCGCACGAGGCTTAACACCTGTATGCCTTAGGTTGATAGACACAGAGTAGTGCATCGTAGGGCACGTTAGTGAGCGTGACCTGTGAGGCAATGCTTTTTATAGGTAATAGTAACCACTTGACATCAGGTGGGCCGGCTGCATGTTTCATCGGCAAGTCACATAAAAAAACCTCTGGTTTTTAATGGTAACAACATACCCAAAACGATATTTGCAGACATGCAATGATTTTTATGACCATCAATTGCTAAATGTAAGTAGGACCCAAATGTAATATCTGGACGTTCCTCTGATTAGCCCCTTTAGACATCCTCTAAGATTCTTGAGTAGGTACATGGTACTAAAAGATCTAATAAAGAAATAAATATAATTTATTTTTATTTATTAAAAAATATCCACCCATTTTCACAAGATCATTTAGCCCCAAACTAAGCATGGGTTGTACTATGGGAACCAGATGACTAATAGAATACTTACTCACTTTTTTTTCAAACATACTTAAAATTTACTTTGACAGCAGTCACAGCTCAGTTCATAGTAGCCTACCCTGCTTTCTGCGCTCTGGGTGGTGGGTTCGATCCCCAACCACAACAAACATTTGTGTGATGAACATAGGTGTTTGTTCTGTGTATGGGTGTTATATAGTATTCATGTTGCGACTGATTTATTGCGCGAGAATAGAACTTACATATTTTGTAGTAACTGGTCCGCTACAAAGGTCGTTAAAACTAGTTATTATAAATACAGTAGACCTATTTCTTACTTATTTTATTTGTAGGTTTAAACAATCCAGTAGGTACAGGTTTTTGAGTCACCTCTCACAAAAAACAAGAATTACACGCTATTAAGTTTAAGCTTTGATTTCCTTATTTTATATTATAACTATTCTTTGTCTGTGCGAGCTGACCATTTTTTTTTTATTTTAAACCGACTTCAAAAAGTTCTTACTCTAGTTGAATTGTTATTTTGTTGTCAGAACTCTTCTAGGCTTGGTCGCGAGGAACTGGCGCTTAGATTCACCTAGATTTAAGACGTTTCAAGATGATCCCTGCGGATATTACTGAATAAATGCTTTTTGACTTTGATTTTGACTTCTTTATTTACAAACCGAAAAAAAAATCCTTCACAATTTGTCCTACTTTCAGATTGGTCCCGTAAAATGTAATTGAAAGCCATTCTGTAGTTTGGTTTGGAAAAAAACACCACTGTCATACAATAATATTTATACAACTTATGAACGTAACAAGCAAATGGCCCACCTGATGCTAAGTAGTAAGTAAGTGCAGCACAGAAGACAGAACCCGGTAGAATACCATTCTGTAAACTAATCTTATAGCGTATTATATTTTAGATAGCTACATCTTGCTTGTTACATTTGTTCAGATGGCTGTGAAGAGGTCTTAGACAAATTATTCGTCTAAAGCTTGTGCAACACAGACTTGAGTGGCGCAACTCTCTTAATTTAAAACGTAGTTTTAGGCGTGATGCGTCTTAGCATCAAGATATTGCTGCTCAAGATCTTGATACCAAGTGCTTACTGAATAAGAACCTTAAAGCCTTCCTATACCTACACTTACATTTCTTTAAGCCGGTTACATTGTTAGTCTTTTGTCGTTGTACAAAATAAAGACTCAGCGATAAAAACTCGACCATTTAATTACTCTAAAAGACAGGCACCATTTGTCCTTTGGCTTTATAAATTTGTTTTTGCAAGTCATAGTCACTACCATGCATTAAGTCAACAAGGTTCACCGTTGGCGAGTACCTACATCATCATCAAGTTCGGCACCACAATGAAGCTTAATTACATGTTTACATTGCAGAAGGATCATACAAAAAACAGTAGGTACAAACCGACCCTTATGTTTCTTGCCTGTTCTTTTAGGCTTGGTTGCAAGAAACTGGCACCTTGTTTGTTTTCCTAGCATTAAGACAATTCAAGGTATAGTTATACTAGTAGAATCACGACTTTCTAATCGCTGATAAACTTGACAACCGATGTGGCGCGGCGGCCGAATGTCCGCCTGCGGCGCAGGAGGTTGCGGGTTCGATTCCCGCCTTGGGATAAATGTTTGCACGAATATTTATTCCGGGTGTACTGGGTGTTTTCTATCTATAATAAAAAATATATATGAATGTAATGTATTGTATTAAATATATCAATCATAATTCTGGACAATCCACACAGCATCATTTAGCTCCAAGCTAAGCAGAGCTTGTGTTATGGGTACCAGATGACTGATATACTTAATACAATACATTACATACATAGATATATTTATTATACATAGAACACCCAGAACACCCAGAATAAATATTTGCAGATTGTACAAACATTTATCCCAAGACGGGAATTAAGCCCGCAACCTCCTGTGTCGCAGGCGGACATTCGCCCGCCGCGCCACATCGGTCGTCTTAGTCTTAACTTACGTAGTGAGATTCAGACTGTTGGTCACGATTCAACCGGCCTTGGACTAGAAATATCAGTATGTAAATTAGTCAAATATAAGGAAGAATATCAAAGAGTACAAAAAACACAGCCATTACTAGGATACTTTTATATTTCTAGAAGAATCAAAACAATTGACACCTTACAACGTCAACTGCAAAATTATTAATAACGAAAAATTAATAATACTGCAGACAGGATCAATGACCTAAACTCCGGTAACACTAACAAGATATATCACCGAATAAAAGATTAATAACCTACCTTGGATATTAATCTTTTATTGTGTATGCATATTCTTTTTATATTTATAATATTTCAACAGCTGCGTTGAGGTATATAGGTTCTCAAATGGTGACCCCAAATCGGAAAAACTAGATGTAGGATTGAACCGATGACATTACCAGGACCGCAAGAAGTTTTACAATCAATCTATGCCAGTAATGCCTTTTTAATGAGTTAATGATGATGTCATTTCACGGTTTGATCAATGTTTTGAACCATTTGGGCCATCTCTAAAATCTGTACATACAAATAATTTAGCAAACAGGAATAAATTCTTCTGCTAATTATTATCCAAAAAACAATTGGCTAATTTGCCAGTATCCAAGGCAGTTCTCATATTTTCTGTGGCGTATTAGAAGACTGACTTTAGAATGTTTTTTATACATCGCATAAGATTTCTTGCGGCCACCTATTTAAGACGTTTCAAGATGATCCCTGCGGATATTACTGAATAAATGATTTTTGACTTTGACACCGCCTTGAGAAAATCAATACCAAGTACCTATCGTCTTTATATTCTAGGTAACAATGTTCAAACTGTCAAGCTCGGCAAATTGCGTGAAATCTTTCGCACCGTATACCTATGTATTCGTTGGTGTTTCCAGAACGTTACAACTTGGGAGTTTTCAAATCAAGAGTGAACAAGTGGATTATAGCTAAGCGTGCTCCACCTTAGGCTGCATCTATACTTTCCATCAGGTGTGATGGCAGTCAAACGCTTAGGTATCCAACAATAAAAACAAAAAAAAAGCGCCCTTACCATGCTAGTCAAAAGTTGGAATCTCGCTGGAAAGTGAATTTCAATTCGTTTGTGGTGGAAGTACCGACTGACCGGCTAACGACGTACATGGACATCGGGTTTTGCCGCAAGGTGTCATGTTCTGGAAATTCAACGGAAACCTGACACAAGACACCGAGCTACGTCTTAGCTAGCGACGTAATTACCATAGATTCGTATAATTTGGGTATTTTAATACAACAACAAACGTGAGTTTTTGCCGTTTTTATTATAAATAGTTATGTACGGAACTCAGCGTGCGCGAGTCCGACTTGCACTTGGCTGGTTTTTATTATACTGTATTGAAAGTAACGAATTGTATACATTCCTGTGCAGTAAAAATGGAGCACTGTAAAAATAATTTTAAACTAGTTTTGTCGCTGACAACGGGTCCAAAGAACAACCCACTGGCCTTGGTAAATTCATTTCACGAGTATTTACTTAGCTGTTATGCTTTTATAATGAGCTCCCGTACCAAGTCGGAAAATGCATATATTATCTATGTAATGGTGTTCCTTTTACTCGTTTAGGTACGATACTTTTTAAATCATTGAAATCGTTCCATTGGTTGCGAAGATATTACACATTTTGTACCAGTCAACCGCGGGGCGGCCGAATAGCTCATGTGACGTCACGATATCTTTTCCGCCCGCGGGCGCGCTCTCCGCAATTCATTTATTAGAGTTCACTCGATCTGCGCGGGTCGTGTTGTGGTTTTTACGTGAATATGCCGAACTATAAGTACTGTATAGTACCGAAGTGTCCTAATACTTCAGTTAGTACACCTAAAAAACTATTTTTCAATGTGCCAAAGGTCCCGAAAGTACGCAAAAAATGGTGCACTATCATGAAGAGGGATGACAAAATTCCGCTTTCGTGCCAAACTTCAAGATTTTGTTGCGAGGATCATTTTGATGTAAGTAGGTAGGTACCTCCATAATATACCAACTATGATAATAGTTGGTATATTATGGAGGTACCTACTTACATCAAAATGATCCTCAATCATTACTCGTGTGGTAAACAGGTGCGTAGGTAGCTTAGTAAAGCTTGTTTACGAATGTTAAAGAAAAATACAGGGTCGTACCTACTAGGTATATTTCAATGAGTAAGTAAATGATAAAAAATGTAAGTAGTGAAGTTTCTAATAACCCTTCCTCGGTAGTCGGGTTAAAACCAGGGTCGTACTCAGGTCTAACTACAATAAAATGTGCCGTTCTCGGTAATATTCCCCAATGCGGGAATATCCCACAAGTTTCCCGGGATATCGGGGATCATTTTGGGATTATAGAGGAATATTTCCGTCTTGGGGAATATATATCTATCTCATCATCATCATCATCAGCCTGTAGAAGTCCACTGCTGGACAAAGGCCTCCCCCACACGTTTCCAGGAAGAACGATTCTGAGCCCTTTCCATCCATTGACTTCCCGCGGTCCTAACAATGTCGTCAGTCCATCGGGTAGGAGGACGTCCTACGCTTCGTCTTCCGGTTCGTGGTCGCCATTCGAGAACCTTTATTCCCCAACGGTTGTCGGTTCTACGAGCTTTATGGCCTGCCCACTGCCACTTTAACTTGCTGATTCTGAGAGCTGTCGGTGACCTTGGTTCTTCTACGGATTTCCTCATTTCTGATTCTACCTCGCAGTGAAACTCCCAGCATCGCTCTCTCCATAGCTCGTTGTGCGACTTTAAGCTTGTGTATGAGACCAATAGTTAGCGACCACGTCTCAGTGCCATTAAGTCATCACTGGTAACACACACTGATTATAGACTTTCGTCTTGAGGCTTTGCGGTAACTGTGACGAGAAGATGTGCCGTAATTTCCCGAACGCTGCCCATCCGAGTTGGATTCGTCGGCTGACCTCCAACATATACCGGTACGGGTGCGACATGAGCATTTGACATAAGTTTCGTCTTACTCATGTTCATTTTAAGACCCATCTGTTGGGAGACAATATTGAGGTCTCTAAGCATTGTTTCTAGGTCTTCCAGCGATTCCGCCATTATGACTATACCGTCGGCAAATCGAAGGTGACTTAAGTGTTCGCCATTGATATTGATGCCATACCTATTCCAGGACACGAGCTTGAAAATATCCTCCAGTGCAGACGTGAACAGTTTCGGAGAAATTACATCTCCCTGTCTCACTCCTTTTTGCAACTGGATAGGATTTGTACTCTGGTCCTGGAGTCGGATAGTCATGGTGGCATTACTATATAGGCCTTTCAACACTTCGATGTACCGATAGTCAATTTGACACCGCTGGAGTGACCGTAACACTGCCCAGGTTTCGACTGGCTTTTTCATAGTCCACAAACGCTAAACAAAGTGGCTGGTTATACTCTTCGGTCTTCTGTATAACCTGCCGGAGCGTATGAATGTGGTCTATGGTACTGAAGCCTTTTCGGGACCCGGCTTGTTCGGGAGGCTGGAAGTCGTCTAGCCTACGAGCGAGACGATTAGTAACTACTCTCCTTCAAAAGGGTGTTATCACCTTTCTTAAAGAACAGTACCACCACACTCCTGCTCCATGCCTCTGGCGTCGTACCCTCGAGGATGAGGATATCTATCTATACATGTAATAAAACTGTAGCCAAAGTGAATGAAAAAGAAGTACTTACCCATGTAAATTTAAGCGCGAACGAAGTTGCGGGCAAAAGTGATATATAATAAAAAAGAAAAAATATACACCTGAATTTATTATATTTTTAGGTGGAAGCTGATAATAATAATAATAATGCTGAACAATCCACACAGCACCATCTAGCCCCAAGCTAAGCAGAGCTTGTGTTATGGGTACTAGATGACTGATATACTTAATACAATACATTACATGCATACATATTTTTTATTATACATAGAAAACACCCAGAACACCCGGAATAAATATTAGCAGATCGTACAAACATTTATCCCAAGGCGGGAATCGAACCCGCAACCTCCGCGTCGCAGGCGGACATTCGCCAGCCGCGCCACATCGGTCGTCATATGGAGAACTACGTCAAGTATAGGCTTGTGGGGAGGAATGCTTAGATTGAAGAAGGAAGTATTGCATTCCTGTATTGTATTCCTGACCTTGATTATTTATTGTATAATTTTTAAATAAATCTGGGTATAACCTACGACAAAATATAATTTAAATTCTTAGGGCTTATTTTAAACTTAACATACCTAACGCTTTCGTTTATTCATAGCTCTAAATTACGTGTCCAAAGAACTTAGGTAGGTACATTCCTGTCAAATTAAGTATTTAAGTCTAATTTTATTTATTTAATACCTACATAATATTTTTCTTTAAACCTTTAAGTTTCTACATACTTATCTACATACCAATGTTGAAAATAACAGCGTAGGTAGTTACAACAACAAACACAACTTCCCTGGCTGACTAACCTAAAACTTTTAGGTATTTTATAGGCTAGTCCAAGTATGTGTACCTACCTACATATTATCCTGTTATTCTGATTAGGTTGATAATGAGATTTGTTTACCTCTGAAGTTTCCAACCATGAATTTCAGCGCTTGTGTAATTTAAATGATTACTAAGATAATCAAATACCATGAAGGTATCAACTTTAGGTAGATTATCGGATTGCGCTTGCTCAAAACCGATATCTACCTTATTTCTAATACTCATTTGTTATATTAAAATAACAACCTTCTAATAAAAACCTAATTAAATCACTTGGTGACGTTACGCTCCGTGTCGGACGAGTATCGCGAACAGAAACGCGGGGCGCGCAGTGGTTTGGCGGCTAGCGCTGGGCCTTTGTGACGTCATCGCTTCCGTTCGCGCGGTCAGTGAATCTCGTTCGGTATTTTGCCCATAACTTAGTCAGTTTTGGCCGTAGAAAAAAAAATTTTGCATTTTATGTTTTAGTTTTTCAAGGCCTATAAAACTGCATTCATAGAAAAAACTGTGACGGGTCCCCATTATGCTATGTAATAAAATAAAATAATCTACGGAATAATTATCATTTGGATCTTTATAATTATCCTCTTATTACAAAGTTGTAACTATTTTTTTTATAATAGTACTCTATTATTATTTTTTATTATCTTAGGTAATCGCTGTTTTTAAATACATTATGTTTTAAAAAACCCATGCAAACCAACACTAAAACGCTTGTATAATATTACGCTTCTTATAATCAAAAACATTCGATAAACTATAAATAAAAACCGCCCAAGTGCGAGTCGGACTCGCGCACGAAGGGTTCCATATCTATAATAAATACGGCGAAAAAAACATTTGTTGTATGAGAGCCCTCTTAAAATATTGGTTTTATTCTGTTTTTTAGTATTCTTTGTTATAGCGGCAATAGAAATACATCATCTGTGAAAATTTAAACTTTTTAACTATCACGGTTCAAGAGCTACAGCTTGGTGACAGACGGACAGACGGACAGTGGAGTCTTAGTAATAGGGTCCCGTTTTACCCTTTAGATACGGAACCTTAAAAACCAGACAAGAAATCCAGAAAACGACGAAACGAAGAGATAAACGGAGATACAGACGGATAAAAAACTATAATATAAAATGGGTTATGTTTTATTTTATTGGCGCGGAACCATAAAACGACGAAAACTGCTCTCGTCTGTCATGTCACTGATAACCGCGTAGAGTTTATCAGCCCGAGATGTTACGTCATCTGTTCCAAAACAGTATTCCGTAAAAACACAAACTAGTTAATTCTATCAGCCAACTGCCGACACTTAAAATGTTTTGTATATAAAATAAAATGTAAATGAAACTCTACCTACATCAGCAACATAATAATACGAGTATCTGACATTTTCGTTTTAGAGCCAGTTTTGAAACGAGTGCCAAACAAGACGGTACAATGCAAAGTTTAGTTTTTGATCCGATGTTAAATTATCATCCAGACACTATGACAGTGGTCAGAGGTTTTTACAATCTTGATAAACCAGGGCAAATAGAGCAAGCTGTGGATACATTGGAAGCTTGGGTGCTGAAGCAAGAACATTTTATGAAGAAGGACTTTTGTGAGTATTTTAGTATATTATTGGCCTTGTACCATACAAAAATAGATATAGTTACCTTTTGGGAAAGAGTGCGTTCATAGTAGCTACCATCCACTCGGTTGTTCGCTTGATTAAAAAGAAATAATAATAATGCTGGACAATCCATATAGCATCACCTAGCCCCAAGCTAAGCAGAGCTTGTGTTATGGGTACTAGATGACTGATATACTTTATACAATACATTACATACCTACATCATCTGTAAAAATTTCAACTGTCTTAATAACACGGTTCATAAGATACAGCCTGGTGACAGCCGGATAGACAGACAGCTGAGTTTTAGTAATAGAGTCCTGTTGTACCCTTTGGGTACGGAACCCTAAAAAGAAAGAGAGAAATTAACATTTATCTCATACGTGAAACACACCGGACATAGCCTTTCTCTCACATTTCTTCTTCTTCAGAGATATATTCTCTTTCCATAGTCCTCTCCATTTATGGATTTCTCATTTCTCGCGACTTATAATTTCCCTAGTTTTCTTTTTACTAAGCTTAGTAAAACTAGTCTGGCTACTTCAGCTTGTTGTTTCTAAAAGGTATATGGGTGACCTTGGTTGATTTATCAATATTAAAACTTTTGTTGTTAAAATATTATGAAACAAGCGATTGTGGACAATGCTGATACAAATTGCAAGCCAGATGAATTACTCCAAACAGCAATAAACTGAATTTCATATTGTTGTTGAGAGTACACTGCGCGACATGTTAGGCAGAGATAACTTTACTGTGAAATGGTTACCAACTTGCCCTGCAGTGTATCTCAAAACGATAATATGAGACTTTGACGACCGATGTGGCGCGGCGGGCGAATGTCCGTTTGCGACGCGGAGAAGGTTGCGGGTTCGATTCCCGCCTTGGGATAAATGTTTGTACGATCTGCAAATACTTATTCCGGTTGTTCTGGGTATTTTCTATAAATAATAAAAAATATCTATTTATGTTATGTATTGTGTTAAGTATTCAGTCATCTAGTACCCATAACACAAGCTCTGCAGCTTGGGGCTAGATGATGCTGTGTAGATTGTCCAGAATTATTATTATTATTATTATATATAATAAAAATTATTTTCTAGCTCGAGAATATTTGGAAAGAGTGATAATACAGCTAAAAGGTTCTGTAGAACGAGCCAAATCACAGTTGGACAAAATCTGTACTCTTCGCACAATGATGCCAAAATTCTTTGATATACACAATCCTCAAGTTCAGCTGAAAGACATCAAAGGCTATGTGTAAGTAAAAAGACTAATACCACTAGTTGTGCTTTCTACCTCTCTCTTTCTTGTCATAAAATTAACAAAAGCAGGTGGGATCAAATAGAAACAATAAGGGATCGGAATATTGTTATGTTACAATGGGGACCCGTCACAGTTTTATCTGTGAATGCAGTTTTATAGGCCTTGAGAAACTAAAACATAAAGTGCAAAAATTTTTTTTCTACGGCCAAAACTGGCTAGGTTATGGGCAAAATACCGAACGAGGCTCACTGACCGCGCGAACAGCCTAGCGTTGAGATATTGTGACGTCATGTCACAATATCCCAGCGCTAGCCGCCGAACCCGCGCGGTTTTATTAAAAAAAAATTAATTTAAACCAGAACACGACCCGCGCAGATCGAGTGAACTTTAATAAATGAATGGTGGAGAGCGCGAGCGCGGGCGAAAGAGAATCGAGACGTCACGATTCCCTGACATGAGCTATCTGGCCGCCCCGCGGTTGGCTGGTACAAAATGTGTAATATCTTCGCAACCAATGGAACGATTTCAATTATTTAAAAACCAAAGAATATGGACTAAAAGCTGTTAAAAACTATCGTATCTAAACAAGTAAAAGGAACACCATTACATAGATAATATATGCATTTTCCGACTTGGTACGGGAGCTCATTGCCTTAGCATGTTTTCTGTCTTGCATTCAGTTAGATTGGCACCACACTGGAGCTTCATTATTTACATAATTATTATTTTGTAACAGGATCATACAAAAAAACGGTAGGAACCAAGCCGTAAATTTCTTGCCGGTTCTTCTAGGCTAGGTCGCGAGGAACTGGCTCTTAGATTCACCTAGATTTAAGACGTTTCAAGATGATGATTTTAAAAGTTACAGATTGCATACATTCTAGTACAGCTGACTGCATATGCTAGGCAATTCTAGCTTGGGATAGCTTTTAGATGAAACAGGCTTACCTAGCACCTATTCCATCCTCACAGCTTAGTCAGATATACACCATGACCTCTAAAATACGGTACGGGCGTATGCGTCCGTAATACGACATACTGCGACATACTGTCAATTCGCGGGCGGCCATATGCGTCCTCGCGCGAGTTGCATTTATTTTTTCAAGTTTGTGGTGTTGATAGCCAGAATACGTTGCAAGTGCGGGTAAGGATAGTTCAGAAATGAAATTACCTGTCGATTGATAGGCTATACTTTACGGGTACAGTAGAAAAATTATTTTTATTTCTGTGGTAAAGTAGTGAGTGACGTCAGTGTCGCTTTGTACTCTGTATGAAATGTAAACAAAGTTCGCGTTACGATTTATTTGTTTATTTTATGTGCAAAGAGTAGTAATAAAGTGTTGTAATTTGTTATTGGATATGTAAACAACGCCTAGTGATCGTTATCTTAAAGTGGAGTGATAAAATTTAAGTGTTATGAGCATTTGAAGTGGGCATGCCGTTGCCAAGGGCTTTTTTGTGTGATGTCTTGTGTTTGCTGTTTTTTACAATATTCGTCAGGACTGGAAGGTATGGTGTATTGAAATATATACTATGATACATTTTCATACTTATAACGTAAGAACTACAGTGTAACAGCTATCGTGTTATTTTATAAATTACATAATTTTGCAACCGAAAAAGTCATTGACCTTACCAGAACATTCGTGATCCAATAATTTATTATTTTTGTATGGGGAGTAAATAAAACTACATGATAACATTATCAAAGCATTATTGAGAAACATAATAGCATTTATTATTTCTTTATAAAGCGTGTGTAAATAACTAAAACATAAAATTTTCTGAACTCTCTCTGTTTTTTTACCATCGCCATTTTTCCACACATAACGTCATCAATTCCAGTTAGATTTGCCTGTTGAAATAAAAAGAGTCTTGTTGGAAATTTCATCTAAATTCTTGTAATACAAACAGTTTTCTAATTGGTGCCATAGTTTTTGCGTGGTAATCAATTTAGTGAACATATGTCCTCAGCCGCCATTTTTTTTTTTTTTTTTTGTACAGTTTGCGGAAAACCAAAGGAGTTTCATATTTCATAGGCGGTAATTCTAGAGGTTAAAAATAAGACGGCTTTGCATTCCAGTATACACGTAATAAATTAACCGTAACCGTAGAACAGCTACCTAAACAGCTAACAGTAAACAGAACTGACTACCGTTGGAGAATAAGAGTTCTCAAATAGCGACCACGAACCGGAAGACGAAGCGCAGGACGTCCTCCTACCCGATGGACTGACGATATTGTTAGGACCGCGGGAAGTCGATGGATAGAAAGAGCTCAGAATCGTTCTTCCAGGAAACGTATGGGGGAGGCCTATGTCCAGCAGTGGACTTCTACAGGCTGATGATGATGATGATAACACGGTAATCTGACTGACTGACTGACATAGTGATCTATCAACGCACAGCCCAAACCACTGGACGGATCGGGCTGAAATTTGGCATGCAGGTAGATGTTATGACGTAGGCATCCGCTAAGAAAGGATTTTGATTAATTCTACCCCCAAGGGGATAAAATAGGGGATGAAAGTTTGCATGACACTTTGTCAATTTTAAACCGATCGGGCTGAGACTTTGCATGCATAAAGCTACTATGATTTTATCCCGAAAAAAAATAACGGGAACGGAAAAAAACTGCCGCGCAGCGCGTAGGCAAAGCTGCGAGCGGCCGCTAGTAATAAATAAAACCAAATGTTCCAGATCCCAGTGTCTTCTCCCGAACCTCACCAGTGAACAAAACAGAGTCTACATAATGAGATTCAATGGGGTAGGATCCCATTCATCAAAGAAATTTTTTCTTTTTTATCTTACTGGAATAATGGTAAGACCCACAAGAGCAGTGCAAATAATGTAAGACGTAGCAAAGCTGTTGGTAAAGGACTTGTCCAGAAAACAACGTATCATGCTTATTTTGTACAGTAATCAAATGCTGTTTCCTGGTTTGAAGGTTGTGCCAGTAAAGTTACAGGCATAATAAATAAATAATGCTCGACAATCCACACAGCATCATCTAGCCCTAAACTAAGCAGAGCTTGTGTTATGAGTACTAGATGACTGATATACCTAATACAATACATTACATACATAGATATTTTTATTATACATAGAAAATACCCAGAGCACCCGTAATAAATATTTGCAGATCGTACAAACATTTATTCCCAGGCGGGAATCGAACCCGCAACCTCATGCGTTGCAGGCGGACTTTAGCCTGCAGCGCCACATCGGTCGTCAACAGGCATGACGCAGAGCATTGCACCGTAGGGCACGTTTCTGAAGGACGTAATCTGCATGGTTATACTTTGCTATAAGTCAATGGCGTAGCTAAGCAAACACGGGCCCCGGTGCATAGAGAAAGAATCAGGCTTTCACCCTCTCTTTCACCACCAGCGCATAAGCGCCTTGAATTTATATTGGTAGATATCCCATCCGATTACTTAGTACCAGAGTTAGATATACTTAATGAACCTTGAGTCAGTACTACTTGATACTTAGAGATCGGTTACAGGTAACAGGTTTGCTTGTCTATCGTCGCTAGAATACTAAAATAGTGTAATCATATTTTTTAGATAAACGAGTACATGAAATGTCATGATTACTGCGATGGTATCATTGCTGTTATTGATTTGCGAGGCGTTCATCTTACAGAGTTCATAGGAAAACTCAATCTTATTGAGCTGCAGCAGATTGCCACTATTGGAACGGTAAGTTATTTTTATATTAAACCGAGAAAAAAGAATACGAAAAAAGGATTATTTGAGGTACCTGTTTGGCATTTGGCATAAAATTTTGCTATTAATCTCTTACAACAAACGTAATTTTTTGCCGTTTCCTGTTTTTTCAGGAAGGTTATGACGCCCGAGTTAAAGGCCTACACTTCATATCAACATCTAAAGCCATAGATTTGCTAGTAAAAATAATGAAACCGATGCTAGGTACCAAAATATCAAACAGAATACACGTGCACAAAACACATGAAGATTTATATGATTTCGTACCAAAGGAATCGCTGCCGAAAGACTATGGAGGGGATGAAAGTACTTTAGAAGAGTTGAATGGTATGCAAAAAAAATTGCTTTAATAATAATAATAATGCTGGACGATCCACACAGTATCATCTAGCCCCAAGCTAAGCAGAGCTTGTGTTATGGGTACTAGATTACTGATATACTTATTACAATACATTACATACATAGTTATTTTTTATTTTACATAAAAAACACCCAGAACACCCAGAATAGATATTTGCAGATCGTACAAACATTTATTCCAAAGCGGGAATCGAACCCACAACCTCCTGCGTCGCAGGCGGACATACGCCCGCCGCGCTACTTCAGGTGTCTTTACGACGTTAATCTCAACGCATGGTAGATATCCTTTTAGATTACATTATTATAAAACACTAACCTGCCGGCCCGGATGTGCAACGTGAGATAAGTCGCGCTTGACACGTGATACTTTTTCTATTGATGAACATTTTCGAAATTATAGATGATATACTGATAAGCTAAACATTAGCATTAAGGCTTCATTTGATAGAAAGAGATAGATTTTTGCACTAGCATGTTAGCACAGGAAGATATAAAGAGATATCTCTCTTTTGCACGAGATAACGAGCCGACAAAATTTTAGCCGGGCAGGACATAGACCTCCTCCCTATGTTTCCAGGAATAACGATTTTGAGCCCTTTCCATCCATCGACTTTCCGCGATCCTAACAATGACAGTCCATCGGGTAGGAGGGTGTGTTATGCTTCGTCTTCCTGTTCGTGTCAAGTCACCGTTCGAGAACTTTTATTCCCCAGCAATTATCGGTTCTACGAGCTACATGGCCTATCCATTGCTGATTCTGAGAGTTATGTCACTGACCTTCGTTCTTTTACGGATTTCCTTATATCTGACTAGCGGCCGCTCGCAGCTTCGCCCGCGTGGTAGTTTTTTCCCGTTCTCGTTATTTTTTCGGGATAAAAAGTAGCCTATATGTTAATCCAAATTGCAATCTATAATTATTCTAAATTTCATCCAAATCGGTCCACTGGTTAGAGCGTGAAAGAGTAACAAACATCCATCCATCCATCCATACTTACAAACTTTCGCGTTTATTTTCTATCCCGCAATGAAACTTGAAACTCCCAGCATTGCTCTTTTCATGGCTCGTTGTGTGACTATGAGATCTTATTTAATTAACCTTAATATGTATATTTCAGATAAATGCCTGAAAATCTTCAGTTCCGAGGAAAATGTGAAGTACCTTTTAGACATGAAAAACGCTCGCACTGACGAATCTCGAAGATCAGTAGCTACTTTCAACGAAAATTACTTAGGATTAGCCGGAAGTTTTAGAACTTTAAATGTGGATTAGAAAAGTGGTATTGGTTTTTTTCAACTTCGACAAAAAGAGGTATTGGCAATAAAACATGACAAAATTAAACTTCTCGCAGTTTGTACCTGATTCTATAATCTTTTTCTTATATATCATTGTTTTAATTGAAACACACAGCCTATGGAAGTAAATTAAACAGGACTGCGGCTGTAGGACTAACAACAGATCTCAAAGACTGAAATTTTCAGAGTAGTGTAAAAAGCGTGATACACAAAAAATTCGCGGCCGCGCGATTCTGGAAGTATCGTTTCATAGTATCTTAGTATCGTCTCCTGGTGGCCGCGTGGCTGGCCACATGACAAAAATTTGAACCTTGTTACCTAGACATCTATCGCGCCTAAACAGGTTCTAAAAGTGCACTAAAAAATTATTCAAATTGAAAACCTTATTGATGCATAGGGAATTGAATAATAGTTTTAGGCGTTAGAGTAGTCAGAGTTTGTCTTGAAGCGTTGGGGTGTGCTAAAAAAATTCCTGAAACGAAACCAAAATATTAATTAGCACGAATAAATTGGACAATTGCAGCGTAAACGTTTTGTACAGACATTCAAGTTATATTGCACGGTGACCAGACGGGTAACGGGCAGCTCAATAGTTTGACGACCGATGTGGCGCGGCGGGCGAATGTCCGCCTGCGACGCAGAAGGTTGCGGGTTCGATTCCCGCCTTGGAATAAATGTTTGTACGATCTACAAATATTTATTCCGGGTGCTCTGGGTATTTTCTATGTATAATAAAAAATATGTATGTATGTAATGTATTGTATTAAGTATATAAGTCATCTAGCACCCATAACACAAGCTCTGCTTAGCTTGGGGCTAGATGATGCTGTGTGGATTGTCCAGCATTATTATTATTATTATTATTATAATAGTTTGTTATGCCATTATCCGTTCCGTAAGCCAGTCATAAAATAGCCCAGTCCGAACAAACCCAAACACACCCAAACAATGAATGCGAGAGCATCTTCGTACAAATCTGGAATCCTTTACTGAAAGTTCATGTTACAAAATTATTGTTTTCTAGTACAAAAACAATCTAAAACAATGTCATCTGTCAAGCACGATAGCAACGGTAATTTAGGTGTCATATTCGTTTTCTGTCATCTTTGGAAGCAACATTGTATTTTCATTTTAATTGTTTTTCTAGTGTTATTTTAAGTTCTGATGGGTAATTTTAGTGGTATTTTAACCATTATTACTTGAGGTCTTAGCACAAGTGTAAACAATTGAAATTAAAGTGTGTTATGAGGCATCCTGATTTGAACGAAAATGTTTCCCTTTGGTTTTGAAGAAAAACGCCATCTTTTTCTTCAAAACCGATGACGGCTGACTTTACTTTTTTTACCGACTCGACTTGACTAAAAATAATTTATTCAACCCACTTGACATTGGCAAAACTGTCCGCAAGACGAACAGATGCCACAAAAAAAATATATATTTAGGTGTCATTTTTGACAGTTTGCAATCATGCTATAAGAGTTCACGTTAGGGGGTTGGTCACAATTGTTCTTGTAGTCCCTTATTATTATTCTTGGTATAAGGTTTCATGCTCGTACTATGCCGGGTGTAAAAAGATCACTTCCAAATACTCCAGGAATGTGTAAAGTTACCTATTTCAAGGTCTTATAGAATACCACTTGTCAGTTAAATAGGTTTAAAGCTTTACGATTATTTTACTAAATACCTATTTATCAACGAGCGATGTATTACGTACAACGTCACAAACTACGCGGTGGTGGCGGCCGCGAGTGTAACGCACCGGTCAGATGATCGCAATTTGCTTTAGATTGCTGTTTTTGTTGTTCTATCGTTTTTACGTATATTAAATAAGATAATTAGCTACTTTATGTTTATTTTATAATGATTTGTCGATGTTGATGCTGTAAACACGAAAAATAGACAAAAAATTAAAATTCTCACTCGTGTTTTTCGTAATCAGAATCATGATCTTTGTGCGCAGTTTCAGTTTTCCGAAGTAGTTTTATTACACCCGGTATAAAAAATACTAATTTTTAATTAATTGGATAGGTTTTTTAGCAATAGTACCGTCTATTGTATAAGTGATTTAATAATGATTTTGTATATCTTTTTTTTAATACTGTACATACTACAATAAAGTTATTTAATGGTAGTCTGTTTTATTCTGTCCTGCACTACTATTCCTTTACTAACCAAGCATTATAGGCAGATATAAGTATATTATATATGTACAAGCTAACTCGCACATGCACATTTATTTAGGTAGAAATTATACATAAGATTAACTTTTACATTAGCTTGCATTGCCCTAGTTACTAACACCTAATAGTAATGAAGCAATAAATCAGTGTACGTCCAACTTTCACCGTGTTTGGTTATTTTTACCCTCTGCGGCGTCACTCACTACTAGCTAGCTAGCATCCCTTTATAATTTTACCCTAGCTTCAACTTAGCTTGGTACATCCCCAAACAATATACAAGGGGCAAAAATGACGCATTCTACCAAAGAGATCGGCATTTTTTATGGCACGGTAATAAGTCGAGACTATTTAGAATTATTTTACTTAAGAACTAGCAGCGCGTCCCGGCTTCGCACGGGTTTTAGTAAGGAGTAGTTTTTTTGAAAACATAATGCCTAATGCTAATAAATAATATAATAATCATATAAATAATAGCCTATGTCACCCGGGGATAGTGTAGCTTCCCAACGATGAAAGATTTTTTCAAATCGGTCCAGTAGTTTCGAACCAGTCCAGTAGTTAAAACGGATAAATACTCTTGCGTTTTTACAGGCTCGTCGAACACATTATTAGATAACAGTTTTTTTTTAAATAAGTTATTTTTCCTCTAGATGTTTTCATCTCGTCAATTATCTATTTGTACTTGGCAAAAGACTAAGAAGTTGGAAAAGGGTAGGAAAGCCTTTGACTTGCAGTGGGGCAGGATATGCTAAACATAAGTAAATAAAGAAAATAGTTAAAGAAATGCTATTTCATCTTCACTCTGGTATGCTACAATGGTCTGAGCAAAAGGTGTGAAATAATATTTTTGACGCAGTTTTTAGCATAGCAGGCAACACTGCGGTTTGCTTAGCTACTGCGGTTAACTAGAGTTTTTGCCAAGCTTTAAGTGTTTGAGTCAATAAGTAAAGATAAGAGACAAAAGTCAACATTGATGCAAGGTTTATTTATATTTTAAGCTGTTAACATATTGTGTTAATTTTAATAGTAGTAGAAGTCCTTTAGAGTGAAGGGCTCGTCCGGGAAAGTAGGTACTAGCACTGTGCCTATTTCTGTGTTCCAGTTTAAAAGATGTGGCTGCCAGTGAAATTACAGGCACACGAGGTTAAGGCGGGGTTGTTCCTATTAGACTATCGGTGCTTTTTGACGGTGGGTTCGAATCCAGCCGTATTAATTAAACAATTTAAGTTTTGATAGTGTGATCGAAGTGGTATTTTTTCGATAGTTCAGACAACCAATTTTCACAATGAAATAATCAGATTAAGAGTTGGGTCTCTCGTAGATCAACCAGGCATAGATGTAAGTAGAAATAAGTAGTAGTGTAGCAAAATATCTCTCAAAAACAGCAAGCTAAAATGGCAATGGGCAGGTTATAACTGATAACCGCTAGGGAATCAAATGGTTCTCGAATGGCATTTCGTTTACAAACCGGAAGACAAAACGTAGAACGTCCCTTACTTGATTGACTGACAACATTGTTAGGATCGCGGGAAGTCGATGGATGAAAAGGGCTTGAAATCCTTCTTCCTGAAAACGTATGGCTTCCCCATGGCCTATGTCCAGCAGTGGACTTCTACAGGTTGTTGATGATGAGGTGAATATACGACTTAATGTTGTAGTGTGATGGCCACTGGCTACCGTCTATTTGGTTAGACTTGCGTCAGGAACACAATTGAAGTGCTGTGTAAATGAGACTTCAACATAAGTATACATGGTGTATTTTGGGTCAGTTAAATGTTGTCGTCCACGTATAAGATAGAGACAATTTTGTATGTTTCGTAAAGTTTTTGAATATAATTTGTATACAATTTGTATCTTGTTTCTTGCACTTTGTCTTTCAATAACTTGTTATAAATAACTTGCTGCAATAGCAACATCATGAGTACAGTCTGCTGCATTAGAATTTATAAAAATCTAAACTTTTAAAACGATGTTTTAGTGTTCCAGTAAATATTTACATGGCAAATTTTGACCCTTCTTCCACTAAATGATGAATATACCTCATATAAAAAACTTTCCCAGTCCCCGCAGTATATTACAAAATTATAATACGAAACTTCATTTATCGTTTCTAAGAGTAGACCTGCTGAACTATCTCCATCATCGTCAATATAAAAAGGAAGGAAGAAAGTAGAACACTTGATAGCACCCACCCCGAACCGCTGAACGCATTGATCCCTGGTGACAAGTCGTAAAGCGTGTGGTCAATGACCCCGCACTAATAAGCTTGGCCCGAACGCGTATTTTGTAGGTGTGATTTTTTTTTACTTTTATTGTTACAAAACTATAGTAAATACATGTATGTTTTGCTGTTTTTTTTAATAAAGTTAAGGGTACAAATTTAGTGGGCGCCGACTTTAGCAACCAAATAAAATCGGTGTTTTAATGATTTCAAATCGCTTAGACAAAAACTGACCGCGGTAAACTAAACTACACAGTCTCATAACACCGTCTTCCGTGGAGTATCTATCTTTAATTTAATTCGAAGAAATCGCAACATTATAGTGCCTAAAACGAAAAGATAACGGAATTTCCGGATATATCCGAGAACAAAATTGCAATGGAGTCCTTACTAAAAAACATTTTACTAGAATTTAATCCTGATACTCTGGAAGCGGTGAGAAAGGAATTCAATTTGGATAAACCTGGCAGAGTTGACGAGGCGATCGACATTTTGGATGATTGGGTGAAGAAACAGACCCATTTTAAGAAAAAGGATTTCTGTGAGTCATTTTAAACGAATTTTTATTTCAGTTCAAACAAAACCTGTCAGAATTCTGTCAAAGAAAACACTGTGAAGAAACCAGTTAGTATTCTAGTGTAGCGTTGTGACCTGTCACATATGAGTACCAACTACTGCATAATGTAGGTATGCACCAAATGTAGTGTTTAGATGAACCTTTTCCTAGCATATCCTCAATCAATCTGAGATGAGATTGATAACAGATGAGACGGTACTGCTTGGTACTATGAGATCTGAGGAAATATCTACCGTGCCTCGGGATTAATGTCGTCTAGATCGTGTCCTCTGGTAATGGTATATAATAGATTTCATGTACTCTGTCTTAGCTTTATTTTCAGTTCTGTGTCGATATTTTCCATTTTAAGATTATTTCCAAAAAAATTCAAAGCATTGTTTTATTATGAACTTTCATAGCGAGGGAGTACTTGGAAAGGACTATAATTTCCTGCAAGGGTTCCGTTGAAAAGGCAAAAATAAGGATGGACAAATTGTGCACGTTCAAAACTTTAATGCCGAACTTTTTCAAGAACACCGACTCAAAGGATGAGTTTGCTGAACTTCATACATTTTTGTAAGTTAAAGATGGTGCGGTTATTTCAAATGTTTTGAGCAAAGGGTTTTAAAGGGGCAAATATTTTTTTTGCAAGTATTGAAGGAGTAAAGAGTCAAAGGAAGGGGCTTTTTATTTTATTATGACTTCAAGTTATGTATTTCAGCTTGTCAATTTCAAAGACATATTATGTTAGTAGGAGTAGAGCTCTTATTGAAGAGCTCGTCCGGGGAAGTACTACCACCATGCTTTGTATGCTGTGTTCCGGTTTGAAGGACGTTGGTGAAATACCAGCCACACGAGACATAACATCTGTATACCTCAGGTTGATGTACGCAGAACATAGGAGGCGTAAGTATTTTTTTTTTTGGGAACATAATTTTTCAGGCAAATAACAAATAACAAAAATTGGCAGCGATGCGACGCAAGTAGCGTCCCTTTGAATCATGACGAACCATGATGGAACCAAGCTGTAAGTTGCTTGCCGGTTTTTCTAGGCTTGGTCGCGAGAAACTGACGCGATGTTTCAAGATGATACATGCAAATATTACTGAATAACTAAATGCTTTTTGTCTTTAACTATAACTTTGGAGAGACCAATGTAAGACGCTTTAGAATAATCTTTGTATTTTTACCTTTGACTTTATGATTTTCAGAACGAATGCTCATTTGCCAAAAATGACGCCAGATAACTACAGGGTTTACTTCTGCAAGATGATTGAAAAGGAAGATATTGACGTTCCTTTTATATTTATCTACTATAAGTACATTATCATGGTAAGTAGGAATCTTGTAAAGTTCTTGTGACAAAACACAATGACGTTGATTGATGCCACATCTGGTCACCAATCTGTCTGCCATGCGTAGTCACCACGATAAATCCTCTTAATTGTGGAGGAGGTGTTCATTTACTTACAAAGGTAACGTGACGTAACGAAACGGACCTTTGGCCTTCATTTAGTACGAAAATATTAATAATTAGGTACCTACACTAAAGTTTATGTTCACAACACTAAGCAAAAAACTACTTATACCTAAGCTTGTTATAGATAGGTATTTGAATGTTGGTGGTTCAATCACGCTCTTACTGCTGGACAGATTTGAATAAAACTCAGAATAAATGTTGTAAGCTGGATTAACTTATCATCATCAACAGCCTGTAGAAGTCCACTGCTGGACGTAGGCCTCCCCCATACGTTTCCAGCAAGAACGATTCTCAGCTTTTCCATCTATCGACTTCCCGCGGTCCTAACAATGTCGTCAGTCCATCGGATAGGAGGACGTCCTGCGCTTCGGTCGAATATTTATTCCCCAGCTTTTAAATAACTTATAGGCTACCTACTAAAATCTATCAGGAACCGAGTAAGAAAGATCGAAAAGCCCTGGAAGAAAAGTGCAATGCACTTTGACAATAGTAAAGCGCCTAATTATTGTTATATAGCAATTCATCATACATCAAATTGCAATAAAACGATTCTGAAACATGAAGGCTGAAGTTAATGATTATGGTAAGCCTACTGAGCCTATTAATATACCTCTGAAAATCAATATTATCCGGCAAAATCACAAAGATCATATTGAATGCCGTTGTTGATTTTGATAAATGATGTGTTGTTGGATTCGTCTTAGTGCCGCGAATGTGTGTGCAAAATATTAAAAAATTTACCCACCCTATACACAAAACAAAATCGTTCAATACAGAATAGCTTAGATGCCTATTGAAAACAGAACTAGATGTAGCTTAAAGAAAAAGTAGAACGCGCTGTCAGTCTGTTTTGGAGATGAATTTTATTTATATTTGCAGTCGAATTTATTTAATAGTTTTGTCTCATCCTTGCTGCAATGTTTTTTTTTATTATAATCCTTGATGTTTTGCTACCATAAAACTTGTTTCATTTTCAGATAAGCGAGTACATGAAAATACACGAATACACAAAAGGATACATACTAATTTTAGACTTTACTGACGCAAATCTCATGTCTTTGATGACAAAGCTAAACGTCGTGGAGCTTAGGCAGGCAATGACTTTGCTGATGGTAAGGACCACACTAAACAAACGGGTTAGGTACCTGAACATTTTTTGAACTAGAATGTAGGTATTCTAGTTCAAAAATCGAGCAAAACTTTTCAGTGTTTCGTCTAAAGTTTGTTAGTTCTAATCTTTATGGCATCGATATTTTTTTGGTCATAAGTATACATAAAGTGCTTATTTACAGTTCGATACATCTACGAATCGATACATCTAAAAATCTAAAGCTATGCATAGTTTACATAATTTAGATAGTACTTTAGCATTTATCGTTGATTTCAAGATGATATGGCCATTTCACTATAATTTGTTTTTTTTTAATGTTCATTGCTGATGATAGACGCAGACGTCTCACCTGATGTTAAGTGGTTACCATGACAAAGCATTGCCCCGCAGGTAACGCGTCCTCTGCTATGCACTACTCTGCTTTCATCGCAACCTGAACCTGAGCCTCATGTGCCTGAAATTGCATGTGCTTATAATAAT
Source organism: Electrophaes corylata (assembly GCA_947095575.1). Classification (NCBI taxonomy): domain Eukaryota; kingdom Metazoa; phylum Arthropoda; class Insecta; order Lepidoptera; family Geometridae; genus Electrophaes; species Electrophaes corylata. Next base: position 6,074,111 of record OX352720.1, read on the forward strand.
TCTAAACTACATTTCGAACGGCTACGATAAAAAATAATTAAAAAAGTATTATTCTTTTTAGGATGGTTACGGAATGAGGCTTAAAGGCATTCACGTCATCACACCCTCGAAAGCCATTACAGCTATCGTCTCTGTGCTGAAGCAAGTCCTAAGTGAGAAACTAGGAAGCAGAATCCATAGCCATAAGACTATCGATACTGTACACGAGCATGTACCGAAGAGTATACTGCCTGCAGAATATGGTGGAGAAGAACGATCACTGAAGAAACTAAATGGTATGTGCTTCACATCCTTAATACATTCTTATGCCCCTTGGTTGGTAGTAGCCTTCTGCGCTCGAAGATGTGGGTACAATTTCCCACTGAGATGAAATTTGAAATTTGATGATATTTGAGTGATGAACACAATACATAATGTTTGTTTCGTGTCTGGCTGCTTTATTATGTCTTGTATATTTATGTTTAAGTATGTAAAAAAATTATGCTTTCTCCAGATCTCTTAGTATTAAGTACCTACTCAAGATCCATCATGAATGTCTAAGGGGTAGTCAGAGTTATGTCCAAATATTTCATTAGTACATTTTGCAGTAGCTGGTATTCCATACGTGACAGGTTGCATGGTGACAGCTCATTGCCGCTGCTAGAATAATGTGCGCATTGTCAGTGCTCTCAAACGGTGAAGGAAAACATCATGAGGAAACCAGTTAGTATTCAAGCAGCGGCGATGGAATGTCACTTATGGACATTGAACTGCAAAATGTGGATATGTACCAAATGTACTATCTGAACGTACCTTAGATATCCTCAAAGAATCTCGACTAGGTACTTGGTATTATGAGATTGGAAGGGATATCTACAGTGCCTATAAGATAATAGTGATGGTACTTCTTCTACCTTCATGGTTAAGCTGTAAGTTAACTAGTAAATAATAAATTAAGTATATTCACAGAGGAGTGGCTTCAAGTGGTCAGCTCCAAGGAATACACGGAATATCTTCTAGAAATGAACGAAGCAAAGACCATTGAATCCAGCAGACAGACGGACAAGTACGCTGAGCAGTACATAGGGGTGCCTGGCTCTTTTAGAAGCTTAAGCCTTGACTAATAATCCTCTTGCTAATATCGTGTGGTTTTTTTTCGGAGTAGACTTATTACTTTTAATTTTTATTTACCTAGTAGTAGTGGAGCTTTTAGTGAAGAGCTCGTCCGGAGTAGTAATATCACTATAACTATTTCTGCCACCAAACATGCTGAGTTCCAGCTTCAAGGGTTTGAAAAATAATCCAACAGCAACATAAAAAGAGCTCCATAAATTGTATTCCTAAAGTGAAAAAGCTTTTGTAGCTAGGCAGGTATTTAATAAAGAAAATTCACACGCGACACCCATTAAATTTCTCATCTAGCGCCTAACGAAGGTAGCGTAGATCATTTTGCGTCTTCATAATGAGTAAAACAGTATCTTAGTAAAATGAGCTTCAAGAGATTATAATAATAACTAATCTTAGATAAATTTATGTGCGCAATGCTTTTAAACAGTAGTAACACACTCTAGGATATACACATAGAAAAATATTAAAAATTAATATAAGTATTAAGTTTCGATTTTTTAAATTTACTAGTTACAAAATGGTCCCAACTTATGCAAAATAAAACTCATTATTTAAACAATTTGTCGCCCATATAGCATAGCTATAGAACACATTGTTTATTACGTAAAATGATTAGATTACAGACTGACATAAGCTTGGTGAATGCAAAAGGATTTGATTGATGGTAGTCAGACCGGTCTATGACCAGTGTAATTAGAAATATCTTATAAACGCTACTTGAGTTAGGCAACATTTCCTAGAAATAATTCGCAACATCTGAGATAATTTTTCCGTTTAAGGTAATGACACCAGCTCTTACTAACCGAGCAAACGAAGCGTCTCAAGAGAAATATTTTTGTATATTTTACACAACCGATTTAGACCAATCACCAATTTGACATTTTATCATTTCATTTTGTGTACTGATCCGGATCAGTTGAGCTACCTTCAGATCGTTTGCAACGGTCTGTAGATAGCTCAACTGTTTCACATGTATTTTGTACATACCAATTATAAATACTTGTATTAGCTATAATTTTCTTTGTAAATAAATGCATGTTTTGTGTATATCTGTAATAATTTCAGTTTTTTTTTAATTTAATAATTAGTCTAATTGGTTCGTAAGTCGTTCTAATTATATTTAATAAATAAATATATAGACGAAATGTGGTGTGCAAGTTTTACGACCTTATAGTTTTTTTGTGGTTGTAATGTCTATTGATCGTAGAATTACTAGTTTTTTATAAGTAATAAGTGCAATCGGTACAAAATTTTCAGTTTTTCTAAAACTGAATCAGGTTTTTGATTTCGTGCAACGTAACATAATTAAATTAAAAAACTAAAATGATCTAGGAAGTAAAACAAAAGGATTTATTTCGTAATTATACTAATCTTAGTACATTAAAAGAAGCAAAATGTCTTATTACGTTCATTTATAAACTGACGCAAAAAAAAGCCAAGTTGAGTATTTCTGCAGGTGAGTGCTACTATAGCTAATGCAAAAAATATGAAACTGAGTATCTTTCTATGAGCAGTAATTTGTTGCTCTATAATAGTTTAGTCTTGCAATGTTCTTGGATGTGAAAGGTGCCATGGATTTTATACCAGCTGACCCGATCTTGGAGTTTAATCCTACCACGTTTGAAGATATTAGAAAATGTTGGAATCTGGAGAACGGAAGGATGAGTCAGTCAGTGGATATTTTAGATGAGTGGATGTGTAAGCAAACCCACTTCGTCAATAAGAAATTCAGTAAGTTTTTTACAGAATAAGTTCCTTTAAATCAACAACTAGATTTAAAAAAAAAAAAAAAAAAACAATAATTTACATACTACCTACATTTAAAGTGGGTACTTATAATAATTAGAGTTTTGTTTGCTCAGAGATTTAAAGAACAGTAATTCATTAGTAATGTTAAAAAAATCTGCACAATATGAAACAGTTCATAAAAAGATCCTTTTATATAAACGATGAGTTAAATCGTTTTCTTATATAAATGAATATTGTATTCTTTTGAGAAATAAAATACTCTTAAACCTGAAAAAGGTTTATATTATCAGCATTTAGAAAACAGACTTCATTGTTTAAAAAAAAAATTTATATGAATTTGTGTAAAGTAATGTGATATAAATTTGTCCAAATATATTTATTTTTGTTTTTATATACTTATTGCTTATTGATGGAAAATAAAATAAAAATAGGACTGAAAATGTATATTTTTGGCACCAACGAATAACAAAACCACAATGACTAAAAAGCCTCCACTCAGCAATCACTAAAGTAGCATAGCCTGTGTAACGCTGTTTTTAAGTGGTTTTTCAGATAGTTTTCAGAATCAAAGTAGTTCTGTAGAGTTTTGAAGGAGTGCCTAGTAATATAATATAAAAATAAATATATATTATCATTGTTTTTCAGGTCGAACTTATTTAGAAAAAACATTGGTGGCTTGCAAAGGATCTGTTGAAAAAGCGAAGTCACAAATAGACAAACTGTGTACGCTTAAAACTTTGTTACCGAAGTATTTTATCGGTGGTAATGTGAAGCAGCATTATGCAGATATGGCTGAGATAGCGTAAGTCACTATTTTATGGGTTAATTTTGGGCAAGGAAAAAGTAAATGGATATTTTCAATTTTTTGACGACCAATGTGGCGCGGCGGGCGAATGTCCGCCTGCGACGCAGGAGGTTGCGGGTTCGATTCCCGCCTTGGGATAAATGTTTGTACGCTCTGCAAATATTTATTCCGGGAGTTCTGGGTGTTTTCTATGTATAATAAAAAAATATCTATGTATGTAATGTATTGTATTAAGTATATCAGTCATCTAGTACCCTTAACACAAGCTCTGCTTAGCTTGGGGCTAGATGATGCTGTGTGGATTGTCCAGCATTATTATTATTATTTTAATAAATAATACGTAAAAAATACTGGCATACACAACGCTACAACGCTTGTACTATGACTACAACACAGTTTGTACTATGAGAACCAGATAACCAGTTTGTTGTAAATACATTTATATAAAATACAATATTGCACCCAGACAATACAGAAATATTCATCACATAATTTTTTTTCTTGGCGAGAATCGAACTCACTGTGCCCAAGTGCAGAAGACAGAGCTAAACTATGTAATGGCAGACATTATCTACGCATAAAAACATAGTTGTTTGTCTTGAAGATCAAAATTCTAACCTCTAAAGAATGTTTAGTATCATCACTCTAAATCTAATGTCACTGTCAAGTTAATTCATGGCCAATATTGTTTTCTTTGTCTCTCGTTCTCTGTCTCGTGCTTCGTCCATCTTGTCGGCAAATAGGCCACTAGGACTCCGTAACATAAAATAAATAATCAATAAGATATATAGTGTTCATTGTAAAAAACCCAATAAGCTTTCACAGTACAGTTAAAAAAAACTATTTGAGATCTGTAGATTAGATCTCTTAGATGTTGGGATTGAAAACGCCGTGAAAAACTGTATTGTAAAAGTTTATTTGATATTTTATACTGTACACCTTTTGTATTATTTTTATTGATTTTATATTACGAAACCCTAGTAGCCTGTTTGCTGGCAAGAAGGAAGAAGAACGAACCAGAGAGTGAAAGACAAAGACAACAACATTGGCCATGATTTGACTTGACAGTGACATTAGATTTAGAATGACAATACTAAATAAGGAATTTATGTTTTAATAATTTAATTGATAGAAAAATCATTATGTGACTAATATGTTCAATTTTCATTTAAAAGCACCGAGCATATTATTAAATGAACTGGCCATATTCTTACACTATCTCCATCTTTACGGTTTATGAAAATATCATGAAACGGACACTGGCAGAATTGTGATAATAGCCACAGTAGCCATAAAGAAGAAGTGAAGTGAATTTTAATTGATTCGTTTTCTGTCATCTTTGAAAGCAACATTATATTTTCATTTTAATTGTTTTTCTAGTGTTATTTTAAGTTCTGATGGGTAATTTTAGTGGTATGTTATGTGGCATCCTGATTTGAATGAAAATGTTTCGTTTTGAAGAAAAACGCCGTCTTTTTCTTCAAAACCAATGATAGCCGACTTTACTCTTTTTACCGACTCGACTTGACTAAGAAGTATATTATTCATCCCACTTGAGATTGGCAAAATTGTCCGAATAACGGACAGATGTCACAAAAAAAAAAAAAAATTAACTAATATTTTAATATAATTATGTATTTATTTTATTACATCAGCTTGGTAATCCCGCTACCGAAATTGACAGAAGACCACTGCAGAACAGTAATTTTGCAACTAAACAACAGAGAGTTAACAAGTGCCAAATTTATGCAGTTGTACCAATTTTCGATCGTTGTAAGTAATATTACCTTTAGTAATAGTCTAACTAGTATACCTTATAGTCACATATTAATTTGCTCATAGTAACAATATTTCTACCTTTGTATTGGACAGTATGCTTTCAACCTGTCACGTATGGAATACTAACTACTTTGATACAAATATACTTTGTACTGAAAAATTATTTCACCGTTGGGAAGCTACACTATCCCCAAGTGACATATTATTATTATATTTAAAAAAAATTAGGGATCCTTACCCGTGCAAAGCCGAGATGAGTCGCTAGTACAAAATATGAGCCGTGTCTTAAACCATTTACCATGGTATTATTAACCTCGGCGTAACGTTGAAATAGTTACACCGTTTTTTGTCTCTTGCATTGACAGGAAGTTTCAAATTAGATCGAAAGAGAAAAGAAAAAACATTGCAACAATTTCCAGGTTAGCCAAGCTTACCAGTAGTAAGGTATTTACTTATAAATAAAAAGTACTAATTATCTAAGATTAGCCATAATTGTGTGACCATTGTCTTTTCTGTTATGCTATTGTGTTATTTGAAACAAACCAACCAAGTGTAAGTCGAACAGGCTTACTAAGGGTTCCGCACATCACCAACTGGCTAGCATTCAAAATATTATATTTTTCAAGAATATTAAGCAAATAATCGCTGAAAAAATTAGATGCAATGCAAACACTTGCTTATGCCATGTAGGTCCCACCTGATGTTAAGTGGTAAAGTCTATTGAAGACACGAGTTGCGTTTCTAGCATGCACTTTATATATGAACACAAGTCTAGTTAAAAGACTATTTTAATTCATCATTTAGATTTTTTATACCTTCAGCTATAACAAAGCATTGTAGGTCACGCACGTTAGGTACGTGCCCTAAGATGCACTACTATGAATCCACTAACCTGAGGCATACTATTGTTAAGACTCATGTGCCTGTAATTTCTCCGGCACTCACACCCTTTAAACCGGAACAGTAATGCGAGCATCACTGCTTAGTGGCAGAAATAGGTAGGTTGGTTTCATGGACTAAATGCCTTTTGACTACCTACTACAAAATTCAGTCAAAATAACAGGCATATAACAGTGGCAGAATTACGGTACCGCGATGCGTAGATTTAAAAAGAGTCCTGTTATCATTTTTGGTACGAAACCCTAAATTCTAATAGCTTATTTACTTCCTTCGGCTACTGGAACGTTTAACACTTCAATTACACAACTATAATTAACCACTTACACTAATAACAATGTAACTGTTGCGGAAAACTCTGAATGCAAGCGAAAACATTCTTTATAAACTAACGAAACAAACAGGCATCTCGTCATTTTCCCTTGCTTAATCTACGAACGCAGGTAACTAGCCTAGGTTCCTTAACATTGCTCAAGCGTAGTGGTGACTGGCAGGTCTAATCTTAGAAACGATAAACAAAGTTTCGTATTTTGGTTTTGAGGTACACTACGCGGTATGTCAGGCATTGACAACTTAACTGTAGAACGCTAACTGCTGCTGTGTGTGAACGGCTAACGAGTAGTCAAAGTCAAAGTCAAAAAGCATTTATTCAGTAATATCCGCAGGGATCATCTTGAAACGAAGTGAAGAAAGCCCCGAAGTATATTATAAAACCACAGTACAAAGCTTCGCTTATCGTTTTTAGTAGACCTGCTTTTACCCGCATTATGTCTCTGTCGAGCCTGTATAGGCCAATAATAAATGTCAAAATTTCAGGTTTGTGAGTATATAAAAGCTCATGACTATGTTAATGGTTTTATACTTATTGAAGACTTAAGAAACGCAAATCTAATGGAAATAATGACCAAAATAAACTTGGTGGAGTTTCAACAATACCTGTCAATTTTGATGGTAAGTCAATCTTCAAGCCTCTTCTACACAAAGACTTTTATCGAATATAATAACGATCAATCAAAATTCAAATCGCTATAAGAACGCACGCAAATTTGTTTGCGTGCAGTTATTTTCATACAAATATTGACCCTCACTGTGCCTGCTTAGGGGTTGAACTTCGGGAATTGCTCTTTTAGTACACCTCTAAGCATAAAGACGAATATACCCTGATTATTTCAAGTCTCTACAACCAGTGGTTTGGGCTGTGCGTTGTCTATATGTCACTTAGTCAGGACAAAACTTCTTATAATTGATAAAGATGGTTTTACGTATTTGTTTTCAGGAAGGTTTCGGGGCTAGATTGAAAGGAGTTCACTTGTTGACCCAATCCAAGGCTATTGACTTATTTGTCAAAACCTTCAAACCATTGTTGAATGCCAAACTGGGCGACAGAATCCATGTTCAACATGATTTAAAAGAACTACATGATGTTGTTGATAAGAAAATATTGCCTATGGAGTACGGAGGTGAAGAGAGATCTATTGAAACACTGAAAGGTAAGTTTTATGAGGAAAAAAGTATTAGAAATATTAAAGTTTGTTCAGAATTTGAAGAGAAATGAAGAAATCCAAAAACGAACAAAGAACATAGCTCTCAAAACCAGCAAGTTAAAGTGGCAATGGGTAAGCCATTATATAGCTCGTAGAACTGACAACCACTGGGAAATAAAGGTTCTCGAATAGCGACTACGAACCAGAAGACAAAACGTAGGACGCCCACCCGATGAACTGACGACATTGTTAGGATCGCGGGAAGTTGGTGATGGAAAGGACTCAAAATTGTTCTTCCTGGAAACGTATGGGGAGGCCTATGTTCAGCGGTGGACTTCCACAGGCTGATGATGATTATGAAAGTATTTCAAGCCCAGAATAAAAAAAAGTAGTACATGAAGGCACATGAAGCTTAACAAGCCTCTAGTTAATGGACGCAGAGTAGTACATTGTAGGGCAAGTTCCTAACGAGAGTGGCCTGCGAGGTAAAACGTTGTTATAGGTGATGGTGACCACTTAACATCAGGTGGGTCATCTATTCATACTATCAGCAATCACGCAAAAACCTAACCGCTGGCACCGAACCAAAAATGCAGCCTCTAGCGTAGTATCAAAACCTTACTTATTCTAGTAATCGTTTCTTTGATCAAGCTATTAATTTTTCAGATGAATGGCTTGATATTTTAAGCTCCGAAGAAAATGAGAAGTACCTGGCAGAAATGAAGGCATCTTGCACCGACGAGTCGCTAAGATCTTCGGATAAGTTCAACGAACAGGTCATGGGGCTGCCTGGAGCTTTTAGAACTTTGAATGTAGATTAAGTTAGAATAAGCAAATGGTGACGGTTAAAGCGGAATGTGCAAAAAGTATATCCTACTAATATTATAAATGCGAATGTTTGAATGGATGAATGTGTGGATGGATGTTTGTTCCTCTTTCACGCTCTAACCAGTGGACCGATTTGGATGAAATTTGGAATAAATATAGATTGTAATCTGGAAAAGGACATAGGCTACTTTTTATCCCGAAAAAATAACGGAAACGAGAAAAACTGCAACGCGGGCGAGGCTGCGAGTGGCCTCTAGTAAATAAATATTTGTGGGTTTTTGTATAGTGACACAGCACATTTGCACAGTAACTCTATAGGGACCAGCTGGCTTTTTTGTAAATACAAAAAAAAACAAAGACAAACAACAAACATCTATGTGCATCTAAAAATCTAAGACCTTAAAGCCTGACTGAAAGATCTTAAATTTTCATAAGAATTAAAATATGTTACTACCGTTTTTATGTAGTACTAGCGCGCCCACTGTATTTTGTTTTCTTGAGTTCACATGTAATTAGCTGAAATGTTGTTGTAGCTAGTTAAATTCAGACTAAAATAAAAAATTCAAATCCATTCAAATCAATTCTCGTTACAAAGATGACTATTACTCTTACCCGATGGACTGACGACATTGTTAGAACCACGGGAAGTCGATGGATGGAATGGTTTTAAAATCGTTCTTCCTGGAAACGTGTTGGGGAGGCTTATGTGCAGTAGTGAACATCTACAAGCGGTTGATGATGATGAGGATGACGTAACAGAGATTTGTCTCATAGGGATGAGGTTGAGGCGTGCAATGAATTGCTTATGTACCTACTAACAATGTGGCCAGTGTGAGCATTATTAGCTTTCGACACAGACATAACTCACACGGTCCCGCCTCTTAAGGCCTGGCTGTAAGTACCTACATCTTGAACCTGGGGTCAATAGCTTACTTCGGTTTAATTACTTACACGAGAATGAGGAAAAACCTTTTACTTGTTATTGATATATCGATATAATCCATTTTTTTACGATATTATTTGATACTAGTGGAACCGCGCGTGACTTCATCCACGTGTAATAATTTTCAAATAAACTTTAACCCTGCTGTACCCATTTAGGGGCAAAATTTTAGGAATTATATTCTTAGTACATCTCTACGCATAAAGACAAATATACGCTGAAAATTTCAGGTCTCTACGATCAGTGGTTAAGGCTGTGTGTTGCCTATATGTCAGTCAGCGAGTCAGGATAAAGGTTCTTAAAATTGGTATAGATTTTTCTTAAATTTTGTGAACACCCACAGTATTTCTTTATACATATACAAAATTTGTCTCTTAATTTAGTTGTAGTTTTTATTTTATTTATTTAGTAAACGCTAAAGAAGTCGGTTTTAAAAGTGTTAAGGGTAGTAATGGTAGTAGTAGTAAGTATGGCCACCAAATAGCTGATGGAACACTTCTATCAGCTATTTGGTTCCCATAGTACACAGTAATACGTAATAGTTATACATAGTTCCCTACTTTGGGCCTAAATAGCATGTGAATGAATGTCAATTTTTATTTTTGTGATGGACTTGCTGACCCGACGAACTTTGTACCGCTAATAAATGTGGTTTTCTCTATTTTCTTACCTTTTAAACCTTCCTTGGACAAATATTTCAAAACCAAACTTAGGCAAATCGGTTCTGTCGTTCTTAAGTTTTTGTGAGACTAACAAACGTCAAATCATTATAGATATGTATATGATTTAAAAAAGAGATAGTCAGTTACAGAAATGCTCAGATTCAATCTTTGACTGCGTCATGCAATGTGTTTTTAAATAATAACATCCTGTAGTGCTAAAATATTAAGTAAACAATGCAATCTTTTTTAAGAGTTATAAACTATTCATGCAAAGATGGCTGTAGACGTGTCTGTACTGGTACGTAATTTATTTTATTTATACTAAGTTATTTATTAAAAAAATACATATATTAATAATACTTGTTGGTACCTACTAATAAAAAAAAAACAAGTAATGTACAAACAAGTATCACAAGGCGGGAATCGAAGCCGCAACCTTTTTTCAATCCTATGTAAACGATTTACACCGCTTCTCAATGCCTTATACATTTTTCATGCGTTGTCTATTGATCAAAATTGCCAACTACCAGAGTGAAAAATATTGCAGGATTTAAATACAGAGCTAGCTCAAAATGTGGATACACTACTCCGCGTTGGTCCAGCAGATTTGGAGGCCGTAATGAAGCACTATGACATCACAACTGAAGTGTTGATAGAGATGGTGAACAGCATGCGTGAGTGGTATAGCAAACAAGCCCATTTGCCGCAGGGGCAACTTCGTAAGTTTTTATTTGACTGTCTAAAATATCTAGCAAAGGTACCTTATTTTTTATTGGATATCATCAACATACATTAGCTCACTGCTTAGGTATCTCCTAAGGAAAAGTCAATAAGCATTTATTCAGTAATATCCGCAGGGATCATTTTTAAACATCTTAAGGCTAGGTGAATCTAAGCACCAGTTTCTCGCACCATTGAGCCCGGTCTTCGACTTCTCTCATCTAGTGTTTACCAAATACATGATACAGATCGTCACTCCACCTTGTCGGAGAGCGGCCTATACCTACTCACACTCTCAAGTATTCGTTTGCTCCAACGATTGTCGGTTCCACGTCAAACATGGCCTGCTTTCTGCCATTTCCTGCTACACATATTTCAGAGAGGACAGGAAGAAGCTTAGATTTTTATAATATTGCAAATGCTGCTGATGTTGTTGCATGTTTGCTGATGCACACGTAAATTACTTTTATGCTATGATTTTCAGTAAAATATCACCAGTAAAACGCAGGATGCTGGACTGCACGAACTGATAGGGGTTCTGGCTGACAGACACAATAATGCAAATACACTGGATGTGCCTGATCAACCCTTGTGCCAAGTAAATTTAGTATTCAAATTACTCATAATTATTATTATGTGTACGTTTGCCGTCTGAATTTATTTATTTTATCAATAGATTCTTGTGTCTGAATCAAAAAATGAATTTAATTTATGCACTTTGTCTTACCATACACCGGGTTATATTTTAAAATCATTGGTTCTATACGAGCTATATGGCCTCCCGAGTACTAAGCACTGACAATGCGGTCAACAATCTGCCTGTCACGCATAGTGGCTATAGCAAACACCCTAAACATGAGGCAAGCCCATATCCAACAGAAGACTAAGTTGACGATGCGATAGGCCATGACGCTTATCTATATTGATGTTTCAGATGACAGACAGATCCTGGGCCACTTAATGATTCGTGGGTTCAGTATAGAACGAGCCAAACGTAACATTGACAACTTCTACACAGCTCGAAATCGGATGCCAGAACTAATGTGTGATAGAGACCCAGGAGATAAAGCTTGGATGTGGTATCTACAAAGGTTTTGGTACGTGATGCCTCAAAAAACTGCTGAAAACTATAGGATTACAATTTTCAGGTGAGAAAATAGTTAGGCGTCATAGCAACTGCAGTATTCCGGGCAAACCTGATAAAAAAAAATATCTATGTATGTAATGTAGTATATCAGTCATCTAGTACCCATAACACAAGCTCTGCTTAGCTTGAGGCTAGATGATGCTGTGTGGATTATCCAGCATTATTATTATTATTTTCAAAATAGACAAAGCATTTCATAATTAGCAAATAATATATTTAATGCTAGCCAAAAGTGCGACTTCGTCCGTGTAAAGTTCTTTTCATACAAACTTCAATATAGGTTTTTATAGGGGTATGTTTAAAGGGCACTGGTGGAGCAGTGGGAGCATATCCGCCTTCTGATCCTAAAGTCGTGATTTTGAATTCGGTCATGCACAAATAGATTTTTCCGTTTTTCCGATTTAGAGGATATCTACCGCGCCTGGGGATTAAAGTCGTGAGGCTCTTTTCTCTTTCGTTTTGTATGTTTGTGTGCTACAACAGCAGCCACGGAGGAAAGCTACTAAAAACTAACAGAACCCAAATCTCAATCAAATTCAAGTTTTAATCATGTCAATCTCCAAATGGTTTTCTTCGAAACTGCTATTTCAGTCAGGACCAACCATCAAATTTTAGTTTGAATATCGCCTTGGCTCCAAAAAATACACCAATTGGCTCTCAGGTTATTTTTATATTACCTGCTGATGAAAATTTTAGAATACAATAACAACATTTTTCCGTAGGTAAATGGAAAAAATAAATACCAACCATTCATGCATTTGCATTTGCAAGATTTTAATTGCATGTATAAAAATATCTTAACTATAAGAATCTTGAATATTAATTTAACTTGTTTTGCAATCAAACTTTTACCTCAGGTGTATCAAAATATATTTAAAACAACAAAAAACTTACCTCTATTTTATTTTTAGAGCGCATTGAAAGCCAATTTGAACTGCCAATGGTTAGAGCCACTCATAATCTAGTTATGGACCAAAACGATAGTGTGTTCTAGGTTTACTCATGGCGATCTAGATCTGCCCTTCTTTTCTCTACCTAGTGGAACTCCTGATAAAAAGGTCGACTGGAGAAGTATATTTTATAGCAATCTAGTGGATGAATCCAACAAAACCTCATTAGTAATTTAGGATGCACTGGCCCATGACAAAAATTAAATAAATTCGTTCTTTTTAGAATGGACAGAGAAGAAAATTTTGTTACAACCCAGGCATTGAAACTTGCGTTTCTACTGTGTGAGTACAGAATCTGGAATGACGCAGCACTGGGAGACTGCTGGATTTTTGATTATAAGCATGTTAATATACAAGAAGCAGTTCAGATGACACCAATGCTTGTGTCCAAAATCATTTATTTCTGGAAAGTAAGTAAAATATTGCTGTGATTATCATGGTTTGGAATAGGAGTCTATTACCTTAGTAGTAGTCGAGCTCTTTATGAAGGGCTCGTCTGGGGAAAACTACCACCGTACCGTGAGGGTGCCGGTGAAATTACAGGCACATGAGGCTTAACACCGGTAGGCCTCAGTTTGATGAACGCGGAGTAGTGCATAACGAGCGGACCTTCGAGGCAATACTTTGTTATAGGCGATCGTAACCACTTAATATCAGGTGGCCCAACTGCTTGTTCCATCAGCAAGTTGTATAAAAAGAAATATATAAAATTACCTCCTTTGGGTGATCATGACTGCTAAACACTGAGACTTCGCGCACCAATCTGCCAGCCAAGCGGGGTGGGCCAGTTCAGTAGTCCAGCCCGGCTAAGATGTGCAGCGCGACGAAATTTTGTCTACTCGTTATCTCGTGCAAAATAGAGATAGTATCTCTTTATATCTTCCTACGCTAACATTGTAGTGCCAAAAATCTATCTCGTTCAGCCTAATGAAGACTTAATGCTAAGGTTTAGCTTATCTGTGGGTCTTTTATCTGTAATTTCTAAAATATCCATCAATAGAAAAACTATCTCGTGTCAAGTGCGACATAATCTTGCGTTGCTCATCTTAGCCTGGCTGGGCTCATGACGTCTCAAAAGTTCTCGAATGGAGATCACGAACTGGAAGATGAAACATAGAACAGTCCGATAGACCGTGACTTAGTAAAAATAGTGGGAAATCTGTAATTAAGATCAAGCTTCTGAAGCCTACTTCCGGCAAAATCAATCAACTTCTTCACCCCTCCGACAATCATGATGAAATTAAATTGCATGCTAAAGGACCAGTTGGTAAAGAAAACCACTTTCAAGGTCTCAAGTCTAGTGACGTAGTTGACCCAAAACGAAACAGGCTTGACTCACTCACTCACATACAAACACAATGGCATGTTTTTCTTCATAAATCTTTAATTCGTGTACTTTTTGTATTATTTGCAGTCATGTTTTGGTACAAGACTGATTAGTGTGCATTTGATCAACTTGCCTACGTTTGGCACTACGATACTAAACCTTTTTAAGATGGGCTTAAAGTCTAAGATCGTAAAGCGTATACACGTCAGCAAAACTGAAGACTTGTTGAGCGTATTTCCGAAGAAGGTTTTGCCTAAAGAGTATGGGGGTACTGAACTCAGCTGCCAAGAAATTTCAGGTAAGATATAAGCCATACAAAGTAGTAAAATATAATAAAGTAAAAGAATATTCCTCAAATATTTAAACAAAACTTTGGTAAATAAAACAAAAAAAAAGTTTTTTTTGTACTCGTATTAGCCTATTTCTGATCGTCACTGAGTCTAGCCTAGCCTGACAACTAAAGCTTGTTAGATATTGGAACCAAAAATTACAGCAATTTCCAAGATCATCAAGTTGAAGTATGGTTTTCAAATATCAGTGAAGTGAAGTTGCCTAGTAGAATTAGGGTAAAGGTTTGTCGCAGAGAAGTAATACCACCATGTCTATATCTGCCGCCAATCAGTTTACTGTGTTCGGTTTGAAGTGTGTGGTTGCCAGTGAAATTACTGGCACATGAGGCTTAACACTTGTAAGCCTCAGGTTGTTGGACGCAGAAGTTAATACTCGTAGTAGGACATGTTCCTAACGGAATTGATCTACGAGGCAATGCTTTGCAATAGGTAATGGTAATCATCTGCACCATAGTAGTGGTGGTCATCTCGCTCGTTCCATTAGGAAGTCATTTAAAAAAATGTATAATTTTTTTTTTTAAATTGTTTTCAGATAATTGGGTTAAAACGTTCCTGTCTGAACCATGGCGAAAATTCCTCGTGGAACAGGACTCCATTTGTTCTGATGAGTCGAAGAGGGTGATCCCGAACAAAGCTAATGAGATATTTGGAGTGGACGGCTCGTTTCGAAAACTTTGCTTAGATTAAGTCGTCACAGCTCAGTAGCTGCCTAAGCGCTGTAGGTTGTGGGTTAATCCACACCGAGACCAAACATTTGTATGATGAACTCAGAGATTTGCTGTGTGGTGTTATATTATTTTCAACGTAAATATTTAGGTTTAAAATCTTTATTAATTCTCTCAAGATTTAAAATCAATTTTGAGAGCTAAAAACAATAAAATTTAAATATTGTTCGTAATAAGCTAAGCAGAAAACAAACCAAAAGAATATGTGGGTAAATTTGAAAGAAACAGTAGGGTCAAATAGGGTCGGTTCACACTAATATTTATAAATATATATAAGTATCTTAGCATCTATCTGAGTCCGATAGTACAAGTTTTGATTAGTTTGGAGATAGATAACGTTGTGTCAAATATAAGCGAGTATTTATTTAAAAATTTTTTGGGCATTTCAAGTAAATAAAAAGATTTTATTTGAAACTGAGATGGTAATTAGTAAATAAATAAGAAAAAACTCTCGAATATAAATTGTTTTTATTTTGCTTTAGAGAAAATTATCCTTCAATTTACCAATAACATGGTATTCGTTTTTCCTGTAATGGTAATGCTAGTCATAAAACACTACAAACAATTAAGAGCAGCTGTCTAGTACGGGGGTTCTACGAGCTATATGGCCTGCCCATTGCCACTTAAACTTGCTGATTTTAAGAGCTATGTCGGTGACCTTGGTTCTTCTACGTAACTAGGTTTGAGCATAATACGCAGCAAGATCTTGATGCCAAGCGCTTACTTAAAAAGAACTATCCCAAGCCTTATTATACCTACACCTACAACTCTTCAGGCCAGTAACATTGTGCGCCCTGTGACCTTTAAAACCAAATTTGGCATTGCAAGTCATATTCGTTCACATGCCTGGAGTTAGCAAGGTTCGCCGTTGACGGATACGTTAAGGAGGACATCATCAAAATCATCATCATCATTTTCTACGGATTTCCTCATTTATGAATCTATCCCGCAGTGAAAATCCCATGTAGGCTCTACCGCATACTAATTAACGAAGCTTTTAAGCATTAGGCAGTTCAATAGGCTTCCAGTTAATATACATAATAGCTGTATATAACAGTAACAGTGACATGGCAAATTGAATTGAAAATTCAAACACAGAAACCCGCTTAACTTAAATTAGGCTTCAAGTAATAATAACCGTAGAAACTCACTTTGTGGTCGTAAACTCAAAGCTGCAAAACGACGTGCTTTGCTATGAGATTTCTGATAGGCAAGAATAAATTGCCGTAATGGTTTAGAGTTGAAATTTCCACAAATGATATATTTTTGTTGCCGCTATGACGACAAAAATACTGAAAAACAGAATAAAAAAATATTTAAGGGGGCTCATACATACAACAAACGTGAGTTTTTGCCGTTTTTATTATAAGCAATGATACGGGACCTTTCGACCGCGAGGCTGACTTGGATATGGCCGGTTTTTTTACTGACTTGATGTAACTAAAGCTGACTGTCCAAATCTTGTCGACATAGATTTTGAAAAAAAAACGTGGCCAGTTGGATCCACAGAAGTCATATAAAAAAAGAAGAAGAAGATAACGGTGCCAAAGAGAAGACGAAGTGCAAATAATCTTAGACCTTAGTTTAGTTTTTGTTACAATATTAACTAATTTGACTTGTTATTTTATTATTGATACGCCCAAAATATCTTTAAATGGAAATGACCCATCAAGTTGACATTATTTTATGATTTTTATAATGTAAACTATTAAAACCAGAGCTATATTTTAAAATTATTATTTATTTCAAAACAAAATAGATGTGAGCAATAGTAACTAACAGGTATAAAATGCAATTAAAACTAACTTACAAGAAAGTCTTACAGTAAAATAATATCACACCCTCGATTTATTTAAACTATTAATAACTAAAAACATAGTAGGTAGGTACCCATTTTTATTAAAAGAATATTAAGGCCACGGCTAATAGAAAACAACCGAACGCCTGGCGCAAAATAAACATCAGAATTTCCTTGATTTTGTAAAGTAATAAAAAAGAGAGAAAATAGCATCACGACTTTAATCCCCACGGTAGATATCCCTTCCGATTTCTTAGTACCAAGTACTGACTCGACATTCTTCGAGGATGTCTAAGGGGGTAGTCAGAGGTATGTCCAGATAGCACATTTGGTACATTCCCACATTTTGCAGTAGTTAGTATTCCATACGTGACGGGTTGCAAGCCCATCGCTGTTGCTAGAATACTAACTGGTTTCCTCACAATGTTTTCCTTCACCGTTTGAGAGCACTGACGCTGCTCATATATTTTTTTCGAACGGAAAAATCTTTTGGTGCACAACTGGATCTGAACCCACAACCTTAGGATTAGAAGGCGGGATCCCTCCCACTAGACCACTGGTGCTCTCCGGTGCTTGATTTTGTCATAAACAAAATCTTTATAGTAGGTAACTATATTTAAGTATAATTGTTGATAAATAAGTATAATTTTTGTTTTTAAAGCCAAAACAAAACTGCTTAAGATTATGTCAAAGTCAAAGTCAAAAAGCATTTATTCAGTAAAATCCGCAGGGATCGTCTAGGTGAATCTAAGCGCCAGTTCTTCGCGACCAAGCCTAGAGAATATTTATGTATTTTTATGTATAAAGCTTTTACGTTGACTTGATAATGAATGTTCTGAGTTTTTTTGCGTTTGGCCTGGGGTTAATTTGACCAGTTTCTTTCTAGTACTAATGATCACATAAACAATAATAAAACAAGTGATTGTGGATTTATTATTTAAATCCCTGTTTTCAAAAGTTTAAAATAATAGCATACCATAGAATTTTCAACCTTATTTCAATGAAATAAATTATATAAACAAAAACAAGAGTACAATTACGAACAAACTTATGATTGAGTTTTTTATCTGGTACGCGGTACAGTGTCCTACATAAGCAGCAGACGTGACAATACTATGCTTTGTGATGCGTCGCGAAATCAATAAATAATTAAAATAACTTTCACTAGTCTTACGTCAAAACTGGGTTCGTCACGAGTTGTAACTTGTAAGTGGGGCGTCAGCAGTACCGCGTCACGTTATTACAATGTTACATCTTACATCACAGTCCAAATAGAACAACCAGTCTTTTTGAGCCAATTTTCAACGCACGCATAGCTTAGAAACTTGTTTTATTTTTGTACAGTCAACATCAAGTCATTTTTTTATTATGTAACAAAATAGTTAGATTAACTCTTTATTGTACACAAAAAAAAAACATCCCAAAATAGCTATAAATACTGAGTAAAACGGGTAGACTTATTGCAAAGAGCGATCTCTTCCAAACAATCTTTGCAACCACTTGCTGATGAAACAAGCAGATGCCTTAATGTTAAATTATGACCATCACCTATAACTTAATTACTACACAGGTCACGTACGTTGGGTATGTGCCCTACAGTTCACCTCCCTGCATCCTTTTGTTTATATTTTTGTGTACATTAAAAATACATTTAAAAAGCTATAAATTTCTGATGCTTATTGTATATGCCAGAATCGTCGATTTATTTAATAGTTTGTTCTTTTATTTACTTTAGAAAGGTAAATAAACTTTTGAATTAGTTAATCTAAAAATACTACTGCGGTTATTAATTTTTTGTGTTAAGTCAGGACCACATTAGACTCGCTTCGCGTGACGCGTAAAAAGCCTAAGCCATACATTCTGTATAGAAGTGATTACACTAGAGCAGACGCTGGTATATTTGTCTTCGCCTGTCCTGTACAAAATATCTGAGATAGAGTCAAATAAGGTTCACGCAGGTCGTGTGTGTGATCTGTATATGAAGACTCCTCAAAACACTGTAAATTTTAACTAAACCTTTTGTTTCTGACGCTAATTACAAACTTTTCTTACATTTTACTTTCTTTACTTTGACTGAAGTTGTTCTATTTTAACTGTAATCCTATTGTAATTAATATGAATTTAAATTAATCAAAATCTAACTTCCTAAATGATCCCACGAGGTATTCTTCGTTCTTCTCAGCATTAGGTCGCCTGCTTTCATTGGATATGAGTTTGCTAGATTCCATTATGAGTTTCTTTGTTTTGGTATTGCGCAATTCTTTTTCGTATTTATCTGAAAATAACAGTAGTAAATAGAGAACTTTGTTCGTGGTAGTCCCTGCCTAGAATATGACCCCTTCATTACTTCCCGTGGATGTAAGAGAACCGAACCCGGATTGGTAATGAAGTTGGATTGAGTTTGATATCCTTAGACCAATAAATTAAGAAGAAAAGAGAGGTAGATAGGTTATACGCAAACCAGTGACACGTCAAAACTTTGCTAATTAGCTGAGGACTTAGCAGGAATAAATTGAATATTTGTGGCGTAAGTGTATCATGTTGCTATTTAAACTACATTGCACGGCATAAATATTTTAATTGCAAAGTATTAGCTGGTTACCGCATAATGTAACTTAGATGTTAGTACGTTGTCGTCACAAATGATAAATTTGTTCGGGTTTGGCCTTTGAGCTCTGTCGTCGCGTCTTCCGTCCTTCTCTTACTACATGCATTGTTTACGTCAATATCAAAGCAGAATCACATCAGAAACCTATCGATCTCATACATTTCGTATAGAAATGATCACACTGGAGCAGACTGCTCGAATCTGCTCCTTCTTTCTCTGTCTGCCGCATACAAAATGTCTGAGAGAGTTGATGTGGGACCACGCGAGTTGTTTCTAATGTGATTTTACCTTTATGCAGAGGTCACACAGCAGGCCATTTGTAAATACCGAATGTGACTTAAGTAACCCATTTACCTCCTTTTTCTAAAACCATTTCACCTATCACCTATTAGTAATACTGAAGAGAAATCCAAACGCTATCCAAAAGCTCGTATTATGTATATGAATATATTAATACATAGGCAGGTAATTAATCGCGTCGCGACAGGGGAGTCTGCCATATAGTGATATTACTTGTTTGCCCTAGTTTTGCACAGGTTAATTATACCCGAAGCCCTTCTCCGGAAATCAAGCTACCAATTAATGATAACTAGAGTAAAATCAAACAGACGTGGTATTAAAATTACGCAGCTATTTCATTGCTCAATTTTAATTGTATCATTACTTACTCCGAGACCCAAGTCTGAGATTTTTAAGACGTTTATCGTGTATCCATAAAAAAGTCATATGAATTGTGTACGTGTATATTTAAAAATCTCAGACTTGAGGCTTGTGTACATGGTAAATATGTTGTAAGATACAGATATATGTACATTATATATACATGAAATACATGGATAACATATATTATTGTTGACCGACTGATTGAAACATCTCTGCTTCAAATCTGGCAAAATTTGATTTTTTTTTTTGGTTGCTGGTTTTTTTGACCTAAATGACAACTTATAATCTATATCTATACTAATTATAAGAATCTTTGTCCTGACTGATTGACTGGGATAAAGACAACGCACAACGTAAGCCACTGATCGTAGAGACTTGAAATTTTCAGAGAATATTTGTCTTGGTGCGCGGAGATGTACTAAGAAAAGAATTCTTGAAATTCAACCCCTAGAGCGGGGTTTAAAGTTTGTACGAAAATAGCTTCACGCGGACGAAGTCTTGCGCGTTTTGCTAGTGGTAAATGTAATGGTACTTATGTAAGGAGAATAGTTTCTCAGACCCAAATAAATTGCTCACTAATTGCTTTAATTAAGTTATTAAATTAATTAACTCAATAAGTAATTGATTTCTACCAGTGAAAATTTGTTCTCGCGAGATCTACTGTTTGCAAAACTGCTAGTATTATTATGATCTCAAGTGTGGTAACTATGGCAACACAACCCACACACATAATGAGCTCTGTCTGTCTCAGTACACACATTCTGGTTGATGATAAATTTACCTTTAAATTCAGCCATATAAGGTTCATCTCCGCCATAGTCCTTTGGCAGATACTTCTTAGGAACATGTTTATGTAGTTCCGCTACGGATTCGTGGATGACAAGCCGGTCCATGACCTTAGGACTGAAGAACTGCCTCATGAAAGTCACGATGTGCTGGAGAATATTGTTAGCATTCAGCACGTGGATAGCCAGAACTCTGATACCTAAGCCTTCCTGTAAACACAAAATTTTATGTTAGAAATGTTAACCTACTGTTTAGAACAAAGATTTTTGTTTTGACGTCAAACTTTGTAGCAATGTTTCTATTTTTTACTTATTTTTGGCGTATTGACCAATGTTAAAAATGTTGTTAGAATAGATTGCTAGATGTTTTGAAAAAGTATAAGTTTCTAACAAACGTTGTAAAGACTTGTGGTTCTATTGGAAAATCAAAAATTAAAAAATGGAACACATAAGTCCATTTTTCCAAATTTTGATGCAACATGGCAAAGAACAGTAGTCGACCAAAGTCTAGAAAAACAGTGATTAAAATTTTATCGTGTATAAATTCACGAAAAAATGTATAATGAAAACTGAGTCATTTTGCCGTATGCTTTAACTTATTCCCTATGCAAAGCATTTATTCTTGCTCAACTGATTTCAAAGAGCGATTGCCAGTAAAAGGACTTGTGAAGCGTACTAAGTACTGTCCCAGGGTTATGAACTCATTCCACAGTTACAACTTATTACGTGTGCCATAGTGATCTAAAAAGTGATAGAATACATGGAAATTTCTGATCAAATTTTATTGAAGCTAAGAACCAAAGCGTCCAAAAGCTATACACATCTAATTAGCGGAAAAATAAGTTGTTTCCATATAAATTTCAATCTCCGTTGTATTTGAGTGGGAGTTAAATTTCGAGAATTTACAGGGGCAAATTACGTACCTACATACATACTACATTGCGTACGTAGGGACGTACCAACACAAATCTGCTAAAATTTTAAAACTCTACGGGCGTTCGTTTAGGCTGTGCGTTGTCTATATGTCAGTCAGTCAGGACAAATAATAATAATAATAATTCTTTATTTCTAAACCAGGACAATTAGTACATATATGAAACAAGTTTTAAACATGCATTTTAAAATGAGCTGTTCTATAGGATAATCAGTTTTAGAGGATAATCAGTTTTAGAGGATAATCAGTTTTAGAAGTAAGTTTGGTCTAAATACTATACTTATATTAAAACTTATATTATAGCTTGACAATATGTACAAGATTTGTGATTTGCAGAACCTACACTAAGATTAGAAACCTTGTGTCGCAGATTCTGCGAAGCCTTCGAGTTGTTACAACAGCATAGTCGAGCAGTCTCCAGATTAAGGTAACTGTTATTTATTTATGATTATATAATAAAATTTTAATAATATAGAATACTTAAACGTAACGTAAACTTAACGTAAAATATAATTCTTATAATTGGTATAGATATAGATTACAAAATACAAATAATCTAGTTAATTTAAAACGACAGTCCAACAGATATCTAGATACGATGCCAAAATAAGAAGGTAGGTAATAAAAAAAGTATAATTTACTTACATGGAATATTTGAGAAGTCTTCTGCATGATGATAGGATTCAGTTTGAGGAGATGGCTGAGCGATGTTCCTTTCATATCCAGGACCCAAATATCGGCAAGGAAGTAGTCACAGGTCATTCTTATATCGCCCAACTATAAAAAAAACATATTATTCAAAAAAAATACGTGCGCAATGAATGAAAAAATTTTTTTTTTCAGAACTTCAAATTTTAGCTTTCTGGAATTATTTTTCCAGAATTTGATCAATGTTTTTGTCAGAAACGGAATATTATGGTGCATGAAAATGTGCTAAAATATTAAGAAATAATGAAACTTAAAATCATGATTAGTATGCCATTTCTAACAAAATTATTAAAACAGTTTGTTTAATCGGCTATCATTGGCTATGAACAAAAAGATGGAGTTTCTCTTCTAAGCCTCTCAGAAACATTTCTTTTTCAAATCAGGATGTCACATAATAAATACACTTTCATTCTAGTTGCCACCCAAACCTTGTGCTAAGATTGGTGAAAATACCACCGAATTTACTAATCAGATCAGAATCTACAATAACACTAAAAAAACTATGTTGCTTTTAAAGACGACAGAATTTTTTTTTTCATCAACTTAAACGGCCTCGTCTCTTGGTAAGTTGGTCTCTTGGTCGTTATTTTACATAGGATATTTTATACAGCCGGGACGGGACATATTTTTGTAGGTACTTTTTTTTTTTTTTTGTGGCGTCTGTCCGTCTTGTGGACAGTTTTGCCAATGTCAAGTGGGTTGAATAAATTCTTTTTAGTCAAGTCGAGTCGGTAAAAAAAGTAAAGTCAGCCGTCATCGGTTTTGAAGAAAAAGATGGCGTTTTTCTTCAAAACCAAAGGGAAACATTTTCGTTCAAATCAGGATGCCTCATAACACACTTTCATTTCAATTGTTCACACTTGTGCTAAGACCTCAAGTAATGATGGTTAAAATACCACCAAAATTACCCATCAGAACTTAAAAATAACACTAGAAAACAATTAAAATGAAAATACAATGTTGCTTACAAGGTTGACAGAAAACGAATTCCGTAGATTACCTCGAATTATGTAAAATAAAAGACAGTATCAAATGAATTTACACTGACTGACCTTCAACTTTTTGAAGTTGATGGGAAAATTGATTAATTATGATCTCAACAAGTGTCAACTTATTTTGAAGGTAAACGTCAAAATGATGAGTGCTGGTAGTTTTTATTGACATTGCAAGGCTGACCTTATTGGAACTTAAAAGGCTTGAAATTGACGCAATTTTCGGTACTTGAAAAGTAACAAAACTATTTCCTATTTACATTAATATTTATTACAATCTAAACACATTCTTAAGAGTCTCTCCAGTCTCCAGCTTGGTAAAGTAAGATAAACTATAAAAAGTGGTCGATGTCAAGGTTAAGTAAAGTTTACTTTAGTTCCTACAAGTCTACTCTAGTTAGTACAAGCTTTGCTTAGCGGGGATAAATCCACTATTAATTAAAATAAATAGTGATTGAAATTAAGAGTGTTTAGTTATTATGTTTTGTCAATGTTTATAAGGATAAAGGTAATTCAATTTTACTAATATTTTGTTAGCACAAAATCAAAACACTTGTCATAGATTATTACATTCAAGTACGTACAAACTTGAGCTTAGCGAACAAAAAGTGGACAAATAGTTTTTGCTTAAAGTGGTAGATAAAAAAAATATGATTTTGTTGATAAGGTAAGTAGGTACTCTTTTTGCACAGGTTTTTTCAGTGGTGTGACTGTAAAACCATGCCTCAACAAAAAATATGTCATCAATTTTCATCATATATATATATTCTATGGTTCACAGAGAGAGCCCTGATAGTGTTAAGGGAGCGACGCCCCTTTTTTTCTAATCTTAAGGTCATGGGTTTGAATCTTTCAAAATGTATGCGCAATGCCAGTTTTTTTTTTCCAGAATACAACTTGGCAGACCCTAAGAGATCTCAGAGGATATCTACCGTATCTGAAGATTTAAGACGTGAGCCTGCTTCTGTGAGTAAGAAAATGCTATAGCTTACCATAAAAGTGTTTCTGAACAGAACCTCTGAAGAGAACTTGCTGGCGTCTTCCGTGAACTTGACCACGGCCACCCGGTTGCCATTGTATAGGCGTGGCATTGATATTTGTATACTGGAAATCAAAATAAATTCATTTAAACATGTCAAGTGCCTTTAGGTTTAGTAATAGTGAGCAATTTCAGCCTATCACCTTTATCATTCACACAGCTTATTCGGCTTAATCCACAAGAAAGTAATTTACAAATATGAAGGTTAAATAACGCGTACTTTTTCTCCTTTACATCTCTCCACTACCCTTTTTGGACACTAACATCTTGTTTAAAATGACGTTCTTTGTGTGCCTCTCAAACTTGATTAAAATTCGTCGATAAATAAAGCTACAGCAAACTTCCCCTTTATCCCTCTATTTTCTATGCAATTAAAAATTGCGATCGGTTAGAAAATTTAAACAAATCAACGATATTGTCTAGTACAATATCGTTGATTTGTTTAAATTTTCTAACCGATCGCAATTTTTTGTACAATTTTTGTCAAAATCGGTTGAAAAATGCGCGATTCATAGGCGAGAACAGACTGACAGACAGACAAAAGCATTTTTTGGCCAATCTCGAACCTGAGACGCTTTGCTTGCTCCGTCAACTAATCAGTTCGATAAACTAAAACTGAAGGCTATTATACATTGACGACAAATAACAGATAAACTAATACTATTATAGCTATTCAAGGCCGATAACAGGAAGCTTTTTATTTTTAGCTTGTTCAACTTGTTTTGTATTTGAATGACTCAAAACTAGTTAGAATTCTAAAGTTAACCCTGGTATATCTTTTTAATCATTTTTATTGCACTGTATCTATATAAAACCTGCATAACAAGTGTGACTTCGTCCGCTTGAAGTCGTTTTCATACAAATTTCAACTTCCGTTATATCCGTTAAGGGGTTGAATTTTGAGAATCCCTTTCTTAGTACATGCCCTACTTGAAACATACAATAAGTGAATGTGCCTGTAATTTCATTGGTATCCTAAATCCAAAATATAAAGAAAGAGTACTTATACTTATAATTACTTACTATGAACTCCAGATATCTTCTGAGCTGTTCAAGATCTTATCTCGATTCTGGATCAACTCTGGCGCATACGAACGGTACTTGTATAAATTGTCGATTCTTCGTTTTGTCTTTTCAATTGATCCTTTTGCGATAATAAGTAAATTTTCTACGATTTTCCGATCTGAAAGGAAACAGATTTCATAAAAAGGTTTGCATACTTGACGTGATTAGCTAAAATAAAGCTGCGGCCAAATTGAAGCCCCTGTCAAATAATTGAGTTTAAAACTTGTGCAACCGACTTCAAATTTAAGACTTTTTCTCATGAATTCCATGGTCAGAACTGGACCGAATTGGTATGGGACCACACGGGACGGACCAGTTTTCAAATTAAAAAAAAACCATCAAAATCGGTTCACCCAGTAGAAAGTTATGAAGTAGCAAACATAAAAAACAATACAGTAGAATTGAGAGCCTCCTCCTTTTATAACCGGGTGTGATAAGACTACTTCTGAAAACTAAAACTGCGCATTCAGACCATGGTACTGATTACAAAAAAATGCCAAAGAAAAATCTACACTTTTTGTCTGTTTTTTCGTGTTTTCAGCATCACAATACATCGTAAAATAAAGATAAGTTCCTAATTATCTCATTTAAAAATGCGTAAAAACGACAAACACCAAACACAACATCATCTGCCATCACAAATTGCGATCATCTGACCGGTGCGTTGCCCTTGCGGTCATTGACCGCCGTATAGAATACATCGCTGGTTGATAAATATAAATTTTAGCTAAATAATCTTATTACTCTAAATGTATTTAACTGACAGCCAAGTGGTGTTCAATAAAGCGTTGCTGTAGGTAACTTTACACGTTCTTGGAGTATTCGAAAGTGGTTTTATTACACCCTGTATACGTTATTTTTGTAAATACATACATAGAATTCAATATGATACTTATATTCTACACACCAGTGTTTGTGACAAACATTGACGTTTATAAGAATGGATGTAAGTATACGTTAATAATCTATTAAACGGAGGCAATTCCAAAACATTGCGCTACAAAACGTTGATTCGCAGGTTCACGGATTTTTTAAATTGCAGTCGTTTCTTTACTGCAGCGTTTTGTTCGCGTCGGTTTAAATGAATCTTAAAGTGGGAGTTAGCTCTTAGAAAAGTTCCACTCACTGAAGGTGTTCAACTTTTAAAACTACATAATTATTTGCTTAGGTATATATTTGAGAGTCTCTAAATTATTTTAATTTTTAAGCGTTGATAAACCGAGGGTTATTTAGTTAATTGTAAATATAAATTGATGAAATTTTAGCACGCTAAACCGCTTCTCGGAAATACCTGAAAAATTACTTTAACCTCTTTAATAAAATTGCTTTGTGAATAAACTATTTAAAACGGGATATTGATTATGTTTGGGTGAGTATGCTTTGGTTATTAACAATAACTAAGCTTTTATAAACGTGGCTGACCGAGGAAGTAAATACCGTGTTTATTTATTTGACTGGCCTCTCAGTTCATTTAGTAGTAGCCTTCTGTGCTGTAGGCCGTGGGTTCGATCCTCACCGAGAACAAACATTTGTTTGATAAACATAGATGTTTGTTCTCTGTCTGGGTGTTATATTGTATTCTAAGTATGTACGTATTCACAAAAAAAAAAGTATGTAAGTATTCTATCAGTCATCTGGTTCCCATAGTACAAGCGATGCTTAGTTTGAGGTTAGATGATGTTGTGTAAAAATGTCCACAAATATTTATTTATTTATTTCTATTACCTAGACATTTCTTCAACAAATATATACATAATACTATAAAGAAATGTCTAGATAAACAATGCTTACATGCACACTTTCACACACACCCTCACACCCTTGTTTGTATAGACACCCTTACGAGGACACTAGTTGTGGCTGACTGAACCGAGGACTCTCTAAAAAACGGACTTAATGACCTCGTAGGCGTATTTGAATAAGACAGAAAGAGAGAGGATAAAAAATCTTGAGCGATGAGCTGGTTCGTATAGCGCTATCTCAACATTTTTTCGTATGAAAAACGGCTAACAAACCGAGGATCCAAGTCACACAGTCGAACGTGACTGGCGATGCACATGTAAGGACTTTGTGTATGCAAACCGAGGACCCCTCACGTAAGCCTTGGGACACCCTTCCGAGGACCAGGTTTAACACAATATTTCTTTTATTTTGTACAAAGCGAGGACAGTGTGTTAGACTTTTCATATCCAAACTGAGGTCAGTTTTCCAAGCAGAGCTTGTACAAAGCGAGGACATGGAAAATTTACCTAAAGCATTTTTTCCATTTCTTGCATGCATTGCAGACAATCTATGAAATAATGAATAATTTTTGATTTATTTCTTAAACATAAAACGAAGTATTAACCGAGGGTAAGACGTTGTCTTTTCGTTTGTCGGCATTCACAAAGGGTTGTCAAAAAGCACCGAACCTTTATAGTTATAAATTAATAAAGTTACCAGTAAGAGATGATGTTGCAGCTAGGGTCTTCTTATAAGATCACTCCTGAGTAGCTTATAGTACCATCTTCAAATTAGCATGCTCGTTAGACAAGCAATAAAAACTAAGATAGTTACCTATAATGAGCTGATGCTGTAGCCAGGGTAATCTCCTCAAAAGATAACTCCTCAGTAGTTGATAGCATCAACTTTAAAATTTACGTGCGCGTTTGACGTACAATTCACAAATTGTTTCATCATCATCATTAACAGCCTGTAGAAGTCTACTGCTAGACATAGACTTCCTCCAAACGTTTCCAGAAAAAACGGATTTTACGCCATACGCATCATCGGCTTCCCGCGATCCTAACAATGTCGTCAGTCCATCAGGAGGGCATCCTACGCTTTGTTTTCCGGTTCGTGGTCGCCATTCGAGAATCTTTATTCCTTAACGGTTGTAAGTTCTGCGAGCTATATGGTCTGACCATTGCCAGTCCGACTTGCTGATTCTTTTAGCTATGTCGGTGACCAAGAAGTACCAAGACATCTACTGATTTCCTCATTTCTGATTCTATCTCTAGTGGAACTCCCAGCATAGCTCTTTCCATAGCCTGTTGTACGACTTTGAGCTTATACTATATCAAACCAATAGTTGGTGACCACGTCTCAGTTCATAAGATATCACTGGTAACTCGTACTAATTATAGAATTTCGTCTCGAGGTGTTAGGTATCTGTTACAAGTTAGATTTGTCGGCTTATCTCTCATCGTCTGACTCAGATACACATAATGGTCTACAACTTCGATGATATTGTCCCCAATTTGTACCGGGCAGACGCAACATGAGTACTTGGCATGATTCTCGTCTAACTCTAGACCCTCCTGATGGGAGACAATTATTGAGATCTCTGAGCATTGTTTCTAGGTCTTCCAGTGATCCCGCCATGGGCAATATCGAAGGTGAGTTCTGTATGCACCATTGATATTAATGCCATACGTCTTTCGAGCTTAAAATAATCTCCAGTGCAGAGGTGAACCAGTTTCGAAGATATTACATTTCTCTGTCTCACCCTCTTTTGCAGTTGGGTTGGATTTGTACTCTGGTCCTAATGTTGGATAGACATGATGACATTAGTATACAAACACTTCGATGTATCGATGGCTTGATGGCTATGATGTATAAGTTGACTTGGCACCGTTAGAGCGACCGCAACACTGTTTCCTGAACGAAACTGGAAAATAGACAAAATGGAATGCTTTTTTATAGCCCACAATCGCTAAACAAAGTGGCCAATTATACTTTTCGGTCTTCTGCCTGCCTCCTTAGAACCTGCTGGAGCATGTGGATGTGGTCTATAGTGCTAAAGCTTTTTCGGAACCCAGCTTGTTCGGGAGGTTGGAAGTCGTTGTCGAGCCTACGAGCGATACGTTTAGTAACTACTCTCAAAAACAGGTCAGCAGCCTGATGGGCCTATAATTCTTTAGGATGGTTTTATCAACTTTCTTAAAGAACAGTGTCACGACGCTTCTACTCCACACCTGTAGCGTCCACCTTTGAAGATGACAGAATTAATAATAATATAATAATAATAATAACTCGAAAACACTTATATAACTATGCAGAAAGCTACTATCATGTCGGATTGTCAGAAAATTTCTGCAAAACGACGTAAATCATGATTCGCACTTGGGTTAGGCCTGTGAGCTTCATTATCACCAAAATATTTATGTTTTGAGAAAAAAAATTGTTCATAATAATAATAATAATAAGGAGTATCGGTGCTTCAATCGCTTTCAGAAGCTCAGTCGTTATTCCGTCCTCCCTAGTGCCTTGTTATTCTTAAGCTGTTCGAGAGTAGTTCTGACCTCGTATAGGCTGACGCCCGGGATATCTTCTGTTTAGTGTCGGGTTAAATGGACTCTTGCAGTGATGCAAGACCCCGCTGCAGGCAGGACTTTGCAATAAGGTGTTTAATTTATCCATAAAACTTCTCGAGCTTTCCTAACACTTCGTAAAATTTTGCGATACCTATCATAATTATTACTTTTTTATATTTTTTTATATTACTTTTTTTATATGTGTTGTATAAATAAAAGGATACTATTATAGAAGTAGGGAATGAAAGAGGTAAAGCTAACACTAAGCATGGAGTAAGACAAGGATGCTCACTTTCACCACTAATATTTAACGTTTTCATAGAAGCAGCTATTTAAAAAATATCAGAAGTTTCAAATCAGGGCGTCAAACTCAATGGAGACACAATTAAATTTCTAAGATTCGCAGATATTGCGGCAGTCACAGAAACGCAAGAAGACCTTCAAGAATTAATAACAGTTATGGACATTATTTTTAAGGAGTTTGCTCTAAAAATTAACATTAATAAAACTAAAATACTGACAACTTCGAAAATCAAAAAACACCATCAGATAACATTACACTAGAAAATAACACAATCAAAAACGTTAGCAGTTATAAATACTTGGGAAGTATAATAACCTCGGACTCCAGATGTACGTCTGATATCAAGTCACGAATAGCTATAGCCAAACAAGCTTTTGACAATAAAAAAATATAAATTCACATTTAGAATAACCAAATAAGTTAAAAATAAATTTATGAAAACATATGTATGGAGCTTAGCATTCTATGGGTGTGAGACATGGACAATGACACAGCGGAATAAAGAACGACTTGTAGCTTTTGAGATGTGGTGCTGGAAGAGGATGGAAAGGATAAGTTGGAAAGAAAGGATTACTGGGTTCTAGAACGAGTAATGGAAAAAAGGAATGAATAAATGAATGAAAATACTTTTAAGTACACCTTACAAACTAATAATGAAAGAAAACAATAATAAACAATAACTGAGAATGTACAATGGGCGGTCTTATCACTAAAAAGCGATCTCTTCCAGACAACCTTTGGATTTGGAAGAGGATTTTGCTCAGGAACATTCAAAATCAAAGTAGGAAAATGTTTGGCCATCTTCTACGACATGCCAACTACATACAAAACATCATCGAAAGAAAGGCAGAAGGAACGCGAGAGAGAGAAAGGCCAAGGATAAGTTATTTGAGCCAGATAAAGGAGAAGGTGGCTGTCATCTTGTACAAGGTCAAGGAGGTCGCACTAGAAAGAGCGTAATGGAGAAAATTGCATCAAACCCCCAACAAGAGCTAGGCTCTTAAATTTAAAGAAGAAGAACATAAGAAAATCATAATTATGCAATATCTTGTTAGGCTAGTATGGCACCCTTTGTGCTCAGAATATACTGCAGTGTAACCTCCTGCCTGCTACTCGTGAAGATTGTTAACGGTTTTAGTTTTTACTATCTATCTCCAGAATTCCATACTTAATTGTATTGTAGGAAACTTGTAGCTTACACACAAAGAAAACTGTCAAAACGAGGACTGGAACACACACACTGTTCGGAAAAACTACCAAAGCGAGGTCTTTAATACACACTTCTGGAAAAGCTACACAAGCGAGGACCTTTGTGTTAAAGTTAACACATAAGACCTCAGTTCATACAACAAACGAGAAACGAATGTAAATATGCTGTGTGTAAGAAAAAAGTGGCGCCACCTGGTTTATACACTTTGTCTGTGTAAGATTATGAATTTTCTTGATCAAACCGAGGTTTCTGCAACTTTTCCATATTAACTATATAGAAAGGTTCAAAATTGCATGAGGAATACGAATCTGTAGTCGAGTCAAAGCGAGGACCCTCAAAAAAGACCTCGGTTCGAAAAGGTCCTCGGTCGTGCCTTGTGTATTCATACGCATGTCCTCGGATGGTACTTAAAACAAACACACCCTCACAGAACACACACACACACACCCTCACACCCCCACCTGTAGGCTTCCCTCTGTGATAACCAGACTCTTAAGAGACTGGGGGAATCATGGAAGCCTACTCACATCTTGCACATACACACATACATGCACACACCCACCTACACACCCCCACACACCAGTATCTGTTCTGGTTACTTTTCATTCTTTTATTTCTTGCCTTATTGTAAATATTGTTAGTGGAACCACTATACCTACTTTTTCCGGAGGAGGGCGTTGATGTCTGTGACACAGTTTTTATAACTTCTACAGATGTCATCGTTTTCTAAATCAACTTATTGTCCTATGTTTTGTGTTCCTAATAAAGATATATTATTATTATTATTATTACCTATCCCAGCCTCCACCAAATGCGGTTGCTTGTTGAACCAGTCAATAACAGCATCTACATCTTCCTGGATAGTACTCTCCTTCAAGCCGAGCTCAGCTCGAATCAACTTTTTGTCTTCCTCAGTGACGACGTATAAGGGATGATGATCGTACATCTGAAACAGAAGGAGCTTTACCAAAAACATAAAAAATGTATAATAATAATAATAATAATAATGCTGGACATTCCACACAGCATCATCTAGCCCCAAGCTAAGCAGAGCTTGTGTTATGGGTACTAGATGACTGATATACTTAATACAATATAATACATACATTAAATATTTTTATTATACATAGAATACCCAGAACACCCGGAATAAATATTTGCAGATCGTACAAACATTTATCCTAAGGCGGGAATCAAACCCGCAACCTACTGCGTCGCAGGCGGACATTTGCCCGCCGCGCCACATCGGTCGTCAGTGTGTGTATCTTTTATTTTATTCCACCTGCTAATGGAAGAAGCTGATGACCGGCTTGGTCTTAAGTGGTTACCATGACCTATAACAAAGCATTGCCTTGCAGGTCATGTTCATTAGGAACGTGCCACAATGCATTACTCAGCGTCCTGAGGTATACAGGTGTTAAGCCTAATGTGTCTGTAATTTCACCGGTATCCACACCCTTCACACCAGAACACAGTAAGCAAAAATAATATAAATAATCTTTCATATAAAAATGGA